>JBBGZY010000100.1:1035000-2235000 GCA_037952925.1 Lithobates clamitans | reverse complement strand
CTTTTATATATATTTGTTTTAGTGGTTCTATGATCAAACCTTTAGTGCTGGCTGCCGCGGATATTGTTATCCGGCTTATATTGAGCCAAAGCGCAGATACTATTCGTGTTTTTTAAAGCAGAAAATAAACAATATTGTTTTTTTGTTTTTTTTTCAAAATTGTCTGTCTTTTTTTGTTTATAGTGCAAAAAATAAATAAATAAACCGCCAAGGTGCTCATATACCACCAAAAAAGCTCTATGTGTGGGGAAAAAAAGATGACAGATTTTATTTGGGCATGGCCACGCAATTGTTAGGTAAAGTAAAGCCATGCTGTATCACAAAAAATGGCCTGGTCATGAAGAGGGTATATCTTCCAAAGATCAAGTGGTGATGCTGTGTAATACAGTCATAAAAAAACAACGTGTTTTGGCCGTCAGGGACACAAACTTTAATACAGAGCATTTTATTACAGCTGTTGCACTGGAGAGCTTTTTGAAGACTGGATTTCACCAGAGACCTTGCTAGCTGGAAGCCCGTGCTTGTAATCTGTGGATGATTAAGGGGGTAGCAGCTCTGTTTCACCTGTCTTAGCTTTACTTTATTAGGGTCTAATTTATGCAACCCTGTGATATAAAATATGAACAAGTTTCACATTTGTGTTATAGCAGTTGTTTACCTATTTACATAATTTGATGTATTTCTAAGGATGAAATCTATTAGATGAAAAATTACTGTAAATTCTTCATTTTTTTTAACTGATTTTGTGAAGATTATTACCATGTTAGTTTTGCTATACGCGCTACAATCCCTGTTTGATTTACCAAAACTATATTTTCAACTATTAATGTTGGTGCTATAAAATTTGTGCTTTAATTATTAATTTGTTTGTTTTGCTGTCGTACAAGTGAATTACCAAGGTAGAGTGGGGGAAACTCACCTTAAACTGGTCTGCCATTAGCAGAATGAATTCTGACTGGTTCCTATGTACCTACTGAACCGATTGTCATATGATTGCTGGTATTTTTTTTTCAAGCTGTGATTACAGAGGTACAGGTACAGAGCTCTATATGTTGCTTAGTGAATGACAATTACAGTTTTGATTTTCATTCCCCACATAGTAATTGCTTATTATTTAGTCTGGTGTAAATGATTTGTTATGAAGAGTATATTATGTATAGTTGTATGCTTACTACCATAATTTAAGAGTTTTTCTCTCTCATTTGGCCTGGTTTACTAATTGATAAATGCATTTGATTGCACGTTGATACCACAAGTAGAAAATATTGCAAAATAAATCCAAATCTTATTTATCTATGCTTTTGGGTCTCTTTAACCTCCATTTTTTAACTGTGCATACTGTATACAAAACAAAAAAACTTTCCTGCTATAGTTTTATTAAAATGTATCATCTCTTTAACTGTACTGGATATAAAATTATGGTTTCATATATTCATCAATTTCACAATATACTAGTGATATTGAGTATAAGACAGGTATGGTTGACGAGTATTCAAGGAAGGACAAACATTAACAATATCATTTGTGCTACAAGGGAACGCCCAAAGGATATCTGGATTAACCATAGTCTCTGTTTAAATAAATGTAACCTTTAATGACAAAAGTTTACTATTTAAATAAATGGAGGCATATTTATAAATATATATATACTTGGCCGCTATAAAACAATAAAAAATAATTGCATTGTAGAACCTCAGGTGATTTTGGAAAACTACTGGGAGTCTCTTTTATACCCTTCAATTTTACAGGACAGACACAATTTATATAGAGTGTGCCTTATCTAAAAAAAAATAATACATTTTAAATTTAAAAATGTATTCATATGTTCCAAAAGCCTGTAATGGAAAGACAAACCAACATGTTTTCGAAGCATATAATTCCCCTTATTAGACAGTGCAGAGGGATCTAGGAGTAATTGATGATCATACACTTAAACTGGAACTCCAGGCAAAAAGCTAATTGCACAGCTCCAATGCATATATGTTTATCTTTTCAACCCACCACAGGATCTTTCAATGGAAAATTCACTTTTATTAAAAAAAATAATATAGTATATAAAATTGCCACAGGAGCCATTTTGCAATTTAATGCTATTAAAACAATACCTTTTCATTTCAATCTAAATCTGAAGCAGTGTGCAGAACACCCCCAGAAATATTTCACGCTCATGTTAAAGGCTTGTTGATCTTCTCAGAAGTCTAAGCTGGGATACAAGTCAAATTTTAGGAATCCTTTGCAATAGGATTTTGATTTTTGCTGAGATACTCCCTAAGGGTTAATTGGTTATAAAGGGATGCAGACACTGAAGCTTTCCTCATTAGAACTCTGTGATTATAGTATTAGAGTGAAGACCCTTCCATTTAGGCATCAGTCTATAGACTACAAATGCGCTGATCAGGGGGTAAGGGATGGGGTGCTTAGCAGCATGTTGCATATTACACCCTTAAAGTGTTGCTGAATCTAGTAATATGAAAATAGTTCATCCCCCCACACACACACGCAGTGCCCACATCTTATAAATCTTATTTTTACATTAAAATATTGCCACTACATACCTTTTTGGATGATCTGTATACCACAGTTACATGATAAACTGCAGTTTCTCCAGTACTGAGAGTTCAGGAAGGAGGAGATTTTCACTTCAGCCTGTATACACCCCTGTCTTATGTGTGATGTCAATATCATGTGACCGGGCTAGCTCTGAGAACAACTAAATGTTCTCTCCAGCATAAAATTACTATTACTATTAGATTGTAAGCTCTTCTGAGCAGGGCCCTCCTAATCCTCTTGTATTTTATTGTATTATAACTGTATTGTCTCCCTTTTATATTGTAAAGCACTGCCTAAACTGTTGGCGCTATATAAATCCTGAATAATAATAATAATAATAATAAAAGACACAACTGAGTATGTGCAGATTGGTTACTCTGCCTGTGTTAGCTGGCTTTCCCCAGATAGACAGTACAGCAGGGGGAGGATCTGTGCATACAAGATAAACTGCCTTTTTACACAATGCAGAGGATTAACCTCTTAAGTTCCACAGTGAGTATAACAAGCATGCTTTGATGCATATACAGACTGATTTTACTGTTGTGTGTTTAGTAACACTTTAATACTTGTATAACCTATGACATGCTCCTAATGCCCTGTACACACGACCGGTTTTCCCGTCGGAATAAACTCTGAAGGTTTTTCTGATGGAGTTCCGATGGAATTCTGCTCAAGCTGTCTTGCATGCACACGGTCACACCAAATTCTGACCGTCCAGAACGCGGTGACGTACAACACATTCGACGCGGACTAGAAAAACGGAATTTCAATAGCCAGTAGCCAACAGCTTCCGTCTCGTACTTGCTTCAGAGCATGTTTCGTTTTTTGGTATGTTCGGAACAGCATACAGATGAGCGGTTTTCCCGATAGGAATTGGTTCCGTCTGAAAAATTTAGAACATGTTCTCTTTATAGGTCCGTCAGAATTTTTCACGCAAAAAGTCCGATGGGACATACACATGATCGGAATATACGATGAAAAGCTCCCGTCTGACTTTTTGTGTCGGACATTCCGCTCGTGTCTACACGGCATAAGGCAAACTTGACTTTAAACAGTATAAACAATATGTAAACATTAACAATATTAACAACACGCGTAACAAGTAATCTACCTGGCTTTAATATTAAAAAGTCAAAACAGCATTACAAAATGTGAGCAAGACTAGAATTATGAAAGACATGGCGTAACCTAGGAAAGAACAGAAAAATAAGTTCTGCGGCATGCATAGCATGGGTATGGGCATGGCCAGTGGGAGGGTCTTAAAGGGATTAAAAAGAATCTGCACCTGCTGTATACACTGCACACATACATTATATCACAGACTTTGTACCCACAAAAAAAGAATTACCGTGCCATGACTAAACGCCTCATAGACACAAATAAACCTTAGGACAAAGAATCCTTTTCTTTTAATTAAATGTTTCCATTACCTATATTTTTATGCACACAAAAAGGATATTTGAGCTTACGGAGCCCACCTTAAAAAAGAACTTCGTAAAAAAAAGCAACTGTTGAGACAGTGAACACCTTGGTCAGGCTTATGTACAGCATAATGTATAGAGTATAGGGGTCAGGAGTAAGAAAGAAAACAACATATAGGGTGCAGCTGTCAGGATGAGCATCATGTTCCACGGACAATTAAGGACATGAGAAAAGTGATTATTTTTTACAAACTGTTCATAAACAGGTGGGATTGTTTTTTTTATCAACAAAAGTGGAGTTACAGTTTAAGTTTGGTCAACCATTAATGTGAGACACTCACCTGTGCCTGTATGGCTAGATATAAGCAGATGATTTGACACAGTGGAACCCATCAATAGCTCTGCTTCATATTAATGAATTGGTAAAAGTGGCCCAAAGGATCACTGCAGGCTCCCTGCCCTATGTGTACTCCGGTGACCTAGCAGAATGTTGCAGGAAGTGCACCTGTATGGCTTCAAAAAGTCATGAGAATTCCCACTCTTTTTGACATAGTGGCCTAATAAGGAAGTAGTGTGCTTTCTTATGACTTGTATTATAAGAGTGTATGGTGCTTCTTCATTAGAGCAGTAATGTCACACAGGGCTCATGTTATTGGTTAGAGAAAACCAAGGCCTGCAGCGCTAAAGAAATGTATCACTCAACTTACTTAAAGGGGTTGTAAAGCTAGAAGGTTTTTTATCCTAATGCATTCTATGCATTAAGATAAAAAACCTTCTTTGTGCAGCAGCCCCCCTCAGCACCCCTAATACTTACCTGAGCTCCCTCTCATTCCAGCGATGTCCACGAGTCCTTTGGCCGTCCGGGACTCTCCCTCCTGATTGGCTGAGACACAGCAGCAGCGCCTTTGGCTCCCACTGCTGTCAATCAAAGTCAGTTAACCAATCAAGATATAGATGGGGCGGGGCCAAACCACAGCTGCATGTCTAAATGGACACAGGTAGCTGTGGCTCAGCTCGGGTGCCCCCCATAGCAAGCGGTTTGCTGTGGGGCACTTGACAGGAGGGAGGGGACAGGAGCAGCGAAGAGGGACCCAAGAAGAGGAGGATCCAGGCTTCCCTGTGCAAATCCACAAAATAACATGTTTGTTATTTAAAAAAAAAACAAAAAAATACACATTACAATCACTTTAATATAAAGAGAATCTAATATGTGTCCACCTCCTATCAAAATTAAACCACACAAAAACATATGTAATACAAATTGTAACTATATCGTTGAAAAAATGCAAATAGTGAAAAAAAGGCAAATAGGCTGTACACTTTGCAAAGTGCAGCTGTTCCAGAGCTTAGTAAATGAGCAGAAGCTCTGCTGACTTCCATCATCCAATCATGTGCAAAATTGCTGTTTTTTTTTAATTCCCCTTGCACGTGATATGGTACTCTTTGCTAAGTGAAGTTTTACCTCATTTACTAAGCTCTGGAGCAACTGCACATGCACAGTGCAACTGTACTTTGCAAAGTGCACAGCCTATTTTCCTTTAGTAAATCAACCCCAGAGTCTATAGGAGAGCAAAAATGGCTAAACACCAATCTTCAATAGTGCAGAGATGGCAGGAACAGTCCAAATGCAAGGTAACTTTCTCAGAGTTTATAAGTGTAAACAGTCAGGAAAACTTGAGAAACCTCCAGATCCCAAGGCTAAACACACCAATGGTAACAATTTACTCTTAGCGCAAAAAACATAGTGACTGGACATATAGACTGATCAATAACATACAATCTGTGGGTGATTCGTCAGTCCAAAGGATGGGATGGTGGTATGATAAGGCGGCTGCTGTCCTCAGAGAGAGCTAGCTCTGTATGCAGAAAAGACGGGAGAACACAGGAAGCACCACCTAAGTGCTGTGATACAAGCTAATTTTAATGGCAAAGTAGCTGTAACCACTCACAAGAGGAATTAAAAACATAGGGTCATCTGTAATCTCATTTTGTAGTGGGACCCCAGGGCTCCAGGTGTCCAAGAAAGAATCCAATGGGCTTCAATGTGGCTGGAGAGTCAGCAGCACATCCTGTGGCCTGTGAGACAAGCAGTGGCTTACCAGAACATCAGGACCGCTAGTATATAGTGTTAAAAAATGCTTATGTAGCGGTACCCCCGTAAGGGCTGCATAATGTAGTAGTTACACCTGTTACCCTGCCCAGCCTGGCATTCGCTTCCATTCACTCTCCAGACAATGAACAGTCCATCAGCTTTGTTTTTGTATTTTTTTTGAGGGGTAAGAACTTGGATGGGGTAAAGGAATTTATGGAATGCCCAGAAAATGATTCTTGCATGGTATGGGACAATTTAGATATTCTCCTTCTGCACAACACTTGCTGCAGACTATCTCTCCTTCTCCCTCCAGCACAATTCTTCAGGCTCAGCTAGCATTCAGTTTGGCCCAACTCTGGTTTCAGCCAGGCCTTAGCAAAGTTCCTTATTACAGACAGGAACCGCGACAGACAGGAACCGTGTAGCAACAAAAATAGGATTGATGGACTACTGATCCCAGTCAGCCCTTTGCAGACCCTGGCAGCTCTACCAGCTGCAGCAGCCTGACTTTGCCAGTAACCTCACAGTCTCTCCCGCTGGCTCTACATTCATCTCTGACTGCCTCCCAGTCCTCTCTGGCATGCCTCTTCCAGCTCTCCCGACTGTGCCTGTCACTCACCGACATCTGATGGATCCCTCCTGGAGACCTGCCCAGCAGTATCCCCACTGTCCTCTCCTACTCCTGTTCAGGACACCCCTTGAGTCGTGGAATTTTTTTCAAAGCTCCGAGCCCTGGCCCAAGGTCACCCCCCCCCCCTCAGACTGGGGAGCTCCCTCCAAGGCACAGACAGACTAACACTCCATTTTCAGTTCTTTCACCCGAACAACTCCTCCCAAGCTGGGCTGACTCCAGGTATTTAAGGAGGCCTGCCAATTCAGGTTGGGGATTGGTCAAGGCTCCTTCGAACACCCCAGACAGTTTCACCTTTCTTCCAATTCCATCTTTCTAGAAGCCTGTAGAAGCAGAAGGGAGGTAACCAAAGGTGAAGCTAGCTGTGAGTCACCAGCCTACACTAAACCACTCCCAGCCACAGATCAAAACAAACAGGCCTAGCTTCCAGCTAAGCCTGCCTAAATTTACCTGCACTGACAAAAATCTAAACTCCAGCACACTACCTAAGTAGAAGGTGCTACACTTATGATTATTCTCAGGGGTTCCCACATCCCCACAGTTTTCCTCCAGAGTCACCATTAAGTGTAACACCTCCGGGCAAGCTTTCACTTCTGGAAACGTCAGCTCATACACAGAGTTACACAATGGCAAGAGGCATCAAACCAATGGAAAGAATACTCACCTTTGTGAAAATCCACATAAAAGTAGTAAATTTATTATTTTAGTGCACTTACAAATAGGTGAACAACAGCGCTTTCAATCGTTCAAAAGAAAACATCCATCTGCCAGTTTCCAAAATGGCCACAACTTGTTTGTGCATGTGTGGTTTGATGTGTGTACAGGCTCCATCCTACGCGTTTCATCATACGTGATGTCATCAGGAGCTTTGTATTGCATATGTTTTTGTATGGTTTCATTTTGATAGGCGGTGGACAAAGATTTTCTTTATATTAAGTAACCTGAGTGATACATTTATTTAGTGTTGCACTTTTTTGGTTTTCTCTATTTTGGTTTTACTTTGTGCCTAAGTATTGTGCTAGCTGCTTTTTATATATTTTATTATTATTTGAGCCCTAGCGCAAAAAATGTCTTTTTTTTCTCTTCATGTAATTAGTTCACTATCTTTACCAGAAGTTTGCAGCAAAACAATTCAAATTCAGCTACATCATGAAATTTGCTGTCTCAGTGTACCTAGGTACTGGAAATGTCATGCTTGGTTTAGTGCTCTGAGGAGTTTGAGATATAATTGAGATACAAATGATAGAATTACATAATTGGACTGATCATGACTGTGTAGTAAAGCAAGAACCTCCTCTTAGCATTCATTATGAAAAATGTCAGCACTTTGAACTATAAACATTGAAGTAGTGAAGCTCCATGCACACTAGCATTTTTTTTAAGCTCCTAGAAGATGTTATTAGCATTTTTTTCTGCTCCTAGAAGCTAAATAGTGTTATCCTATGTGTCAATGCACATTACTTTTAAGCTGTTAGCGTTTTTTAAACTTCAGCGTCTAGGAGCAGAAAAAGATTGTTTTTGTAGCGTTTTTGGAACATTTTTCCAACAGATATGCTCCTAAACGCTACTAATAGTGTTTTTGAGCTTTTTTTCTCATTTTTCTTAAAGGTACTGCAAAAACGCTATTAAAACGCTAACGCTCCTAAACAATCTTAAAAGCTACTAAAACATTGCTACAAAAAGCTATTACCAGTGTTTTTTTATTAAGCGTTTTTTTTAGCCTAAAAAAATGCTAGTGTCCATGGAGCCCTAAAGAGTAAGTTCGCCTTTTTATGGAAAAATAAAAAGCTGAACTAACTTCAAATATCCTGGCCAACCCCCCAGACCCTGCTGTCATGATGCTTCATGTTGCCGATGTAGTTATCCATACACTGTACACCACAAGACGCAGCCCCGGAATCCATCATAATGCTCACATTGACAAGTGCTCATTAGTCAGTGCAACCATTTTACTGTGCTGACCCAATGAGAAGAGCATCCAAGGCTTCTTCCGGTAAGGTGTCCCAGAAGGCGGAGGCACTTCAATGAGCAAAAAGCACTTGCCATTGTTAGCATTATGATGGATACTCACTCCACAGCTTTGTATTGAAGAGTATGGACCACTACACCAGCCAATATGTGCAGCAGGGTCTGGAGGGGTGGCCAGGATTTTTGGAGTTACTTGACCTTTTCTTTTTTTGTGAAAAGGTGAATTCACCCTTAGGGTCTGCAATGATGTTTATCAAAATGATGCTTTCTTGTAAAGTGAATCTGATTTTGTTTTAGACATTAGGCAGTGTATTGCAGATAGGGAATATTTTTATAGACCTGGAAGCTTTGGAGATCCCACTCTGCAGATAATTGGACCAAGCTTTATTGACCCAAGGATACGTTGCAAAATAGAGCAAGGTCACTGGCTCATTTTAAAATTCCTCTGAACATGATTAGGTCCACCACACCACAAGTGAAATGTTTTACTTTAGTAAATCAGCCCTTTCCTATCAGAATGTCACATTGCTATTAAAATAGATGACATTTTACACACATATTCTTGCTCACCACAGGAAGGAAAGTGTGCAGAACGCAACCATGTTTCTTCATTATTTAAACAATTTTGCTGTTGAATAGCAGGCACATCGTATTATCTGTACAACTGAATGCTTATTGTTATTGATTCTACATAATATTGTTAAGGGCAAGGTGAAAAACTGCCTGCTTCTTTATTTTAGCAGTACTGAAAACAAACAATAACACTAAAAATAAAGCAAAATGTCAAACGTATATATATGACACCTTCAGTAACTGTATGCTTCAGGTATATTTAGAAGACATTCATTTTGTAATTTAATGGAAAGCAAACAGTTTTTCTGTATTATGACGTTTAGCATTTCTAATTTTAGCACTTACTGTAACTTATTATTTATAATAGATGAAATAACACAATTCTATGCTGTTGTGCTCTGTCCTTAAGTATCTTAAAATGATATTAAAGCTAATTTTTTTTTTTTTGCTAATTCTAATGCTGTGAACATTTACCTTTGGTGCTTCTTCTCAATGTTCCAAATCTTTCCTTTCCTCCGGCTTCATTCTTTACCCAAAGAGCTGGCCTTGCATTCCTGTGCATGGATGGTTCCTTCACTTGAAGGGACCTTTGGGACCACCTATTCATGCACACTACCATGATGCCTACAACCTGATGTAGTTGCACTGCTTGTACCATTGTATGAAGTGGCTTGTTAGCACCACACATGAGCAATGGTGCTATGAATTATGTGTTGTGTAGTCACAAAGAAGGTGAACAGGGGGCTCTGAAGGAACTAATGAGCGTGCACTCCCTGGCCAGAAGTTTAGAGAAGCTGTACACAGGAACCCGAGCATGCAGTGGTGGTAAAATACAACAGTGTGGGGGGGCAATTAAAAAACCTTTTTCACGATTTTACAACACTTTTCTGGCAGCAGGGTCCCTTCAAAATAGCCCTGCAACAGTCCAGTTACTAGTTTGGACATTTGTTACAGATTGAGGTAGTTCCCTGTTTTGGCCACCTTAGGAATCTGTCACTGTGGCTTTGCAGATTAGAACACTGAAGGTAATTAATACCAATTCTGAGGGGTTGATTTGCTAAGGCAAATAAACTGTGCACTTCACAAAGTGCAGTTTCACTCTGTAAGTGCAACTGCCCCAGAGCTTCATTACTGAGCAGAAGCTGTGCTAACTTCCATCATCCAATCATGTGCAAGCACAAATGCTGTTTTTATTTTTACTTTCCTTGCAGGTGATTGGGTATTCTTTGCAAAGTGAATCTTTACCTCATTTACTAAGCTCTGGAGCAACTGCACGTTATAAAGTGCACAGTCTATTTTGCCTTTAGTAAATCAACCTCAATGTTGGCATATAGAGAGACAAACACCAGTGCTCTTTGGTTGCTATGATGGCAATGGCTGCTGGTGTCCTAGCCACTAATTCCCAACTCCATCCAGCCTCTGGCTGGGAGATTCCCTGGCTAACAGCTGAATGTAAACAAAGGGGCTGGGACGCTGACTGATGTAATTTTTCAAATATGGCAATGGCCATATTTGGACAATGACAGGGATTTCCTGGGTAGCACCTGAATAGTTGTTATGATGCTGCTGGCTGCACAGCTGACAGCATCTTAGCAACTAGTGCTGCTGTGTGGCCATGGGGGGTGCAGGGACTGAACCTGCACAGAGGATATAGTTCCAGTATGCTGGCTGATTGCTGCTGTCTGCAATTGCTTTTTCCACAGGCCTAAAAAGGCAGACCTTTCTTGGCAATGGAAAAGCAGCTGATAAATACAATTTCTGGGAGGCGCGGGTGACATCACTCTGTCTCCCAGTTGCCTTCTGTGTACCTAAACGTTCATGAAAATATGCCCAAATGGTCTGAAGAACATTTTTGTGGGATTCTGAGCACCTATCTTTTTAAGGAGATAGCAGTGAGACACGTGTCACCCCCGCCTCCGGAAAGCTTGAGAAGCTAGGGCTGAGGTAATATTTCTTTATTTTTATTTTTTAAACTACAACTTTTAAAAAATTTGGACGCCTATCAGGAGGAGAGGATGGGAGTCGGGAGATGAGGATGGCAGGAGACGCTGGCTTGAAGGACCCCGCTCGTCGCCGTCACCCGCTGCCCCACCAAGACAGAATAAGTGCCGGGCCGACAGAAAGTGGGCGGGGGGTCACACTGGCGGCATTCAATGGCACAGTGGCAGCATTTAATGGGCACACTGGCAGCATTTGATGGGCACACTGGCTGCAATTGATGGACACACTGACAGCATTTAAAGGGCACACTGGCAGCATTTAATTGGCACAGTGGCTGCGTTTGATGGCACAGTGGCTGCATTTGATGGCAGAGTGGCAGCATTTGATGGCACAGTGGCTTGTTTGATGGCACAGTGGCAGCATTTGATGGGCACAGTGGCTTGTTTGATGGCACAGTGGCTGCAATTGATGGGTCTTTTTTCATAATTTTTCAGTTTGTTTGCGCCCCCCCCCCTAAAAAAAAATAACATTTGAGCACCAGCCGCCACTGCTGCAAAGTAATTTTGAGAAAGTGGCAAGAAGAACACACTTTACTCCACCTGCCTATTTTTTCACACATGTCTTTACCTTGACCCGTAGGCACAGATTGAAGCCCACATACTTCATTTCACAAGGCCTTGTACAACATGACTCCAGGCTCAGTCCCTAAGGAGATCATTTACTACAGCTGGCACCATTATGGAGATCCTGCCACTAAGGAAGATGCATGAAGTACTAAGCTGCACCATCACTAACATGATCAATCGTCACTGTCACCGATTAGTTTATTGACTGGCTGCTTCTCCTTCTTGTTTCACACCTATGCTTCTCAACCATAAAGGTTGACCAGAATGTTCACTTGTAGATGCAGTAAATAACTACAAAAGGTTAACTTGGTGAAAACTGTTACTGCATAGTTTCCCTTCTCCTTAACCCAGAGGGTTAAACAAGGCTTGCTCCCAAATCCCAGTTCTTCTGAATGCACTCATTAGTAATACACTTATTTCCCTTCCTAAGTAATTCAGACTAGGCAACTTCTTTTTCAAGAACTGTGTCTAATGTGTAATTGCTTTACACACTAAGGTACAGTCAGGTCCATAAATATTGGGACATAGACACAATTCTAATCTTTTTGGCTCTATACACCACCACAATGGATTTGAAATGAAACGAACAAGATGTGTTTTAACTGCAGACTTTCAGCTTAATTTGAGGGTATTTACATCCAAATCAGGTGAACGGTGTAGCAATTACAACAGTTTGTATATGTGCCTCCCACTTTTTAAGGGACCAAAAGTAATGGGACAGATTAACAATCATCCATCAAACTTTCACTTTTTAATACTTGGTTGCAAATCCTTTGCAGTCAATTACAGCCCGAAGTCTGGAACGCATAGACATCACCAGATGCTGGGTTTCATCCCTGGTGATGCTCTGCCAGGCCTCTACTGCAACTGTCTTCAGTTCCTGCTTGTTCTTGGGGCATTTTCCCATCAGTTTTGTCTTCAGCAAGTGAAATGCATGCTCAATCGGATACAGGTCAGGTGATTGACTTGGCCATTGCATAACATTCCACTTCTTTCCCTTAAAAAACTCTTTGGTTGCTTTTGCAGAATGCTTTGAGTCATTGTCCATTAGCACTGTGAAGCGCTGTCCAATGAGTTCTAAAGCATTTTTGCTGAATATGAGCAGATAATATTGACCGAAACACTTCAGAATTCATCCTGCTGCTTTTGTCAGCAGTCACATCATCAATAAATACAAGAGAACCAGTTCCATTGGCAGCCATACATGCCCAGGCCATGACACTACCACCACCAAGCTTCACTGATGAGGTGGTATGCTTTGGATCATGAGCAGTTCCTTTCCTTCTCCATACTCTTCTCTTCCCATCACTCTGGTACAAGATGATCTTGGTCTCATCTGTCCATAGGATGTTGTTCCAGAACTGTGAAGGCTTGTTTAGATGTTGTTTGGCAAACTCTAATCTGGCCTTTCTGTTTTTGAGGCTCACCAATGGTTTACATCTTGTGGTGAACCCTCTGTATTCACTCTGGTGAAGTATTTTCTTGATTGTTGTCTTGATACACATACACCTACCTACTGGAGAGTGTTCTTGATCTGGCCAACTGTTGTGAAGGGTGTTTTCTTCACCAGGGAAAGAATTCTTTGGTCATCCACTACAGTTTTTTTCCATGATCTTCCAGGTCTTTTGGTGTTGCTGAGCTCACCGGTGCGTTCTTTCTTTTTAAGGATGTTCCAAACAGTTGATTTGGCCACACCAAATGTTTTTGCTATCTCTCTGATGGGTTTGTTTTGTTTTTTCAGCCTAATGATGGCTTGCTTCACTGATAGTGACAGCTCTTTGGATCTCATATTGAGAGTTGACAGCAACAGATTCCAAATGCAAATAGCACACTTGAAATAAACTCTGGACCTTTTATCTGCTCCTTGTAAATGGGGTAATGAGGGAATAACACACACCTGGCCACGGAACAGCTGGGCAGCCAATTGTCCCATTACTTTTGGTCCCTTAAAAAGTGGGAGGCACATATACAAACTGTTGTAATTCCTACACTGTTCACCTGGTTTGGATGTAAATACCCTCAAATTAAAGCTGAAAGTCTGCAGTTAAAGCACATCTTGTTTGTTTCATTTCAAATCCATTGTGGTGGAGTATAGAGCCAAAAAGATTAGAATTGTGTCTATGTCCCAATATTTATGGACCTGACTGTACCTCAGTGTGTAAAGCAATTATACATTAGACACAGTTCTTGAAAAAGAAGTTGCCTAGTCTGAATTACTTAGGAAGGGAAATAAGTGTATTACTAATGAGTGCATTCAGAAGAACTGGGATTTGGGAGCAAGCCTAGTTTAACCCTCTGGGTTAAGGAGAAGGGAAACTATGCAGTAACAGTTTTCACCAAGTTAATCTTTGTGGTTATTTACTGCATCTACAAGTGAACATTCTGGTCTGTAAATACCCTCAAATTAAAGCTAAAAGTCTGCAGTTAAAGCACATTTTGTTTGTTTCATTTCAAATCCATTTTGGTGGTGTATAGAGCCAAAAAGATTAGAATTGTGTCGATGTCCCAATATTTATGGACCTGACGGTAGTTTACAAGGAATAACATAATATCCTCGGACATAACATGTCTCTCCTCATTTGGTTGTGCTACAACTGGCTGCACTCTGCCCCCTCTTGTGCTGTTTCCCATCTCTTGTGTAGCACCCTCTAGCTAGGTAGGTGCTAGAGTGAAGACTTTTTGGAGAGTAGGAAAATTTAGGCAGGCCTAGCTGGTGGCTAGGCCCATATTTTTTTCACTCTGGGCTGGAAGTGGCTCAGGGTAGCAGCTGGTAACCCACAGGCAGCATCACTGAGACCTTCCTCCTCTTTCTAGAGCTTGATAGAAAGATCAGGAAAGGGAGGAGGAGAGGAGAGATGCAGCTGCCTGGGGTATTCTAAGGAGCCCTGACCAACCAGGATTATCAGGTGGCAGGCCTCCTTAAATACCCAGGGGTCAGCCCAGCTGGGAAGGATTTGTTGGGTGGAAGAGCTGGAGTGAGAGAGTGTGGAGGCTGTCGGGGCCCACAGGAAGCTCCCCAGTCTGGGGGGGGGTGACCCTGGGCTGGGGCTGGGATGCATCCAGGAGGAGTGAAGAGATCCTGGAAAGAGAGGCACATGAGAGAGCAAGTAGAGGACAGCAGGCGAGAACACTACAGTCTCCAGGAAGGACAACTGGTCGCAGCCGGGGGGGGGGAGGGGGGCTGGTGAGTGGAGCACAGTCGAAAGGACTGGGGAGGCACGCCTGAGAGAACTGGGATATTGAAGTTTGAGATGGGTGCAAAACCAGAAGAGAAGACTGGGAAGGGCAGTGGAGGGAGTTCTTTGCAGCCATGCTGGCTGGGGGGCCTGAAGAGAGCTATCTGGAATTGGTAGCTGTGCAGAGGACAGTTAGCAACTGAACTATTTCTACACCACAGGGGACCGGGGTCCCTGCCCACAAAAGGCAGTTCACTGAGGCTTGGCTGAGTTAGTGCCAGGCCTAACTATGCGGTGCTAACTGGTCTGGAGGAGTAACAGTCTGCAACAAGGGAAGTGCTGGAGGAGAAACAGTATGCAGCAAGTGAAGTGCTGGAGGAGAGAAGGATAAGAGATCTTGAGCAAGAGTTTGTGCTGGAGAGAAAACTGGAGTGTATATACGGGAGTGTATATAGAAGTCCCAAGCAATTTGCACTGAATATTCCTGGGCATCCCATACTTCCCTATTTCCCATCCAAGTTCAATCCCCTCAATAAAAAGAAACAAAAAAAACAAAGCTTATGGACTGTTCTATGAGTGACTGAGAGATGGATGTCTGGCTTGGCAGGGTGACAAGTGAACCACTGCATTCAGCAACCCCTACGGGGGCATGGCTACACTTGGTTTAGCAAAGTCTTTCTCTCCAATTGTCAGTCCATACACATGGATACTGGGATCAGGTCCTGTTGAAGAGTGAATCAGCTAAAGGCACATCACATCTCAACACTGGTCTTTACATGTCAACTCCAATACCGGGACTGTCTGCCCGAGACTGCATTCCCCAGTTTATATGCCCTTAACAGGGGAAGTGTTTTTTCATCTCATTAGCTGCCAGAAGTGGGGGAAATCTAGAGGGGAACAATAATGGTTTGGGGTTAATTTTTTTTTAAGTTGATACATATTTGAATTTTTATATCTGTTTTTCACTTTAGAAAAAAAATCTTTATTTCACTAATATATATTTGAGATAGAGTGCTCTCATGACACAGGATTTCAAAACTGTAATGTTTTTTGTTTTTTTAAATAGATTGCAGAAGGAAGAGGGGTGAGGGGGTGAGTCATTGCCTTGAACTATTAAACTGTGTGTACATTTCAGCATGTGCAACAGAGCTCTGTAAACAACAGTCTTTTCTCAATTAAAACAGATAATGATAGAATGGAAGACATGTGCAAAGGGACAAAGCATTCTACGTGCAGGCCAGAAAAGAGATTTTAAATATGTATATGCAATTTTTCAGATTTATCTTACTCAAATAAAAGAAAAATATAATTTTAGTTAAATTTTTTATAGCTATTCATTATAATATATATATATATATATACAAAACTTGGAAGTCTAACCATAAACCATAAAATATATGCTGCATTGCAGTGGCCACAAAATCCATTGATAGAAGTTTCTGTGTATAACTATACTTATATATAAGAATATGTTTCACTTCTTTGGGAAGTTCCAGAAAGTTCCACTTTTAAACGCCCCCCCCCCCACCTTACAATATTGAACGCTTTATTTTTTTGGGGGGGCAAGTACCTGGTTTTCGCAGGTATCTGCTCCCACTTCCGATAGAATCGCCTAGGCGATTCCACCGGAAGTTGTCCCCTCTCTCCTCCCTGCTTGCAAACCTCTTAAGACACGTCACAGGTCCCAAGAGGCTGTGGGTTCTTTTACAAAGTGCAGTGCAACTCACGTATGCGCAGTAGGAAGCCTGCTGTTAAGCTGCAAGGAGCCACAGCCAGCTTCCCACACTAAACTTGTCGGCACCGGGGACCCGAAGACCAGTGAAGAACTAGCGCCGGTGAGGACACCTCTGGATCCCTGTACAGGTAAGTTCACAAATATATCACAGAAAAGAAAAGAGAAAAGAGATGGAGATGAAAAGGTGCATCATTCTTATGTTTCTAGGACTTTGTGCTTGACATGCAGAAGTAGCTCAATTGATAAATGCAGTGGAACATCCTTCTCACTGCTGGATAGCAATTACACAAACAGTGTACAAAAAGCCAAGCATTGGCCGTCATGTAAAATGCTCTTCTGAATGGGGAGAGAGTGCTTTTCCTATGGTTTACTGAAAATAATGAGGGCCCACAGTCTGGATTTTGTGCATTGAAGACACAGTCATGTTCATATTAAGCAAGGGTATATTAGTAAGCAGTTCACAAAGTGCTCTTGGTCTGTTCCATTTCACATGCTGCTCAACTGCTCTGTCTCAGCACTTGCCTATGTTAAGCAAATATGTTATGGAAGATAATATCTATGTCATTGAATGAATACATGTAGGTCTTGTTTTTTTACTAAAATCACACAGAAGATATACAATTTGCTCTAATATTATCCGATTTTTAAATTGTTTTCTCTTGTCATACAACAAAGTAAGGCACAAAGCTGAAAGGTAGAATCTCACATTAGCTTCTTGCATGTAGCTTCCAGCTAAGTCAGAATTACAAGTAAATACTTGTGTAGCTTATCAGCTTATGTTAGCAACATATGTGACTGTCATTTATTAAACATGTGGAACTTTGAAGAGCCTTGCAAATATCATATAACAAGTGTTATTTCTGTTGCACATGCATTTCCACTTCTAGTACAATGTCAATATCATAATTCAGTCTCGTTTGAGCACCTCCCTCCATCTGAAGAAATACATTACCTGCGAGGTTAACTGCGTTCAAGTACTGTTTGCATTTCATAGCAGGACCGTTTTTCCAGGATAGACTTCTTTCCTCAAACACTCGTCATGGAACACTGATAGTAGTTGCACGCCTCCTGCAACTGAGACTAATGCTTTTAAGTAATAATCTATTGGCTCTGCTACAAAGTGAAATGAATTAAGAGCTCTTTGGAAATCTGTTTCATACACATGATTTGACCTTTCTTCTTGGTTACTGGTGCCATCAGGAGCTAATAAGTATACTATTTGAAAACATCGTCTTAGGTGGACAGATGGTTTACTGGTTTTACCCCTTATTTTAGAATGTTCCAAGCTTAATTATGTAAATTAAGCGTCCAGTGTTCTGTTCATGTCAATAAATTGTTTATGTCTTGTTAAAGCCAATTTATTTCAAATGAAACACGCTGGAATTAATTTAATGAGGGTTAATCTTCTCCATTTATACTTAAGAGTTATATTATTTATAGAGAAGATCATTTTGTTTTTTAGTCTATGTCACAGAGAAGACGTTTGAAACTGCAAGTGTATTTTTATGTCACATGAATTAAAAGATGTATTTGTTTAATAAATAATATATATGATGAATCATTAATTACACTAATCTAATTTCTCCCACCAAAGAACAGTATTGCATCAATATTGCAATATTTATTTTACATTTAGACATTAAATCCATTATATTTGGGTGGTGCTCGAATATTTAGAGATCTTCTTTGAACATAAGCAAGCCTGATACCTAATTTAACCTTGGTATATATTTAACAGGGAGCCTATAAGGCATTTTAATTGTATTAAAGAAGAAATCCAGGTATGCCAGTAATTATGCATATACCATACTTTTGGGATCCCCCTAGAAGCTGAAAATCACTGTAGTAGACATTGCTACTCCCAAGATCCCCACTAGCTTCTGTATCCTGTGCTGAGCTGCTGCCCTGCTGCATTTGAAACACAGGAAGTCAGCCACTCGGCACGGGTGCTATTCGGAGAATGCTTTGCATTTTTTCCATGAATGCAAAGCATTCTCTGATTGGACAAGGTGTGGAGCATGATGTCACTGACCACCCTGTTCAGTTGGAGAACGTTTTACATTTATTGAGAGAATATTCTCTGAATGGCACCCATGCAGAGCAGTAAATGTTCACAATGTAGCAAGGCAGCTGCTTGGCACAGGATTCAGAAGCTAGTGGAGATCACTGGGGTAGCTGTGATTTCCAGATTCTAGAGGGATACCACAGGTCTGGTATATAGTTACATATAGCTGGGTTAAGGTAACTGCAAAAATATCTATACCTGAAAATGTATTTTAAATGAAAGTAATGCTTAGAAAACTAGACTGATGTTGACCGCCAGGGAATAATGCCAGCCCTTCTGCTTGGCATTGTGCTAATGTTGCTTAATAGTGATGTACATATATCATTTGTTTTAGATTGCTATCCCCCACAGAGATGTTGTCCTGTGTACTTCAGGAACATTGCCAGAGAGCACAAGGTGCTACATTGGGAGTCCGAAAGACTTCTACCTTACATTTAAAATATCTAAATGTATTTAATTTATTTTACCATAATTAAAACATATGTATTGACCCAAGTCTCTCGAGTGGACCATATTTCAGTGTAAAAGAGACTAATGATTCTCTTTAAATGAGAAAAAAAACATATTCATCCCTAATATAGGTCTACACATTATGTCCAGGATGTATATTTAGACTTTATAACTTGTGAAAAGACTATCCTAAGGTCTAAACTGTTTTGTAACTCTAAACTATTCTTACATTAACATGCATATTTCATTCATTCAAAAACACAGTTACACTGGCCATAGACATTTTCAGTCACTTTCAATCAGCTTTCCAATGCTAAAATTACTCAACAGGGCAATGTAAACTACCATCAGCACTAAAACTATGAACATATCAAAACTTGATATGTTGCCCTACCTCTTCTGTCACTTTTGGAGTTCAAAGCTGGTTTAAAGTGCCTATAAATTGCTTTGATATGGTCAGGTGTTATTTCATGCCCCATGTGCAGTGGGTTACATTGTTGATTGATTAGCAGTAGGGATGAGCCGAACACCCCCCGGTTCGGTTCGCACCAGAACCTGCGAACAAACCGAAAATTGGCACGAACGTTAGAACCCCATTGACGTCTATGGGACTCGAACATTCGAAATCAAAAGTGCTAATTTTAAAGGCTAATTTGCATGGTATTGTCCTAAAAAGGGTTTAGGGACCCGGGTCCTGCCCCAGGGGACATGTATCAATGCAAAAAAAAGTTTAAAAACGGCCGTTTTTTCAGGAGCAGGGATTTTAATGATACTTAAAGTAAAAAAAAAAAAGGTGAAATATTCCTTTAAATATCGTACCTGGGGGGGTGTCTATAGTATGCCTGTAAAGTTATGCATGTTTCCCATGCTTAGAACAGTCCCTGCACAAAATGACATTTTTAAAGGGAAAAAAAGTCATTTAAAACTGCTTGCGGCTTAATGTAATGTCGGGTCCTGGCAATATGGATGAAAATCAGTGAGACAAACGGCATGGGTACCCTCCAGTTCATTACCAGGCCCTTTGGGTCCGGTATGGATATTAAGGGGAACCCCGCACCCAAACTAAAAAAAGGAAAGGCGTGGGGCCCCAGGCCCTATATACTCAGCAGTATACAGGCGGTGCAAACAATACAGGGACTGTAGGTTTGTTGTTAAGTGTAATCTGTTTGTAATTTTGAACTGGTACATTTTTAAAGTGTAGCTCCAACCAAAAAATCAGTTTTTAAGCTTTTTGGAAAACATAGGGAAGGGTTATTACCCCTGTGACATTTGTTTTGCTGTCTGTGCTCCTCTTCAGAATATGCACCTCACTTTTTGTCCCAATGACAAATGTTTTTTGAAAATTTGGGGTTTTTAGTGAAACAAGGATTGGTGATAAAGCATCAGTGGAAAGGAGAAAAGTTTTTCCCATATTAACTCTTACAGGAGATTTCCCTTCCTATGGGGTAGATTTCATCTCACTTCCTGTTGTCTCCTTCCGTTTTGCAAGTAGGAGTCGTTTGTAAGTTGGATGTTTGAAAGTAGGGGCCTGCCCTATATACTAAGCAGAAATTTGGGCCTTAGGTGTTGTTGTGGCCTCAACACTGTAAGCCCTCACAGGGCCCTGCTGTGAAATATTAGATCAAGAAATGTAATTACATGCCCCTGTTGAACAGGGCCAGAAAAATTGGGCCTTTGGTGATGGTGGTGGTGGTGCTGGTGTCACAACACTGTAAGTCCTCACAGTTACTCTTGGTGGGTGCTGGAACGGGCCCTGCTGTGAAATATTAGATCAAGAATTGTAATTACATGCCCCTGTTGAACAGGGGCTGAAAAATTGGGCCTTTGGTGGTGGTGTTGGTGCTGGTGCCACAACACTGCTCACAGTTAATCTTGGTGGGTGCAGAAACATGCCCTGCTGTGAAATATTCAATCAAGAATTGTATTTACATGCCCCTGTTAAACAGGGCCAGAAAAATTGGGCCTTTGGTGGTGGTGGTGCTGGTGGCACAACACTGTAAATCCTCACAGTTGATCTTGGTGGGTGCAGAATTGGGCCCTGCTGTGAAATATTCGATCAGGAATTGTAATTACATGCCTCTGTTGAACAGGGGCTGAAAAATTGGGCCTTTGGTGATGGTGGTGGTGTTGGTGCCACAACACTGTAAGTCCTCACAGTTAATCTTGGTGGGCGCAGAAATGGGCCCTGCTGTGAAATATTAGATCAAGAATTCTAATTACATGTCCCTGTTGAAGAGGGGCTGAAAATTTGGGCCTTAGGCACTGGTGCTGGTGCCACAACACTGCAACCCCTCACAGATACTGTAGTTGGAACGCAGGAACGAGCCCTGCTGCAAAGTATTGCATCAAAAATTGTAATTACACGCCCCTGTTAAACAGGGGCTGAAAAATTGGGCCTTAGGCACTGGTGCTGGTGCCACAACACTGCAACCCCTCACAGATACTCTAGTTGGAATGCAGGAACGAGCCCTGCTGCAAAAGAATTGCATCAAAAATTGTAATTACACGCCCCTGTTAAACAGGGGCTGAAAAATTGGGCCTTAGGCACTGGTGCTGGTGCCACAACACTGCAACCCCTCACAGATACTGGAGTTGGAACGCAGGAACGAGCCCTGCTGCAAAAGAATTGCATCCAAAATTGTAATTACACGCCCCTGTTAAACAGGGGCTGAAAAATTGGGCCATAGGCACTGGTGCTGGTGCCACAACACTGCAATCCCTCACAGATACTGTAGTTGGAACGCAGGAACAAGCCCTGCTGCAAAGTATTGCATCAAAAATTGTAATTACACACCCCTGTTAAACAGGGGCTGAAAAATTGGGCCTTAGGCACTGGTGCTGGTGCCACAACACTGCAACCCCTCACAGATACTCTAGTTGGAACGCAGAAACGAGCCCTGCTGCAAAAGAATTGCATCAAAAATTGTAATTACACGCCCCTGTTAAACAGGGGCTGAAAAATTGGGCCTTAGGCACTGGTGCTGGTGCCACAACACTGCAACCCCTCACAGATACTAGAGTTGGAACGCAGGAAGGAGCCCTGCTGCAAAAGAATTGCATCCAAAATTGTAATTACATGCCCCTGTTAAACAGGGGCTAAAAAATTGGGCCTTAGTCACTGGTGCTGGTGCCACAACACTGCAACCCCTCACAGATATTCTAGTTGGAGAGCAGGAACTAGCCCGGCTGCAAAGAATTGCATGAAAAATTGTAATTACATGCCCTTGTTAAACAGGGGCTTAAAAATTGGGCCTTAGGCACTGGTGGCGGCGCCCAGAACCAAAAATGTTCTTACAAGCTATCAGCATGATCATTGAGGAGGAAGAGGATAATTACTTAGCATAAGTAAGTAAGTAAGACCGATAGTCACTCAGCATCAGCATAGGCAGTCTTTGAAGGGATCTGACATTTCAAAAAAAAATATTCGGTTACATCAGCATCAGGTGCTTGGTAGCTGGTGGTTATCCAAGACTGATTCATTTTTATGAAGGTCAGTCGATCGACCGAGTCGGTGGACAGACGCACCCTGTGATCGGTTACAAAGCCTCCAGCAGCACTGAATGTGCGTTCCGAAAGAACGCTGGATGCAGGACAGGCCAGTAGCTCAATTGCATACTGTGCAAGCTCTGGCCCGTGATCCATCCTCAAGACCCAGTAACCGAGAGGATTTTCGGTGGGAAAGGTGTCCAAGTCAGATCTTGCCCCTAGGTTTTCCTGCACCATGTAAAACAGACGCTAGCGATGGTTGCTGGAACCGATCATACCTTGGGGCTGCGGACTAAAAAATTGTCTGAACGCATCGGTCAGAAGGCCACCTTCTCCACCACTCCTTCTTTGACTGACCGAAGCCTCAGCAACACGTTGTCCAGAAACAGGAGTTTGTAACCTCCCAGTCTCTGGGAACGCGTTGCACAGACCTTTCTGCAAGGCCTCCCAAAGATGTTTCATCCTCTGCTCCCTCTGCGACGGCAAGATAAGGTCCGCAACCTTACCCTTGTAACGTGGATTAAGGAGGGTTGCCAGCCAGTATTGGTTCTTCTCCTTGATACCACGAATATGAGGATCCTTACGCAGGCTTTGCAGGATCAGGGAGGCCATGCAGCGTAGGTTTGCTGAGGCATTCGCTCCGCAGTCCTCTGGGTCACTAAGGATGACATGGTCCGCAGCCACCTCCTCCCAGCCACGTACAAGTCCATGTGTTTCTTGGGACTGATCCCTTAAAGACTGCTGCTGATGCTGAGTGCCAGGCTCCACCTCCACACTGACACAATCCTCCAACTCTTCCTCCTCCTCGTCTTCTTCCTGGGTGATCAGCGGGCACGCAGGAACACTGTCTGGTTAAAGGGGGCCTTGAGAGCTAAGGAAGTCCTCCTCTTCCTGCCTCTGTTTTGCCTCAAGTGCCCTGTCCATTATTCCATGCAGCGTGTGCTCCAACAGGTGGACAAGGGGGACAGTGTCACAGATGCATGCACTGTCACTGCTCACCATCCTGGTGGCCTCCTCAAATGGTGACAGGACAGTGCATGCATCCCTGATCATGGCCCACTGGTGTGGGGAAAAAAAAACAAGCTCCCCTAACCCTGTCCTGGTGCCATAGTCACGCAGGTACTAATTGATGGCCCTCTGCTGCATGTGCAGCTGCTGCAGCATGGCCAATGTTGAGTTCCACCTGGTGGGCATGTCACAGATTAGGCAGTTCTTGGGCAGGTTAAACTCCTTTTGGAGGTCTGCCAACCGAGCACTGGCATTATATGACCGGCGGAAATGCACACAGACTTTCCTGGCCTGCCTCAGGACATCCTGTAAGCCCAGGTACCTGCCCAAGAACCGCTGCCCCACCAAGTTAAGGACGTGAGCCAAACAGGGCACATGGGCCAGTAGTCCCTGTCAGAGGGCGGAGAGGAGGTTGGTGCCATTGTCGCAAACCACCATTCCTGCCTTAAGTTGGTGTGGCATCAACCACCTCTGAACCTGCCCCTGCAGAGCTGACAGAACCTCTGCCCCAGTGTGGCTCCTATCCCCCAAGCACACCAGTTCAAGCACCGCATGGCATCTTTTGGCCTGCGTACTTGCGTAGCCCCTTGAATGCCTACCGAGCACCACTGGTTCTGAGGACAAAGCACAGGAAGAGGCCATGGAGGAAGAAGAAGAGGAGGGGGTGGAGGAGAGAGGTGTGTCGCAATCATTAGTAGTGGCATTTTGGAGGCGGGGTGGTGGAACAACCTCCAACACTACTGCACCTTGTCCTGCATCCTTCCCAGCTGCCAGCAGAGTGACCCAATGCGCCGTGAAACTTAGGTAACGTCCCTGTCCATGCCTGCTGGACCATGAGTCAGCGGTAATATGCACCTTACCGCTGACCGCCCTGTCCAGCAAGGCCAAGACATTGCCTTCCACATGCCGGTAGAGAGCCGGAATCGCCTTCCGTGAGAAAAAGTGGCGTTTGGGTACCTGTCACTGAGGAACCACACATTCCACAAACTCACGGAAGGGGGCAGAGTCTACCAACTGAAAAGGTAGCAGTTGAAGTGCTAGCAATTTTGCCAAGCTAGCATTCAACTGCTGGGCATGTGGATGGCTGGGAGCGAACTTCTTTCGGTGGTGCAGCAGCTGGGGAAGGGAAATCTGCCTGGTACAATCTGACGTTGGTGTACCGAAAGCAGATTGCCCACAAGTACTTGGCTGTGACACACCTAATTCTACACCTTCATTCCTCTCAGTGCAGTTCTCAGAGAGGACTATAGTGGGGTTGGAGATCTCAGCTGATGAGGAGCAAGGAGAGATCCTCTTTGTTCTTTAGTGTGTGTCTTTTAGATATGCTTGCCAATGAACTGCATGGCAGGTCAACTTATGTCTGGTCAAGCATGTGGTGCCCAAGCGGGAGATGTTTTGGCCACGCGAGATACGCTTGAGACATATGTTGCAAATAGCAGCAGTGCGATCTGATGCACTCGTCTCCAAAAAGGCCCACACCAAAGAACTTTTGGAATAACGCGCAGAGACAGCAGCGCCCTGCACATGCGGAGCTTTGCGGTGTGATGCAGTTAGTGTGCTGCCCTTAGGCTGGCCCCTGGCGGGCATCCTGCCTCATTGGTGATGTGCCTCCTCCTCCTCTCTCCTATCATGCACCCACGTTGAGTCAGTGACCTCATCATCCCCTCCCTCTTTATCACTGGAGCAAACCTGGAAGTATGCTGCAGCAGGGGGAGCATGACTGCCAGATTGCTGTCCTTCTTGGGCAATCCCTCTGTCCGTGCTCACGTTACTGCCTTGATCTAGCTCAGTATCATCATCAGAGCCTTCTAAACGCTGGGCATCCTCCTGGAGCATGTACCCAACACTGTGGTCAAACAGTTCGAGGGACTCCTCAGGAGGACATGGTGGGGCTAGGGAAGGAGTCACTGATGCCATTGAGCCGAGAGAAGAGGCCGCGTTGGCAGCTGCTTTGCCAGACAAAGTACCCTGAGCATGGGTGAGGGAGGATGAGGGGAATGAGGACGGCTTGGTCATCCACTCGGCCAAGTCTTCCGCATGTTGCGGCTCAACGCGGCCAGCTGCCGAAAAAAAGGCCAAGCGTGTCCCACGGCCACGTGCTAATGAGGATGCACCGTTTCCAAGACCAACACCGTTACCTCTAGGCACAGAGCCTGCTTGCCCTCTTTTATCGGCTTGTGACTGTCTGCCTCTCCTTGTTGGCCTTCCAGACATACTAATGGCCTGTAGCCGCACTAAGCTGGGATATATATATATATATATATATATATATATATATATATATATATACTGATACTGCAGCTAGCAAAATCAACTGCCTGCCTACAGTATGAGAACACCACCAACCTTCTACAGGTAGCTTTGCTGAACACTGTGCAGAGGTCCCACTACACTGACGTGTAAATAATTTAGCTGCCTGCGGTAGTGATAGGATCAGGAAACCACCACCAACCTTCTATACAGGTAGCTTTAGCTGAACAGTGCAGAGGTCGCACTACACTAACGTGTAAGTAATTTAGCTGCCTACGGTAGTGATCTGATCAGGGAAACACCACCAACCTTCTACAGGTAGCTTTAGCTGAACAGTGCAGAGGTCGCACTACACTAACGTGTAAATAATTTAGCTGCCTGCGATAGTGATAGGATCAGGAAAACACCACCAACCTTCTACAGGTAGCTTTAGCTGAACACTGTGCAGAGGTCGCACTACACTAACGTGTAAATACTTTAGCTGCCTGCGGTAGTGATAGGATCAGGAAAACACCACCAACCTTCTACAGGTAGCTTTAGCTGAACACTGTGCAGAGGTCGCACTACACTAACGTGTAAATACTTTAACTGCCTGCGGTAGTGATAGGATCAGGAAAACACCACCAACCTTCTACAGGTAGCTTTATATGAACACTGAGCAAAGGTCGCACTACACTAACTTGTAGCTTTAGCTGAACACTGTTCAGAGGACGCACTACACTAACTTGTAGCTTTAGCTGAACACTGTGCAGAGGTCGCACTACACTAACTTGTAGCTTTAGTTGAACACTGTGAGGAGGATGCACTACACTAACTTGTAGCTTTAGACGAACACTGTTCAGAGGACGCACTACACTAATTTGTAGCTTTAGCTGAACATTGTGCAGAGGTCGCACTACACTAACTTGTAGTTTTAGCTGAACACTGTGAGGAGGACGCACTACACTAACTTGTAGCTTTAGCTGAACACTGTGCAGAGGTCACACTAAACTAACCTGTAGCTTTAGCTGAACACTGTGAGGAGGACGCACTACACTAACTTGTAGCTTTAGCTGAACACTGTTCAGAGCACTCACTACACTAACTTGTAGCTTTAGCTGAACACTGTTTAGAGGTCGCACTACACTAACTTGTAGCTTTCGCTGAACACTGTTCAGAGGACGCACTACACTAACTTGTAGCTTTAGCTGAACACTGTGTAGAAGTCGCACTACACTAACTTGTAGCTTTAGCTGAACACTGTGCAGAAGTCGCACTACACTAACTTGTAGCTTTAGCTGAACACTGTGAGGAGGACGCACTACACTAACTTGTAGCTTTAGATGAACACTGTTCAGAGGACACACTACACTAACTTGTAGCTTTAGCTGAACACTGTGCAGAGGTCGCACTACATTAACTTGTAGTTTTAGCTGAACACTGTGAGGAGGACGCATTACACTAACTTGTAGCTTTAGCTGAACACTGTGCAGAGGTCACACTAAACTAACCTGTAGCTTTAGCTGAACACTGTGAGGAGGATGCACTACACTAACTTGTAGCTTTAGATGAACACTGTTCAGAGGACACACTACACAAACTTGTAGCTTTAGCTGAACACTGTGCAGAGGTCACAATAAAGTAACCTGTAGCTTTAGCTGAACACTGTAAGGAGGACGCACCACACCAACTTGTAGCTTTAGCTGAACACTGTGCAGAGGTCACACTAAACTAACCTGTAGCTTTAGCTGAACACTGTGAGGAGGACGCACTACACTAACTTGTAGCTGAACACTGTGAGGAGGACGCACTACACTAACTTGTAGCTTTAGATGAACACTGTTCAGAGGACGCACTACACTAACTTGTAGCTTTAGCTGAACACTGTGCAGAGGTCACACTAAACTAACCTGTAGCTTTAGCTGAACACTGTGAGGAGGACGCACTACACTAACTTGTAGCTTTAGCTGGACACTGTGAGGAGGAAGCACTACACTAACTTGTAGCTTTAGCTGAACACTGTTCAGAGCACGCACTACACTAACTTGTAGCTTTAGCTGAACACTGTTTAGAGGTCGCACTACATTAACTTGTAGCTTTCACTGAACACTGTTCAGAGGATGCACTACACTAACTTGTAGCTTTAGCTGAACACTGTGCAGAAGTCGCACTACACTAACTTGTAGCTTTAGCTGAACACTGTGCAGAAGTCGCACTACACTAACTTGTAGCTTTAGCTGAACACTGTGAGGAGGACGCACTACACTAACTTGTAGCTTTAGATGAACACTGTTCAGAGGACGCACTACACTAACTTGTAGCTTTAGCTGAACACTGTGCAGAGGTCGCACTACATTAACTTGTAGTTATAGCTGAACACTGTAAGGAGGATGCACTACACTAACTTGTAGCTTTAGCTGAACACTGTGCAGAGGTCACACTAAACTAACCTGTAGCTTTAGCTGAACACTGTGAGGAGGATGCACTACACTAACTTGTAGATTTAGCTGAACACTGTGAGGAGGACGCACTACACTAACTTGTAGCTTTAGATGAACACTGTGAGGAGGACGCACTACACTAACCTGTAGCTTTAGCTGAACACTGTGCAGAAGTCGCACTACACTAACTTGTAGCTTTAGCTGAACACTGTGCAGAAGTCGCACTACACTAACTTGTAGCTTTATCTGAACACTGTGAGGAGGACGCACTACACTAACTTGTAGCTTTAGATGAACACTGTTCAGAGGACGCACTACACTAACTTGTAGCTTTAGCTGAACACTGTGCAGAGGTCACACTAAACTAACCTGTAGCTTTAGCTGAACACTGTGAGGAGGATGCACTACACTAACTGGTAGATTTAGCTGAACACTGTGAGGAGAACGCACTACACTAACTTGTAGCTTTAGATGAACACTGTGAGGAGGACGCACTACACTAACTTGTAGCTTTAGCTGAACACTGTGCAGAGGTCACACTAAAGTAACCTGTAGCTTTATCTGAACACTGTAAGGAGGATGCACTACACCAACTTGTAGCTTTAGCTGAACACTGTGCAGAGGTCACACTAAACTAACCTGTAGCTTTAGGTGAACACTGTGAGGAGGACGCACTACACTAACTTGTAGCTTTAGCTGAACACTGTGAGGAGGACACACTACACTAACTTGTAGCTTTAGATGAACACTGTTCAGAGGACGCACTACACTAACTTGTAGCTTTAGCTGAACACTGTGCAGAGGTCACACTAAACTAACCTGTAGCTTTAGCTGAACACTGTGAGGAGGATGCACTACACTAACTTGTAGCTTTAGCTGAACATTGTGCAGAGGTCACACTAAAGTAACCTGTAGCTTTAGCTGAACACTGTGAGGAGAACGCACTACACTAACTTGTAGCTTTATCTGAACACTGTGAGGAGGACGCACTACACTAACTTGTAGCTTTAGATGAACACTGTTCAGAGGACGCACTACACTAACTTGTAGCTTTAGCTGATCACTGTGCAGAGGTTGCACTACACTAACTTGTAGTTTTAGCTAAACACTGTTCAGAGCACGCACTACACTAACTTGTAGCTTTAGCTGAACACTATGCAGAGGTCGCACTACATTAACTTGTAGTTTTAGCTGAACACTGTGAGGAGGACGCACTACACTAACTTGTAGCTTTAGCTGAACACTGTGCAGAGGTCACACTAAACTAACCTGTAGCTTTAGCTGAACACTGTGAGGAGGACGCACTACACTAACTTGTAGCTTTAGCTGAACACTGTGCAGAGGTCACACTAAACTAACCTGTAGCTTTAGCTGAACACTGTGAGGAGGACGCACTACACTAACTTGTAGCTTTAGATGAACACTGTTCAGAGGACGCACTACACTAACTTGTAGCTTTAGCTGAACACTGTGCAGAGGTCACACTAAACTAACCTGTAGCTTTAGCTGAACACTGTGAGGAGAACGCACTACACTAACTTGTAGCTTTAGCTGAACACTGTGCAGAGGTCGCACTACACTAACTTGTAGTTTTAGCTAAACACTGTTCAGAGCACGCACTACACTAACTTGTAGCTTTAGCTGAACACTGTGCAGAGGTCGCACTAAAATAACTTGTAGCTTTAGCTGAACACTGTGCAGATGTCGCACTACACTAACTTGTAGTTTTAGATGAACACTGTGAGGAGGATGCACTACACTAACTTGTAGCTTTAGCTGAACACTGTGAGGAGGACGCACTACGCTAACTTGTAGCTTTAGCTGAACACTGTGCAGAGGTCACACTAAACTAACCTGTAGCTTTAGCTGAACACTGTGAGGAGGACGCACTACACTAACTTGTAGCTTTAGCTGAAGTCTGTGAGAAGGGCGCACTACACTAACTGTAAATAGTCTAGCTGCCTGGCTGTGGTACTAATGGGATAAAAGAACACCAGCAATTTTCTTCAGGTAGCTGTAAATACTGTAACAAGACAAGCCTGCCTGTCAGTAGGAAGATAACCGGAACGGATCTAGCTAAACTGAGTACAGTGTATATATATATATATATATATATATATACAACACCTGGGATGCATATATATACACAATACACTGTACGTGCAGCTAACTGACTGACTGTCCTGCCTAATCTATCTAACTCAAATGAAATGACACCGTCTCTCTCTCTCTCTATCTCTCAGCACGCTGGAACACACTACACAGGGCCGCCGTGCAGGCGGCCTTATATAGTGTGGGGCGTGTTCTAAACCCCCTGAGCCATATTTGGCCAAAGCCACCCTGGCTTACAGCTCTCTCTACTGACGGCACTGTGATTGGCCAAGCATGCGGGTCATAGTGCATGCTTGGCCAATCATCAGCCAGCAATGCACTGCGATGCCGCAGTGAATTATGGGCCGTGACGCGCGACACAAATTTGGTGCGAACGGCCCATATCGTTCGCAATTCGACAAACGATCGAACAGCCGATGTTCAAGCCGAACATGGGTTCGACACGAATGCGAAGCTCATCCCTAATTAGCAGCCAGGCCAAATGTAGCAGAAAGTCACTTGGGGAGAGGACTCTGTTCCACATAATAGAGAGCAGAACTCCACAGTGGGCTTTTGCAGCAGCTTCTGAGGATTGGAGAACAGATTCCTGTCAAAAATAGGCATTTGGTATATTCATTGGACATAAAAGCTGAAGCAATAAATGCATTACCATAGATGACCTCCCAGGCTTTGGATATGATGAAGTTAAACCTGTGGAAGGTACTCTTTCAGAGCACTTTGTGGCCTTTCACATTTTCCATTGAAGTTTCTGAATATTGTTGAAAGCATTATTATTATTATTATTATTATTATTATTATTATTATGTCTTGATGTGTTGTATAATAAACGATAAAGTTGAATGCAAGCTCTTGTTCATTTTTAAAATGTTATTATATTTTTATAAACTAACTGTGCAGTCTACCTATCTGTGTAAGTGCACTAAGGTGTCCAGTAGTGGATTAAGGCACAGAAGACAATTTGAAACAGATTAAATCAATGTTTACTGATGCTTGTAGAACCAAAATGTAAGTACAAACGCTTGGCTGCAATAAAGTGCAGTTCTTAAACAGGTTCAAATAGCGATAATTTTCCAGCAAAAAAGGATCAACACATCAAAATCCTTAGAGCAGATTAGCATAGCAAGCAACTTCCCCACATGCAGAACTTGCCACCCCAACTACATCGACTACTTACTACAGCTGTCCATTGGCCTGTGCACATGTCACATCTAGTCACATCTTCATCAGAAGCATTTCTGCTCCAATCTCCACACACTAAAAAGCCTATGTCAAGTACCTGGGCAACCCCTTTAATAACTGGGTATCATTTATTCTCACTCTACTGCTTTGTTGTACTGTGCTGGTATTCAGCTACTAGTTACATAGTTACATAGTAGGTGAGGTCGAAAAAAGACACAAGTCCATCAAGTCCAACCTAAGTGTGTGATTTGATGTCAGTATTACCTTGTATATCCCTGTATGTTGTGGTCATTCAGGTGCTTATCTAATAATTTCTTGAAATTATCGATACTCCCCACTGAGACTGTGGAAGGGAATTCCACATCCTTACCGCTCTTACAGTAAAGAACCCTCTACGTAGTTTAAGGTTAAACCTCTTTTCTTCTAATTTTAATGAGTGGCCACAAGTCTTGTTAAACTCCCTTCCGCAAAAAAGTTTTATCCCTATTGTGGGGTCACCAGTACGGTATTTGTAAATTGAAATCATATCCCCTCTCAAGCGTCTCTTCTCCAGAGAGAATAAGTTCAGTGCTCGCAACCTTTCCCCATAACTAATATCCTCCAGACCCTTTATTAGCTTTGTTGCCCTTCTTTGTACTCACTCCATTTCCAGTACATCGTTCCTGAGGACTGGTGCCCAGAACTGGACAGCATACTCTAGGTGCAGCCGGACCGGGGTCTTGTAGAGTGGGAGAATTATCGTTTTATCTCTGGAATGAATCCCCTTTTTAATGCATGCCAATATTCTGTTTGCTTTATTAGCAACAGCTTGGCATTGCATGCCATTGCTGAGCCTATCATCTACTAGGACACCAGGTCCTTTTCCATCCTAGATTCCCCCAGAGGTTCTCCCCCCAGTGTATAGATTGCATTCATATTTTTGCCACCCAAATGCATTATTTTACATTTTTCTACATTGAACCTCATTTGCCATGTAGTTGCCCACCCCACACCTAATTTTTTTCAGATCTTTTTGCAAGGTTTCCACATCCTGCGGAGAAGCTATTGCCCTGCTTAGCTTAGTATCGTCCGCAAAAACAGAGATTGAACTGTTTACCCCATCCTCCAAGTCGTTTATAAACAAATTAAACAGGATTGGTCCCAGCACAGAACCCTGGGGGACCCCACTACCCACCCCTGACCATTTTGAATACTCCCCATCTATATCCACCCTCTGAAACGTTTAAGGGGAACTGTGTCAAATGCTTTTGAAAAATCCAGATACACCACGTCTACAGGCCTTCCTTTATCTAGATGGCAACTCAGCTCCTCATAGAAGGTTAATAGATTGCTTTGGCAAGAACGGTTCTTCATGAATCCATGCTGATTACTGCTAATGATTAGGGATGAGCCGAACACCCCCCTTTTCGGTTTGCACCAGAACATGCGAACAGGCAAAAAATTTGTTTGAACACGCGAACACCGTTAAAGTCTATGGGACTCGAACATGAATAATCAAAAGTGCTAATTTTAAAGGCTTATATGCAAGTTATTGTCATAAAAAGTGTTTGGGGACCTGGGTCCTGCCCCAGGGGACATGTATCAATGCAAAAAAAAGTTTTAAAAACTGCAGTTTTTTTGGGAGCAGTGATTTTAATAATGCTTAAAGTGAAACAATAAAAGTGTAATATTCCTTAAAATTTTGTACCTGGGGGTGTCTATAGTATGCCTGTAAAGGGGTGCATGTTTCCAGTGTTTAGAACAGTCTGACAGCAAAATGACATTTCAAAGGAAAAAAGTCATTTAAAACTACTCGCGGCTATTAATGAATTGTCGGTCCGACAATACACATAAAAGTCCATTGATAAAAACGGCATGGGATTTCCCCACAGGGGAACCCCAAACCAAAATTTAAAAAAAAATGGCCTGGGGTCCCCCTAAGTTCCATACCAGGCCCTTCATGTCTGGTATAGATATTAAGGGGAACCCCACGCCAAAATTTAAAACAAAATTGCGTGGGGGTCCCCCTCAAAATCCATACCAGACCCTTATCTAAGCATGCAACCTGGCAGGCCGCAGGAAAAGAGGGGGGATGAGAGAGCGCCCCCCCCTTCTGAACTGTACCTGGCCACATGCCCTCAACATTGGGAGGGTGCTTTGAGGTAGCCCCCAAAGCACCTTGTCCCCATGTTGATGAGGACAAGGGCCTCATTCCCACAACCCTTGGTTGGTGGTTGTGGGGGTCTGCGGGTGGGGGGCTTATCGAAATCATGAAGCCCCCTTTAACATGGGGACCCCCAGATCCCCCTGTGTGAAATGGTAGTGGGGGTGACCCCGCCCCCCTCTGATGTCCCGGGGAAAGCCATAGGGAAGTCCCTGTCAAGTCCCCGCGCGTCAGAGGGTGGCCCCGCCCTCCTTTATATAAGTAGTGTCAGAAGAAGAGAAGCGTCACACAGCGGGAGCCTCCCATGGATGCAGAGTGGCCCAAGAACGAAGCGGGGAAGAAGACACCACGGAGGAAGATGCCAGACGAGAACACTGGAGCAAGAAGCAGAGGATCGGAGGAAGAACCAGAGGAAGAAGAAGATGGAGGAAAAAACCGAAGGAAGGAGGAAAGGAAGAAGACCCGAAGAAGATGGAAAGAAGAAGACTTTAAAAAAAGTAATTGTCGAAAACTGTCTCTTGTCATTTTTAACATTTTTGACCCTTTTTTTGTGAAATGGTAGGGGTACTTTTGTACCCCATTACCATTTCACACAGGGGGGGCAGGATCTGGGGGTCCCCTTGTTAAAGGGGGCTTCCAGATTCTGATAAGCCCCCCGCCCGCAGACCCCCACAACCACCGGCCAAGGGTTGTGGGGATGAGGCCCTTGTCCTCATCAACATGGGGACAAAGTGCTTTGGGGGCTACCTCAAAGCACCCTCCCAATGTTGAGGGCATGTGGCCTGGTACGGTTCAGGAGGGGGGGCGCTCTCTCATCCCCCTCTTTTCCTGCAGCCTGCCAGGTTGCGTGCTCAGATAAGGGTCTGGTATGGATTTTTGGGGAGAGCCCACGCCATTTTTAAAAAAAATGTTGGCATGGGGTTCCCCTTAAAATCCATACCAGACCTGAAGGGCCTGGTATGGAATTTAGGGGGACCCCCATGCCATTTTTTTTTAAATTTTGGTTCCAGGTTCCCCTGTGGGGAAATCCCATGCCGTTTTTATCAATGAATTTTTATGTGTATTGTCGGACAGACAGTTCATTAATAGCCGCGAGTAGTTGTAAATGACTTTTTTTCCTTTGAAATGTAATTTTGCTGTCAGACTGTTCTAAACACGGGAAACATGCGCCCCTTAACAGGCATACTATAGACACCCCCCAGGTATGAAATTTAAAGGAATATTACACTTTTATTGTTTCACCAACAATACCACGCAAATAAGCCTTTAAAATTAGCACTTTTGATTCCTCCCATAGACTTTTAAAACGTGTTCCGTGGCTTTCGAATTTGCCGCAAACACCCCAAATTTTTCACTGTTCGGCGAACTGACGAACAGCCGATGTTCGAGTCGAACATGAGTTTGACTGGAACTCGAAGCTCATTCCTACTAATGATACCGTTCTCGTTACTAAAATCTTGTATATAGTCCCTTATCATCCCCTCCAAGAGTTTATATTAGGGTTGTCCCGATACCGATACTAGTATCGGTATCGGCACCGATACCGAGCATTTGCCCAAGTACTTGTACTCGGGCAAATGCTCCGATGCTTCCCCCGATACCTGGAAGTCAGCTGTGATCGGCACGTGGGGGAGTTACAAGACTCTCCCCAGCGGCTTTCAGCGGCTTTAGTGACATACAGCGGTAATCGGTCACCGCTGACTGTCACTGCATCCTCCTCCATGCCCCCTCCGTTCCTCTGTCCCCCTCCGCTGTCCCCCTCCGTTCCGCCGTTCCCCTCTCCTTCTCTGTCCCCCTCCGCTGTCCCCTCCGTTCTGCTGTGCCTCTCCGCTGTCCCCTCCGTTCTGCTGTGCCTCTCCGCTGTCCCCTCCGTTCTGCTGTGCCTCTCCGCTGTCCCCTCCGTTCTGCTGTGCCTCTCTGCTGTCCCCCTCCATTCCGCCGTTCCCCTCTCCTTCTCTGTCCCCATCCGCTGTCCCCTCTGTTCTGCTGTGCCTCTCCGCTGTCCCCCTCCGTTCTGCTGTCCCCCCCTCCTTCTCTGTCCCCTCCATTCTGCTGTCCCTCTCCGCTGTCCCCCTCCGTTGTGGTGTCCTCCTCCTCCTCCTTCCTTTGTGAATGGACAGAGTCAGCTGACTCTGTCCATTCACATAACTGAAACATTGTAATCTCCTGTGATTACGATGTCTCAGTTTATAAATGGAGAGGAGCCGCTGTCTTCTCTCCATTCATTCTCAGTGCAGCTGAGGCTGCAGAGAAAGGGACTGGGGAATCTCTATCCTCTGTCTCTTTCTCTGTCTCAAGGGGGGAGATATCAGGGGTCTGTTAAGATCCCTAAAATCTCACCAAAGCCCCCCAACAGGGCTGATTTAAAAAAAACAAAAAACATATTGCAATAAAGAATAAAAAAAATATTATTGTAAAAAATAAAAATTGTAAATTAAAAAAAAAAAAACACACACACATACACCGTTCACCCCCCCCCCCCCCCCGAAAAAAAAGAAAGCACTGCTAAAAAAAAACAAAAAAAAGAACAAAGCACTGTCACGTGACATTTAAAAAAAAGTATCGGTAATCGGTATCGGCGAGTACTTGAAAAAAAGTATCGGTACTTGTACTCGGTCCTAAAAAAGTGGTATCGGGACAACCCTAGTTTATATACAATTGATGTTAGGCTAACTGGTCTGTAATTCCCAGGGATGTATTTTGGGCCCTTTTTTAATATTGGTGCTATATTGGCTTTTCTCCAATCAGCTGGTACCATTCCAGTCAGTAGTCTGTCAGTAAAAATTAGGAACAATGGTCTGGCAATTACTTGACTGAGTTCCCTAAGTACTCTCGGGTGCAAGCCATCTGGTCCTGGTGATTTATTATAGTTAAGTTTCCCAAGTCTAATTTTAATTGTGTCCTCTGTTAACCATGAAGATGCTTCCTGTGATGTGTCATTAGGATAAACACTGCAGTTTTGGTTACTGAAGCCCTCGTGAAGACTGAGGAGAAGAATAAATTCAATACCTTCACCATCTCCCCATCCTTTGTAACCAGATGTCCTTCCTCATTCTTTATGGGGCCAATATGGTCTGTCCTCCCTTTTTTACTGTTTACATACTTAAAGAATTTCTTGTTTTTTTTTTTTTGCTCTCCTCCGCTATGTGTCTTTCATGTTCTATCTTAGCTGTCCTTATTGCACCCTTACATTTCTTGTTGCATTCTTTATAAAGTCTGATTGCTGAGGATGATCCCTCAACCTTGTATTGTTTGAAGGCCTTCTCCTTTGCTTTTATATGCATTTTTACATTGGAGTTAAGCCATCCAGGACTTTTGTCGCTCTTTTAAATTAATTACCCAATGGGATGCGTTGGCTAATGCCCTTTTTTAATATGCTCTTAAAGCAAATCCATCTCTCCTCCGTGTTCTTTGTTCCTAAGATTTTATCCCAATTTATGCCTTCTAGCAAGGTTCGTAGTTTAGGGAAGTTGGCTGTTTTGAAATTCAGTGTCTTTGTATTCCCCTTATATTTCCCATTTGTGTGATTTATACTGAAGCCAATTGACCTGTGATCGCTGTTACCTAAATTGCACATCTATGATCAGGTCTGTATCGTTGGTAATCAGTAGATCCAGTAACGCTTTATTTCTAGTTGGTGTGTCTACCATCTGACCCATAAAATTGTCCTGCAAGACATTTAGGAACTGGCGAGCCTTAGATGAATGCGTGGTTCCCTCCGCCCAGTCTATGTCTGGATAATTAAAATCCCCCATTATAATAACACTTCCCATCCTTGCTGCTAATCCAATTTGTGATGAGAGATCTGTCTCCCCTTCCTTCCTCCTTTTAGGGGGCCTATAGCATACTCCCAGTATTATTTTCCACTTAGCTTCATACCTTTGGAGCTCTACCCATAAGGATTCCACCTCCTCCCTAGCTCCCTTAGTGATGTCCTCTCTCAAATTCACTTGTACATTATTCTTGATATATAGGCATACCCCCCCCCCCCCTTGTTTACCCTCTCTATCCTTGCAAAAAAGGGTATACCCTTGAATGGTTGCCAGCCAATCATGAGAGCTGTTGAACCAGGTCTCTGAAATTCCCACAAAATCCAAATCCTCCTCGTACAACAGTATCTCTAGTTCACCCATCTCGTCCACCAGACTCCTGGCATTGGTCAACATGCCATGTAGTTTAGACCCCTTGCATGTTATCCTCTTATTGGGTGTTCCAAGATTGCAACTAGGACTTGCTACTATACTTACTTTGAGTTTATGTGCTTTGGTCAACCTATCACTAATTCCCCCAATATTACCCTCTGGAATATGTTCTGTGCTGACTATCTCTACCTCTGGACCCTCCCCCCGTTGCCTAGTTTAAAAACCCCTCTAACTTTTTGGCCATCTTCATTCCCAGCTGATCTGCACCCTCCTCATTTAGGTACAGTCCATCCCTTCTATAGTACTGGTTATCGACTAAGCAGTCGGCCCAGTCCTTCAGGAACCCAAACCACCTTACTACACCAGCTCTTCAGCCACTTGTTTACATCCCTATACTCCCTCTGCCCTTCTGGTGTGGCTCGATGTACCTGTAGTATTCCTGAGAATACTACCTTGGAGGTCCTTTTCCTCAATTTAGCTCCCATGTCCCTAAAATCGTTCTTTAGGGCACTCCATCTGCCTCTGACTTTGTCATTGGTGCCAACGTGCACCGTGACAGTTGGGTCTTCCCCAGCCCCTCCCAGTAATCTGTCCACAAGATCCGTGATGTGCCAAACCCGAGCGCCCGCTAGACAACATACAGTTCGGTGCTTCAGGTCTTTGTTACAGATTGGATTCTCTGTCCTTCTAAGAATTGAGTCCCCTACCACCAGAATCTGTCTTTCCTTTTCCTTTGCTTCCCCCCCACTCTCACTGGAGGAGTTCTTCCCCTGGCAGCTAGGAGAGTCCCTCAGCTCCAGCAGTGCTGGTCCCTGACTGATTTCACCAATGTCACTCAATGAAGCGTACTTATTGGGATGCTCCAGCCCTGGATAGGCCTCCCTGGCACTTTCCCTTCTACTCTTCCTGACTGTCACCCATCTACTCTTTCCTAGTGCCTGCACCTCTTTGTCTCCACCCACCTCTGTGCTGGCGCCTCTGTCCTGGACCCAACTGAGGATGTTCCCTCCTGCTAAGAGCAAGCAATGAGGTGAGCATACATTTTACTACATTAGCTGACAATTTAGGCAAATTAAAGCTTGGATATGTTAATTTCCAGTATCTTCTTTAAGTTTGCTAATGAAACCCAACATTTGGATATTTTGAAATGACACAAACAATGTTTGTACCTTGGATGTCAGCTAAGCAGAGTTCTTATGACAAAGAAATAATATTCCAAAACAAAAGGCTATAAACTACTTAATCACAGGGGCTGCTTTCCACTTAATAGATAACTTAAGTGAAATAGAGATATTTGTTGCACTACAATAATTAAACTGATAGTCATTACAGCAAGAAAACGATTATTTAGACAGCTGCAGACAGTGAACTGCTGACAACATTTCTTGTTTTCTGCTATTAAATTGTGTATTTAGGGCATTTGTTTCATCTTTTGTTGTAACATCTGCTGAAGAATACATACCACAAGAAATAGGGGAGATTCTTGCAAAGAATCTAGAATATCATTACAGTTGGAGAAAAGCCCATGATGAGTTTTTCTGTTGTGATAAAAGATTGGTTCTGAAAGCGCCTAACTAAATAACACCCGCCGTGTTTATTCATGTAAAAAATCATTTTAAGATGTTTCTCTGCATTTTTGTATGCATAAAAGCTTAGCTTTACTTATGATGCATAACAGAATATATTTTATTTATACTGTAATATTGTAATAAATACTTATAATACAGTGCATGCATTGTGCATCAAGGAAATTAGTTTACACTGAATTTTCAAAAACAGACAATAAGTGGGCAAAAAGGGTTGGGCAATGCAGTATTTGTTGGGCATCAGGGCCTGAAATTAATACTATTTTTTAACAATCCAATTGACTGTAAGGGAACTTTTCTTTGGGCATAAAATACCATAGCTTTAAAGGGTAACTCCACTTTTGTAGGGGAAAAAAATAGCAAATAAAGAAAAAATTATATAATGTATACAATTGCGACATGAGTTATATTGTAATTGAATGTTATTAAAAATTACCTTTCCTTGTCTATCTGCAGCCGCTGTAATTTTCTGAAAATGCAATATGGCTACCTGGAGGTGTTCTGTACACAGAATGTGTACAGAAAGTCCCCCAGAAACATAATTTCCTGCTTGTTTGATTGGCTCACAGATTTTCTCAGAAGTCTGCCTAAGATACAAGTCAGATTTCAGGCATCCCCTGCAACAAAAATGTCATTTTTTGGTGAGATACTCCCAATAGGAACACACCTAAAGGGATGCAGGCTCTGCAATTTTCCGTATTAGTGCCCTGAAGGTGCACAGCTGATTGATAATTATGAAACCACTCCTATTAGACTCACTTTCCAACATGGGCACAGAGGGATTTCTTCAGAATAACAAAAGTTAGGAATCTGCAACAAAGGTTGTTAAAATCCTTGCAATGTACATAGACCACCCAGAGGGGAATGTTATTTTCTCAACAAAAGTGGAGTTACGCTTTAAGTACACTTCCCAGTGGGCAATATACAGTCAACTATGCACTTTAGTCAACAAACAACGGCTTATGCCACAAATATTTAAATACCTACCATTGACTAATGGCATATTTTCAAAGGACACCAAGTGAGGGCAATTACTTATACTGTGAACCCATGGGGCTGGGAAAATACTTTCACTGGGCAGCTCAAATGTTTTAGGTTAGCAAGAGAATGGACAGAAGTTTCAATTTACAAAAAAGGGGGGCAATGTATATCTCCATATACTGGTACTTTAAATGAAGCACATAAGGAAAGGGGATAGTGCGCCTCCATCCCTAATTTAAATTAAAAAAATAATAAAAGAGTATGGGACTTTAAGAGTAAGAGTTTATTATACATGAATGTCAAATTGCATAACGTTGTATATGACAAATAATTGCTCAATGCATATGCAGACATCTTGGAAAATACATAGCATACATATAAGAATGTAAAACATGATTACCATAACAGGGGAACAATTGTATATATGTCATAGGTATGATGAAATAGAACTAGTAATATACAGTAAATTCATAAAAATATTATTGTAAAAATATTGATGGAAGTGTGAGGGATTACATCCTCAATATCTTGACGCGTTTCATCAGTAAACCGACTCATCAGGAGAGGATGCTGAATGTCTGTAAGTAATAAAAGGTGTACTAAATCAGAGGCCCATGATATGGAAAATTTTGACGGGTGTCATGGGGCGGATAGCCTCATGCGTATTGACGCCACACACATGCCGAACCAGTGACTCCTCTTTGGGCGCCACTTGGTTATCTCACCACTTTTCCATCCAGCTGAAGTGCTGGCGGGAATAAGTTTGGCGCCATTGGCGGGCAGACGCTTCCTGCCTGTCATCACGCTTGCGTGACATTGGTGCGTGTCTGCCCTATTTGACCGGCCCACCTGGGCGTCCCCACTCACAGTTCACCGGTTTGCACTGCCTGCTTCACATCACAACAATACTCGGTATCCGTTACTTAAGGGTAATTCCATATGTCACGGTCTCTCTATACTCTTCTACTTCACTCACTTCACCTTATACTTATATTGATTTTCTATGATCATCACCTAACAGGTGTATCTCTTTTCACGGTTCTCTTAATGTTACTTTTTCACTCTTTTCCTGGTTTATGCATATTTTTTCACATTTTCACGTTTTCACTCTACATGTAATATTTTTTGCACATTATCTAGTAGGTGTATTTTTACCTATGCCATATTTTGCACTTCAACGTCACTCTTTTTCACTTTCTTTCCTCCATGTATTCTAATCTCCCCTGTGCCTGACAGTGCTGTCGGGTTTATCGTATACAATACTTTTCATTTATCTTACAGATTTTACTTGCCATTATTGGCACAATACTCAATATACTATATTTGTTCACTGGCTGGGGGCCTTTCAGAGTGGGCCTGTTGTTCCAGGCAGGCCTTTGCACCTCAGCTCCCAGGGAGGCTTGATGTGGTGACTCCTGCATACCAGGATTTTTCGAGTTCAGCATTCCAATGGGATGTAAGTTTGTGGACTTGACCATCTCTTTTCTCTACATAAACCTCTTTACATTTTTTTTCCATATCATGGGCCTCTGATTTAGAACACCTTTTATTACTTACAGACATTCAGCATCCGCTCCTGATAAGTCGGTTTACCGACGAAATGCGTAAAGCTTTTGAGGATGTAATCCCTCACACTTCCATCAATATTTTTACAATAATATTGTTATGAATTTACTGTATATTACTAGTTCTATTTCATCATACCTATGAAATATGTACAATTGTTGCCCTGTTATGGTAATAATGTTTTACATTCTGTTTATATGTATGCTATGTATTTTCCAAGATGTCTGCATTTGCATTGAGCAATTATTTGTCATATACAATGTTACGCAATTTGACATTCATGTATAATAAATTCTTAATCTCACGTTGTGCTTGAGCCTGCCTCATTTAAAGTCCCATACACTTTTATTATTTTTTGGAGTTTCAATTTAGCTCATCACAACAGGTTCCAAAAAAGGACTGTAGTATAATCTTTTTTCAAACAAATCTTTTAAAGGGATATGAAGTATATACTGCTGTTTGCTTCTATCATACAATATGGGCATATTTTTTAAGGGAACGTTTAAAGAGTTTGTCCTGTTTGAATATTTTTATTGAAGTATTTACAAAAAGAGAGTACAAAAGTTAAGACAAAGGATGCAGATCCTCCACAATGCAAGATACATACAGAATGCGTAATAGTCCAACATTTTTAACATAAAAGAACATAAAAAAGGGGTTATTTCAAAAAAGTTCACGATCAGTATAAAATGTGTTGTCCGTGTGGGGTGACCCCAAATCTTATTCAAAATACTAAGTGGTACACTAACATGGCACACTTCAAGCCTACAGTATACTAAGGGCCATAGCCAAAAAACAAATACAAAACTTCCAAACTTAAGGTCAGTACGTAGGCCACAAAAGATTTGAGATATGTCTGGTATAAACTGTATACATTCATAGAAGGGGGCCTATACCTCTAGGGGAGGGAAGCCACACCACTCGTCACATGGAAGGAGCCTTTACCCTGAGTTAGCAGTATCTTCTCTAAATTTAAAAGCAATATGTGAGAAGACCTAGGAGATGTAGTAGCAAAGACAGAGAAGGGAAAAGGAAAAGTGGGTGGGGTTTAAGAGGGAGAAAATAAGATAAGACCTCACACACTGAAACTCACTGTCCTGCAACTACCATAATCAGATATAGATCTAGGATCACCAATCAGGTACTTGATCCATGGATCTCATACTTTCTCAAACACCTTCATGTTATCATTCAAGAACTCTGAGATATGCTCATTAATCATAATCCAGGATAGTTTAAGCTTGAGCTGTTCAAATGGCAAGACAACCGACTTCCATGATTTTGCAATAGTAATTTTTTGCTGATATGAATATAAAGGCCTTGCAGCCCAGCAGAGCTTGTCTCATGGATTTGGCAAGGTTAAAAGAGTTTATCCTTAATAAGTATATGACCCTGTTGGCCCTGAGCTCTGTCTCAGGAACTTTGGGAATTCTCAGTCTTACCCATCGCTCATGGCCATTAAAAAAATTGTCTAAATCTCATATTTTTTTTTTAACATGATAGAAAATGTGGCAGGATGTGACCACCAGTTTCAATATTGGTTTTAGTGGACTAACCCATTAAGTTCTGCCCTTGCATGCAAGTAATGTAATCTAGATTACAGTTGTACTAGTGCAGTCTAGAAGAACTGGCTATAATGAAGAACGCACATCATGTGCTTGTCTTTACAGACACTGAAGCAGATGTAATTTGTTGTTACCTGGCTGGCTACGTTATTCAGAATTATATGCAGCTCTGTTTCCGTGATCACTTAACACGTCTGCTGTCTACAAATAGGATATGACACTGCTGTGGTTCATTTTCCAGATAAACTCTAGCGCTTGTAAATGACAGGCACAACCGGATCCATTTACACTTGAACTTTTGACTCTACAGCTTACGATAATTTGTTCTGCATGGTATTTACAAACATTGTTGTGATGACAACGTAGGCAAATGCTAGTCTGACGCGCACATTCAAATGGTTTGTTTGCAAACAAATAAGAGTTCCACCAGTGGAGAGCATGCTTACGTCAATGAAACCACCTGAAGGAAACTGGCACTATGCAAAGGTGGAAAATACACATTTGAAACAGCCATGACCTTTAACAAGGAACACTCAATTAAACAATAGTTATTAGGCTTGACTCTAATGAATGTTGGCAGGTGAGTGTTAATATTTCCAAACACGAGTTTTGTGGTTCTATTTAAGGAAGTTCATTTCATTTTACGCAGGTGTCTATTTGGGAAAGTGATTGTATACCAATGTACATCCTTCTCCCATTAGTAAATGACAGGGTCTAGTCTAGTATGCCTTGTTATTAGTGACACTTCCTATAAAGAGCGTTCCAGGCAACGTGCACAATCCAGCAATAAATGTGTAAATTGATAAAGGATGTCTCGTTCTGTTTTTAGAGGCACTGTTTGGAGAAAAGATATAATAGGTAATAAAACCTAGGTAATAGGTAATGAAACCAGTCTTTTTTAATTACTCGTATAGTACACTTAAGCCTAGTACACACTAATAGTTTTTTTATTCATTCAACCCAGCAGGGCTGACAGCTCTGGAGGAGCCGCTGTACTAACCATGCAATGTTCTTACAGCGATATCCCCTGCTATGCCCCCCTGCCAGAACACTCCGGTCAGTGCTCTCAGCCATTGGCTCTCAGCATTCGGCCCGTGTGTACTAGGCTTAAAAGTTGTGCATAATGCAGTTCCATTAAACAAGGCCCCCTTTTTCATTGCTCTCATAATAATAAACTTGCGGTGACCATACAAGGAGCAAATTTCAACCTTTTCCAGATGAACCAGCTAAAATTCTCTCTAGGGGAGGCCATTTTGCCACCCTCATGCCTGATATCTTTCGACTGAAAAAGAAGAACAATTGTCAGCCAAACAATACCCGCATCCAATCATATGGATGCAGGCACTGTTTGGGTATTTTGGCAGCTAGTTCCATCAGCTGTCAGAACAAAGCTACAGAAGAAAATTTGTCCATCAGCACTAGAAAAAAAAACTGGTATCTATATGGCCAGCTTTACTCTCAGTAGATTAAGTTATGACATTTAAAGTGAGTGTAACCCCTCACCTTGTAAAACAACCCATTCAGTTTAAAATGGAAATAAAAGGCAAAGCATTTGTGTATAGATATTAAAAACACGTTATGAGTACCTTTTTTCCCCTTTTTTATCAGTGATCACATAATGTATGTTCTCAGCTGTATAAGAGCTGGTAGAGGAGAAGCGAGCACGCTGAGCTTCCCAGTGAATGGCTGTGCAGGGGGGGCTGCCAGGACAATTCTGAAAATTGAAGGAGAGAATATTCAAGAAAGCTCATACCCTTTGAAGTCTGAATAACAGGAGTAGATGTAGTATGTGGTGTGACAGTGTGAGACCCTGTCACGATGTGAGCTTAGTAAATATGCATAGAAATGACACAGGATTCTCAAGGGACCAGTTTAAGAAATTTTGGTGTGTTTATTATGAGCAGAGAAGGCTTTCTCTTTGTAGTGCAGATTCGGGGCTTGGATTTTGAAAGTTCCAAAGTGTTATGGGTGGGACAGTATCTTCAATATTTCTTACTAGAAGTCTGCAGGTTCTGGGTGTCGTACCCTTTATAAGCCAGGCCTGATGAGAGCCTAGGACAGTTGCTGCCATTTGTTTGAAAAGTCAGGAGAGCTGTGTGTTCCTGAAAAAGACTGTGCCCCATGGTGGGGGGATACTTTGTCAGTGGACTGTGAAACACACTGTGGATGCAGGTGGGAGACCAAGAGAGGGTCTGGGAGGCTGAAAAAGCTGAGGTTGCTTGTGAATCCAGGTGGCTGGAGGGAGCACAGAAGTCCCTGGAAAAATGGGCAAGCTTGGGGATTGGAGAGCCCAGCTTAGAAGCCAGGAGGGGGCCTGCACAGTGAGGTGCTGCAATCAACGAGAAAAGAACAAAAGAGGGTGCACCAGCCTAGTGCATTATTCCACAATGTTTATTAAAATTAAAACAAGATTAAATATACTCAAAAACACGTGAGTTAAAATTGCTCATCAGGCTATTAGTTAATAGTCCAAAAAGTCCTGGACTAGGCAGGCTCCACAGATGAGGGGGACCTCAGTGGAATCCTAACTGGTTGACGCATTTCTAAGGTTATACCTTCTTCATCAGAGGCAAGTTAACTGCATTCTGTCAGTTCCAGATCCCAGTGAAGTCCCCCTCATCTGAGGAGCCTGTCAATTCCAGGACTTTTTGGACTATGAACGAATAGCTCAGTGATTTTAATTCACGTGTTTGTGAGTATATTTTATCTTGTTTCAATATTAATAAACATTGTGGGATAATGCACTAGGCCGGTGCGCCATGTTTTTTTTTTTTTTCCCATAGTGGCTACAGGACATCCCCAGTCCTAGGGGACAACAAGGCTTGGAGTGGTATTCCTGTGAAGTGGAGTCCACATTAGCACTTGAACCAGGCTGTAGACTCATGTGCAGGAAATTGGTTTATTTTTGAAGGTGCTGCAATCTACAAGGCTGAGCAAGCCTGAAGTGCCAGTGGCCCGAGAGACCAGTATTCATAGGAGTGGTGTTGTGGAAGCATAGGTGGATGGGCTAGCTTTTCTTCAGTTCATAATTTTTTTTTTGGATGTTGAAGAACCCCTGCATGGGAATCTATGTTTATGGATTTAGTTTTCAATAAAAGTGGGCTACCATGCCCTTAAAAACTAATTCGGCAAAAGCTCACTATAAATGCATCTACCTCAGGAGCTAATGATCCCCCGATCACAGTGGTCAGTGTAAGCAAATTCAAGAAGTGGAATATAGTTGACATTTTCATATAATTGGTGCTTAGATTTTTTATCTACTAATTATATTGATATGTGATTTTAAGCACTTGTTAATTTGCATATGAACTATGTTTAGGATTTTATTTATATTGTGTAAGTTTCCCTTAGACAGGAAAACATAGAGGCCTATTTATAGGACATTTCATGAACTTGGAAAGCTGTGAGAAGCATTTTTAACTCTGAATAGTTTATGCTGCTCAAAATAAAAAACTTGAGTCCCAAAGCTAAATCTGAAACTGGTATCAAAAGAAACCTAAGTGTTTGTTTATAGCAGCCAAGTGGTGCTAAGCAGTAGTTGTGTGTTACTGTTTTTGAAATGTAATGTTTACTTTTATTTTCAGTGAATACCAGTGAATGTGGTTTGGCATAAAGAAATTTATGGAACAATGAAGTGTAAGTTTTGTCTACTAATAAAAGCAATAAGGCCTCATGCAAACTGCAGTTAAAAAACGCCTGTTTTTCAGGTGTTTGAAAATTATTTTTTCTGCCTCTAAACGCCCCTCCATGTTAGCCTATGTGTCTATGCAGCTTTTAGAGGCAGAAAAAACCTCACTTGCACCTTTAGGAGAGGAGCGTTTGGGCAGAAAATGTGCAGATGCGCATAAACGCACATAAACGTGCATTAAGTCGCGTATACGTGTCCACACGTTATTGGGTTCTAATGGCCTGAGAAAGATAATAGCAAAAACTATAAATTAACTGTAATAAATAGCAAAAAAATAAATAAAAATTATATTCTGGCCAATATAATGCATAAATGCCAAACATGCACACATGCATAAACACAAAAAATGCAGCTTTTACTGTGGTGTTTTTAAGCTGCTTTTCTCCTATAAGGAGAAAAGGTGCCCAAAATAGCACAATGTGTATGAAGCCTAAAAGGTAGAAAACCAAGAAGTTAAACAAACAGTTATTAACAGTTACTTAAAACAACTATAACTTTGTAATGGGTAAATATGTGAGTTATACACTCCAATGTATTGTCCACCAGTGGTGTAAATGTGTTATATGGCAAGCATGTGGGTGCACATAACTTATAACAGATTTAGAGCGGTCACAAAGGTATTTGTAATGGTTATGGAATGATATTACACACTATACACATATAGCCTTACTCCTTGTGCGAGTCACGGAGAATAAATACATGGGTAGTTTCCAGATGACATTTAATTTAATTACCCTGGCATTATTATGAGTACATCTATAATTAACTTCAACAAATGGGTCCTGAGGTCATTTTCTAAAATGGAGGGCTCATTTACAGCTACAGAGCTTAGAACGGAGCTCAGCTGCTCTACAGGAAGATGGTCATGTGCTTTGTATAATAATAAGCTTTATATCTCTCAGATCATTAGTGGAATTCACAAAAGTGTAATCTATAAGTGGAACTCCAGGTAACCAGCCAAATACATAATGGAAATACATATATCTTACCTATCATAAGACCTGGAATTGTATACAGCCTGTTTCGTCACCTCACCACTCAAGGAACACTAGATCGGTTCCCTCACACTGCTGATTCATTACCGATGTAGTGCCCTCCAAGTTAGGCTGTTAGGTAAATTTAGTTTTTGGCTCCACTGTAGTGAGTGGAGTGTTTTTTTTTGTGTTTTGGTCTGCTCAAGGTTGTTGATCTCAAAGTTTGATTGCTTCCCCTGGAAGAAGCTTCCAGAGCATATGTGGGGAGATTCAAATGATTATATGAATATTTATCATACCCTAGCCAATCCCTGAAAGGCATCAAGAAGGTAAGCCCGGGAGATGATAAATAGTCAGGAAGCTTGAGCAGATTGTTATTTCCTTGTCAGGGAAGACACCAATACTCCTGGGACTGTGCTCCCCAGGGGAAGTATGAGCAAGACAACAGGCTACTATTTGGGCCTCAGTATTTGCTGTGTTAAAGGCCTGCTGAAAAGGCGATACATGCTGTAGGACACTGTTTCAGGGCCCAGGTCTGGAAGAAGACTTTGCCATTTCCCTTTTTAAGGCTCTACCTGTGAAGATTGGGTGGCAGACAGCTGCGGGTATACTGTGATTAAAGATTTTACTAGTGACTGATAGCTGCACAGAAGCAGAAAGAGACTCAGTTTCTAACGGTGGCCCTATGGTCTATAGCCGTCAGGCCTTAGATATACCAACACCCCTGGCTACCTCCAGAGAAGCTGCTATTGGGAGTTTAAGCTCAGTCTTTTGTTGTGGTTGCTCATGGTTTTTGGTGTACCTCGTGATCCTAAACCCTGTCCCATAAATCCTAAAAAGACATCCACTAGATCGAGCCATAATTGTGGGTGTATGTGGAAATGTGCTTGTGTGACTGGTAGCCTGTGAAGACTTGGCATATTCTCAGCGGCCCCTTCGAGGATAACACTATACCCATTTAGCAAGTAGGTGACACACAAAACTGTAAAGCTTACATAAAAAATTGTGGCATAATATGCCTGGCTACTTAGCGTGGCAATAGTATGTGAGTCCCAAGGCTAGCTGAAACAGATTTACAAACTTGTTGGCAGTGTGAACCGTTTACAACAGATTTCAAATGTGCATTTATCTGTTTGCCTGATGTACAGATTTTAAGTGAACCTGTGATTAAAAGCACAGCAAAGCAATAGCATAGTTGCCAACATTAACAAAAAATGTTTAGGAGCAACCATTGTAGGCCAAACATGTTCTTGTTGTAAAAGAGGCATATTATTAAGCTGTTGAACAATTTAACTTTAAAATTCTGTATATACATGAAGATTTATCATTTTAAGGACAGAAACACAGCCAAGAAGGTATTGTTCATTAGTAAAAATCTTTATGTATTTGCTTAGTTAGCTATAACGTTTAGTTTGCACAATCTATTTAAAGTGTGTCAACCAGATAGCTCTTGCAGAGAATACAACAATAAACACAGATTACACTGCAAACACCTTTGGCAAAAAATCCAATTTAATAAAACTAGTTAGGCTTAAGGATGGGACAAATACCCCCCTGTTCGTCCATACCAGGATCTTCAGGTATCTACCAGGATCTTCATAGGGAACCCTAGGCCAAAATTTTTTTTAAAAGGCGTGCCCCCCCCCAAAATCCATACCAGACCCTTATCCAAGCATTCAACCATGGCAGGTCAGGAAAGGGGGGGCGCCCCCCTCCTGAACCATACTAGCCCACAAGCCCTCAGCATGGGGGGTGGGTGCTTTGGGGCACCCCATGTTTGTTCCCATGTTGATGGGGCCAAGGGCCTCTTTCTGACAACCCTGGGCTCTGGTTGTTACGGTCTGCGGGCGGGGGGGCTTATCGAAATATGAAAGCCCCCTTTAAGAAAGGTGGCCCAGATCCCGGTCTCCCTATGTCAATGAATAATGGGTACATAGTACCCCTACCCATTCACCGAAGAAGTGGCAAAAAGTAATAAACACAATAAACTGTTTTTGACAAATCCTTTATTAAAAAATAAAAAAATAGTGTCCTTCACTGTAAATCCATTGCCAATTACGCCGCCTGCTGGACCTGAAAAATAGAAAAAATTCAAAGCGCTCCAGCCTCCTGAGATACCTCCCGCCGACTGCCTCCTCCCTACTTTGACGTTTCTTATATAGGTAAGGGACGAGACCTCCTAGCTACGTCACCCGGTGGCCCCCCTCTGACGTCACAGACTTGTGATGTCACGTGGGGGCAGGGCCACCGGTAGGGTTACTATGTACCCAATACTCATTCACATGGGGGATCTGGGGGCCCCCTTGTTAAAGGGGGTTTACAGATTCTGATAACCCCCCTGTCCACAGACCCCAAAACCACAGCCCAGGGTTGCCGGAAAGACAACTTTGTCACAAGCCCTTGTACCCATCAACCACAAGGTACTTTGGTTTGTTAAGGGCATGTGTCCTGGTATGGTTCATACCATCAGCATAGACTCCCCTCCATTAGCATACCCCCATCAGCATAGACCCCCCTCAGTGCAGACCCCCATCAGCATAGACCCCCCTCAGCGCAGACCCCCCAATCAGCATAGACCCCCCTCAGTGCAGACCCCCAATCAGCATAGACCCCCCCTCAGTGCAGACCCCCCATCTGCATAGAACCCCCTCAGTGCAGACCCCCCTCAGTGCAGACCCCCCAATCAGCATAGACCCCTCTTAGTGCAGACCCCCATTAGCATAGACCCCCGTCAGTGCAGCCACCCCCCATCAGCATAGACCCCCCTCAGTGCAGACCCTCCTCCATCAGCATAGAACCCCCCTCAGTGCAGACCCCATCTCCATCAGCATAGACCCCCCTCAGTGCTAGTCCCCCCCTCTCCCCTCCCATAGCGCCCCCAGCACATGTCCATCTAAGATACAATACACTGTTCAGACCTCAGAACAGCGCGAGATAGGCGGTGTGTCCCTCCACGGACTCTCTCCTCCTGCCCTGTGTACATGTAAACAGAGAGGAGGGAGGAGGCAGCCTGATAAGATTCAGGAGGACAGGATGCACTCTCATCCCCTGTCTTTCCTGATCAGCTAGGCTATATGCTTGGATGAGGGGTCTGCTATAGATTTTTTGGGGGGTTTTTTTGTAAATGTTAGTGCTGCTGTAGCATTTTCTTTACAACACAGAAAAACACCCTTTCACAGGCAGGATTAGACCACCCCTTAAGCATGTTATTTAAAGGAACTGAGCATGTTTAATGTTTCACATTCATAAATTCCCTGCTTCTGGTCGAAGGGATTTAAAACATTTTTTTTTTTTTTTAATAGTACATGTTCCCTAGGGCAGTGCCTCCCCCATATGCTATTTTTTAAAACACTTATGCTTGCTAGCCCAGAAAATTAGCATTTCTATTTTGACAGATCCGGCTCCCATTGTCTTTAGAGAGGGTTGCTGAACTCTGCTTGAAACCCAAACCAGGGCAGTCAAGCTCATTCCTACTAGGCACTATACAGGGAAGCCAGTGTAGTATCCATTATTTAGAGTATGCATTTTTTTTAGGGGCACCAGTTTCCTGTTATTGTATTAGCTCCAGCATATGTTGCAACCTAATGCCGCGTACACACGAGTGGACTTCTCGTCGGACTGAATTCCGAAGGACTTTTCAACTGAGTTCTGACGGAGTTCCGACAAAACAAACTTGCCTACACACGATCCCACCAAAGTCAGATCGTTTCAAGCGTGATGGCGTACGACCGGACTAGAAAAGGAATTTCAATAGCTAGTAGCCAATAGCTGCCCTTGCTTCATTTTCGGTCCGTCGGACTAGCATACAGACGAACGTTTTTTTTCTATAGGAATCGAGTCCGTCGGAAAGATTTGAAACATGTTCTATTTCTAGGATTCGTCAGATTTTTCGATAGAAAAGGTCCGATGAAGCCCACACACGATCGGAAAGGTCCGCTCATGTGTATGCAGCATTACAGTTAGGTGGATTCTAACAGAGAACATCACTCAGGATAAAAAATGCCAATAAATGTATATATAATCACAAGCACTTGGACATTCTTTATATTGGGAGCTGCAGAATTCCCTCGCAGAAGGTTTACTAAGACGATCATATTTAATTTGGAGGACTGCAGATGCGAACTGGCCAGACAATAGGAGTTGTTGTTGGATTAGACTGCATTGTGCATAGTCACCATCACAAAATCAGGGAGAAATCAGTGTGTGATTCTGCCTATGTCCATGTACTGTACCTGAAAACATAACATTCTTGTTTCAAAAGACCTGGAGCTTTACAGAACAGCACAGTGCCAGAGGTACCTGTGTGTGACCAATTTCTTGGTGGTTCTTTTCAACTACCAGCCGAGTGAAAACAAATCAGTGACAGTGGTAGGGGTACCGGCACCTGCTTGACACGTATCTGTTATAAACAGGTCCCAAGGTCCTTAAGGGCTCTTGTGCAGTTGCACAGTCTGCACAAATGTTGTGGATGCACCAAAACAGCATCCATCATCTCTTTGATAACACCTGAAAAAGAAAAAAATGTATCCATTGCACTGGAAAATTTCACTCCCCCCCCCCCATTATTTATAATTGTTAGGGCAGGGATAGGTTTGGCACAACAGCAACAATTCCTTCCTTGGCGAATATGGTGTACCTTAACAAAAAAACACAAATCGTCAGTTGTATTTGATATGTAATACCTGTTTAAATAGTTATATAGTTACATAGTTGGTGAGGTTGAAAAAAGACATCAGTCTATCCAGTTCAACCTATGATATGTGTGTGTATGTGTTTATGTCAATAGTACATCGTATACCCTTGTATGTTGTGGTCGTTAAGGTGCCCATCTAATAGTTTTTTAAAACTGTCGACACTCCCTGCTGATATCACTGCTTGTGGAAGAAAATTCCACATCCTTACTGCTCTGACAGTAAAGAACCCTCTACGCAGTTTAAGGTTAAACTGCTTTTCTTCCAATTTTAGTGAATGGCCGCTTGTCTTTTTAAATTACCTTTCACTGAAAAGTTTTTTCCCTATGCTAGGGTCACCAGTACAGTATTTGTACATTGATATCATATCCCCTCTCAAGCCTCTCTTCTCTAGAGAGAATAAGTTCAATGCATATAGTCTTTCCCCATAGCTGAGATCCTCCAGTCCCTTTATTAGCTTTGTTGCCCTTCTCTGGACTTTTTCCAGTTCCAGCACATCCTTCTTGAGAACTGGTGGCCAGAACTAGACGGCATACCCAAGATGCGGCCAGACCAGAGTCTTGATGAGTGGGAGAATTATCGTTTTATCTCTGAAGTGAATCCCCTTTTTAATGCATGCCAATATTCTGTTGGCTTTGCTTGCAGCAGCTTGGCATTGCATGTCATTGCTGAGCCTATCATGTACTAGGTTCTCCCCCATTTGTATTTTTGGCACCCAAATGAATTACCTTATGTTTTTCAACATTAAACTTCATTTGCCATGTAGTTGCCCACCCCATTATTTTGTTTATGTCTTCTTGTAAGGTTTCCACATCCTGTGTAGAAGTTATTGCCCTGCTTAACTTTATATCATCTGTAAATATTGAGATTGAGCTGTTTATCTCATTCTCTAGATCGTCTAGGAATAAATTAAACAGTTTTGGTCCCAGGACAGATCCTTGGGGGACCCCACTTTCTACACCAGACCATTCTGAGTACTCGCCATTTAACACTACCCTTCGGACTCGCCCCTGTAGCCTGTTTTCAATCCAGGTATTCACCCTATGGTCCATGCCTACATACCTTAGTTTGTACAGTAAAAGTTTGTGGGGAACTGTACTTATAAGCCCGCTCTTTCCTTAGAAATCCCACAATGCTCTGTGACACCAGTGTCATGGATACACTCTGTATAAAATATGGACTTAAAAATAAAGCTGGTATATAAATAATTTAAAGGCTCTAAAATATAAATGTAAAAAAAATATAAAATATAAATCTCTTTTAAATGATAAAAGAAAATGAATCCAAATGGTTACATTCTCCCTTTTAAAAACGAAACATAGACCTAACTGTGATGTGTGCCCTGCTAAAATCTGCAACATTAGTTCCATTTAGCCAATTAATGTTTATTGTCTTCGCTGCAGTGGCTTTAAATCTACTGAGACATGCAAATAACAGCTACTGGTTCTGGCTGAACATGTGCAGCCAGAGCATTGACAAAAATGAATTCACCAGATGCAAACAGATTTCTTTTTCTGATGATGTGGCAGATACGCAGCTATTAAATTTTTCCTAAACAATGTGAAAGGATTTTTCTGAGTTTCTTCATTCTGATGATCAGAAGTTAATGTAGAAGGAAATGCTGAACTTCCCAAGGCCTTTTTCACATTTACTTTATAAATTATGATTTAATTGTATGTAAACCCTGATAGTAAATTTCTCTTATTTGCTCTGTTTTAGCCTGCTGAATTTACCATTGAAAGTGATTTGTTATAGCTGTTCAATATGTGCAAAAAATACCTGGCAGAAATCCAGAGGGCTAATAATTACCTGTTCTTGCTTATATTCTTACATTTAGATAGAATTGAATTTGCTTTTTATATAATGAAATTTCTTGTATAATTAAACCCTTAACTCTGGGCAGATATAAAAGACACAAAATAATGCAATTTTCTAATCATCAATACATTATTAAATGCATTTTTTAAATGCAAGTCATGTAAGTACTTGAATTTGATCTTGTATTAGCTTTTTGCGGTACCTGTACATCAGAACTCAGAGAGGGGAAGGGGAAGCAAGGTAGTGGGTTAAATTATGCTCAGGACATTTAAGCAGCAGAAAAACAGTGCTGCAGAGGAAATTTTTGGATTGAAGGTGAATTATTGCAACAAAAGCTGGTTATTGTACCTTTTAATAGGCTATTAATTGGTATTTTGTCATTTTTGCCCGGAGCTCTGATTTAAATGATTTACTGTTAGATTTGGTAAAGCAATAAGAAACAACAAAAATTATTGGCATTACTAATTCATGACTTTGTATTTCAAAGGGTTATTCCACCCAAATTTGATCATCTACTGAGTAGTTAATGTTAGAAATTCTGTATATAGCCCTACAGAACAGATGTCTACAGTGCACAGTCTACAAGGGCTTGCTGCGTAGCCTCCCTGGCGGTTTTCCCGAGCGTGGCTCGGGGTTAAAATTCAGGACCATTAGCGGTAACCCCGAGCCACACTCAGGATTACATCGCAGGATCCTGGTGTGGCTTTACTTACCTTGTCCCCGGGATCCTGCGATGTCCCCCGCAGTGTCTGTGGGCTCTGTCCTCCCCCGAAGCCTCTCCTTGCCAGGCTCCGTTCCCTGCGAACGTCGCGACGCACGGGGGGGGAGCCTGACGGCAAATTCAAAAAATTGTAAAAATCATAACACATACAGTACTGTAATCTTACAGATTACAGTACTGTATGAAATGATTTCACATCCCTTTTGTCCCCAGTGCTTTGGCCCATTCCCTGCATGCAGTTTTATATTATATATACTGTTCTTTCTGCCTGGAAACTGGAGATTGTCCATAGCAACCAAAAAGTGTCCCTTCACATCAAAAGTGGCTTTAGACCAGCTATAAAACAGCGATAGTAAATTAGAACACTTGCAGAATTGAGCGATAGTGAATCGTGGGGAAATTTATTTTATTACTATTTATTTTTATTTTTTTTTATTATTTATTTGTATTTATTATATTATAATTTATGTTTTTGTGTTTCAAACTTTATCATACCCGGGATATCTACTAGACTCTTGTTTAGAAAGATTTAAGTGTGTTATTGTTAAGAATTACAGACCTACAATATAAAACGCCAAATTTCCATGCAAAATAATTGTACCGCTTTCAGCACCTAAAATCAGAAAGAATCATACCGCCAGGGAGGTTAACTGCTGACTAGAAACATGAACTTTATTCAGGGAAAGGACATAGAGTATTACCATAGATGCAGCTACAAACTTGTAAACACTTCTACTGGTTGAAGCATATATCTCTACTAAAAACTGATGTACAGTAGTTGTTGCACAACTTCCTGGTAGTCGATTTTGGTCATAGAATGCGGTCATAATTATCTCCCCCCAGTATGTGGTTGGCATATGGTTCATTTTTTCTGCAATACCGCTTTGTTCTGGGTTGTATGGGGCAGTAGTTTGAAATTTTATGCCATGCTTTCTAAGAATCGCCTGTATATTCAGTTCCATTGTCAATACACTCTGCATTTTTCAAATGTGTTGCTAACTTGCGCAAAATGCTGTTCAAGTTTTCCTGGCTCTTCACTTTTGTTGTGTAACTGATATAGTGTAGTATAACTAGAGTAATCATCTATCAAAGTGAGAAAATACCTCTTCTTCCTGGAGTCAATTTTTCCATTGGACTGCAAAGATCTGAATGAATTAAGTTGAGAGGTTTCTTAGCTCAGATATTTTCTTGTTATTTTTCCTTTCATACAGCTGGTGCATTTCTTTGATCACATGGACTCATTTTTATTCCACTTGCATAGTCTTGCATTCCACTTGCATTCTCAGTTAATTTTCTTATTATGTCTGGACTTCTGTGCCCAAGTTGTCTGTGCGTGTGTGAATGCAGTTTAAATGTTTTTCCTCCTTTGCAGTATTAACCACCTCATTGCAGTTCAGCTGATACAGTATTATTTTATTTATTTATTTAATACAGGTACATACACTATATTGTCAAAAGTATTGGAACATCTGTCTTTACACTCACATGAACTTTTATGGCATCCCAATCTTAGTCCGTAGGGTTCAATATTGGGTTGGCCCACCCTTTGCAGCTATAACAGCTTCAACTCTTTTGGGAAGGCTGTCCACAAGGTTTAGGAGTGTGTCTATGGGAATTTTTGACCATTCTTTCAGAAGCGCATTTGTGAGGTCAGGCACTGATGTTGGATGAGGCCTAGCTCACAGTCTCCGTTCGAATTCATCCCTATCGGGTTGAGGTTAGGACTCTGTGGAGGCCAGTCAAGTTCCTCCACCCAAAACTCGCTTATCCATTTCTTTATGGACCTTGCTGTGTGCACTGGTCCAAATCATTTGGTGGAGGGGGGATTATGGTGTGGGGTTGTTTTTCAGGGGTTGGGCTTGGCCCCCTAGTTCCAGTGAAGCGAACACTTAAGGCGTCAGCATACCAAGACATTTTGAACAAAATAATGCTCCTAACTTTGTGAGAACAGTTTGGGGATGGCCCCTTCCTGTTCTAACATGACTGCGCACCAGTGCACAAAGCAAGGTCCATAAAGACATTGGTGAGCGAGTTTGGGGTGGAGGAACTTGATTGGCCTGCACAAAGTCCTGACCTCACTGCAGTGGAGAGACACAACACAGTTCTCTGCAACATAAGAGAGTAAAAGTGAAAGTGTTTCTGAGGTTACATCTACAGGCGATACAATTTTATACATATGAATATGCATAAGGTGTAGGCGTATTATAGGTGTGACCGTATAGTTTAGTCCAATCAGCATTCAAAACTCAAAACTTCGTAACAGCAAGGGAACAGTTAAGTAGGTGGTTGCATCATGTGACTGTCAAAAAATTTCAGCAGTATCTGGTCAGTTCAGACAGGTTTTGGTAAGAAAGCCTATTTTGAGCAGCCTTTGAGTCCTTATCAGTAGACAGTGTCTTCACAGGAGTTCCTTATTTTCGTTTCTTGGGAAACAAGCAATCTGAGAAGGAAAACCAAGTGCATTACAAATTCTTAAAGTGATAGTCTCTATTTATATATACAGTAGCTCACAAAAGCGTGTACACCCCTCACATTTTTGTAAATATTTTATTATATCTTTTTATGTGACAACACTGAAGAAATGACACTTTGATACTCTCTCTCTCTCTCTCTCTCTCTCTCTCTCTCTCTCTCTCTCTCTCTCTATATATATATACATTCTCAACATTATCAGACCCCTATGATTCTACTAATTTCCCTCCTCTTGACCCCTATGGAGGGGTCACTACCATATCTTCCCTACCTAGTATGATACCAGAGGGTCCACAGTAATACTTCACATCTATGTGGAGTAAAGTTCTTCTTAGGGTGAATGTGAATAAATATCTTTACTTATTTGCATCACCCATCTCGGCATCATACGATCTGCTAATCTGACTATCTGATAACACTCTATCTCTTCCTTGGGGTCATCTCACTTATTTCTAACTGTCATTGTAGTAATCTTTCGTATTTCACATTTAGCACACGTGAAAAAAAATAAACAAGCATACCTATAATGATGGACTATGTTCCTATGAGGACAAAAAAATAAATAAAAGATATCTGTTGAATCCATGAAAATGTACCATTTCTAAACATAGTGTACTCTGAGTTTGTCATATTTCCTATCATAATGTGACATTGTATACCTCTTTCCCTTACTAAACAAGGGGATATTCCCAAAGGCCTTAAGTTATATTTAGCATAAAATGTATTTTCACAATAATAGAACATTTGTGGTATTTCTAGACATACTGGTATTTGGGCAGCTTTGTATTGCTTAAAATCAAAATGAAAGTAAATGAGTACAAGGTGTGTGCTTTTTTTTTTTTTTAACTGTCTGGCCTATGTGAACAGATCTAGCAATTAGGGATGAGCTTGATGTTCGGGTCGAACATACGTTTGTCTTGAACATCGGGTGTTCGCCTGTTCGCAGGCACGGAAAATTCAAGCTCTGCAGAGTGCCCCATAATGCACTGTGAGATCGCAGTGCATTGTTGTATGATGATTGGCCAAAGCATGCACCTGACCTGCTTGCTTTGGCCAATCCAAACAGCCTCTGCTAAGAAAGCCATAATTGGCCAAAGGCAGAGTGCCTTTGGCCAATCGTGGCTCAAGGGGACTAAGTCCATGCCCCACACTATATAAGGCAGCTTACACAGCGGCCATATGTAGTGTTGTTGGCCTGGACAGTAAGATAGCGTGAGTTAGATTAAACAGGAAGGTTATTCAGTTAGTGGCAGTGTATTTGATATATATATATATATATATATATATATATATACACACTCTGCTTTTAGCATAGCCTATAAATTCAGTGTTTACTCTATATTCGGTCAGTGCAGGCAGTGTATTAATATATATATATACTCTGCATCCAGTGTAGCCTATATATATGGTGCATTCTGTGGTGTACTGTTTATAATACACTTCAGACGGTGTACACAGTATCCAATACAGTGTGTACAGTGTCTACTGCACTTCTGGTGGTGTACACAGTACATAATACAGTGCAGTCGTAGTACAGTTTCTACTACTTTTTTGGTGGTGTACACAGTATCTAATACAGTGTGTACAGTTTCTACTACACTTCTGATGGTGTACACAGTATAAAATACAGTGCAGCCATAATACATTTGCTAATACAGTGCAGGCGGTGTACACAGTATCTAATACAGTGTGTACAGTTTCAGCTACACTTCTGGTGGTGTACACAGTATCTAATACAGTGTAGTGTGGTGTTACAAAACAAAATATACATCATGTCCAGAAGGCCACCAAGGAGAGGCAGATGCTCACGGGCCACTAAAAGAGGGCAAGCAGTCTCTGTGTCTACAGTCAACAGTGATGGTCGTGGATATGGTGCATCCTCTGCAGGTGGCTGTGGGGCACGCTTGTCCTTTTTTTTGTGGCTGGCCATGTTTTTGAGCCAGAACATGCAGAATAGTTGGTGGAGTGAATAACAAAGCGATCCTCATCCTCCTCATCCTCTGTCACCCAGGCTCAGAGTAGTTTGCCTTTCAACACAGCTGCCAAAGCGGCCTATTCCACCAGCTCCTTGACCACAGTCACTCCTTCCGTAGCCCCACCATCATGCACGGAGGAGTCCCCAGAATCAACCACAGTGTCGGGTACATGCTGCTAGAGGATGCACAGCGATTTGAAGGCTTCTGATGTTGGTCCCCAGGTTGAGAAAGGGAGCAACGTGAGCCTAGAGAGAGAGGGTGCCCAAGAAGGACAAGAAACTGGCAGTCATGTTCCCCCAGCTGCTGCATACTGCCAAGATTGCTCCAGTGACGAGGAGGGATGAGGTCACTGACTGTACTTGGGTGCCTGAGAGAAGAGAGAAGAAGGAGGCACATCACCAATGAGGCAGAATGTCCTCTAGGGGGCAGCTTAAGGGCAGCCACCCTATTGCATCAAACCGCAGAGCTCCGCAGGTTCCGGGGCGCTGCTGACTCCCCGCTGACTTTTAAAAGTTCCTTAGTGTGGGCCTTTTTTGACACATGTGCAGCAGATAGCACTGTTTCTGTTTGCAACCTATGTCTGAAGCAGATCAAGCGTGACCAGAACAGCAGCTGCTTGGGCACCACATGCTTGACCAGACATATGACAACCTGCCATGCAGTCCATTGGCAACAGCACTTGAAAGACCCACATCACAGAAAAAGGTGGACTTCTCCTTGCTCCTCATCTGGGATCTCCAGCCCCACTATACCTCCAGTCCTCTCAAAAACCTGCACTGAGAGAGATGAAGGTATAGCAATAGGTGTCCCAAGTACTTGCAGCCATTCTGCTAGCAGTACACCACCATCTGATTTTAGCACGCAAATTTCCCTACCCCAGTTAATAAACCGTAAAAAGAAATTCGGTCCCAGCCATCCATATGCTCAGCGTCTAAATGCTAGCTTGGCCAAATTGATAGCACTGCAACTGCTGCCTTTTCAGCTGGTAGACTCTGCCCCCTTTCGTGAATTTGTGGAATGTGCTGTACCTCAGTTGCAGGTTCCAAAACGCCATTTCGTGTCATGGAAGGCCAGTCCAGCTCTCTACCAGCATGTGGAAGGCAATAGTTGGACAGGGCAGTCAGCAGTAAGATGCATATTACCGCTGACTCATGGTTCAGCAGGCATGGGCAGGGATGTTACCTTTCCTTCACGGTGCACTGGGTTACTCTTCTGGCAGCTGGGAAGGATGCAGGACAGGGTTCAGTATTGTTGGAGCTTGTTCTGCCACCATGCCTCCAAAATGCTAGTGGTGATTCTGCCGCAGCTCTCTCCTCCACCCCCTCCTCTTCTTCTTCCTCTTTGGCCTCTTCTGCAGATTTTACTGTGAACCAGCGGTGCTCCGTAAGCGTTCAAGGAGGTACGCAAGCAGTCAGGCAAAAAAGATGCCAAATGGTGCTTGAGTTCGTCTGCTTAGGGGACAGGAGCCACACTGGGGCAGAGATTCTGTCAGCTCTGCAGGGGCCGGCTCAGAGGTGGTTGATGTCACACCAGCTTCAGCCAGGAATGGTTGTATGCGACAATGGCACCAACCTTTTCTCCGCCCTCCAACAGGGACACTTGACCCATGTTCCATGTTTGGCACATGTGCTGAATTTGGTGGTGCAGAGGTTTTTGAACAGGCATCCAGGCTTACAGGATCTCCTGAGGCAGGCCAAAAAAGTCTGTGGTCATTTCCGCTGGTCATACAATGCCAGTGCTCGGCTGGCTGACATTCAAAGGGAATGCAACCTGCCCACCAACCGCCTCATTTGTGACATGCCCACCAGGTGGAACTCAACGTTGGCAATGCTGCAGCAGCTGCACACGCAGCAGAGGTGTATAATCTAAACATAAATATCCAAGATGAGGTGAACTAAATTCATAGTAAAGTGACAATGTGATATATATTAAACAACCATAAATGGGCTGGTAACAAATAAAGTGGTAATGTGCATATGTGCAAGTGAAAAATATATTAGAGTATCAGGTTCCTTAGAGCAAAGCTCTAATAGGAAAAAAAATTAAATAGGGGAAAAAAAATGTTCTTATCTTCTTAGTGAAAATTAAATATCATGGAACAACATAAAATATCTATAGAATGTCTTTTTCTTCTTTGTATAAGAAAATGTGCATAATTTGTGAAATTCCTTCTTCTGTGCCAAGAGTATATATAAAGTGCAGAGAGTGACTTCTTATCTTCAGTGCAATACGTAGTGTATAGGTGTCCCCTTACCTTACGGCTGTAAGGTAACAGCTTACAAGTGTGTCTTTGAGGGTAACGGATATGTTCCCTAGGTGTCCAGGTGTCCACCGACCTCCATATCTGGGGTTTTAAATATGGTGGTGTGTGTCCGTCTTTGGAAGCCAACAACACTCTGCCAGACGTGGCCAGTTCAGAGTGACCTCAGTGGGTGGGTATTGAGGGTATAAAGGGAAGAAGAGGAGGGGATGCTTGATATGCTTGATAGTGTAGTACATTTTAAAAAGTAGATTTATCTAAGGTAAAATGACTACAGTACTCGTGTTTCTTTACATGCAAAATACAAAACAAACACGAGCAGCGAGCTCGCCGACATCACTTGACATGATGTGACCGTGACGAACATGCATTGGGACGTACAGGCGTGTTTGAATACATTTTTTGCCTGTTCGCATGTTCTGCTGCGAATTGAACCGGGGGGTGGGGGTGTTCGGCTCATTCCTACTAGCAATTACTCAAATTACTCCTTATGCCTGTTAGCATGTGTAATTTGTACAGGTGATTTTTCTCTATAGCCTTGACTGCTAAGATCAAGCTAAGGCAAAACAGTAGTTTACTCATCTTTTGAAATTAGCTGTACTTGCTGTGCAATGGCTGGCATGTATCCACATCACTTTACAGCTGTAGCAGTTGTCAGGAGCACTTGGAAGGGTCCTTCAGACTTTGGTCCCAAAGGTACTTTCACATGTTCTTTTACTACCGTAATAACCTGGTTGTAAATCATGTGTTCCAGTTACTTGATCTGGATCTGGAATTGAATCAAAAACAAACTTGTGCATCACAGTTAGTTGCTTGTATTAGACAATTACATAAAAAACAAAATCATTATACATTACAGTAGTCTAGGTGGACCCCCAAACAAAATCTCATGAGGGCTAAAGTTCTCTGAACTCTAAGTAGGGGTAATCCTGATGTTGTAAAGAACCAGAGGTAACAGTTCTGGCCATTGTTTCTTTACTGACCCGTCTTCCCCTTTCCTGCATTAATTTAGCTAGCCTGTCATTAATGATTCCATTATATTTTTTTACCTTCTCTGAACTCTGAGGATGATAGGGGCATGGAAGGCCTGCTCAATAGCCAAGTCCCTGTATATAATTTGCATGATCTGTCCAGTGAAATGTGTTCATCTGTCACTCTCTATGGTTTCATGGACTCCAAAGTGGCATATTATTTTGGAAAGGAGCTTCTTTGCTGTTGTCTTGGCATTTGCTTTAGCCACTGGGCAGGCTTCTATTCAGCTTGAAAACATGTCTACTCACACCAAAATATATTGACATTGGCCTGACTTGGGCAATTGGATGTAATCAATCTGAAGTCTTTGGAAAGGGAATAGTGGCTTGGCCAAATGTCTTTGTGTTACTCTGGTCTGTTTTGCTGGGTTATTTTTAGCACAGATTATGCATCCCTTAACAAAGTCTTGACATGCATTTCTGGAGTATTGAATAAACCAACCAGCCTTGTATATGTTTTTCTCCATTGCCTTAGGGCCTACATGACCTAGGCCATGGGCTAGTTGCATGATCATCTTCTCAGTTTGAGGAGGGACACATATTCCATTATCCTTGCAAAAGAGCCCATCTTGATCCTTCTTTGCTGCGTCCCTTTACATGATTTTATTCCAATCATCAGGTGCAGATTCTTGTAATTTCTTAAACAGTTCCTTCACTTTCTGTATTTGTTCTCTTCCTTTTCTTCAGTCGGTTATGGGCTTCTTCTTATTCCTATGCAAAATCAGTGATTAGGGTCATGATTGCTTCCATTGGTGTTTCAGCAGTCTTCCTGGCAGTATGATCAGCCAACTAGTTTCCTTTTCCATGGGATGTCCTCCAGTATGTGCTTTGACCTTCAGGATGGCTACTTCCTTTGGGAGGGTGACTGCTTCAAAAAGTTCTTGAACATATTTTCCGTTTAGAATTGGTTTTCCTGCAGCAGTTGTGAATCTTCTGTTCCTCCTTATGGGTCCAAAATCATGGACTACTTCGAGAGCATACTTGCTATCAGTGTAGATGTTGGCTGTTTGATCCTTTGCGGTCTCACAGGCTCTTGTGAGTACTACCACTTTGGCAACCTGCGCTGAAAGTGATGAAGAGAGTAGTTGGGTAGTTGGGTCTCAATCACTTCCTCCAATGTTGTCACTGCATATGTCATTCTTGGGACTCCATCTTTGTACAGGTGTGAACCCTCTGCAAACAGGATCTGATCAGAATTTTCAAGAGGAGTGTCCTTTACTGGGGAGATTTGCTGCATTTCTTCTTCCATGAGTTTTAAGCAGATGTAGTCACTCTCTTCTTCGAGGTCTTCTTCTCTCTCTAGGAAAACGCTGGCAGGATTGATTGTAGTACATTTTTTTCTTCTATTTCTCCTAAATTAAGCAGGATTGCTTTATAGTTGCTCAGCCTTGCTGATGACAAATGTTTTGTCCTTGCTCTTTTCAAGATTTAATTTGCATACTTCTTCATAACTTCCATTTTAAAGCATATCTTCCCTTTTGTACAGCATAATTGGCACAGGTGTCAGCTGCAGTTTTCTTTTTGTGTTCTTGCCACAACATGGATCTTGGTGCATCCACCAACCAGATCTATTTTATACATGGTTTGAAAGGGTTTGCGATCAACAGGGCAGGATGAGAAGGTTTCACACCATTTAAGAGTGCAGGATATACAGAAAACGTGACAACAATCTTCTGGAAAGCCAACCTCCAGGGAAAGACTGTTCACCTCTTGGCAATTTTTTTATAATTTAAACATTTCCTGTTTTTTCTTTGAAAAACACAATATCTTCTTGAACCTCATCTTCTTTCTTATGCAACTCACCTTCCAAGCTCTATATTCCATACTCTTGAGAAGTAAGCTGCTCTATCAGTCTATTCTTTTCCACTTTCATGCTTCCTTTATGCACTGTATCGTAAGCCTAATTCAGCTTAATTTTCTTCCTGGGCATTTATATCTTCTAGGTCCCTTATAGCTCCCCTGTAAGGTCCTTGCTCTGCAATATTAGGTGCAGGATATGCCTGTTAACTTGGAAAAGGAGGGAGAGGATCTGAATAAGAGGGTGCTGTTGGAGGTAGGGATGCTAAGGGGTGACCTTTTGGACTGAGGAAAGGGTCTTTATCTCTCTTTTTGGTCACATTTTTACCATGATATACAGAACTTGTCTAGTCAGCTATCTTGTTCAAATGACTGGCAGAAAAAGGGTACAACCAGGTTTTATCAGTGGGTGGATCCTTCTCCCTTTCCATGCCCAGTAGGCTGGAATGGAGAACTAAATATTTAAATAATTACAATAATCATGGCTACCTTTTAGGAATTGAATGGGTATCTGCCACAATCAGCCTTTTCTTTCTTTGTTTACACTGAATTACACTGAGTTACATAACAAAAACTAACAATTTCAACTAGGATTCCACTTCTGCAACATAATTAAACATTTCCCCTGGTCTTGTATATCACTCACATTTGAACATCACATGTTATACTATTAATTTCATAGCTGGTCAAAAGTTAACATTTCACAGACACAGACTCTCACATAGGATGTGTCCATCGAAAAAAAGGAGAATTGGGGGGGGTCAAAGGGGGAAGCTGAATGCCCGTCTCACTTCTCTCCTCTTCTACAAATGATTTCTCAGTTAAACTTACAAAGACTTTCTAACAAAGGCTTCTATCTTTCTCATATACCATTTCCTCAGTTTCAGCACATACAATTTAACTCTTCTGTATTGTTCACTTTTCTCATTTACAACTTTCTATAGTACTTAGATGTTCAAAAATTTCTGGCTTCAGATGGGCATAATCTTATAAGAAAATATCTGCAAACTGCCTGTTTTTCTTTTCACACAATGTTGCACAGCAATGTAAAGGGGAGGGGCACCTCATTCCTTTCTTACACAGAAATACAAACAAGGGGAGGGTGTGAGGAAACTGCAGAAACGAGCAGGCTTTAATGTCCCAAAATGATTTCTCACACTTATTTTTTCAACTCAGCCATACTTAGCTATCTTTCTGCTTCTCAAACATTTTTTAAACATTTAGATAACACTTGCATTCCCTGATCTAATTCTCTTTTGCTAGACCCATCAGTGATATGCATTAGAAAAACTTTGACAGGCTCATAACTAAAGTTTCATCATGTTGCATACCTTCAAAAATATTGTACACATTTAATTCTCTCATCCAACTCTGTCAATCTGCCATGAAAATTGACATACACAGAAACCCAAGTTGATCATTACTCCTTCTGGTGTTAGATCAGCTCTGTTTTTGTCCAGCCTATAATAGTCTTGGTGTCATTTCTTAACCACTGTTCACATCTGTCTGTCATGTCTGTCAGAGGACTTACTTGTGCCACTTCTACCTCTCCTGGCTTGAAAGGTCCATCAGAGTGCCATGCCCTCAATCTCGAGTCCTTACTCTACTTACAAAATTTGTGGGTCGTCACCAAAAATTTCTCCTGGGCCACACACAATAGCCATCAAATGCCACTTTATTACACTTGGCCATACAGGCCTGTACACTTGCCACATAGGCATTACTCACCATACAGGCTCACTACTACAGTCCTCTAGTCAGCCCTTCTCCCAAGTCTCATAAATCTATTGACACCCCAAGCATAGAAACAAAACATCAACATTGATAATTATTATCGGCTCCATTATTTCTGCAACAGGTGAAGTATAGGAGTTATTTCGGTCAAACTGTGTAACATCAACATTACTCTAGTTTACACTCAATTTTACCTTTATCTCACCATCTCATCAACAGCATAAGACTCCTGCAGCCAATGGACCCCAGACAACGACTAATTTCTCAACATGTGTTTTGTGTCTCTCTGGCCAGGAGCACACCAGACTGTATCCGACTCATGGCACCATTCTATTAAATCAGGTTAGGGAGTCTCCAAGTAAGACATTCAGATGAGATAGTGATCCCAAATCGATAAAAAGGAAACGGTGCTGTTTATTCCATACACTCCAGTGGAGAGACTCAACACAGTTGATATATATATCTCAACATTATCAGACCCCTATGATTCTATTAAATTCCCGTAGACATAGTCCTAAACCTTGTGGACAGCCTTCCCAGAAGAGTTGAAACTGTTATAGCTGCAAAAGGCAGGCCAACTCAATATTGAGCCCTACGGATTAAGACTGGGATGCCATTAAAGTTCATGTGCTAATAAAGGCAGGTGTCCCAATACTTTTGACAATATAGTGTATAATGCATCAATTTACGCAGCGCTTTACATATATATATATTGTACATTCACATCCGTTTCTGCCCTCAAAGAGCTTACAATCTAAGGTCCCAAACTCACATTCATACATACACATACTAGGGCCAATGTAGACAGGAGCCAATTAACCTATCAGCATTTCATCTGTAATTTTAGACTTTGCAAGTAAGATATTCCTTTTTGTGATGGCACAACTGTCATCTTGGAAGGTCACTACATTGCCTTGTTTTGTGAGCTTCTTCATCGACAAAAGATTCGTTTCAGAGGACATTTTTCACAGGTATCTTTCTGGTGACACTCTGGCAAATAGGACAGTAAAGAAAACCATCTCCTATTCTCTCTGCTTCCATTATTTGCACACTAGCTGTGGTGATTTTTTCTGTTTTACTCTGGTCAAGGCAAATAAAGACATTTCTGTCATTTGTCATGTGACTCATAGCTCCTGAATCAACACACCATGCCTGCAAAGGTGAGGTGCACATTTTGAAAAACATATTCATTATCTGAAGCAAAATCAATTTCTTCCTTCACACTTTTGGCATATTAGCTTTTCAGATCTTGCTATCTGCTAACACTAACATGTAAAACCAAAAGTTCTCATTTTAAAGGCTTATATGCAAGTTATTGCCATAAAAAGTAGGGGCCCGGGTCCTGTATAGGGGACATGTATCAATGCAAAAAAAAGTTTTTAAAACGGCCGCTTTTTCAGGAGCATTGATTTTAATAATACTTAAAGTGAAACAATAACAATGAAATATTCCTTTAAATATTGTGCCGGGGGTGTCCTTAGTATGCCTGTAAAGTAGCGCATCTTTCCCGTGTTTAGAAAAATACCACAGCAAAATGACATTTCTAAAGGAAAAAATCTCATTTAAAACTACTGCTCATGGCTGTAATGAATTGTCAAATCCCGGCAATATAGATAAAAATCATTGAAAAAACAGCATGGGGACCTGGGTCCTGCCCCAGGGGACGTGTATCAATTCAAAAAAAAGTTTTAAAACAGCCATTTTTTCAGGAGCAGCGATTTTAATAATGCATTAATTTAAACAAAAAAAGTGAAATATTCCTTTAAATATCATGCCTGGGGGTTGTCCTTAGTATGCCTGTAAAGTAGCACATTTTTCCCATGTTTAGAACAATACCACAGCAAAATTACATTTCTAAAGGAAAAAAGTCATTTAAAACTGCTCGCATTGTCCATTCATCTTCGATCACAGCATCCAACGACCGGAGAAAGGAAAAAGAAAACACAACTCCGCCTCCATGGGAGGCTCCTGCTGACTGAAGCCTCTTTTGCGATGACAGCTGTTATATAGCTGAGAGCAGGGCCACACGGTGACATAAACTGATGTCCCCGCCTTCCTCTGATGTCACGTGGCATCAGAGAGGGCTCAGTATGGACTTTGAGGTGACTCCCACGCATTTTTTTTTTTTTTTTTACATTTTGGTGAGGGATTCCCTTTAATATCTATACCAGACCTGAAGGGCCTGGTATGGATTCTAAGGGGACCCCCACGCATTTAAAAAAAAAAAAATTGGTGCAGGGTTCTCCTTAATATCCATACCAGACCTAAAGGGCCTGGTATGGATTTTGGGGGACCTACGCATTTTTTAATAAAAAATGGTGTGGTGTTCCCCTTAATATTCATACCAGACCTGAAGGACCTGGTATGCATTTTGGGGGGACCCCCACGCATTTTTTAAAAAATTTTGGTGCAGGGTTCCCCTTACTATCCATACCAGACCTGAAGACCTTGTATTCTTTTGCAGTCTTCTTTCTGTTGCTGTATCTTGCACTTATTTGCTGGAGCTGCCTGTGACTGGGTTCTTAGCTTTTTTCTTGGTGTCTGGGTGAGTGTCTGGGCTATGCCTGGACTTATAACCTGTTAGAAATTCTGTATTTAGCCCTACAGAACATACAGTGCACAGTCCACAGTCTTACTGCTTAACTTCACACAAGAAACAGGAACTTTATTCAGAGAAAAGACATAGATTATTACCATAGATGCAGCTACAAACTTTTAAACACTGCTAACTACTGGTTGAAGAATATATCTCTATTGAATATGGATGCACAGTAGTTGTTGCACAAAATACAATTCTGTATTCCAACAGGTAAATCAAACTACATTTTTTTATATCTAGGGGACTCCGATAGTTGATTTCCTGGCTCTGCAAATCTGCTGTGACCATTTTTTGGTGTTCCAACTACCCGTATTCAATTTCTTTTATATTATCAAGTATGCAACAGGAGGTGTTGGAAAACACAGTGGTGGTCTGGAACACCCAATACTTACACGATGACAGGAACAGAGACAGTAATTATGGCAGGGAGATTTCATTACTGAATTACAGAACACATTATTATTATTATACAGGATTTACATAGCGCCAACAGTTTGTGCAGCATTTTGCAAAATAAAGGCAGTGTACAGTTACTGTACAATGCAATACAACAGAGTTAGGTGGTCCCTGTTTGTAAGAGCTTACAATCTAAAATGGAGGAGTAAGTAATTCAAAAGGTAGTAACTGTGGGGGGGATGAGTTTATGGAAAAAGTAGAAGATTAGTTTTAAGGTAGAAGCAGGGTAGGATTCTGTGAAAAAATGAGTTTTCAGGGTCCACCTAAAGGTGGACAGAGTGGAAGATACCCAGAGATATTGGGGTAGGGAGCTCTAGAGGATGGGAGAGGCTACAGAGATATCTTGGAGATGAATATTGTAGGAAGGGGAGGAAGCTATAGAGTAGCAGGGAGTAGCAAACATGATTTGGGCGATAATTTGAGACAAAATTGATGATGTAGCTTGGAATTTTATCCACTGGGCAAGAGAAAGCCAGTGGAGCGACTGGCAGAGAAGGGTGGCCTACGCTAAGTAGTTGGTAAGGTGGAGGAGTCTGGTAGCAGCATTCATGCTAGATTGAAGGAGAGAAACTGTGTAAAGATAGGTCCGTGAGGAGGGAGTCGCAATAGTTGAAACAAGAAATAACAAGAAAGTGAATAAGTATCTTGTTATTATCAATGATTAAGAAGGGGAGTATTTTGGAAATTGTTACAGAGGTGAAGGTGGCAAGAATTGGACAGTGATTTATTGTGGGGCTGAAAGGCGAGGTCAGAGTTCAGGATTACACCTAGCACCCTGGCATGAAGGGAAAGGCTGATAGTTGTGTTATTGATCTTGATGGAAAAGATGGGAGAGGGAGCATGGGGGGGAAAATATTATGAGTTAATTTTTGAAAAGATTGCATTTAAGAGAGTATTGTGACATCCATAATGACATGCTGTTAGTAAATTAGTAACGCACAAGGAAACTGAAGGTGCGAAGTGAGAGATTGAAAGATAGATTTGGGTGTTGTTAGCATAGAAATTATATTGGAAGCCACGGGAGGCAATCAACTAACCAAGGAAAGAGGTATATAGACAGAAAATAGAAGGGATTCAAGGACAGAGCCATGGTGGACCCTGACAGAAAGAGGAAGAGGAGAGGAGAAAATGGAGTCATAGGGGACACTTAAGGACCACTTAGATAGATAGGAGGAGAAGCAGAAAAGAGCAGGGTTTAGGAGGCCAGGGTATTGACTTTTTGAAGAGAAGCAGGTGGTCAACTGTATCAAAGGAAGCAGAGAGGTGTACCCATTAGTTTTAGCAGTTACTAAATCATTAGTGAGTTTTAGAAGAGCAGCTTCTGTGGAGTTTTGTGAGGGAGAGCCAGACTATAAGGTGTCCAGAAGGTTGTTATTGGTGAGGTAGCAGTTCATAAAGTTGTAGACCAGATCTTCCAGAGGTTTTTTAGGAAGGCGAAAGCAAAGAGATAGGTCTTAAACTGTTCAGACACATGATTCCAGCAAGGGCTTTTTAAGTATGGGGGTGATCAATGCAAGTTTTAGAGGGAAGGGGAAGATATCAGTAGAGAGTGAGGACTTGACGATGTGAGTGAGTGAGAGAACAGAATAAAGCAAGAGAGTGGCAAAGTAGTTGTGAAGGGATGGTGTCCAGAGGGCAGGTGATTAGGTGGGCATCAGAGAAAAGTTTAGCAACTGCCTCTGTAGCGATCAGCTCCCAGTTTGGTCTCAACTCAGGATCAGACTGAACATTGCTTGTTTAGGCATTTGTTTGAATGCTGTACTTTCAGCCTGTTTGGCAGGAGTTAAACATCATCTATAGTAACATGTTTTTTGCCAGCGTCTTTCTTCTGCTTTATGGAGATGTCGTGGGTCTGTTAGATCCTGATGTCTTCCCTGCCCTCCACTGATGGTACTTAAGTAGCTGCTTCTCCGGCTACAACAGCTGGGGCATGACAGCTCTGGAATGTTAAGAGCTGGGCTCTTCTGGCTTCATAAAGTGATTGTAAAGTCTAACTTTTTTTTCTATAAAAATAACATATACCTACCTGCTCTGTGCCGTGGATTTGCACTGGGCAGCCTGGATCACCCTCTTCTCTGGTCCCTCTTCTGTGCTCCTGGCCCCTCCCTCCCTCCTGTTGAGTGTCCCCACAGAAAGCAGCTTGCTATGGGGCACCCAAGCCACGCTGCAGCTCCGTGTGTCCATTCAGACACAGAGCTGCAGTTCGGACCCGCCCCCTCTCTCTCCTGATTGGCTGACTTTGATTGACAGCAGTGGGAGCCAATGGCGTCACTGCTGTGTCTCAGCCAATCAGCAGGGAGAGCTCCGGATGGCTGAGACACTCCTGGACATCGCTGGACAGAGATGTGGCTCAGGTAAGTTATAGGGGGCTTAGGGGGGCTGCTGCAAACAGAAGGCTTTTTATCTTAATGCATAGAATATAACTGGTCAAAAAAGATCCATACACCCACTCTTCAAGTACCACCACTGTGCCAAAAGTAATCTAAATGTGCAACAGCTGCTACTTTAAATGAAATAAATATAAATAAGCATTTACAGTATAAACTAAAGTAAATAGTAGCACTAAACAGTATAAATAAATAAACCCAGTGACAGGTGATAGTGATCAATACTAATACATAAATAAACTAATAATAAAGTTTGTGCAAAAATAGTCCATAAATGAGACTGGATTGTCTCAAACAAGGAAAGCTGAATATATCCTGATGTGAAATCTTCAAAACTTTCACCACACCGCGTGCACTCAGTGTTTCCACTCCCCTTTGGTTAAAAACTCACCAAATGACGATGCCTTGCACTCTCATGCTCGGCAAAACAGCATCAACCCTTACAGGGTTAGATATCCACCGATATCCAGACGTGACACCCGATATCATGGACTCTCCATATATAATGAAACAAAGTGCTCCAATAGTGCAGTATTGTAAAAAGTTTATTCTATTAAAACAGCTTCAAAAATTGCACTCACATAAGCTCAAATTACAGTACAGCATTGGAATATATGTCAGAAATACATAGTTAAGTAAGCTGTCAGTAATTTATTGCCACCTCTTTGGTGTATTAGCATTTGTCACAAGCAATAGTTAGATTTCCTATGAGAAATAAACAGAACAACAAGCAATATTCTGTTTAGACCCTTAAGCCATGGAGCTTATATTGTAGACCTAAAGGAAACACTAAAGTGTGAAACTAAGGCACCCAAGGGTGACAGCAGCCTGACCTCTACTGGAAGGCCCAGAAAATGAATTTGTTTTATATACAAAAAGAAAAGTAGAATCAATTGCTAAACATGAAAGCATTTTGGCTGTGACTGTTAAAGATTTTAGCAATGTGTACGGAAATGCATGTTGATCTGTAAAAAAAAAATCTGCGTCGCAGCACAAAATTTTATGCGCATTTACACATACAACACAACCCAAGAAGAGCTTGAAGAATTTTTATTCTTATGTACATGCATTTATTATACAGCCTAACATCACGTTTTTACATAGAAATTTTCGAAACAGTTGTTCACACATCAGTACTGTGTGCAAGTACCTTAAGTTTGGACATAAGCCAACATTTTTTCTTTGATTCTAACATACATATTTAAAATGTTAGTGCAAAGTGCAAGGACTGATGGAAGTACATTGGATATCAATGTGTTGCCATGTGGTACTGGATACTATATTGTCTTTTTAGTGTAATTTGAATGACTGTCCATGAGGTGTGACCTATGGTAAAATCCCATCAGAACAATAAGGAAATGGTCACCATTTTCCAAAAGGACTTTTCCAGCTTTCTATGGCGATGCTGCTGCAAGGTCCCCAGTATCAGCCATTGTACTTCATATATATACAACCTGTCCATATTTAGAATAAGGCTGTTGTATGACTGGAAAACCAATGTAGGAAACTGTAGAGACGGAAGTCATATAACTGAATACAACAATGAAAGGAGCAGAGCAAACAAGGAAAGGGCAGAAAAATTTCTTCTGTGAGTTCAGCTAATACAGGAAAATGAAAGTACCAGTCTAATAACATGTATAGAAGATTATATGGGTTGAATAAGATCACTGGAAAGCAGGCGTAGCTCAGAAACATATATTTTAGTTTTTGGGTGAATTAAATGAGGTGACCGTTTGGAAGCATTTTTTTTTTCATATTTGCGACATCCACATCTAGCTTAGATCCCCATGCTTTAAATTTAAGCCCTATTGAACCTGCAGCAATGCAGTATGGGACTCAAGAGCAGCCCCCCAATCCTCATATTTTTGGGTCTTCCGCCAGTGGTCCTGGCCCCTCCTCCCTGCCAAGTGCCTCCAATAGCACGCCTCTTGTTATAGGGGCATTCGAGCAGGCTCACTCCTGAACACCGCTTCTTTGAATGGACATTGCCTATTTACACACAGAGAGTGGCTCGGCCCGCCCCCACTCTCTCCTCATTGGCTCACTGGCTGTGATTTACAGCAGCGGGAGCCAATGGCTGTGTGAGGAGAGAGAGACCTGGGAGAGCTGCTGCTCTCATGCAAATCACTGGATTTAGATGGGGCTTAGGTACGTATAAGTGGGGGGGCTGCTCCCTAAAGGTTTTTTCCTTTAATGCATATAATGCATTAAAGTGTTTGTAAACCTTTGATTTTTTTGTATAAAAATAACAAACATGCATATACTTACCTGCTCCGAGTAGCCCCGATCCTCTTCTTCTAGGGTCCCCCGTCGGCGCTCCAGGCCCCTCCTCTTCATCAGTGCCCCCACAGAAAGCTGCTTTCCATGGGGGCACCCATGTGGGCTCATTCCCGAGTCCCGCTGGTGTGTCCATTGACACAGACAGTGGGATTCGGCCCTGCTCCCATGTCACAGGAATTGATTGACAGCAGTGGTAGCCAATAGCTCCTGCTGCTATCAATCTGTCCAATGGGGAGGGTGAATAAACAGCAAGCAATATTGTATGTGCATATCGCAGGATCGGATCAGGCTCAGGTAAGAAAAAGGGGGGGGGGGGTCTGGGGGAAGCTGCAGCACAGAAGGTTTTTCACCTTAATGCATAGAATGCATTAAGGTGAAAAAACGTAAGGCTTTACAATCAATTTAAGGTAAAAAAAAACCTTCTGCCTTTAGAACCACTTTAACTGTTAAGTGCTGCATAAAGGGTTATGATGCCCTGTGCTAGTAGCACATTGCAAAGCTGGACCCAAGCTACACAAAGCAACAATCTGTCATACCCTAAACATTACTCCAATCAACGGCACTGCTCAGGGAGTAAAAACACTATTGATTAGAGTAGTAGTGCATTATTTGTGGAGAATGGGGGGTGTTGGACCCCTGGATAGCTGGGCCACTGCTTTGTGTGTGAATATTAAATTTGCTTCAGCACTTAACAGATAAAAAAAGTAAAAGGGACCTATATTTATTAATGACTAACTGCATTACAGTAATAAATACAGTCCAGTTAGGTTTTAAAACCCAACTCTGGGCAAATAAAATCATTATCCCTTGCAGAGGGGTTCAAAACTCACTGCAAGAGTTAATTGATTGATTCCGTCTAGTGGAACTATACCCAGAGATTTACTTACCTGATCCACCATTCCTCCCCACAGCTAGACCAGTCCCTGCACCCCCCAGGTTGATGTCATCAAGACCAGATCAGGGTCCATATCCCTGCTCTGAATGTGAGGACATCAAGGGACAGCTCACCAGCAGATCATGGGAGAGAGCTGCCTGCCAGGAGAGTGGGGAATCAGGTAAGTAAAACTGTTTCTGCTACACAAAGCAATAATCACTATAGAACCCGAGTGCCTTTACCATCCTAGCCCGGGGAGGGGGCGATGCTGTACCCAAACAAAATTGACATCCTTTTTTCCCACAAATAGAGCTTTCTTTTAGTTGTATTTGATCACCTCTGCGCGCCCCCTATACCGGGGATGGGAGATCCCATCTGCAGATGTCATTTGACAATACGCCCGAAATGAAGTGGTTAAACAATTCAAGCACTATTGGAGTCTTTTTCTCTGCATATGCTCTTCTGCTCATATACTGAGGAGGAGGTCTTCAGAGAAGTTTAGGAGACAGCTGTGTTGGATATCTCACTGAGTCCTGGGGTGGCTCACAGGCGATTTTTGACCTTGCTTAGTTGGGGGGTCGCACTCCAAGAGGTGAGCCTATACCCATTGGGGGGGGAGCATGAGTGAGGTGATTCGTTGGTGGTCTCCAAGCTTTATATAGGATTTCAAAATTACATTTAGTTGTTCATCAATCATCATCCATTTGTGGAATTTTCACTGTTTTAATATAGACTTTTTTTACTTTATTGTATGGACATTTAATTATGCACCTTATATGTTGTTTGATTCAATATTTTTTTTTTTTTTTATATATATTTGTCTATATTTCATGATTCAGCGCTGCACACTTATATATTAATTTTTGTGCACATGCATATGGGGATGTGATCAGTGCTAGCAGCTGGTCTTTTGAATGCCTTTCTCACACACACACACACACACACACACACACACACACACTGGGGGTGATTTACTAAAGCCAGGCTCCATCAGTAGAGGCACATGGCGAGGCGCAGCGCACATTTCCATATTTACAACAGGTGCGCCGGTAACAAAGCTCAAATCTCGAACTCCACACTCCACCCCTTTCTCAAAAGTCTGTGAGCTGCCTTCACCAATCCAAATCAAAAACATCCTTTTTCAGAGCATACAACAGGGTCAGCTAGGAAAGGGATGAGAAGAGCGAGCGCCCAACCCCCTCCTGAACCATACAAGGCCACATGCACTGAACATAGCTGGCTGCCTTTGGGGCATGTTGAGCTCACTTAGCCCAATACCAACCACAAAGCACCTTGTACTCACTAGTTTAAAGGGGCTTTCCACATTCCGTAAAGCCCCCTGTCCTCCACCCCTCACAACCCCAGCCTCGGGTTGTGTGTAACAGGCCCTTGTCCCCTTGAATATGGGAACAAGGTGGTTGACTTTTGGGGTGCTGGAGCCCCTCCTGCCCCCAAGCATCCACCCCCCTTTCATGGCCTGACTTGCTGTGTGTTTGGCTAGGGGTTTGTTAGTGTGTTTTAGGGGCACAATATCTTTTTAGTTTGGGGTGGTATTTTTCATGTGGGGGTTCTCATTTTAAGCCTTAACAGACCCAAATGGCCTTGTATGTATTAAGGGGGGCAGGCTATTTGTTTGGGGGGGGTTAAAATCTTGCAGCTGCAATGTAGATTTGTAAGTTTTCTCTAAAGCCGTACATTTTTGAAGCAGCATTTTATATACATGCTACAGATGCACCACTTTCCAGGCAGAGTAAGCCCCCCCCCCATTGATTTATGTCCCTCAGGGTGGGACCTGGGCCCCCATACCCATTTTAAGCCCAATTACTAGAATATAAGCCAGCCAAGTGGGGACTAGCAAAATTAACAAGTCAGTTCCCATAAACTGCAATGGTATTTGTTGTATAACTTTTGACCATGTTAGGCTCTTTGTTTGTCCCATCTGTAATTCTGTATCATACTGGATGATGTGCTTAATTTTGGACAGGGGGTGACTTATTTTGTGCTAGCCGCATTTGGATTGGTCTGGGCATGCTCAGGGACTTTGGTTCTCTTTTGTGCATTTTGTGTGTGAACAGCACTTGGATTTTTCTGGGCATGCTCAAAGAGTGTATTTTTTGGGTTAGTAATTTAAGGACATCCTTAACAGGTGTACCCACTTTGAAGTAATGTCTCGCCACTGGGTGAACTTGCATTTTGTGTGTTTCATGGACTGTGCTTGTGTTTTTAATTGCCTCATTAGCACACAAACCTATGTTATATAAAGCTTGCAGATAGCATTCTTTACCTTGCCCTGAAAAGAGGCCAGATTGCTTGATGGTGTGTGTGTGGCAAGGGAGTACATTTGGGTGTCCTTATAGAGTTTGAAACACATGTATTTTCTCTTTGTATTTTTTTTTTTGGGGGGGGGATATATTTCCCTGAAATATTTTTGATGTTGTCAATGTGTGTTGATGTAGGTTGTTAGTTTCACTTTGATTTAATTGTCTGTGCTGAATTATTTTGCAAAATCTTCCTCAAGATGTTGTGACTAAAAATCCTTAAGAGACTGTCTGTTTGTGGGTGCAGTCTTTTTAATTCCTGTTAATTTCCTCTGCAAAATGGCCAGACCTCAAAACCATATTCTGTTAGTGTCTCAACATACATGTGTTTTTTGCTTTTCTCTGTCTTTTCTAATTCCTGTTTTGTTGACCAATAAAATTTGTAGCAAATTTTACGTTTTATGTGTTTTGTTAATAATTTGTTTTGCAGATGCATGCTCAATCCAAGTAATGCATTTTACCTTAGTTTATCTTGGCTAAAATAGCTGTCCACAGTACCAAGCCATTGACTCTGATTTAAAGAACCTGTGCAAGATGAAGGAAATCCTGCAAACATGGCCTGTTGGGGGTACTTGAGGACAGGCTTGAGGACCACTTGTTTAGAGCACTGAGCTAAAATATAGCTCAAGACAATCCTATTCTAATTGTGGGCATTTGAGGGAAACCAAGTGAGTGTTAGAACCCCTTCTTGTCTTATTTAGGTTGTGCTTTGTGTTCCTTTTCTGAAAATTGGCTTCACTTCCTGTCACATAGCTAAACAGGAAGTGAGGGTAAAACCCTACCAATGCCTTTCCTTGGGGACACACAGGTCAATCTACCTAGTGTCCCCATTAGGCAAATTGCGCTCTAGCACTTTGTTGTGTACACCCCAAATGCTGTTTTTTTTTTTTATTTTCCTTGCATGTCCCCCTCAGATCTCCAGCAACTGCACTTCCAAGTGCACTTGTAGTACAAAGTGGATTTTCCTTTAGTAAATAAACCCCAAATTCCAAAATACCTAAAAATAATTTGGGGTGTACACAGCAAAATGCTACAGTGCATTTTACCTAATGGCAAAACTATTTAGATTGACCTGTGTATCCCTAAGGAAAGACATTGGTAGGGTCTTACCCTCACTTCCTGTTTGGCTATGTGACAGGAAGTGAATACATTTGAAGGATAAACTGGAAAAATTTAGGAGGTGTCTTCATGCTATCAGGGGTGCAGACATCCCCGAAAACTGACAAGACTTCTAATCCATCTGCACTCTATCCCCAAAGCAAAAATAAGAAAGGATTTCATTTAGTTTAACTTTGCAAAGACACATTCCTAAGTTCAACTGTGATGCATGTCAATGGCCCATTTAGACAACTCGATATTTATGCAAAATAGGTAATAGGAAGACGCACTTGGACAATTAATTCAAATGATAGGAAATCAAACAGGCTCTTGCACTAAATCAAATTTATTTAAGATCTAACTGTTTGCAGTGTATGGTCACCTTTTAAAGATCAAGATCTGAAAATTTTAATTTATTGGGTTTAGAAACACTTCTCCATTGTTTGTAATGTATTGAAAGATTTGGGTAAAAAAATAAAAAAACACATTTCAAAGATATATTAGAAGTGATAGGAATGAGAGTAGCATCAAAAGGGTTAATTTAACTGAGAACACCTACTAATTGCCTAACAAGACATATCCGATTAGATGAAATTAACCAATTGTATTGGGCGTGCGCTATTATTAATGAGAAAACCGCAGTTTCCCTAGCGCCATTTGCAGTTTACATATGCGGGTATTTATTATCGTTATTTGAGCTTCAATGTGCGCCGGTTCGTATTTTCCATTATTGACTTTTCCAGCGCACCAATAATGTATGAACTGGTGCAGCGCCTTCTTCTTAGTGAATGACCCTCACTGGTTTCTAGTACATATATAGTTACTTTTGGTTTTTGGGTAGCTCGCAAGACTCTATCACATATGTATTAGCTTTTTCTTTTTTCTTTTTATTTATTTACATGGCCTAATTGCATGAATAATAACTATTATCATGAAATTAACATAATGCTTTTGTAGCAAACATGTAAACATCAATTTGTTTTATGATGTAGTGGTTGGTAACTGTGTCCCGTAAGCATACATAAACCATGAACAGTTTTTGTCACATCACTTTGTAGCTATGGCAGCTCATGTTTAAGTAATACCACATGATGCTGTCCGTTTTCAGAATGAATCGGTGTACTTGTTTATTGTCTGGGACACTTACGTGTGTAGAATTCCTTAATGTTAAGTACTGGTTTATCATCTTACATTCCTTTTATTTATTGTCTATTAGATAGACTTAGCCAAGGTCTACAAACTATTTTCATTTTTTAACCACTTGCCTACAGGGCACTTACACCCCCTTCCTGCCCAGGCCATTTTTCAGCTTTCAGCGTTGTCGCACTTTGAATGAAAATTGTATGGTCATGCCACACTGTACCCAGATGGAATTTTTATCATTTTCTTTACACAAATATAGCTTTCTTTTGGTGGTATTTAATCACTGCTGGATTTTTTGTTTTTTACTAAAAAGACCAAACATTTTGAGAAAACATTTTTTTTTACTTAGTTTCTGTTAGTAAATTTTGTAACTAAGTAATTTTTCTCCTTTACTGATGTGCGCTGATGAGCCGGCACTGATAGGCTGAACTGGTGGGCATTGATGTGGCACTGATGAGGCAGCACTTATGGGCACTGATTAGGTTGCACTGATGAGGAGGCACTAATATGCCGCACTTATGGGCACTGATATATGGCTAGTTATTACCCATACATAGGCTGCCATTTCCTATCAAATACTTACCATAATTTTCCTTAATCGTACATCACTGGACACAGAGCCATAGTAGTTACTATGTAGGATGTCCCAGAGCAATGCCAACTGAAGGGAGGGAGACACAACAAAATAGGGCACCATGAGACCAGAGGACTTATACTGCTGCTTGCAGCACACTGCGCCCAAAGGCGATATCCTCATGACCTTTTACATCTACTTGATAGAATCGGTAAATGTATGGACAGAAGACCAAGTTGCGGCCTTGCAGATTTGAGCCATTGAGGCTTGGTGATGCACTGCCCAGGAAGCACTAACAGTCCTGGTGGAGTATGCTTTAATTTGAAAAGGTTGAATTTTCCTCTTTAACCACTTGCTTACAGGGCACTTAAACCCCCCTCCTGCCCAGACCAATTTTCAGCTTTCAGCGCTGACACACTTTGAATGACAATTGCGCAGTCATACAACACTGTACCCTAATGAAATTTTTATCTTTTTTTCCCCCACAAATAGAGCTTTTTTTTGGTGGTATTTAATCACAGCTGGGATTTTTATTTTTTGTTAAACAAACAAAAAAAAGATGGAAAATTTTGAATAAAAAAAAAAACATGTTTCATAGTTTGTTATAAAATTTTGCAAACAGATAATTTTTCTCCTTCATTGATATGCGCTGATGAGGCAGCACTGGTGGGCACTGATAGGCTGCACTGATGGGCATGGATAGGCACATTTAAGGCGGCACTGATAGGCACAGTTAAGGCGTCACTGATAGACACAGTTAAGGCGACAATGATAGGCACAGATAAGGCAGCACTGATGGGCACAGATAAGGCAGCACTAATGGCCCCTGATGGGTAGCACTGATGGGCATGGATGGGTGGCACTGATGGGCACTGATAGGTACCACTGATAGGTGGCACTGATGGGCAGCACTGATGGGCGGCACTGATGGGCACTGGTAGGTGACACTGATGGGCACTGATAGGTGGCACTGATGTCCAGCACTGTTGTTGAGGCACTGATTGTGGGCACTGATAGGTGGCACTGTGGGCACTGATGGGTGGCACTGTGGGCACTGATGGGTGGTGCTGGTGGGCACTGGTAGGCAGCACTGCTGCCTATTGCTAAGTGGCACTGGCAGAGGGCACAGGCGGGCACTGAGGATCTGGTGGCGCTTGCCGTGATCGGGACTGATGTCCCTCTCATGGCCGCCGGTGATCGTCTTTTATTTCCTCCTCACGCTGTCAGCGCGAGGAGAAAAAATAGCTGATTACCGGCTCTGTTGATGTCACATGATCAGCTGTCATTGGCTGACAGCTGATCATGTGGTAAGGGGTCGGGATCGACCCCTTACTCCGATCTGTGTTTAGGCGAGTCTCATAGACTCGCTGATCACAGAGCGCACCGCGCGCGCCCTGCAGGCAGGCAGCTCTCTAAAAAGAGAAGCGTTACAGGCAAAACCTCGTTTCTTCAGGCAGGAGGCCCGGGTACCATTCAATTCGGCCTAGAAAAGACACTCGGAATGGATCCGGTTGCATAGCTTGCCCCAGCAAAGGAATCTTCAAGTGGAGCTCAGCACAGCATGTCTTTACTCGTGACCAACACCTTAGACCCTGGCAAAAAAACTGAGGTACTCCAGTAGTGGGAGGGGCTATATAGGGAGTGCCAGTGTCCATCACCTGAAGGTGGCCTATAACCCACATAGCAACTACTATGGCTCTGTGTCCCGTGATGTACGATTAAGAAATGAGTTCAGTTGTATAGATCAACACCACATCCCAAATTGGATAGAAAAAACATTAAAGAGAAGAAAATCATGGAGGTCTGCTTGAGGTTTCTGTTTCAACACTATCTTCCATCTAGCACCGCTTATGCTTTTGACTGCGCTGGGAGAAGTCATAAATGTCCTTTGATCCAATTTCACTAAAATTAGTTTTTTGACATCCATTGTAAGTTACATAATTTTCAATATAGATATTGTTCATTGTATAGCATATATTTGATTGTAAACTATTATTTGTATTTTCTCTTTCCAGCAACCATATTCTACTGCACACCTAGAGCCCCTGAGGAAGCACATAGGCCTCCTATTTGGGGTTGTAACATTGATTATGGTTTCAGAATCTTGCTCATGTTTTAAGGGGATTTATACCCCAGAAAATTATTTAATGGATTTGTAATAAAGATTTACTTTAAGTATTCAATGGATGGGTGCAGCTCACCTGCCCATCCACTGAGTGATTCAGTAGGCCAATAAGCAAGCATATTTTATATTGATGGCGAAGGTGATCCAGAGCACCCCTTTTACTAGCTTACAAGTGGTTTGACTTGGTGAATCACATTTTTGACATCTGATAATAATTAGCTTGATTTGCTGTGATTTCAGGTTCAGGTAAACTGATTTGCTGACAACTCATTATAATGAGCACTTTTGATGCTCTGATGTTACATTGCCGCATGATAAAAAAAAAAGATACAGTATCTGCTCAGTTGTTTAATTGGTGGATTAAATTGCAAATGTAGCTACCCTAGTTTAGCCAATTTAGTTACTAGTTAAAATAAGAACGTGTATATACAGTATGTACTTTTTTAGTATATCACAACGTAATCTTTTGGCCTTTATGTCAAAGTTGATGACGAAGTATACATGCTGATCTGCTTCCCCATAGCAATCTATTTCATATCATTGGCCATTTTGCATTTTTAAAGTCTTTAAGTTTGCATACTGAAAAAGAGCAGATTAGAGCACAATAAAAAGTAAGTAATAATGTAATAATTGAATACATTTACATTTGTCAGCGGTAATGGTCTGGCTTAGTAAGTAAAATAGTACGCTCATGACAAAATGGTTTTGCTTTGTATGCAGCTGGGCACATCTTTATTCAGCTGCCAGTTTGACCTACTTTTGTCTTGAACTGTCCGGTAATTTCTGATGGCAGCTCTGCATATAACATCCAACACCAGGCTAGCACTGGAGCGTTCCCTGTTATTGGCCCAGGAGAAATTATGTGATAAGGTGGGACAATATGCAGGTATCAAAAAAATGCATACACTTATATTAGGTTGCAATGTTTTGGGAAAAAAAACTCATTCCTCTGACAGTATCCTACTAAGCTGACCTACCTTTCTGGTAGAATTTTTTTCACAAAAATGTAAATGTTCATTTAGTCTATTAAGTCTTTATAAATCTAATTATATGTTTTATATGTATCTGTGACTTAGGGAAAATACCAGACTACATACTTCCTCCTAAAACTCCTGGAGGAAAAAAACAGTCAATCAGTTCCTATGGATTCTTGTGTTTGGTCTGCTACAAACAAAGATCATTAGCAAGCTCCTTACATATTTGACATTCCACTATGTAGGCTTGACCCACAGTTGAGTCATGGTGTGAACATAATATTATGTAGTCATGAGTTTCCTTCTGCATGTACAGATACCATACATATTGCAGCATACCAGAAAACTAAAAACAAAAGCTTTCTGCAGCATCATAAACAAATAAACATACTTTAGGCATTCTTTTGTCTTGTGTATTGGTGGATCTGTGTACTTGGCAACATATTGAATGCGATTTTATTAAGTAACTAAACATGGTATCATATGGGGCTTGTGTTCAGAATACTGGGCAGCCCTGTGTTACCTATGTACTGATTTTATATATTGTCTATAGTGCTAAATGAGTTACTTATAAACCCAGACCCAGATCATCCACAAGGCAACCTAGGCACAGTGGGTGGCAAGGGAGTCCAGCAGTAAACCAGGTAGATATAACAACTACAATAAATTTCATAAAAAACGCGCTTTGGGCCTTAAAGCGGTAGTAAAGCCTGCTTGGTGATTTTTACCTACAGGTAAACCTATAATAAGGCTAATAGGTAAAATTAATATCTTCTAAACATGCACCATTCAGGAGATATTCACCCTGCATGCAGCCAGTCACATCACTGACACATGCGCTCTGAAGGTTCAGCATACCTTGCTGGACCTTCAGAGCTTCGTGCCAGAACCGAGGGCTCCCGCGTGCATGCGTGGAAGTGATGTCATCGCGGCTCCGGCCAATCGCATAGCCAGAGCGCACAAACCCGGAAGAAAGACCAGGGGAAGATTTCAGCCCTCTCAGCAGTGTTCATTGATTTGTGTATTTTTTGTTTCATATTACACTGCATGTATGTTTTACTTATATCATCTTAGAGCTGCACTCATGATTTATGAGAAATATAACAAATGTCCAACGTTGAGCAGTTGCCTGTCGTTTCACAAATGGAGGAAGCACTTGTAGGCAGTTGGTGTCTGTTGGGCAGGCTATGCTTGTATTGACAATGAAAATTGAGCAGCTTCCCTATGTCTATAATATTCCCTATCAATGTCAATCAAATGGATGAGGGCAAAGCTGCAACTTTGTCTAGAGCCCTATTCTGTTGTAATCTACCTTTGTTTCCAGCAGAAATAAATACCGAGCACCATGGTAATTTTTAGTTGCCGGAGCACTACAACTTTCCTGGAAACATTCAGGTCAGATATTCTGGCAGAATCTGACCATACAAATATTGTCTCTTAGCTGCCTGTTTCATAAGGTTTCACTCTGATTGCACCTGTTTAGGTGAATGAAGCGTAGAGGACCAGCTTATCTTGGGGGAAAGAACCATGATTAGATAGTGTTTTTAAACCTGTCCAATCATTTTCCCCAAAACTGGTCAATCAGCAATGTTTGGGGCTATTCAAAAACATAATGATAATTTAAAAATGACTGTATTGCTTAATTGTCATCTTTACAAACCATAAAAAAAACATACCCAAAAGAGCAGGGGGCTCTCAATCCACAAGGAGAAGAGACTTTAGGTGTGCCAAACCAATGAGAGGAAAAAGATACTGTACAAAAAACCTCACATAAAAAAAAACAAATTTAATAAATCCTATTAAAAATGCCATCTTGTTAAAATCACATCATACAAAGAGAGGTGATAAGGTCGGACAGACAGTTATAAACAATACAAGCGTGTGAAATTGACACGTTTTGATTCATGCTTAAAAATGGCAGCTGAAAAAAGTGAAGAAAACCTATAACAAAGCTCAAGACAAAAACAAAAAAGGGGGGGGGGGAGGGGTTTGAACAAAAGCAGATGCAAGACAGTGTGTATACGGGGACGGAAAGTATTCAGACCCCCTTAAATTTTTCACTCTTTGTTATATTGCAGCCATTTGCTAAAATCATTTATGTTCATTTTTTTCCTCATTAATGTAAACACAGCACCCAATATTGACAGAAAACACAGAATTGTTGACATTTTTGCAGATTTATTAAAAAAGAAAAACTGAAATATCACATGGTCCTAAGTATTCAGACCCTTTGCTGTGGCACTCATATATTTAACTCAGGTGCTGTCTATTTCTTCTGATCATCCTTGAGATGGTTCTACACCTTCATTTGAGTCCAGCTGTGTTTGATTATACTGATTGGACTTGATTAGGAAAGCCACACACCTGTCTATATAAGACCTTACAGCTCACAGTGCATGTCAGAGCAAATGAGAATCGTGAGGTCAAAGGAACTGCCTGAAGAGCTCAGAGATAGAATTGTGGCAAGGCACAGATCTGGCCAAGGTTACAAAAAACATTTCTGCTGCACTTAAGGTTCCTAAGAGCACAGTGGCCTCCATAATCCTTAAATTGAAGAAGTTTGGGATGACCAGAACCCTTCCTAGAGCTGGCCGTCCGGCCAAACTGAGCTATCGGGGGAGAAGAGCCTTGGTGAGAGAGGTAAAGAAGAACCCAAAGATCACTGTGGCTGAGCTCCAGAGATGCAGTTGGGAGATGGGAGAAAGTTGTAGAAAGTCAACCATCACTGCAGCCCTCCACCAGTCGGGGCTTTATGGCAGAGCGGCCCGACGGAAGCCTCTCCTCAGTGCAAGACACATGAAAGCCCGCATGGAGTTTGCTAAAAAAACACCTGAAGGACTCCAAGATGGGCAGAAATAAGATTCTTTGGTCTGATGAGACCAAGATAGAACTTTTTGGCTTTAATTATAAGCGGTATGTGTGGAGAAAACCAGGCACTGCTCATCACCTGTCCAATACAGTCCCAACAGTGAAGCATGGTGGTGGCAGCATCATGCTGTGGGGGTGTTTTTCAGCTGCAGGGACAGGACGACTGTTTGCAATCGAGGGAAAGATGAATGCGGCCAAGTACAGGGATATCCTGGATGAAAACCTTCTCCAGAGTGCTCAGGACCTCAGACTGGGCTGAAGGTTTACCTTCCAACAAGACAATGACCCTAAGCACAAAGCTAAAATAACAAAGGAGTGGCTTCACAACAACTCCGTGACTGTTCTTGAATGGCCCAGCCAGAGCCCTGACTTAAACCAATTGAGCATCTCTGGAGAGACCTAAAAATGGCTGTCCACCAACGTTTACCATCCAACCTGACAGAACTGGACAGGATCTGCAAGGAGGAATGGCAGAGGATCCCCAAATCCAGGTGTGAAAAACTTGTTGCATCTTTCCCAAAAAGACTCATGGCTGTATTAGATCAAAAGGGTGCTTCTACTAAATACTGAGCAAAGGGTCTGAATACTTAGGACCATGTGATATTTCAGTTTTTCTTTTTTAATAAATCTGCAAAAATGTCAACAATTCTGTGTTTTTCTGTCAATACGGCTGTGTGTACATTAATGAGGAAAAAATTTACTTAAATGATTTTAGCAAATGGCTGCAATATAACAAAGAGTGAAAAATTGAAGGGTGTCTGAATACTTTCCGTCCCCACTGTGTGTGTATAAATATATCTATCTCTATATATCTATATATAGAGATATATATATCTCTATATATAGATATAGATATATATATATATAGAGAGAGAGAGAGAGATAGAGATAGAGATATAGAGATATATCCCTACTGTAAAGATATATATATATATAGAGAGAGAGAGAGAGAGAGAGAGAGAGAGAGAGAGAGAGAGAGAGAGAGAGAGAGAGAGAGAGAGAGATAGATATCTATTTATAATATTGTCATCTTTAGTATGTGGGTACCTTAACTTATGTGAATCCAAATATACAAAAACTATATTCCTGAGTCTATGGAGATGCATATTTACATTAAAACTGCCTAAGGTCTCCTTTTAAAAGACTGCCATAGCTAAGAGAACAAACAGGAATTCTATTCTTGTATTACATATACAATTTTGAATGACAACAATTAGGCTTTTATGGCTGTGACATCATCTTATTTATCTGTTGTAGTGAAATACCATGGCTTACCTGATTTCATCCAGCAACCAATTATATTCTGAGATCAGTGCGCACATAAATGATGTTTTGACAAAATAAAAACCCATTGCCTTTAGTAAATGAACCCCAGTTTGCATCAGTTCACTTCTTGTCGACGTGATCAGAAGTTTATTTGAGTGCATGTCTTTGTGTACCATTAAGACTTATTTTACTACAGCACAGATAAATCAAACTAAAGAATTGCAAACAGAAAGAAAAGATACGGTAGTTTTTTCTGGCATTGGTTTAGACTTGCCCTTTTACTACTAAACTAACAGATTAAAGTTCTAATCTCAACAAATCACTTGCATCACGTAAGAGCAAGCTTTTAAGGGAGTAACTCAGTAACACCCTTGTTGTACTTCTGCTTTTTATTGTGAGTAGAATATATTGCTGATTGAATCCACCTTTCTTAATTTCATTTATATCATTTTTAAATGTTGCAGTATCAGATGCACAATACAAAAACTGTAGTTTTAACTGAAGCAGTTCTCTTTTCTCATGTCAATCTGATCTTGCTTTGGAATTTAAAGTGGTTGTAAACCTCAGACATGAAATATGAACAAAGCATATCCTGCTATACCGTGTACTTGTCTCAATTAAAAGCACTAAATGTAATTTCTGTCTGCTGCTTTGTCTTCTGCTATCAGCATGAATCACTTCTGACAAGTTTTCCTGACACAAAGAGAAAAATTATGATAGAGGAGGGACCTCCATTTGATTGACAGTCTCAGCTCTGTTCCTGTGTGCTGTGTGAAGAGGTATGTCCCTTCCTTCCAATCAGCTCTAAGACCTCTCCTCACTGAGCTCTGCAGAGTGTAACTTCAGCTCTCTACCCCCTTTTTTGAACCCTCAAAGCATAGAAACTTGGCACTTTGAACGGATGTATAGATGACTGGGGATAGACAGATACAACTTATGTTGTTTCATCTTTGTGTATCACCTGAGGCCAGTCACTTCCCTGGGTATATGTAAGGGTTTACAACCAGTTTAAGTTTTTTTTTAAACTAAATGTACTAAACATGGAATTATGGGATAATCAATACCTTATTTGTTAATCTTATATTTATGGGCAGCGATTTAGCTGATTAATATTTTTCCACTAACTAGCTAGACACTAGGGTTGTTTGTACAATGTTCTAACATGCCTACTTGATGGGTACTTATACCTAATCATATATTGGGCAGATCCGGTAATTTCCCACAATTTGGATATTCTTGCATACTGAAGAGATAACATTTGATGTCTAATGCCAATTGTACTATACATCAACCTTTAGTAGTATCTGTCAACTAGATTTGGTAGCAATGGAGTGACTTCACCCACACTCTAATTACAGCTCTTCCCATGCTTAAAGTGGTTGTAAAGTCAGAAGGTTTTTTATCTTAATGCATTCTATGCATTAAGATTAAAAGCCTTCTGTGTGCAGCAGCCTCCCCAGTACCCCTAATACTTACCTGAGCTCCCTCTCTGTCCAGCGATGTCCACGAGTGTCTCGGCCGTCCGAGATTCTCCCTCCTAATTGGCTGGGACAGAGCAGTGGCACCATTGGCTGTCGCTGCTTTCAATCCAAGTCAGCTAGCCAATCAGGGGAGAGAGGGGGCGGGGCAGGGTCAAGGCTCCGGGTCTGAATTTACACAGGAAACTATGACTCAGCTCGGGTGCCCCCATAGCAAGCTGCTTGATGTGGGGGCACTCGACAGCAGGAAGGGACCAGGAGCACAGAAGAGGGAGCCGAGAAGAGGAGGATCCAGGCTGCTCTGTGCAAATCCACTGCAACAGAGCAGGTAAGTATAACATGTTTGTTATTTTTTTAGGAAGAAAAACGAGACTTTACAATCACTTTAAGGTATCAGTAAGGAACTGTGGCTATATGCGGCTTATTCCAATTCATAGTCTCCACAACTCTATAGAGAGAGCCTTTCTGCATTCATCTCACCTTTGAGGAAATATTAAAAACAGAACCCCTGCTACTGGACAAGTCAATAAAGTAACACTGCAACATATCTGCTTACATTATAAGGGATCTAGCAGTATCTCTAATTAGTAAATGGTATTCATAGCAAGTTTCCTGTGCAGTGAAGACCTGCCTTTCAAAGCAAATCAAATTCTAGGCACAAAGGCTTTGGCACTCTAAAGCAATAGCATTCTGCTTGGATCACTTCTTTAAAAAGAACATTTCTTTGTTTATGGTCCTATTACTTGCCGAATAATGTAACAATAGGGTTGGTGTACAACATACAAAAGTCAGATAAACTGTACACTTTGCAAGGGAATTTTCCCAAAGCTTAGTGAATAAGGTGCATTTTTAACTTGAAAAACAATTGCAAATTGAAATTTCACCAAAATCACTAAGTTCTGGGGATAATTTCAGCCTATTTGCCTTTGATAAATCAACCCAAATGTGTTACTGGGCTTGCAGGACTGTATTTCTATTTACAATGGGAAAATATGCAAGCCTTGTGACTATGCAATCAGGGCCGTCTTTAATATCGATTGGACCCTGGTCAAACATTTTCTTGCCCCCCCCCCCCCCCCCATGCAAGTTCACTCTTCACCTGCTCTGAAGCATACAATAAGTAGAAGCTAGACTCAAAATCAGTTTCAGTTTACTGAATCAGATCAGGCAGTGATTGTGATTGGTTGCCAGAGATTATAGTGTATCACTACCGCTCACTGACTGGCTGCTAGAGGTTACAGAACACATTATGGCTCACTGATTATTTGCTACAGGTACAGCACATCACTTGTTGATTGGTTGCTACAGATTACTGTACATCAATACTGCTCACTGATTGGTTGCTAGAGGTTACTGGACATCCTTACCACTCACAAATTGGTTGCTAGAGGTTACTGCACATTATTACTGCTCACTGATTGGTTTCTAGAGGTTACTGCACATTATTACTGCTCACTGATTGGTTTCTAGAGGTCAATGCATATCCCTACTGCTCAATGATTGGTTGCAAGAGGTTAGTGCACATCATTACTGCTCACTGATTGGATGCTAAAGGTTACAGCATATCATCTCCTCACTGCCTGCACACCATGGACTGGGGAGGTGAGGGGACCCATCCATAGACAGTAAACTCCTAGAGATCCTAGGACTTCTGGGATCAGTGGCAATGCTGGGGGGGGGTGATCAGTGGCAATGCTGAGGGGTTGATGGGATCAGTGGCAGTGGTGGGGGATGGAATTAGTTAGGAGGGAGTACACTGTGGCAAATTCTGAATCATGCAGAGCAAAGCTGGAAATCTTTGACAAGTGCATAGTGGGGGATTCTACATCAACCATCAATGTAATGGGGAATTTACAATGACCACCAATGTGAGGAGGGATTTGCACTGACCATGTAACAGGAGATTTTACGCTACCCATCAATATAAAGAGAGAATTCTACACTGACACCAAAGTAAAAGGAGTATTTACACCAACCACCAGTGTAAGGGGGAATATACAATGACATCCATTAAAGGGGATTTATACTAACAACCATTGTCGAGGAGATTTGTACTTACCACCAATATAAGGTGACACTTCTACACTGACCACCGATGTTAAGGGGGATTTACACTGATCACCAGTGTTAGGGGGTATTTACACTGACCACCAATGTAAAGGGGGGTTTACACTGACCACCAGTTTAAGGGCAATTCTGCACTTCCCACCAACGTAAAGGGAAATGTACACTGATCACCAATGTAATGAAGAATTTACACTGACAACCAATGTATTGGGAACCTTCACACTGGCCATTAGTGTGAATGAAAGGTTTGTACACCAAGCCACAATGTAATGAGAAAACTTACACTGACCAACAATGTAACGGAGACATTTAGCCTGCGTTCACATTTGTGTGTGTCGGGAACGCATGCAAAATTGTTTTCCTGACACCACAGAAACTTGCTGCCTTTTAACAGATACACAGCAGTGCCATTAATTGTCAATGGCAACCTCTCGCATCTGCTGAGATGTGCATTTTCACATGCACCAAAATTTACTGTGCTGTGGCACCATGTTTGTTTGAAAAAGGGTTCCACCTCCAATTTGCTTACCTTTGCAGAACACGCTGATGTTAGGCTTAATGTCCACAGTTGTAGGCAGGACTTTCAAGCATGCCCCTTTACCCCCCAGTGGGCAGAATTCAGCAGAAGTGATGGTGCATATGACTTCATGATATACATATGAATGCTGCCAGTCCACGGCTATTTATATATTATGCTGCTGCTATTTACACATCAAAGCAGCTTTTTTACATGTAAACCCAGGGTCTGCAGGTGAGTCGTCTGTACACAGTAATAGGGCAGAGCTGGACAGCATTAGCAAGAGAACTTCACACTGAGATATTGGGGCACAGCATGGGACTAAAACTTCAAGGGACAAAGGAATTTAAACTGGGATAGTTGCCAAGTATGAGGCAGCTGCTTTGGGCCCCACAACAATGATGGGGCTCAGGGCAGTTTCCCCTTTTGCCCTGCCTTAAAGACAGCCCTATATGCAATGGAAAGCTTCCCCTTTGTGCCTGGTTCCAAAAAGCACAGGCCTACTTTGCTTAATGGTAAATCTGACCCACTTCTTTTACAGAGCCATCTCTGTATGTCTACTCTGATAGTATCTCCCAGATTTCCCCTCTCTTGTGCTCATCTACTGTATGTCTCTCCCTTAAAATCCACTCATTATCAGTCACTGCTTAGGTTACATTCCAGCATGGAGAAGACTGCCAGTCTTATCTGCATATACAGACATACCCCACTTTTACGTACACAATGGTGTTTATTTACTAAAGCTGGAAAGTGCAAAATCAGGCTCACTTCTGCATAGAAACCAATGAGCTTCTAGGTTTTATTACCAAAGCTTAATTGAAAAAGCCGAGGTTAGAAGCTCATTGGTTTCTATGCAGAAGTGAGCCTGATTTTGCACTTTCCAACTTTAGTAAATAAACCCCATTGTGTACTTAAAAGTGGGGTATGCCTGTACAGAGCCAAGCATTTAAAAACCAAATCCTTCACAGGATGTTTTTTTTTTTCTCATAATTGCAGATGTACTTCAACAATTATTGGGCTTGTTTATTAAGGCAATGTGCACCTAGTAGCAACTAGTTATATTTTACCCTTGTCAGTTTGGTATAGCTGAAAAATTAAGTGATGATTATTTACCTGTTACTATACTGTATGTTAGTGCATTTTGCTCATGACTTATGTCTCCACAGAATTTACAAAATTTGCTGTAGAGTATGTTTCCATTATCTTTATTTGTCAGACCTTTCTGCTAAACCTCTACAATAGTGGTGTCAAAACCAATAGAATAGATGATTCACTATTTTTTTTATTGCCTTTAATATTTGCAAGTGGATCCGGGCAATTCTAATTATTTAACAATATGATTTCCCACAGATTGGACTAACCTGCATTTATATATTCAGGGGAAAATGAATTGGTTTATTCTCCTGGATTGAGAGTCAATTTACTTACCACTGCTTTTCAACCTATTCTTCTTAATTATGTCATCTTAATGCTGCAAAAACAAACTGAACTGTGCACTAAGATCCTTTCTTCCTGTAATAAAAAAAAATTCACACATCTTTAAAAAGGAAGCAAGGATTTTGAACTTAATAACAGGAGACTTTCTCACTGCAAGTTATCCATTTGCAGTCAGAATGAAGAAGAAGCAACTCCATAAAATGTTTGGAATGTGAATGACAAGCCCGCCTTGGCATCCCGCTTCTCAGTTATAAATACCTCAACTGCTTCTATTGTTCACACGCTGTTCACCCTTCTTGTATTAAATGGTTTCTGTTTACACTGAATATCATAATGACTCTAGATTTCAGTTACAGTAGCATGATAAATTATCATAGGAAAATGTCATCATAAAAAGATTTGATGCCTACTTATGTTTAATATTTATTTACAGTAACATTAAGTAATGTAGTAAGCACTGAGAATAACCTTGACAGATCACATGGTAATAATGAAGTTTATAATGATCTAAGGTATGCAATTTCTCCTAAAGGAAGTAAGTTTAGTATATTGTATCACATGTAAAACTTAGGAATCTGACTCTGCTGCTATTTTTGAAGCACTTTGTGTTTTTTCCTTTCCTACATATGCTCACCATTTTATGGCTGACTTACTGTGTGGAACCTATGTCTGTATTACAGTATGTACTGTATACACAAATCAGCTATACCTTTATGATGGCCCACCTAATATTGAGTAGGTCTACTTTTGTCACCAAAACAGCTCTGACCCATCATGGCATGGACGCCAGTGGACCTTGGAAGGCATGTCCTTTAAAGTGATTAGAAAGCTTTACATTTTTTTTATTCAATAAAATAACAAACATGTTATACTTAGCTGCTCTGTGCTCCACCCTCGCAAGTGCCCCCATGTCTTTTGACACTCCTCCTAGCTCACTACTCACTGCTTTTGACTGATAGCAGCAGGAGCCAATGGCTCCCGCTGCTCACAGCCAAGCTTATGAGAAAGGGCTCAGGGGAGAAGAGCTGTTGCAGATGTAGATTGAGATCAGGCCCAAGTGAGTATATAGGAGGGGTGGGGAGAGGCACTATTAAAAGTTTTTTAACCTTAATGCAGAGAATACATTAAGGTAAGAAAAACGTTTACTATTACAATCATTTTAAGTTCAGTAAGTTACCAGGTGGGGCCTCCATGGATCAGCTTTATTTTTCCAGCACATCCCACAGATGCTAAGTGGATTGAGACCTGGAGAATTTGGAGGCCAGGTCAATGCCTCAAGCTCAAACCATTCTTGAACCATTTTTTCAGTGTGGCAGGGTGCATTATCCTACTGAAAGAGGCCACTACCTGTGAGAAATCTTAATGTTACGGCTAGGGTTGTCCTGATACCGAAACTAGTATCGGTATCGGGACCATCACTGAGAATTTGCGTGAGTATTCCCGATGCCTAATCCGATATCTGGGAGAGGCGGCGTTGCTGCGTGCAACCGGAAGTAAGCAGGCAGGGTCAGCGGGCAGATCGGAGAGCGAGTTCTCAAGCAGTGGAACTAGGTAAGCTGGCAGGGGCTGGCAGCCGCATTTTCCATCAGGATCGGTGACCGGAGCAGTCACATTCGGTAACGGAAGTAACGTTCCGTATCGCCTTCAGCGGTTGAACATCCCGATGCCTATCTTGGTACACCCTGCACTTGGCGGCAGTAAGCCAGGAGCGGACATCTTGTTACACCCAGCCCATATAGTTCAGGCTGGTTGTAACAAGATGCCCGCTGCTGCTTACTGCGGCCAAGTACAAGGTGTTCCAATACGGGCCTTGCAGGCAGCATAGCATTGCAAAATAGATCCTTTCCTTTCTACTCATGTCATTTATTGCTGCATTTCAGTGCCTTCCCATAAGTGCCGCCTATCAGTGCCATCTATCAGTGCCAGCCATCAATGCCAGCCACCTGTCAGTACCACCTATCAGTGCCCATCAGTCAGTGTCATCTATCAGTGCCAGCCATCAGTTAGTGCCACCTATCAGAGCCCATCAGTCAGTGCCATCTATCAGTGCCATCTATTAGTGCCAGCCATCAGTGCTGGTCTGTATTGTGCTTTGAAAACGGTCACATGACATAAAAAAAAAGTATCTGTAATTGTAGCGGAGAGTACTTGAAAAAAAGTATCGGTACTTCTACTCGGTTTTAAAAAAGTGGTATCGGGACAACCATAGTTATGGCTGATCGGTGCATATAAACATAAACATACATATATTGACATGTATATTGTTCTGTGTTCAACAGGTCCAGGAAAAAAAGATAAACAATTAGGGCCATATCATCCGATAACTCCCATACTGAAAATGGCTAACTGGTTGATCCTGTGGACAAATAATTACTCTTCTGCTGCTGACCTGCTATCTATATCTTGACCTTTTACAAGAAAGTGGAATGTTGTTCAACTTGATTCCTGGATTTCATTACAGATGGGTATGTTTCTCTATATTTTACAATTCAGCCTACATACCAAAATCACATACCAAAATCCCAGGGGTAATATTTGTTTACCAACATTTTGCACGCCGTGGTCATGTTGTTTGTGCCTTAAATGCAAGGTTTTCTGAAGACCTCTATATCAGCTGGAAATGTTAAAATAGAGAAATGTTTTTTTTCCATAGTCTAAGTAATAAATATAGTAAATGAGAGGGGGGGGGGGGAATATAGTGGCGCTTGGAGAGAGACAGAAGGGTGGGAAACAAAACTATAGGTAAAGGTGGTTATGATCATGGCATCCAATGGTTAGGGGTGGCTTGGACCCTGGAAAAGTTCAGTTCAGGCTTGAAGTGGGTTCAGTTCAGGCTTGAAGTGGGTTAAGAACAAGTTTGATGGGTTAAAAGTGTATATAGCGCTCTAGAGGTGCAGCCAGCTGTGGAAGAGGAAGCAGCTCTGTAGATATATAATGTAGAACAGTGGCGCTCATCTGAGTGCAGTATATTAAAACGATTAAAGATGAATTTATTGGGATGAAAAATTAAAATAAGAATTAACTCACAGGGTGAGGGTTAAAAAGGCTAGTCACATAGGGGGGCTCGCTGTGTAGTCCGTATCTCCGTCGGCTGTGACGTCACTGAAGATCACAGCTTAAAGAAGGAGCACGCATGCTCCGAACACGCGCCTGATGGCCCTGTGTCCCACATCCAGTGACATCACAGCCGACGGGGAGATGATTGCCAGCTTAACTCGGAGCCTTGAAAACTCCTGCAGCTAGCGAGACAGCAGCAGCACCCCGCACCACGGCAATCTGGATCAGGATTACACAGCGAGCCCCCCCTTGTAACTAGCCTTTTTAACCCTTACCCTGTGAGTTAATTCTTATTTTAATTTTTTTATCCTTATAAATTCATCATTAATTGTTTTAATATACTGCACTCAGATGAGCGCCGCTGTTCTCTACATTAAGTAATAGATATACACTATCTGAAACTCATATTATAAATTCAGTGATAACTATAGGAACTTCCTCAGATTCTGAAAATTAGAAAAAATACTGTCAATCAAAGAATGTAAAGAAAAATTTTCTAGTCTGATTAAGGTGTACGTTTATTAAACTGAGATAAAGTGTGATGTAAGCACCTGACCGGCCGTTTGTGCAATTTATCTCTCTCACTGCTTCTTCACCTCAGAGATAACAATAGTAGGGAAAGAAGAGGGAAATGGCTGTGATGTGAGAAACTATGTCCTGAGCTTCCTCTGTCACTGTTTGATAGCTCTTATAAATGTTGAGCAGGTTATATACATACATATGTACACACACGTATACACAGGGCCAGGCTCCCCTTGGCCTCTAATAATTGGGGACCTTTAACCCCTAAAAATACCCTAATGCTTAGGGGACCATGGGGTCTAGTGTGTATAGCCACACTAAAACCCAATATATTCCTGTTAATATAAAGTTTAAAAAGGCCTATGTAAGAGGAACCAACCAAATGTATTGTTTATGGCTATGGCCAGGCCTTTTAATAACTTTATTTTTATTTTTTAACCCTTTTGACAACTTTTTACATTTTACTTTACATTGGGTAGTATTTCTGCCCATGATCTTGCAAGAACATGGACACAAATCTCATTTACACTACAAATTGTGGCCCGTCACCCCATACTATATTCACTTCTTTTCTCAGTCAGAGAAGAGAAGTCCAAGTGTTAATAAACCAGCTCTCCCCTAAGAGCTTTATACATGGTGAAGGACTGTGATGTGTAAAGGCCCTCTACTTTGCAGTTTAATAAAACATTGCTATGCCTATATTAAGAATAAGGCTCTAGTCCAAAATGTATGGAAACCTGGACCATTCTCAGTAATACTAGTACAATCCTTGTGCTGTTTTACTCCCACAAGGACAATGTATATATACCTTTGAAGAATGCCTACTAAAACTATTAAATATTTTTACATTTCATTTTTCATTCTTTTTTTCTGCCAATCTGCCTATATTAGCTAACATTAGATATCTGGTAGTTGCAATGATAGTTGCATTTTTTTAAAAAATTCAAACAATATCAGCGTAACTGTTAATCAAACCCATATTTCCAATAAAAAATTGAATTTTAGCGCACAAAACACAATATATTACCCAATTTTTAAGTCAAATATAAAAGATGAAGTTGCATTGAGTAAATAGATAGCAAGCATGTTTGGGAAATGATAACAGTACCCAATATTGTCCTTAGGCGATGCTTTAGAAGACCTTACAGCTCATCAATTTAAAGTTAACTGTGAATGATAGCCCTAGAAATACTGCTTTTCCTTCAGTGTGGGTAGCAATATCTAACATGTCTTACACAATTGTTGTTGTTGTGCTTAGAAGCATCCAAAACTAATTTTTATGATTGCACATGTATTTACATGGGAGCAGGGGGCTTTAAAGCGGGGTTCCACATAAATTTTTAACTTAATCTTACCCCCTTTAATTAATTGCATAGATGTTCAAATGCCGCACAAAATTTTTTTTTATCGCTTTAATTACCTTTATATTGTACATTATTGTGGCACTTCCTGTCTCTCCTCCCATGGGAGTAGGCGTGTTTATTGCCTTTCCCCGGCGCCGCACTGTCTCCTGGGAGCTTAGTGTCAGGCTTCCCAAGATTCAGTGCGTAAACAATGATCATGCTTGTGAACAAGCTGTGAATGAACAGCATTCACCGCATCCAGGAAATAAATGCTTGTGGGCTTCACATGCCCACAAGCAAGATGGAAACAGCCAGCATCACATTTTTAAAGTTATTCTTCAGTACAAAAACAGACAGAGGCGGAAATATTACACCCAAACTGAGTATTATTTTGGGATTAGCAAAGTGTCTCAATGACCTAAGAAAAAAAAAAAAGATTGGTCGCCAGACTCCCACTTTAAGATTTTTTTTTTTTTTTTTATTGATTTTAGTTAGCTTTTTTAAAACTTTTTTTTAACCTAACTTTATTACTAACACGTAGGATGCTGACAGGGGAGAGCATGTTAATGTATGTGTTGAATTCCTTCCACTGGAAAGCTGACAGCCTGTTGAAGTTATAGCAGCTGGAAGTCAGTTTACAGGCTGGTGCTGCCACTGACGTAAGCCCTAAGTAAGTGTCAGAGAAAGTGCTAAAGCCCAACTGAACCCTTGGGTTTAAAACAGTTAAATACATTTACATGTGTCTGAACAAAAGGTGTTCAATGCCTTTAAAAAAATTATTTCTAAAGATCCCACAGACTGAGTAGAAAAATGTGTCCCCTGCCAGTAGCTGTAGACAGACTCTTTGGGGTTGATTTACTAAAACTGGAGAGTGAATAATCTGGTGCAGCTCTGCACCTGATTCAGATTTGTTTGTCAAAGCTTAATTGAACAAGCTGAAGTTAGAAGCTGATGGCTACCAAGCACGGCTGCACCAGATTTTGCACTCTCCAGTTTTAGTAAATCAACCCTAGTTTCTCTATGTGGAAGCAGTGCTCTCCCTGCAAAGGACATCATGCCCCCTACTGAGAGTTCTAGCTGTGCAATTAGTAAGCTCATGCTCTCCACTGATTGAAGAGCTCTAGTTCAGCAGCTATGTGTTGAGCCTTTCAAAAGACCCAAGACATTGAACACCCTTAGTTTTGATGCGCCTGGAATGTATATAGCCAAGTTAAACTGAAAGTAAGCAGAATAGTAGCTGTAGGGGATGGCCTTATCACCAATTGTTGACTAATTTCCTCTAGTTTTGCGAAAACCCCTTTTTATTGGTTTCTGCCAGAAATTATTTGGCTCTGTTCATTCTTCCCCTCTGTTCAGTGCCAATACAAATTAGAAGCATATAGAAAGTTAGAAGCATAGCACAATTTAGCTGCACAAACTGTTTTTTTTTTAATCATCTTTAGTGCTTGCATGGACACCATAGCTGAGGAGCAAGGTAAAGTCCATGCCACCGCCAATCAACCCCACTTCTACTGATCACTGCTATTTCTTATAGGGCGTTGACTCTACTGGCAGGTTGAAGTCATGGAAAAGTGCTCCCTTTATTAGACTGGCAAATTGAGAATTCTTTGGGTTTCCCTAGACATACTTGCCTTCACTTAAGGAGACCGTTGGCAAAGAGAGATCCATAGAGATTATATTTTGTGGCAGGTATTTAAACTAATATCCATTTCCTTCATCCAGTTTGAGTACAGTAAATGTAACTATTCTGTAAAAAATGTACAGGTATATTCATAAGTATAATGTACTTACTGAAGGTCATCCTAAGAACATTAAACTCATGTTTTGGTATTCACTATATAAGTTAGTAGCTTGTCTTGCCCTTTACAATGTACAAACATGTGAAAAGGATTTTTCCAGTGTAGGAGAAGCCCTACCCTTTAGTTGAGGAATGTGGAATGCATAGGTTATTTGGGACATTCCGTGAAAGTCTGAAGCACAGCAGAATGCCACAAATATCTGACTATTGATAAACCTGTGTGACCCCTGAGCATGTTTTGGATATGATAGTGAATGGTTAGCCCCTATGTCATGTTTTATTGCTGCCTCTGTTCCCACGTCTATTTGTTCTAAAGACTGAGAAATTTTAGGGAAATCCTAAAGTTTGAAGTTGTCATCAGTACAAGAGGGAAAGGTACACCATCCAATGGTAAGACCTGTTGCAAAGACAGCTGTACAAGAGAGGGGGTGATTTCCCTCATTTTGAATTGATTTGCTCTCACTTCATTCTGCATTTCTGTAACAAGAAGTGAAGGGAAACCTTCTCAGTGGGACACAGACAACAAAAATAATGTGCAATGGAATTTAACCCTTTACCACTCTATCCAAAATTCAAAGAAAATTATGGCTACAAATTAAGCCAGTGCAGTATGAAAACTCCTCCTACAAGCTTTACCTGGAACTGATAGAAGTCAAATAGTTGCATTTCCATGTTCTTTGTACTGTGGGAGACCAGATATAGTAACTACAGGGCCCTTGATTTAGTAACACTTTATTGTTGTTAAGGTTGACAAAATCAAGAGCTGCTTCATTACTTTGTAACTCATGTGAATTTTTTCTTGTAGACGTCTATATGAGATTTAGCAATTCGAATCATAATTTGTGTTACTGTCTGCAGATTGAATGATTCTGTATGTATTTGTATTTATTTTTGGTGAATTAAACATTTGCTGATCCGCAAGTCTGCTTGCCTTTTAAACTTAGTCACCCATCACTATATGTTGTACCTGTTAAAGCGGTACTAAACCTAAGAACAAAATGTTTTTGCAACTTATCCATATTTATTGTATTGATCCTTAGCAATTCTTAAATGTGCTGGATGTGTTAGTTTTTAGGCTTTTTTCCCCTTTATTTTTACCTTGTGACCTGGCCGGTAAAGCTGGGTATACACATACGTGCTGAACCATCCAACTTTCTGTACATGTGTGCTGCTGTCTGTTCAACAGAAGCCACGGTACAATTACTAGAAGCACTCCCTTGCCACATCCATAAATATACTTTGAAATAAAGAAAAAGAAAAAAACACTAGGTCAGACTTCAGAGGCAAGTTGGACTACAGAATTTATATAAAATCCATATTTTATTTGTAAACAAAAGTATAAAATCAAAAAATATACATAGAAAATTATCAGCTAAAAACAAGTATTCATATTTATCATAACATTGGACCACTCAGGACCCAGTGCTTTACATAGATCATGGTTGTTACATGATTTGAGGTAAGTGAGCCCCTGTGCGCCAATGCGTTTCACTGGTCTGCTTCTATAGGACACACAATTGGGAATCAACAAGGAGTAGGTCTCATTTGACTAGAGTATGAACAGGCTTGCATAGGAGTCTCCCTGGATGGGCACTGGAGCACATGGGAAAGCCAAGCAATGTATGACCCACGGATGTGATGTTTGACTATTGGTGTTAGAAAAAGAGAAAGATGCTGATGGAAATTTCCCTCCACTAAGAAGTAGCCATAACATTCTGATAGGAACAGAGATAATTTGAGGAATCCACCGAATATTGGCCATAGGGTACCACCATGCATACACAGCCAGTAAATGGCCTCCCTGGGGGGAGCACAAAGGGAAAATTCAGGCCATCAGCCAAAGGAGATGGTTATCCTATCCAGTAGTCCAAGGCCAGTGCTTGGAATGTGGTGTGTGTTTCAGGGAGGCTATGCACCAGTCTAATGACCCACTTCTGTTGAACAGTTTTATGCTGGAAAACCAGCAATCAATAAGCACTTGTATGTACTCTGTGTATGTACATGTATACCCTGCTTAAGTCTGTTATTTTTCAGCTTCTTTAAACAGACCATGCTGTCCAGTAAAAATGGCAGTTGGAGAGTTAGGACTAACTAATTAACAAGCTTTGCTTACAATGTTTTAATTATTTATCCCCAAAAAGAAAAAAAGCTGTTGCTGTAGCTGCCTAAAAGTGTAATCTGGGGTTCAGCTTAAAGTTATTACTCAAGTCCATCTAAACCTGTGCATTTAACAAGTTCCCCAGACTTACAATGCTGCTGTCCAATCCAAAGGTGACTCCATTGTTCCTCCATCTAGAGTAGAGCCACCCTAAGATAGGAAGTGTGTTACTGGCAGGATCGCCACTTGTACAAAAAGTGAAAAAGCTTAAACAAAGCAATGCAGCCACTACAATAAAGGACTGGCAAACTGCAATATATTTCATTTTTGTTTTGAAGGTTTAATGCTGCTTTAAGATCCACTATGCAGCAATTACCTCAAGTTGGTGTCATTGCTGAGCTTAAAGTGGCTGTAAACCCCAATCATGAAACTTGAGCTACCCAGATAGCAAGGATAATTTGCCACAAATGTTTGGCAGTGTTGAATTGTAAGTCTAGTAACTTGCTGCATATTTTCACTGGCAAGTTGTACATTTATAGAGCACGTCAAGTACAAGCACAAATTCTAGTTGACACTTTTCCAATCTGTAGCAAATTTGCGTGGCAAGTCTCTAGAAAGAGCAAAGTTGCAGTGCTGAGCCATCTTGGATCAGGTAGATCTTCTGCAAGTGCTCTGCAAGTCACAGTGATCCCTGTGGTGGGATGACTATTGCACTACATATTGAGAACAAAAATTGGGTGGGACTTTACATGTACCTTGCAGGGTCTAATAAATACTTATACCAAAAAGTCTTAAAAAATAAACAAATCTTTAATTTCCATATACAAATGGTTAGATTTTAAAAAGTTGAATACAACTTGTTAAAACCACAGTTACTATAAGTAACTTCTTCAAATGAATGATCAGCCCATTCATTAATTTGAAGACACAGACAGAGAAAGTATGCACACCTAGTAAGCTGTTAATATAGTTTTTTTTCATGGTTGCATCTATGCTGCAAGGATAAGCAAATACTTAGGTGTGGCTTGATTCACTCTTCAATTTTGCCTCTTGTAACTTGGGACACTCTTTTGACCCAGTTCTGGCCCCTTTTGATTGTTTAAGGAGTCTGTTTTCTCTTGGGGGGGACACAGAGTTAATCCCCATGGGCTCCCCAGGCTTCTCCTCCACCAGATCAGCTGACAAAAATTACACAGTATATGTACAAATTTGTGCTCCAATCTAAGGCAATGATGAAGCAGGGCTTCCCGTGTAGGCCAGTTTTCTCGACTCTTAAGCCAGGACCAGCACATCCTGGATAGACTTACAGTAGCTGGGGTTTTAACAAGTTGTATTCAACTTTTTTAAATCTAACCATTTGAATATAGAAATTAAATATTTTTTTTTTTTTTTTTTTTTTTTGGTATGTGTATTTATTAGACCCTGCAAGGTACATGTAAGGTCCCACCCAATGTTTGTTCTCATTCGGTAATTGTTTTATATGGGATGGTACCTTTGTAGGGTCATAATTGTCTCACATTCATCCCTCATACTTTTCTAACATATTGCACTACTTACCTGAACCAGAACTTGCAGCAGACTCGCAGAAGGTTTGCAAAGAAAGTTGATCTGGAGTCATGCAATGCGGACTTGCTACAATGGTGCAACAACTTGTGAAGCCTGGCAAGTCTAGCAATAGCTTAGCAAGTCATTTTCAAACTTGCAGCACAATTGCTTGCTATCTGGATAAGCACATATACAGTATCTTCAGTGTTTTCTTCTCTCTCTCTCCAAAGCTCTAAGTGTGGTTTCACTCTAGTGCTTTGTTCCTCTGCTATCAGCATGAGTCACTTCTGAGAAGTTTTCCTGACACATGAAATTTATTAGTGACAGAGAGGGAGATAAGAACACAGCTTGTCCATTCAGAATACAGCTCTGTATGATCCTTTGTTCCTCTGCCTATGGGGAGGGGGCTTTCCTTTTCCTCCAGTCAGCTCTCACACAGTGTTCAAGAGCTGTAACTGACGTTCTCCACCCCCTCCTCTGTGCTCCTCACAGATGCACATAGGCATGTGCACGGGGTGTGCCTGGGCACACCCTGATCACCCCGTGCTGTCTCCCGAGATCTGCTCTGAAATGCTACATCCAAGGAGTGTGTAGCCCACGCTGCCTGTGACACAGTTTCACATCGTGAGGCTTGCCAGAGCCGCTCAGTGTGTGACACTGTCAGGGAATGTAACTGCTTGCAGGGAGAGAGACCAGCTGTCACAACACAGCAGTGATGTCAGGGGTGGGTGGGACCGAACAGCTATCAAACACTAGCCAATAGGATGGGGTCTTGGACGGCTGCTACGTTTATGTGGCCCCACCCCCTTTCTTAAGCAGCCAAATTATTGGCTGGTGTTTGATAGCTGCTTGGTCTCACCCATATCTAACATTGTGGCTGAGTTGTGACAGCTGGTCTCTCTCCCTGCAAGCAGTTACTTTACCTGACAGCTTCATACACTGAGTGGCTCTGGCAAGCCTCACGATCTACTGCATGTGCAACTGTGTCACAGGCAGCGTGGGCTACACACTCCTTGGATGTAGCATTTCAGAGCAGATCTCGGGAGACAGCATGGGGTGATTAGGGTGTGCCCAGGCACACCCCATGCACATGCCTATGTGCATCTGTGAGGAGCACAGAGGAAGGGGTGGAGAACTTCAGTTACAGCTCTTGAACACTGTGTGAGAGCTGATTGGAGAAAAAGGAAAGCCCCCTCCCCATAGGCAGAGGAACAAAGGATCATGCAGAGCTGTATTCTGAATAGACAAGCTGTGTGCTTATCTCCCTCTCTGTCACTCTGTCGCAAGCCTCATGATCTACTGCATGTGGAACTCAACCTCTCCCCTGTCAGTGTCCATGAGTGCTGCTAATCAGAACCCATCAGTGCCAATCAGTGCTGCCAGTCTGTGCTGCCTATCAGTGCCAATCAGTCCCATCAGTGCTGCCTATCAGTGCCAATTAGTGCCACCATTCAGTGCCACCTATCAGTGCCAATCTGGGTCCATCAGTGCCCATAAGTGCTGCCTATCAGTGCTTATCAGTGCCAACAATCAGTGCTCATCAGTGCTGCCTATCAGTGCCCATCAATGCTGACTATCAGTGCCCATCAGTGCTGCCAAATAGTGCCCATCAACGCTGCCAATCAGTGCTGTCAATCAGTGCAGCTTATCAGTGCCAATCAGTGCTGTCTATCAGTACCAATCAGTGCTGCCTATCAGTGCCTATCAGTTTGCTGCCAATCAGTGCTGCCTAACAGTGTAATGGTCATGCATACTGGGCTAATGCATAGCTGTGTGGTTAGTAGCCATTTTGTCATTGTGCAGCTCATCCCAGCCATGTTGTCCAGTGAAGGATACAACACAGTGACCTTCCCCCCACCTTTTACTTTAAGTTGTCCAATCCACATAGAGTGCATACAGTGTAGTAAGATAGTTCTGAAACTTTAGCATGTTTTATATCTTCCAAAATATTAATAGCACAGCCCTGTTAGTGACATATTTACGTTCCTCAGATAATTTGTAACATTTCAAGTCCAGACACCCCTATGTCAGATCATATTGGAAACCACTGGTACCCCTTATTCCTAGGTAAAATAGACATTGGAAAACTGCCAATAATATGGATGTTAGCATTCTGTAAACAGTAGTGATGCAGAGATATGAATATATATCACAAACTGTATCTGAGACATGGTCATGAAAGTGGTGACCTCCTAGCAATCAACCCATAGACAAGATGACCAGATGATTGGTCATTGGTAGCTGTCAACACCCCTTTGATCCCAAAGAAAAGGGAGATGCCAGGACAGCTTGACAGCTCTCTTTTACCATCATATCAGCAACATCGGCCAAGTTTGAGATCCGATTAACACCTGGCTCATCGACTGAACTCTGTTCAACCCAAGGACATTGATTGCAAGTATTCTTCCTCCTCAATTCTACCTTTTTTTATCTGTAGCTGTATATTGTCTTTATTTCTTTTTAACCACTTCAGCCCCGGAAGATTTGACCCCCTTCCTGACCAGAGCGTTTTTCCAAAATATTAATAGCACAGCCCTGTTAGTGACATATTTACGTTCCTCAGATAATTTGTAACATTTCAAGTCCAGACACCCCTATGTCAGATTATATTGGAAACCACTGGTACCCCTTATTCCTAGGTAAAATAGACATTGGAAAACTGCCAATAATATGGATGTTAGCATTCTGTAAACAGTAGTGATGCAGAGATATGAATATATATCACAAACTGTATCTGAGACATGGTCATGAAAGTGGTGACCTCCTAGCAATCAACCCATAGACAAGATGACCAGATGATTGGTCATTGGTAGCTGTCAACACCCCTTTGATCCCAAAGAAAAGGGAGATGCCAGGACAGCTTGACAGCTCTCTTTTACCATCATATCAGCAACATCGGCCAAGTTTGAGATCCGATTAACACCTGGCTCATCGACTGAACTCTGTTCAACCCAAGGACATTGATTGCAAGTATTCTTCCTCCTCAATTCTACCTTTTTTTATCTGTAGCTGTATATTGTCTTTATTTCTTTTTAACCACTTCAGCCCCGGAAGATTTGACCCCCTTCCTGACCAGAGCGTTTTTTGCGATTCGGCACTGCGTCGCTTTAACTGACAATTGCACGGTCGTGCGACGTGGCTCCCAAACAAAATTGACTTCGTTTTTTTCCCACAAATAGAGCTTTCTTTTGGTGGTATTTGATCACCTCTGCGATTTTAATTTTTTTGCGCTATAAACAAAATAAGAGCGACAATTTTGAAAAAAACGCATTATTTTTTACATTTTGCTATAATAAATATCCCCCAAAAATATATAAAAAAACATTTTTTTCCTCAGTTTAGGCCGATCGTATTCTTCTACATATTTTTTTGGGGAAAAAATCGCAATAAGCGTTTATTGATTGGTTTGCGCAAAAGTTATAGCGTTTACTAAATAAGGTATAGTTTTATGGCATTTTTATTTATTTATTTTTTTTACTAGTAATGGCGGCGATCAGCGATTTTTATTGTGACTGCGACGTTATGGCGGACATGTCGGACATTTTTGACACATTTTTGGGACCATTGTCATTTATACAGCAATCAGTGCGATTAAAAATGCACTGATTACTGTGTAAGTGACACTGGCAGTGAAGGGGTTAACCACTAGGGGGCAGGGAGGGGTTAAGTGTGTCCTAGGGGAGTGATTACTAACTGTAGGGGGATGGGCTAGCAGTGTCATTACTCTGATCACTGCTCCCGATGACAGGGAACAGTGATCAGTGACACTTGTCAGTAGGCAGAACGGGGAGATGCTGTTTACATCAGCATTTCCCCGTTCGTCCTCTCCGTGAGGCGATCGCGGGTATCCCCGTGGCGATCGAGTCCGCGGGACCCGCGATCTGACTCACGGAGCTTCACGGTGACGCGCACGCAATGGCACGGCGGGGAATTCAAATGGACGTACCTGGAGGTCCATTTGCCCAGCCGCGCCATTCTGCCGACGTACATCGGCGTGCGCCGGTCGGGAACCGTTTAAATACATTTTTCCGTAATTATTTTATTTGCACCAATTTTGACTTTTTCATTATTAAAATCTTATTTTGAAAAGTGTTAACCTTGTCCCTAAAGCTCTTAATGCAAGCTTGAAAGAACCCAGGGCCAGATTAAGAGCAACATGGGCCTGGTGCTAAGGATTTTGATGGGCCTTTTTATGAAAATAAATAAAATGAAAACGCAAACAATTTTTTGTTGAATTAAATTAAAGAGAGAGAGGGGTGTGAGAGAGGGGTGTGAGAGAGAGAGGGGGGGGTGATAGCGAGATAGGGGGCTGAAAGAGAGGGGATGAGAGGGAGGGGAAAAGAGAGAGAAAGGCGTTGAATGAAAGAGATGGGGACGAGAGAGAGGGGGTGAGAAAAAGGGGAATAGAGAGAGGGTGAAAGAGAGAGAGGGTGGTAGGAAAGAGGGGGTTGAAGGGGGCAAGAGAGAGAGAACGGGGGATGAAGGGGGTGAGAGAGAGAACAGGGTGAAAGAGAGGGGATGAGAGAGAGAGAGAGAGAGAGAGAGGGGGGGTGAGAGTGAGGGGGTGAGTCTGTGGGGGGCACAGCATAGTACATTACACGGGGGGGTGGGGGGTGGAATAGCACAGTACATTACATGGTTGGCACTACACATTACATGGTGGATACATGGATACAGCACATTTAATGGTGGGCGAAGCACAGCACATTACATGGCGGGCACAGCACATTACACTGTTGGCACTGCCCAATACAGCACATTACAAGGTAGGCACAGTACATTATATGGTGGGCACAGCACATGACATGGTTGGTACTGCACAACACAGCACATTGCATGGTGGGCACAACACAGCACATGCACACTGTGGGCACAGGACCTTATATGGTGGGCACAGCACATGACATGGCGGGCACAGCTGAGCACATTACATGGTGGGTACTGCACATTACAAGTGGGCACTGCACAGCACATTATATGGTGGGCACAGCATATTATATGGCGGGTACTGCACATGGCATGGTGGGCACTGCACAGCACATGACAAGGTGGGCACTGCATGGCACCACATGATATGGTGGGCACTGCATGACACAGCACAGCACATTACATTGTGAGCACAGCACATTCATTTGTGGACACCGCACATGACATGGTGAGCCCTGCATAGCGCATTCCATTGTGGGCACAGCATGGCACATGCCATGGTGGACAATGTACAGCAAATTACATGCTGGGTATAGCACATTACATGGTAAGCACTGCATGGCACAGCACATGACATGGTGGGCACAACACAGCACGACAGGGTGGGCACTGCACAGTAATTTACATGGTGGGCACTGCACATGACACGGTTGGCACTGCATGGCACAGCACATTACATGGTGGGTACAGCGCATTACATGGTGGGCACTGCATGGCACAGCACATGACGTGGTGGGCACTGAATAGCACAACACATTACATGGTGGGCACTGCATGGCATAGCACATTTCATGGTGGGCAATGCAACTGCACATTACATGTTAGGAACTGCACATGACATGGTGGGCACTGCTGAACAGCCCAGCACATTGCACAGTGGGCACAACACACTACATGCTGGGCACAACACATGGCAGGGTGGGCACAGCACATGACATGGTGGGAACTGCACATAACATGGTGGGCACTGCATGGCACAGCACATGACATAGTTGGCACAGCACATTACATGGGGGCACTGCAATGCACAGCACATGACATAGTGGGCACAGCACATTACATGGGGGGCACTGTAATGCACAGCACATGACATAGTGGGCACAGCACATTACATGGTGGGCACAGCACATTACATGGGGCCACTGCAATGCACATGACATTACATGGTGGGCACAGCACATTACATGGGGCCACTGCAATGTACATGACATGACATGGTGGGCACAGCACATTACATGGGGGCACTGCAATGCACATGACATGACATGACATGGTGGGCACAGCACATTACATGGGGGGCACTGCAATGCACATGACATGACATGGTGGGCACAGCACATTACATGGGGGCACTGCAATGCACATGACATGGTGGGCACTGGGCACAAGAGAGCACATTACATGGGGGGAAGCAGCAGTCTTTCCCCTAGCACAATAAAACACCTCCCTAACAAATGTACTAACCTTATCTGCACAACAGCATGGGAGATGTCCTTCCTCCCGGGCTCCTGCTGGTTAGAACATCAGCGCCCCTCCCCCAGACAGCTCCCAGACACTAAGGATCTGTGTGAGTGTAACAGATCCTGTGATAGGAGTCAGGCATCGACAGAGACAGGACTCGGCTGCAGTGACTAACATTTGTCTCCTCCATGTGTGCACAGAGTGCTCCTCTTCCTTCAGGAAGGCACACAGATATTCATAAGCCACTGCCATGGGCCTATATTGAGGGAGGGGCCTGGAGCTGCAGCTCCACCAGTCCCTATGTTAATCCGGCCCTGAAAGAACCTGTCTTTTGAAGAGTGCTACTGTATAGGATAAACCCTCTGAGCATACCTGTCTGTGGTAACACATCCTAATGTAATAGGTTGTACATGCCTATGCAGATGCATAATGATTTTTATCACAAATCTGCACTTTTGAAGGGTTGTAGACAAGAGAAGACTGCAAATAAACAAGTAAAATGTATGTAGGAGGATTTTTTTTTCATCTCTGTGTATCATCTGAGTCTGTTCACTTCACTGGGTATATGGTAGGCTTTACAACCTCTTTAAGGAGACAAAAATTACAACTATTTCAGTACAAGAATATAGTTCTCTGCAGTTAGATTATGCCCCCCTGCTCCAAGACCTCCCATGTTCTCTAGAAGCCCAGGAGCTCACTTACACTCCCCGCCACATGCAACTTTAAATAAAATGGGCCACACGCTGATGATGTCCTCAAACTCAAATTAGTTTATTGAGTTTGCAGAAAGAGCATACAGTACACCAGGGCTGGCCTGGGTTGTGCTGCATGGGTCCAAGAATCAAATGCTGCCCTCCCACCCCCCCAAAAAAAATATCGCCCACTAAAAGGCCCCCACATCCATTGTTTTATATCATGATAATTAAAACTAAAATTTAATTTATCAGGAAGGCAGATTTACATGCAACAGCAACTTGTATATATGCAAAATTATATGACATACCATTATGTTCAATTACAAGGGGCGGGCTAGGGCAGTATAGGGACGGGCTAGGACAATATATGGACAGGCTAGGGTAGTATATAGACAGGCTAGGGTAGTATAGGGGCAGGCTAGAGTAGTATATAGACAGGCTAGGGTAGTAAATGGGTACCCTACGGTAGAATATAGACAGGCTAGGTTAGTATATGGACGGCTAGGGTAGTATAGGGGCAGGCTACGGTAGTGTATAGACAGACTAGGGTAGTATATGGACAGGATAGAGTAGTATTTGGACAGTATATATTTACATGCAACAGCACGTTGTCTATATGCAAAATTGCATGACATACCATTATGTTCCATTCCAAGGGGTGGGCTAGGGCAGTATAGAGGTGAGCTAAGGTGTATAGGGGCAGGCTAGGACAATACAGGGGCAGATAGGGTAGTATATGGACAGGCTAGGGTAGTAAATAGGCACGCTACGTTAGTATATAGACATGCTAGGATGGTATATGGACAGGCTAGGGTAGTATATGGACAGGCTAGAGTAGTATATGGACAGTCTAGGGTAGTATATGAACAGGCTAGGGCAGTATAGGGGCAGGCTAGGGTATTATATAGACGGGTTAGGGTAGTATATGGACAGGCTAAGGCAGTATAGGGGCAGGCTAGGGTAGTATATAGACAGGCTAGGGTAGTATATAGACAGGCTAGGGTAGTATATGGACAGGCTAGGATAGTATATAGACAGGCTAGGGCAGTATAGGGGCAGGCTAGGGTAGTATATAGACAGGCTAGAGTAGTATATGGACAGGCTATGGCAGTATAGGGGAATGCTAGGGTAGTATATGGACAGGCTAGGGCAGTATAGGGGCAGGCTAGGTTAGTATAGGGACAGGCAGAGCGGCCCGGGGGGAAGTTGTCATCATGACACACAAAACTGCTGGAAAAAAATCTTGATCATCAATTTGCTAGGTAAATAGAAGAGATCGAGAGGTGGCTCTGGTTAAATTTGCTGCCCCTCTTAAAGTGCTGACTGGGTCCAATGGACCCACTGGGACTCATGGTAGGGCTGGCCCTGCAGTACACACTGCAAACCTCCTACCTGAGGCTGCACTGCAAGTGGGAGGTTTGCAGTGGGTGCTGTACACTGTTTCTATGAGCTCAATAAACAAACTTGAGTTTGGGGTTGTCATCAGTGTGCGGAACGTCTTTATTTGAATTTGCATGCACGTTGCAAACTGCAAAATATTTAATAGGTAAAATAATTCTATAGTTTTTTGGGACAATTATTGCCCCTTACTGTCTTGTCCTCTTTGCAGTTCCATTGTGATGATGCAACTTGATAAATAAGAGAGCTGCATATTGCTACACTGTCTCAATTATCTAACATTAGATTTTTATGGGAATGTCCTGCTTATGCATGCTGTTTGAGTGTTTACCTATAGTTGCATCCCAGATATATAAAATATTCATGTGAAGTTCTTGAAAGCTTTATGATTTGTGCTTAATATTCTGTAAATCTTTTTCCTGGAATTTTTAAATCTCCAGGATGCTTTAATCTATTCATATTGTAAGCAGCGTTAATACTCTAATGTATGTTTTTTTTATCAGCATATAGCAAAGGAAATGATTCATCTTTTGAAGTTTCACTGAAGTTTTTACCTCTGCAGTGAGAACAGAAGACAATCTTTGCTTTAGGGGAGGGTGGTGGAGATTGTTGTATTTGTGTGTAGGTGGGCAGAGAATTGTATGCAGTGCATAGTATCATTCTTAAGAGAAAGCTTTGTGGAAGTCTTTCATTCCTTTGTACAAGTCAAGCTTAAGATGTCACAACTGGTTTATCAGGAACTACACCTTAGGTACATTTTGCATATTTCTGTGATTAGTCACTTCAAATACAATTCAAAACTTGTTAAAATTTCCGGTAATGTGTTTGTATTTAAAACAACTTCCTTTTATCACTTACTATTGTTCTCACGAGGGACACGGGGAGCTTCTGCATTGAAAAATAGAAAATTTATATGTTTATATTTTCTATGGCACTTAGACAAGAGAAAAAAAACTCATTACACTTTGTGTGTAGGATAACAACATTGCATGAGCATTGGATAGATTAATAATACAGCCTACCTTGAAATCACAGAGTTTCAACTAAATACCAGTCAAATGGAACCAAAACACACCAGAAACTTATCTTCCATGTCCAGTTCTTGATAAATCCAGATGCAATTGTCACACTTCTTCCAATCCCTTTGCTCTCTTCCTTCCATTCTGTCTCTCTTTGTCTGATTAAGGATACACTATATTGTCAAAAGTATTGCCTTTACACGCATATGAACTTTAATGGCATCCCAGTCTTATGCCGTGTACACATAGTCAGATTTTTCAATGGAAAATGTTTGATGGGAGCTTGTTGTCGGAAATTCCGACCGTGTGTAGGCTCCATCAGACATTTTCCATCGGAATTGCCGTCACACAAAATTTGAGATCTGGATCTCAAATTTTCCGACAACAAAATCCATTCTCGTAAATTCCGATCGTGTGCACACAATTTCGACGCACAAAGTTCCACTCATACTCAGAATCAAGTACGAGATGGAAGCGTTCGATCTGGTAAAACTATGGAGATGGCACATTCGTCACGCTGCAATTTTTAAAATCTTTTAATGCAGCTCATTCTCTTCTTCTTTAGAATGCTATAATAAAAGTTGTTTTGCTGCTGATATTCACACAGAGTTCTGAAAATATGATTTCTTTATTATTTCTCGTGATCTCCTGAATATTTTATTTTTTGGTTTTCGTCAGATCTCCATAATAATGTATTTAATTTTTGTTTATATATTTTTTTTATCAAGATCTTGTTTTTTTTGTTTTTTTCTATTGCTCTCTGTAACATTGTTTTTCGTTTTGTGTGTCAAGTTACCACAACACCATTATTATCTTGTATTTTTTTAACCTCAAGGAGGTTGATTTGTGTTGGTGTCCCTTGTTAATTTGACATTGTATTTTGTAAATGTACCTGCCTACTCACAAACAAACTATCCTTTTGAAGTAAAACACATATAGGCAAGTGTTTGTGAATGTAAGATAGCCATTTATTATGGGTCATAATAAAATAAAGAGGAAGGCAACGCTGGAGAAACTGGTGAAATTGGCGAAGCCTTTGTACCCCAGGGCACACATCACCTATTTTACACACCAAATTGGTAGCCTGAGGAGCACAATCCGGTCCCGGACTACAAGAGATCAGGAACAGTAGCAGATGACATATATGTCCTCAGGCTGTGGTCATATAACAGCCTGCGTCTTTTGTCAGACCAAACTGAACCCAGGCCATCACTTTCTTGTCTTACTTCCATTTTTCCTTCCCCGCTTGCTTCCAGGCTGTGGCTGTGGTGTTGGAGGTGTGGCAGGAGGTGGAGGAGGATGGTCCAACTCACACAGGTGTGTTTTGGTTGTGATTTGGCCCCTCAAACCCTTATTTAGGGTTATTTGGCAGCCAGGAGCCACCTCCTGGCTGCCACTTATCCCCGCCACCTCCTGGCTGCCACATTCCACAGCCTCCTCCTGGCTGCCACATTCCACGCCCTCCTCCTGGCTGCCACATTCCACACCCTCCTCCTGGCTGAGGCTTTCCTGTGTATGAAAAAAGAACCTAGTTTTAGTTTTTTTGTTCATCAATCACACACAATTTTTATATTAGAAAAGACTATCATTCTGAGCCCAGCATTTTTCCTTCTTGTCCCAAACATTTTTGGCCACTACTGTCTATTGATATGTAAAACACTTTATTAAATCAGCAATTAGTGATCAATAATAACATCTAGTTAACATCATTAATTTTACGACCAGAAATATGTTGAACAATGCCATACCTGACTCAAGCCGGGCTCCTCCACTTCTTCTTCCTGGCTGGAAGGCCCAGATTGGATGTCGGAAGCCTCAGCTGGGGTGGAAGGAAGCGTTGAAGGAAGACTGGAAGGAAAGGTTGAGAGGGAATGCCTGACTTCAGTCTGGTCTGACAGAAAACGCAGTCTGTCATAGTACCATAACCTGGGGACATAAATGGCATCTTCTGCAGCTCCTGATCTCATGGAATATTGGACCTTATTGCTCTCTCTATTATAAGTGCTCCTCAGCCCACCAATTTTTGCCTTCAAATAGGGGATGGTTGCCGTGGGGATCTGCGGCTTCACCAACTCCAGCAGTTTCTCCAGCACTGCATGCCTCTTTTGTTTATGAATATAATGTGGATGTTTCACCTGCCACAGACAGGGCAGCTCCCTGTACTTGTCTATGAATATGGGGAGGAAGTTGTGGTCATTGAAACCATCCATTTTCTCTGCAAGACACAACATAAGATAAACCCTAATGTCAGGCTAAATTCTCCTAAACTTGTCCCAATATAGGCTTCAATCTATAAGCAGTATAGACCACTGATGCCCCAAATTCAAAGTGTACCTTCGTTCTATCATCGCTTCCGATACTCCTTCCTCCGTTCACAGATGGTATGCACGACGCACGCGTGTTACGCTTTATATATACTGCGCATACGTGAATCTCCGCCTGCCCCTGACGTTCTTTCTAGTCTATTTCCTATTATTATTATTACTTGCATGCTGCTCCATGTGCTTTTCTTTACTGTTGTACATTTTAAAATGGCAACTTTCAGGTTCGTGGGCACAGTAATCGTTCGTAGTAAACATCGTTCGTTCACCCACTAATACGATATTTTTGGCAGATGCAGGTTAACTACATTTGTTCAGGCCTATTTGTATTAAAAGAAGTTTATGACATTGTTGTCTAGATGGGTTTGTACAAGAATGAAATGCAAACTTGATTCAGTGTAAGGAGAGGACACTCAGCAGCTGTTTACACATCTAGATGCAGGAGCACTAGCGTGGGACACCAGAACAAACTTTTTAGGGTGTCCCACACTGGTGCTCCAGTGGATATTAGGGGTGTCTCCGTGTTTGAAAATTGTACAAAAAAGGTAAGTATTCCAGCTTTAGAAATGGAAAAATATAATGTCTTCAGCTTGGAACTCTGCCAAAAAAGACAATTGTACGACACTTCCAAGCAATGTTTCATATTACTATTTCTGGCCTCAAATATCTGTGTGCTAAGTATACCTTTTTTTTATTCACATAGGGGAGAAAAGACTCGGGACATCTGAGGACACCAGGGACCCCCCACCTCCGAAAGAAAAGCAAATCCCCACACCACAACCAGAAGATGTGGAGGAAGGAGAGGTTTATGAAGTGGGCAAAATAGTGACCACAACAGGTGAATGTCTGAGACCACAGCTTCAGGTAATAGAGGGATGCCTGCATATTTATAATACATGGTGTGTTTTTTTATTTTAGGTGATGTGGATGTTGTGAAAGAAGATTCGCATTTCACAAGTGCAAGTGCACACGTCCTCATCGGGGAGATCATGGTGTGCAATCGTGATTTACAAAAGATCAAGGAAGGCATCAATGATATTGAAAAAAGATTAAAAAACATCATTGATGTTTTAGGCCGAATCTAAAAAACACCTAAAGTCTTCATATTTTTTTTTAATTCTTCACCATTTTTTTAAGTATCTTGAAAGCCAAATTTTGAAGATGCACACAGTGTGTCAACATGTGCTATCTGCCATCACGGGGTATCAATGAACACGTTTGGTGGGTGCAACCCCTTCCTCGCAACTAAAGTAGCTGAGAGGAAGGGGTTGCACCCCCGAAACACGTCCATTGATCCCCCATGATGGGAGCTAGCACATATTGACATTAGGCATGGGATCAGGAGGGAAATACCCATTTTGACTGTCAATTTGTGTGCATCTTTAAAATTTGGCTTTCACAGGGGTGACATCACCCCATCTGACGAAGGCAAGATCAACACAGTTTGGACATACTAATGTTGAACTTTGTAAGTTCCTGAGTTGGGTATTGTTTTATGGTTTAAAACATGCCTATTTAACACAAAAAAAGGCTATTTGTGCTGTCTATACCAAAAATGTTATTCCTAAAATATGTTGGTTTGTTCAAAAACCCTTTACTAACGCACATGTGAAGTGCACAGAGTAAAAATTTTAAGACTCAACAATGTGTGGCTTTTTCTCTCAATGCTCAATGCAGTTTTTGGAGTAAATTGTTGTTTACAGTGACAATGGGGGTTATTTCCCAAAGGCAAATTCACTTTGCACTACAAGTGCACTTTCAAGTGCACTTTTGCAGTGCACTTGGAGTGCAAAGTGGATTTTCCTTTAGTAAATAACTCCCTTTATAATTTGCCACAATCACGCCATTTTTGTGACTCCCCAAAATTCATTCATGGTGCTGAAAATGATGAATCTTTTTATCATTAATGCATTACATGCATTAACAAAAACAAGGTGTGTGTGTAGCAGACCCACAACATAATATTTAGCTGAAGAAGACATACCTCATGTATCAAATAAATTACGTTTGCACTATTGAAGAAAATGGCCAAAAAAAGGCCATTGGAGAACCTAGGAGACAGCTAAAAAAACACAAGCAGTAAATCAAATGAAATATGAGTTCAGTTTATACCAAAAATATTTATTTAATAAAAGTTTCACACATTGTCTGGCATATCAATGGCCCCCCTACCCGCAAAGTACTCAAGATACTTCTGTCTAACTTTGCGGGAGCTTTGGGGGGGCAAGCCAGGACGGCCAGGTTCAAGTGTGGTCAAGGTATTTGGATTTGTAACACCGGCCTCAGTCCCAACTGAGGCCACATAGTTTATAGCAACTTTGCGTAGTAAATTGTGGATAATGCAACAGGCAAGGACAATATGATTCAGTTTATATTCCGCCATATGGATCGCTGTCAGAAATATACAGAACCGGCTGGCCATTATTCCAAAGGTATTTTCAACCACTCTTCTGGCTCTGGCCAGCCGGTAATTAAAAACACTCTGGTCCGGGGTGAAGGGTCCTCATCGGGAATGGCCGCAGAAGATGGTCCCCCAGGGCAAAAGCTTCATCCGCGACGAAGAGTCCCACCACATTGTCTTCCGGAGGTGCAAGACCAAGGTGCCATTCTGGAGCCATCTGTAAAACTTCGTTTGGGTGATGACTCCACCATCCAACAACCAGCCATTTTTCCCCACATCCACATACAGAAACTCGTAAGTTGCCAACACCACCGCCAACAACACTATACTATTAAACCGCTTGTAATTATAATAGTATGACCCCGAGTTGGGGGTGGTATGATGTGGACATGTTTCCCATCTATTGCCCCTCCGCAGTTGGAAAAGTCCCACCGCTGGGCAAACTGGGATGCCACAGTCTGCTATTCCTGTGGCGTTGAAAGAAACTATGGAGTCAAACAAGAAAAAAAATTAGTAATTCTGCACATAAACATTGCAAGCAGATTAAGCACAAACATTCTTGGCCAACATCACTATAACATTTATTTGAAGGAGTACTGTATTTATCGGCGTATAACACACGGCGGCGTGTAACACGCACCCCAAGTTTAGGAGGGATTTTTAAGGAAAAAAACTTTTTAGGAGGGAAGTTTAAGAAAAAAACTAACATTTAAATGCCCATCAATGCAGCCTCATCAGTGTGCATCTGCAGCCTCATCAGTGTCCATCTGTAGCCTTGTCCCTCATTGCAGCCTTGTCTGTGTCCATCTGTAGCATTGTCCCCCATTGCAGCCTTGTCCCCCATTGCAGCCTTGTCCCCATTGCAGCCTTGTCAGTGTCCATCTGTAGCATTGTCCCCCATGCAGCCTTGTCCCCCATTGCAGCCTTGTCCCCCATTGCAGCCATGTCAGTGTCCATCTGTACCTTGTCCCCGATTGCAGCCGTGTCCCTCATTGCAGCCTTGTCAGTGTCCATCTGCCTTGCCCTGTGTCATTTGCAATGGCTTTTAAAATGGCGCCACCGTTCTCGGGCGCTCCCGGCCATTCTCGGCGGCTCTCAGCCATTTTCAGCCATTCTCTGCGGCTCTTGGCCGCTTTCGGCCATTCTCGGCGGCTCTCGGGCGCTTTTGGCTTTCGGCTGCTCACGCGGGACTGCGAGAGCCGCCGAGAATGGCTGAAAGCAGCCGAGAGCTGCTGAGAATGGCTGAAAGCGGCCTGAGAGCTGCCGAGAATGGCCAAAAGCGGGCGAGAGCCGCCGAGAATGGCTGAAAGCCGCCGAGAGCCGCCCAGAATGGCTGAAAGCCGCCGAGAGCCACCAAAAGGCTCGCAATCGGCGGGGATCGGCGTATAACACGCACCCACGATTTTCCTCTGATTTTACGGGGAAAAAATGCGTGTTATACGCCGATAAATATGGTATTTAAAGACAAATATAAAAAAAGTACACTTATCAGATTCCTTACCCTCTCTGATGGCCCATTGTAAAAATTATAGGTGGGGGGCAGGTAACTCTCTCCACTTCCATGAGAGCTGAATGCATAAATAATGTGTTTAACTTTGGCCAGCCCCTCCTTACTTACACTATTGGCAGCCCACTGGACAGGTAAGAAGTCTCATAATAAAAAGATATAAATACACACTGTACAAATTGAAGCACGTTTTTTCATTCTGCAATTACCTATCAAGATAATAAGAGAACAAAAAGTACCATTTGAACGTATTCAGGCAGGCCCTTGGACTACATGCTTTGGTGAATTCATCCATAGATCTAACCATAAAAGAGGTAGGTATAGTGTGTATGGGTTGGGCAAAGTCAGCAGATAGAGGATTGGTATCGGTTGACTTAACGGTTGGGGGAAGGGTTCCAAAGGAGTTTGGGACCCCCCAAAAAAGCCTCAGGCACTCTGCATGAATTTAAGGACACCAATAACATTTGGACACATTTTAGGGGGTGTTTAGGGTAAAGCACTACAATGGAGCTGACAAAATACATTGTTAAGTGACTAGGCTAGGTGTGTATGGGCCCAGGATAGCATGCTGGGGAGGTTAGTGAAGGCAAAAATGCATGAAGGACAAAAAAGGAACTTTAAAGAATTCCAGCATGCATAAGAACAAAGGGGACATTCACAGCATATTACAATCATGGTAATTAGGGAACGATTAAAGAAATACAATACATTAGCAAAAATTAAATACATATAATTTGATGTTAAAGGAGAAATCTTACCTTAATATAGTCCATCTGCAGGACCTGAATGATGGCAGAACAGATCTCTGGAATAATGATCCCCAGAGCCTGGGGGGACATGCCTGTAGAGAACTTAATGTTCTGCAGACTTCTCCCTATTGCCAAGTACCGCAACGTGGTGACTAGCCTCTGTTCGGGAGTGATGACTTGCCACAAGCAGGTGTCCTGCTTGGTAATATAAGGGGACAGCAAAGCCAACAGACGGCAAAAAATGGGGTCAGTCACCTGGAGATAATTCCTGAAATCATCAGAATTATTCTCCTGGATCTCCCGCAACAAAGGCATGTGCGAGAATTGGTCACGCTGGAGCAACCAATTCTTGGTCCATTAACTCCTTCCCGCCCTGTTCATGGACTGGGCTTGGGACAAAGTAATAAGAACCCCAACATATACCTCAGTCAAAGTCTCTGTAGAGGAGACGCGTCGGTTTGATATGCTTGCTGAGCCACGATTTTATAGCGCATTTTATCCTGTTCAATTGAACTTATTGTCTTACAATACCCTTGTTGTTTGGGGGTTGGAAATTGATTTTTAAATACATTTCCCTTTTTCCATATATGGATTCACACTATGTGGAAGCATATTTTTTCTTTTTTTCTTTTGAGAACCATCATTTACATTGGATTGGAGATGAGGATCGGTGTTTATAACATCTTTTGGCTGTTGGATGAAAGTGATAATGGAGTATTCCAGTTGGTAACATCCACATCCGATTTTTTCCTGTGGTGAGTAAGGGTCTTGGTTATTCACTGACCCATCCAGGATAAGTTTCATCTCTACATCGATTTGGATAAGATCCTCATCTACCGTATTCCGGTACAAGCTCCTTTGACTCAACGCCATCAGCTTGTGAGTCTCCCAGTTCCGGTAAGGGTACCTCATCCTCTTCCCTACTCTTTGAAGCTAAAAGCATTGTTTGAGTGTCCATTTTGAGTATAGAACACATCGACAGTCAACTCAGAAAACCACCTACACCTACTGCTTTGAAGTTATCTGCATGAACATTTGTTATACATACATGCAAAGTTTCATCTGCCCTCATTCCTAGGGGTGGCATATGTTTCCTATTTTTTGCAGTTTGCTTTAGACCTTAAGCACTGCAGTATATCATACATTTGAAGCATATTCCATCATTTCCATGTTTCATTCTAACCATATGTATACTATTTAATAGTTTGGTTCACATACAAATAGAGATATATGTGTGGGATTGTTATATAATATTTACATATATGTGCTCATTACCACTGTTATTCTCCTATTTTATTTTCCTTTTTTCACTATTTGAGTTTGTGCATTCTTCTGTTTGGTTTTGAGTGTCTGCATGCGACTACATGCGACACCCAACCGTTCAGATATACATTTTTTTAGAGTACCTGTTTATTAAGTGTTCACATCACTTCAGCACAGATTTCAGTGGTTGTAGTTACATCCAGTGAATGCATCCTATTCGCATGCAATATCCAGCAGCTCATACATACTTTCTCAGAGTATTTGTACAGTTAAGCGCCCATACCACTTTAGCATAGATTCTCCAGTTCTGGGTATCATTTTCGCAGTTTGCTTTTTATTTTTTATTTATTTATTTGTATTTTTGTGTCATACACAATTAAAATCCATGTTGTGTTGAAATACACACCAATTTTTTGAGTTTTTTGAGTTTTGGCGACTACATGCGTTTTAAAATCATGTCTATGGTTGGTATTTGTAGGTCTAACACACCTTTGATTCACTTCACTTGTATTGTTACTTCCATACACTCTAAGCTTAGAGTGTTATATTATAGTATTTATAGCACAATCCGCTCCCAGACATCCATTCTGGTTAGGTTTTTTTTTGTGTAATACATACATTATCAGTGCTACACTTTTGTTTTACATAAGAACCCCAACACCAAGCCCCTGCACAGCACAAACGCAACGATGAGTACGTACCCGCAACATGGCTTCAAAACGGTCAGCTAGTCAAATAAGCTAACAGAACGCACTGAAAAACAGAAAGGCCTGAGAAGAGTGAGCTGAAAATCAGAAATGAGCGGACAAGAACGCACTGCAAAATCAAATACGTACTATAAAATACGCACTGAAAAACAAATGCGAACTGATTACACGCAATGAAAACCAGATACGAACCCACAAGCACAAACTGAAGAGCAGTAATGATCAGAAAAGCACGAGGCTGAAAAGCGCAAATTGTCTCTCACCAAACTTCTACTAACAGCAGAAGGAGCCCAAAGGGTGGCGCACTGGCATTTAAACTTCCCTTTTCTAGTGCTGTTGTACGTGTTGTACGTCACCGCATTCTTGAAGTTCGGAATTTCCGACAAGCTTTGTGTGACTGTGTGTATGCAAGACAAGTTTGAGCCAACATCCGTCGAAAAAAATCCATGGATTTTGTTGTCGGTAAAGTTAAAAACACTGCAACGGTCAAGCTCATATTGTGTGAAGATAGATACAGCATAAGGATTCCACTGTGGCCACACTCTTAAAACCACCTCAAGATCCCGACAGAGGAGGGGGGAGCTGTGGACGTTCAACCTAGCTTTCCGGATCTTGGCAGCACATCTGAGGCTATCCACCACCATGCTCAATGTGCAGATCCTAATGGGCATGTGCCCAGTCTAGGGTTAAAAACATAGGAAAACTTACACAGGCTTAGGGGTTACACGCAATACATTTGTCCATTATAAGGTATATTTTAGATAAGCTGACTGAATAAAAAAAAAACACAGTTTTTTCTAAAGGATACTCAGTTTAAAAATGTTAGTAAAAAAGGGTCAGGCCACCCACATTTTTTTTTAGTTAGAGTTATGCTGGCCATACACTATATGAAAAATCGTCCGAAATTCAGTCATTTAGACAGTTCGTTCTTTTTCGGCCAGTTAATGGGCACAAATCGGTAATAGTTTTTTGAGCCAAAAAGACTAAGGACAAGTTTGGAAATTTTCTACTGTATGAACGATAAATTGAAAGGTTAATGTGTTTCCTGTCCACACTGTTTGCACTAGGTATATGTGAAAAAACAAACACAAATTGGATTCATTTATTTCCACTGAACGATTTATCAGTCATTACATGATGACACTATCGTTTGTTCTCATGCCCGAATGTTCATTTTTTGAAAATGAGTATAGTGTATGGCCAGCATTAGAGCTAGGCCTTGGATATTTCAACAAAATCTACCTGCTATAATTCCAAACTGCAATTCCTCTGCTACTGGCTAGTGAACCAAATGTACCTGGATTCAGTTTGGGGCAGGTTCAGTGAACATTACTAAATTTCAAATGCCAAATCAAAATTCTATTGAAGTCGATGGGAGCCACATGTAAACAAAGAGTAATGGCTAGTAATACAGTAATAGAATTGTCAAACAAAGGCACAGGGTGCACTTGCACTGCCTTGAAGGCCATGTATCAAATCAAATCAAATCAAAAAAAAAAAACTGTTTGGTGAGAGCAGCAATTTTAGTATTGCTTAAACTGAAACATTAAAAATGCAAAATTCCATTGAATAACATGCCTGAGGGATGGACAGACCCTGTCTGTGAAGGGGAGCTTCTGTGCAATGTTTCCAACCTACTGGAGCAAAACTGACATTTATGAAGAAAATATTGTTGTTTAAATTCCTAACAAAATGACAGCTCCCAGCCGCTTCATTCTATTTGGAGAAGGCAGAGAGCTATATTGTATTTCAGTAATCATATTTCTTAAGTTTTGTTTTAAATATTTTAAAACTTTTTTTTTTTTTTTAATAAGTTTTTATTAAGTATTTCAAAAAGTAGATACAAAAAAATAAATAAATAAATGGGTTATAGAACATAAAATAGAATAATAAGTGATATACATCTTAGTGTGATATACATTCAGAAGTAACGTTCATGAAATTAGTATATAGGTATAATTCTAGACCTACAGGTACTGTTAATACAATCACCTCTTGTAACAGCTAGATCAAAATCTATAGGGCCATATAGACCAACATTTGTCGAATGTCGCACATTTTGATGAGTTTATCGCTATAAAACGTTCAAAAGTATAATTCCTGTTAACAGCTTTAACTATGTCTGTTATATTTAAGGCTGTTGTGGATTTCCAGTTGCGTAGGATCAGTGACCTTGTTTCTATCAGTATATGAGTCACTACAGGTCTAAAGTCAGGGTGAAATTTCTCCATGTTTAAGTGTAAGATTGCCATAGTCGGGTTTGGGGGTGTGAGCATTCCGTTTACAGTATAGAGGAGAGTAGTCTAAATACTTGGTTCCATATACTTTTAACTGTGGGCCATAGCATGTGTAGAAAGGAACCAGTGTGTCCACATGCTCTCCAACAAAGTGGTGAAGTTCCGGGGAAATAGTTTGCCAATCTATATGGGGTATAATGCCACCTGTTAGCCATTTTAATTGCTAGTTCCCAATGCTTAACACAATGAGAGGCTCTGTGTATTTCCTTAAATGATTGTCGCCATTGTTCTGTTGAGAAGGTAGTGCCCAATTCATCCTCCCATTTTCCCATTGCTGTAGTTTTAAGGAATGTGTTTTTATCCCTTATGTTGTATAAAAAGGATATACCTTTTGTGTTACTGTCAGCAGTTGAGTAGAATTTCCATATTTTGTTTGGGAGGGAGATGGTCGGTCTATTGCAAGATTTAAGGAAGTGTGTGATCCCCAGGCATATGAGCCTCCTGTCATTCAGGAGGTTATATTGGGTCATGATCTGATCGATAAGTTTGAGTTGTGTTCCATTATAGAGATCTAAGATGTTTGTGATACCTTTGTTTGTCAATTGCTTTACCTTCAGTAAAGGAATCTTTGTCTCTAGTAGTGTCAGGGGTAGGGTATATTGTATGTCTTGTATGTCATTGTGTTTTTTGTTCAAGTATGAATCTCCATGCTCTTAGTGATATCTGTAGGGGGAGTAAAGGTTGACAAATTCCATGGGGACCACCCATCGCTTAGCAATAGTAGAGTTAAGTCTTTTGTTGGTGCTAATGCTGTTTCAATGTCTACCTATAATGGTGTGTCCTCGGTTTTGAGCCAGAGTTTGGTCTGGTCTAGTCTAACTGCCCAGTAGTGGTCATATAAGTCCGCTAGGCCTGCCCCTCCTATTTTTTTGTGGGACGTGAGGTTGTTTCTGGAGCATCTAGCTTTTTTACCATTCCAGATATATCTCCAACCTAGTTTTGTTATGTTGTGGATATAATGAAGAGGTATGTGGATTGGTAGTGCGAAACATATACAGTATTTGTGGTAATATCATCATCTTATAGGCTGTGATTCTACCAAGCCATGAGATTTCCTTGTTGGACATATTCTTGATTTGAGCCTCCAGTTTTGCTAGCAGTGGGATCATATTGGATTTGACAAGCGTGGAGGTTTTATTAGTAAGCGTGATACCAAGGTATGTGATGCCTCCTGAGCTCCACGTATAAGGCATTTGTGACTGTAGCAATTTGCGCTTGTGGGGTGGAACTCCTAGATCCAATATTAATGATTTGGTGAAGTTAACTTTGTAGTATGAAACTTCCCCAAATGTGTTAAGAATTTCATGGGCTTGTGGTAATGATGCGGCCGGATTAGTGCGGATGAGGATTACAACGTCTGCAAAGCCCGTAATCAAGGAGTGAGATCTTATAGTTTCAGCTAGGGGTTCAATCATCAAGTTAAAAACTGTTGGGGATAGAGGGCACCCCTGCCTAGTTCCATTTGTGATGTTGAAGGATTTAGATTAGAATCCTGAGGAATAGACCTGTGCTGAGGGGCATGAGTATAGAGCCATAATGGCTTGCAGTATGGGACCCTGAAATCCGAACTTGGTGAGAGTCATTTTCATATAAGTCCAATGGACCCTGTCGAACGCCTTCTCTGCATCAATCGACAATAGCAGAGAAGGCGTTCGAGTTCTTTCAGCAAAGTTTATCACATTCACAATTCTTCTGGTTGCATCAGAGGTTTGTCTCCCCCTCAGGAAACCCATCTGGTCGCGCTTTATAATGTTTGGATCTATGTCTGTTAATCTTTTGGCTAATAGCTTGGCATATATTTTTATATCAGAATTAAAGAGAAAAATATGGCGAACATTTGCTGGTGTGGTGGGTTCTTTGCCTGGATTTGGTAATGTCACTATGTATGCTTTCAGCATATCTTGAGGAAGAGTTGCGGTCTCAGCAGCTTTGTTGTATATTGTTAACATATGTGGTGATAGGATATTGGCAAATGTTTTGAAAAATTCATTGGAAAAGCCATCGGGTCCTGGAGATTTTCCATTGGGAAGTGTATGCATTGTTTGTTCTATTTCCCGTAATGTAATTGGTGCGTTCAGGGTTTCTAGATGTTGTGCGGAAAGAGTTGGGAGATTGATATTCTTTAGGAATGATTCAATCTTTTCCACTGTTGGTTGGTGTGTGTTGGGGTTCGTGTGCAGGTTGTATAGTGAACTATAGTATTCTGCAAATTGGTCCGCTATATCTTGTGGGTTTATGATTTTCTGTGGCAGTGTAGGATGCTGTAGGAAAGCTATTCTTGTTTTGGTGCGGGCCGCCTTTAATCTGTTTGCTAGATATTTGCCTGCTCTATTAGCATTTGAGTAGTAGTTTAGTTGAAGGCATTGGAGATGCATGTCATATTGTTGGGAGAGAATGTTTCTAAGTTTTTCTCTAAGGGAGTTTAATTGTAATGTAAGGGTTTTTTTTTTTTTGAGTGGTAATATTGTGTATTTCTAAGAGAACAGTGTTAAGCTGCTGAGCTCGTCTCTTCTTTTCTCTGGCTCCTGTTTGAATTAAAATGCCTCTCATGAAGGCCTTGTGTGAATTCCACAGGACATATGGGTCAGTGACTGATCCATTATCGTCTAAAAAAAAATGTCTAAGTGCTGAGATAGTAGTGTTTGGTATTGTGGATCTTGGAGAATACGTGTATTACAGCGCCAGATGGGGGGTGAGGAGGAGATTCCCCTCTCCACAATAGACATAGAGATAGCAGAGTGATCTGACCACGTAATATCATGAATTTTCATTGTTTCAATATTTTGTAGGAGCCATTTATCCGCTAAGAATACGTCTATGCGGGAGTATGAGCAATGTCCGCTTGAGAAAAAGGTGTAGTCCCTTTCATAGTCGTGTGGACATCTCTATGTATCAAATACCTCTTCTTTGTGTAGTAGTGATTGGAGGGATAAAGTTCCTTTACCTGATGAGGTATTCAGGAGTGGGTCCGGAGTCGCATTAAAGTCTCCACAAATCAGAAGATTACCATATTTCAAGGCCTTTGCTTTGAAGAGCACTTTTCTGATGAATCTGATTTGGTGCAAATTTGGTGCGTATAGCGTGATGATGGTATATGGGTTGGAGTTAATATCCCCTGTGGCAATGATGTATCTGCCCTCTTCATCAATAACAATTTCTTTGGGTACAAAGGATAGGGAATTTTTGAAGGCCAATAGGACACCCCTTGTTTTGCGATGCGGTGTACATGCCATATAGATGTGTGGATAGTCCTTGTGTTTGTGTGCTAAATCTAATAAATAAACTGTGAAAATTAAATCAATTCCTCTTATTATGTGATTTCCTTGTGATTAAATCTATATGAATAAATAGATTATTACATTATTAATAAGTGTGTGAACTTTGTGACGGGCTGCTCCTTTACTTAAAAACGAAAGCTGACAATAAAGAGTGCTACCTAGTCTATTATACTGTACATACCACCTAATATTACTATATATTACAAAAAAAATCAATAAACCATAAATTATATATATATATATATATATATATATATATATATATATATATATATATATATATATATATATGTATATATATATATATGTATATATATATATATATATATATATATGTATATATATATATATATATATATATATATATATATATATATATATATATATATATATATATACTCAATTAAGAAAAAATTATAACAGAAAAAACTTGTCCATGTCTTGGGGTTTCTTCCTAAAGTGATAAATAATAATGCAGTCTTTAATAAAGCTGTGCTCTATTCCTTAAATAAGGTGCAAATTGGCAATCCTGTGTTTCCTACCTGTGACCCCCTCACTCCCTGACTGCTGTGGACTCTTAGTTATTTATAAGAGTCATGCACACTTTATCGGATGATCCTGGTATGCTGGGGCTTGTGGTTCTCCACTTGTGGCTATATCCTATGTTCTTTCTCCAGAGATAGTATCACAGGAATATATGTCTCCAAATTGCATATATGTGAAATACAATAAGGGAAATCCATATAGCGTATTTCCATTTATTTAAAAAAGCCTCAAAACCAATTACACTCACATAGGACTTAGATTACAAGCAAAATCAGCGGACCGGAAATAACGAACCAGCCGGATGCAGAATCAGCAATAGCTGTCATCTGATGTGTTTCACCCCTCCTCCTGGGCTTCTTCAAAGGGTGTTTTATGAAGACACCCAGGAGGATGGGCGAACCGCGTTAGCTGAAAGCCATTGGTGACATTATCGAAATAATAGAAAACTAATGCGCACAACCACGTTCTCAAAAGATCAAGGGTACACAGATTAGAGAAGCTGCCAACATAAGAGGTGGTCTCACCCACCCTAAGGGGTAACGTAATAAAAGATAGAAATATGTGGCGCTAGTCTAAATTAGCCAATCATCATACCTCTCTGAAGAAATCTCAATGTTTCCTTGATGCACAACAACCAATATTATATTCTCCCATTAGGGGGCAGCTCAATCAGCCAAAATAATAAATACCATAATCCTCACATTAAATCATCCTAATAAATAATGGGTTCCTCAATCAAACTAAGTATAAAAAAATTGTGGCCAAAAATATTAAGTGATAATAGTGGGAATTCGACAAAGGTTCCTCAAGCTGTGTCATAAATAGTGCTAAATTTTCCTCACCTTGATACGTAAAAATAAAATTACAAAATACATAAATGAATAATGCTGATGAATAAATAACATGCAATAATAAATATAAAAGTGCAACTCAATATCACATGTGTGAACAAAAAGTGATCAAGTGCAAAAAAGTGATAGTAGTGCAGAGCCGTGCATATATAAAAAATCAGATTCCGAACTGCACTCCAATAATATATATATAGCACCTCTTCCGCCTGAAAATTAATTCTTAAAATCTGAAAAACTGTGACATAAACTGTGATCAAGTCCAAAAGTAGTAATGCTTCATGCAGTGTATTTTAAAATGTCCAACCAGATGGTTAATAATCCAATGCCAGTAACGTGACTTTGTGCTGGATTCATTCACTTGACAAAACTGGTGCAGCACACTATCTGCCTGACTTGGCCCAATGGGGGCCGCTGCTTAAGGTGAGAGGCTGGGGGAAACACCTGTGTGCTGCACCAGTTTTGTCAAGTGAATGAATCCAGCACAAAGTCACGTTACTGGCATTGGATTATTAACCATCTGGTTGGACATTTTAAAATACACTGCATGAAGCATTACTACTTTTGGACTTGATCACAGTTTATGTCACAGTTTTTCAGATTTTAAGAATTAATTTTCAGGCGGAAGAGGTGCTATATATATATTATTGGAGTGCAGTTCGGAATCTGATTTTTTATATATGCACGGCTCTGCACTACTATCACTTTTTTGCACTTGATCACTTTTTGTTCACACATGTGATATTGAGTTGCACTTTTATATTTATTACTGCATGTTATTTATTCATCAGCATTATTCATTTATGTATTTTGTAATTTTATTTTTACGTATCAAGGTGAGGAAAATTTAGCACTATTTATGACACAGCTTGAGGAACCTTTGTTGAATTCCCACTATTATCACTTAATATTTTTGGCCACAATTTTTTTATACTTAGTTTGATTGAGGAACCCATTATTTATTAGGGTGATTTAATGTGAGGATTATGGTATTTATTATTTTGGCTGATTTAGCTGCCCCCTAATGGGAGAAGATATTATTGGTTGTTGTGCATCAAGGAAACATTGAGATTTCTTCGGAGAGGTATGATGATTGGCTAATTTAGACTAGCGCCACATATTTCTATCTTTCATTGGTGACATTGCATCCAGCCAGTGGAACGCATGTTTGCTTGTATTCTTTATTAATGATTATTGTTCAGCTAATGGTCTTCTTAAAGATGGTTGTTGCATTTGTACACAAACAACTGTTCAACCTAACGCCAATTCTACAGAAGGACAATGCAGCAACAACAGGAGGAAAAGTAAAAGTCAGCAGGAACTACAGACCTGGCTACATAATTGAACAAGTTTTATACTGTTTTTATCCTGGTGGCCACTGGAATTCATGAAGACGATGTACTGTCTCTGTATCCAACTTTTTCTAGAATCATTTTTTCCGTTGGTTCTACCTACCATCACTGTTTGTTGCTATTTTTGATGTACATTTTCACTTTTATTGATAAATAAATAAGGAAGTAATATATCTGAACTTTAACAAAGACAATTATTGTCTGTAAAAATATTCCACACATTGTTTACAGCATTCAAGATTATATTGTCAGTTATTTGATTTTATGTGTTTACATCAGTGAATGTCAGGAGAATAATCCTTCCAGTCACTTCGGCCGTGCTCCGGTGCATGCGCATTCGCAGCCCGGCGCTCCGGCGCAAGCACATGCGCACTGGCACATGCCCAAAGTGACCCTTGGGTTGGCCTATAAAAGTTGCTCTTGTGCTCAGACAAATTGCTGGTTTGTCTTCAGCTTCCTGTTATACTTTGATCCTGTTACCTGTACCTGATTGCCTGCTGTGACCCAGATTGATCTTGACTCTTCTGCTCTTCTCCTGAACCTGACCCTCAGCCTGTTTAATGGAGTCCCCTTGTCACCTGTGTTTGACCCTCTGCCTGTGACCCGGATCTGCCTCTTGTCTCCTTGCCTTGACCCTCTGCTTGTGACCTGGACTTGCCTTATGTCTCCCAGACACCATACCTCAGCCTGTGATTGAATTTACAGATCTTCTGTGTTTGACCCTCAGCCTGGTTCTGGACTTTCTGTTACTCTTCTTCAGCAAGTCATCCCATCTGCCAGTCTCTGGACAGCTGCTCATCCCTGCAAGGACTACCACGCAAGTCTACTCCTTCCTACTGGGTAGCCTGTGCCTCTTTGTGCCATCCATTCCCTGTACCATCTCCAGGGGGCGGATTGCGCTTAGTCGCAAGGGTGAACTGCTCTCGGCATCTCAGCCTCAGTAAGTACTTCTCTGACAGTAAAAACAGCCATGTCGGAGACCGACAAAGTGCATTCCCTCCTTGAAATCCTGTGCCAGCAGGTGTCGGCACTTACTGATGCAGTTCAGAAATTGCAAGAAGGCTATACCCAAATAGATGGTCACCACCAGCAACTCTCCGGGCCATCCGCACCAGATACTTCCACTCCTGCACCTACCAGCGGGGCCTCCTCTTCTCAAGTTTCATCTAACCCTACAGTAATCATGGCTGCCCCGAAACCTAGGGTTCCCACACCGGAGCGATTTTCTGGCGATCACAAAAAGTTCAGAGCCTTCAAAAATGCTTATTCTTTGTACTTGGCTCTCCAGCCCAGGACTTTATCCTCTGAGGTGGTAAAATTAGGCTTTATTATCCCGCTTCTGGCTGATGAACCACAAGCCTGGGCCCACAGCTTGATGGAACAGAGGAGCCCTGTGTTGAATACAGTTGATTCCTTCTTTGAAAGTATGGGACAACTTTACAACAACCCCCAACGCATGGCCACCGCTGAAGCTACCTTACATAACTTGTCTCAAGGGCGAAGGCCGGTTGAGGACTATACGGTTAAGTTCCGGAAGTGGTCGGCTGATACCGGCTGGAATGAACCTGCCCTTAAGTACCAGTTTCGTTAGGGGTTATCTGAAGCTCCTAAAGATGGGCTGGCCAGGGTCAGAGACCCCTGCTACTCTGGAGGATTTGATTCAAGCAGCTACCAAATTGGAAAGGCGGGAGCGGGAGCGGCGCTCAGAGCGCTTCCAGGTTCCTCGTCCCAGCTGGATGCTTCCTAAGCTGACTCCCATTCATCTGCCTTTCACAGCTTCTCCAGCCTCCACCACTTCTGAGGTCGAGCCCATGCAATTGGGATAGGTCCGTGCTCCTCTCACCCCAGAAGAAAGACTACGCAGGCGTCAGGCCAACTTGTGCCTTTACTGTGGGGGTGCTGGACATTTCCTCCGCACCTGTCCTGTGAGACCTAGTAAGTCCTACTCTTAATGTGTCATGAACTATCAAGTCTCTGGTTTTTCACAGACTTATGTCACCCTCTTTGTTTCCCTACAGTTAACAGAAAAGGAAACCCGCCTGCCAGCCATAGTTGATTCTGGAGCATGCAGCTGCTTCTTGGATGCTTCACTAGCTGCTAGTCTACATATCCCTCTTTTGACTAAAAAACAAAGCTTCCAGGTACACCTGGCTGATGGGTATCTTCCCTGCTCTGGACTTATCACCCAAGAAACAAGACCCATTTTTATCACCACAGACTCCGGTCATCAGGAGTTCCTGCGTTTTGATATTATCCCGTCTCCTATGTTTCCCATCATCTTGGGGCTCCCCTGGCTACAGGCACATGGACCCAAAATCATTTGGAGGAAGAAATAAGTCTCCTTTTCATCCCAATACTGCTCCCAGCACTGCTTCCTCTCAGCTCCAGCCACTTGCTCCACTATAGTACCAGTACCTGACAACCTTCGGCATGTACCTCCAGTTTACCTTGAGTTTAAGGCTGTCCTACGACTGTCCTATTGATCTCTTGCCAGGCTCTGAAGTCCCTTTTGGCATCTTCCCACTGTCTGAAACTTAATTAATTGCTCTCAAGTCTTACATTGACGAAAACCTGGAAAAAAGTTTTATCCGTCCTTCCTCATCACCGGCCAGAGCTGGTATCTTCTTTGTAGAAAAAAAAGACGGCTCTCTCAGACCCTGCATCGACTACAGAGAATTAAATAAAATTACCATTAAAAACCGGTACCTGCTTCCTCTCATCCCGGAATTATTCCAACGCTTCCGATCTAACCGAGTCTTCTCCAAGCTCGACCTTCACGGGGCCTACAACCTTATTCAAATTTGGGCTGGCGACGAGTGGAAAACCGCCTTCAGGTCCAGGTTTGGGCATTACGAGTACCTGGTGATGCCGTTTGGGCTCTGCAACGCCCCGACCACCTTCCAGCACCTGGTAAATGACATTTTCCGGGAATACCTTGATAATTTCCTAGTCGTTTACCTGGACGACATCCTTATTTTTTCTGCCACTATTGAACTGCACCAAGTACATGTTAAACAGGTTCTTGCAATCCTCAGGAGACACAAATTGTATCTCAAAGCAGAAAAATGTGAATTTGAAAAAATGACAGTACAATTCCTGGGATTCATCATTTCCACCAACGGGGTCGCAATGGACCCTCAGAAGGTTAAGGGAATCCAGGAGTGGCCGGCTCCTGTGGATAAAAAAGGAGTACAACGATTCATAGGATTCTCAAATTTCTACCGGAGATTTATCGCTGGCTTCTCATCTAATGTAGCACCCATCACCCAGCTTACATGCCAACATAGTCGTTTTCAGTGGTCCTTGGAAGCCCAGGAAGCTTTTACCAAATTAAAAGCCCTATTTTCTTCCACACCAATCTTACGGCATCCAGATCCAGCCCTGCCATTTGTACTAGAAGTTGATGCCTCTGAAACTGCCACTGGGGCCATTTTACCAAAGACAGGGTCCCAAGGCCCTTCTGCACCCCATAGCCTTTGCATCCCGGAAATTAAGTTCACCTGAGAAAAATTATGATGTTGGCAATAGGGAGTTGTTGGCCATCAAGTTTGCTCTGGAAGAGTGGAGGTAACTACTAGAGGGGGAATCCCATCCTGTCATGATCTTCACAGACCATAAACCAGTACCATTTTGTCTCCGCAAAATTTTTGTTAGATTACGCAAGCTGAACTGGTGACTGCCATTAAATCTGCATCCAGCAATTGTTCCGACCCTGAAATGTCCTCTTTGGAGAAACACGATGACCTACTCTGGGGCCGGGGAAAATTTTTTGTCCCGCTGGAGGTAAGACCCCTGACCCTAAGGACTTTTCACGACCACAAATTGGCAGGTCATTTCGGGACACTAAAGACTGCTGAATTGGTTTCCCATTCCTTTTGGTGGCCGGGCTGGAGACAGGACTGTAAGGACTATGTTGCTTCCTGCATCCCATGCCAGCGCAGTAAAGGCTCAAACACGAAGTCTTGGGGTCTAATAAAACCTTTACCCATCCCTGAACGACCGTGAGCAGAAATTTCCATGGACTTCATTGTGGACCTACCTCCCTCGGGGGGGGGGTCACCACTATCCTTGTCACCATTGATCGACTTTCAAAAATGGCACATTTCCTGCCCATGGTGGGTACTCCCTCTGCCTCAGCTACAGCTGATATCTTCTTCAAAGAAATTATTAGACTTCAAGGTGTACCTGACAGCATCATCTCAGATAGAGGCGTCCAAATTACTTCCAAGTTTTGGAAAGAGCTCTGTAAATCCCTGGAAATAAAGATTTGTCTCTCCTCTGCATACCACCCTCAGAGCAATGGCCAGATGGAGAGAACGAACCAAACCCTGGAGCAGTATCTCCGCTGCTTTTGTTCCGATTCTCAAGATGACTGGTCCACTCTCCTGCCATACGCTGAGTTTGTGTACAACAATTCCATTCATACTGCCACTAACCAAACACCTTTTTTGGTCAAACTTTGGTTTTCATCCTTCATTTCTTCCAAATTCATTTCCTGAGGTGTCTGTCCCTGCTGTAGAGGACTGGGTAGCCTCCATTCAGCTGAACTTTCGAATAATTCAGGAAGCATAGGCGTGCACACAGGGTGTGCTAGGTGTGCCTGAGCACACCCTAATCACGCTGTGCTGTGCAGATTCCCCTTACTGCTTGGCTGCAGAGAAAGGGACTGGGAAATCTCTGTCCTCAGCCCCTTTCTCTGTCTCAAAAGTGTGGCTGTTCAGACCCTTGATATTTCACTAAAGTCCCTCCCTCAATGGGGCTCCTAATAAATTGTAAAAAAATATATATAATAATAAATTATTGGAAAAAAAATACAATTGTAAAAAAGTTATAATAATAAAAAAATAAAAATAAATTACTGACACCTATCCCTGCCCTACTGACACCATCTACCGCTCTACTGCCATACATATATATATATATATATATATATATATATATATATATATATATATATATAGTGTGTGTGTGTTTAAGCTTTGGTGTGCACACCCTAATGCAATAGGCTGCGCACGCCTATGTCAGGAAGCTATGCAAAAGGCCCAGGATGACTACAGTAAATACTACAACAAGGGAAGGAAGGAGAACCCAGTCTTCAAGGTGGGTGAAGAAGTGTGGCTATCAGTCTTTAACCTTAGATTGCCAATCCCCTCACGGAAATTAGGGCCAAAGTTCATAGGCCCCTTCAAGATCAAAAAATGGTCAACCCTGTAGCCTTCGAACTAGCCTTACCCAACTCTTATAAAATACATCCAGTATTTCATGCATCCCTTCTGAAGCCTGTGGTTCCTAGCCCTTTCCCTGGCAGAGAGGAACCTCCTCCTCCACCAGTTCTAGTTGACGGAGAAAGTGAATTTCAAGTGGTAAAAATATTGAGTAGCAGGAAGAGGGGTAGACAGCTCCAGTACTTAATTAAGTGAAAGGTTTATCCCCCCTGAGGACAACTCCTGGGAACCTTCTAGGAATTTGCATGTCCCACGTTTAATCCAGGCTTTTCATCAAGAACATCCTGAATTGATGTCCAGTTTGGGTGTCCAGAGGCCATCCCCCCAGGAGGGGCACTGTCAGGAGAATAATCCTTCCAGTCGATTCGGCTGTGTTCATGCGTGGCGGAACGGCGCTCCGGCACATGCGCATTCGTGTCCCGGTGCTCTGGCGCACGCACATGCGCACTGGCGCACGCCCAACATGACCCTTGGGCTGGCCTATAAAAGTTGCTCTTGTGTTCAGACAAATTGCTGGTTTGTCTTCAGCTTCCTGTTATACTTTGATCCTGTTACCTGTATCTGATTGCCTGCTGTGACCCGGATTGATCTTGACTCTTCTGCTCTTCTCCTAGACCTGACCCTCGGCCCTCTTAACGGAATCCGCTTGTCTCCTGTGTTTGACCCTCTGCCTGTGACCCGGATCTGCCTCCTGTCTCCTTGCCTTAACCCTCTGCTTGTGACCTGGACTTGCCTTGTGTCTCCCAGACACCATACCTCAGCTGTGATTGAATTTACAGATCTTATGTGTTTGACCCTCAGCCTGGTTCTGGACTTTCTGTTATGCCCTGTACACACGGTCGGATTTTCCGATGGAAAATGTGTGATAGGACCTTGTTGTCGGAAATTCCGACCGTGTGTCGGCTCCATCACACATTTTCCATCGGAATTTCCAACACACAAAATCCGTTGTCGGAAATTCCGATCGTGTGTACACAAATCCGACGCACAAAGTGCCACGCATGCTCAGAATTAGGGATGAGCCGAACACCCCCCGGTTCGATTCACACCAGAACGGACCGAAAATTTTCACGAATGTTAGAACCCCAGTGACGTCTATGGGACTCGAACGTTCGAACTCAAAAGTGCTCATTTTAAAGGCTAATTTTCATGGTATTGTCCTAAAAAGGGTTTGGGACCCGGGTCCTGCCCCAGGGGACATGTATCAATGCAAAAAAAACTTTTAAAAACGGCCGTTTTTTTCGGGAGCAGTGATTTTAACCACTTCCCACCCGGCCACTGCACATAAACGGCCGAGTGGGCGCTCTCTCCTTCTGAGTGGACGTTCAGGAACGTCCCTCAGAAGGAGAGGGATCACGCCCGCGCAGCGGCGTGATCCCAATGCGCTCGTGTCACCCGGACACGGCGCATCTCCCATCGGCAGGAGGGCTCTGCGATTGGCCCTCCTGATCACATGATGGCCGTGTCGAATCACAGCCCTCATGTGATGTAAACACAGAGTCGGTTGCTAGGCAATCTGCACTCCTCTCCTCACACAGAAGTTGTCAGTGAGGAAAGGAGAGCGGATCGCTGCAGCCGGCTGGTGATCAGTGAGTACGAGCTGTTTTTTACAGCTTTTTACTCACTGATCACCAGTCTAGTGACCCCACACAATGTAAAAACACAAAACAAACACTAAGTAAACACACAATGCCCCCAAAACACGTCCCCAAAACACATGTCCCCACATAGTAAAAACATATGTCCCCCACATATGTCCCAGTAAAATCACATGTCCCAATGATTATCTGCACACATATGTCACCTGCGCACATCTGTACATGATCATTTGCGCACATGTGTCCGTGATCACACGGACCAATTATTATACACTTAACGGGATTTTTTTTTACCAAAAAACATGTAGCAGAATAAGTTTTGGCTTAAATTTATGACAAAATTTGATTTTATTGGATTTGTTTTAAAGTAGAAAGAAGAAAATATTGTTGTTTTTTCCAAATTTCCGCTCTTTTTTCGCTTGTATTGCAAATAATAAAAAACGGAGTCGTGAATAAATACCACCAAAAGAAAGCTCTATTTTTGTGAACAAAATGATAAAAATTTAATTTGGGTACAGCGTAGCATGACCGCGCAATTGTCATTGAAAGTGTGAGAGCGCTGAAAGCTGAAAATTGGTCTGGGAAGAAGGGGGGCGAAAGTGCCCAGTATTGAGGTGGTTAATGATGCTTAAAGTAAAAAAAAAGTGAAATATTCCTTTAAATATCGTACCTGGGGGGTGTCTATAGTATGCCTGTAAAGTTGCGTGTTTCCTGTGCTTAGAACAGTCCCTGCACAAAATTACATTTTTAAAGGAAAAAAAGTAATTTAAAACTGCTTGCGGCTTTAATGCAATGTCGTGTCCTGGCAATATGGATGAAAATCAGTGAGACAAACGGCATGGGTACCCCCAAGTTCATTACCAGGCCCTTTGGGTCTTGTATGGATATTAATGGGAACCCCACACCCAAATTAAAAAAGGAAAGGTGTGGGGCCCCCAAGCCCTATATACTCTGAACAGCAGTATACAGGCAGTGCAAACAAGACAGGGACTGTTGTTAAGTAGAATCTGTTTGTAATTTTGAACTGGTACATTTTCAAAGTGTAGCTCCAGCCAAAAAATCTGTTTTTAAGCTTTTTGGAAAACATAGGGAAGGCTTATCACCCCAGTGACATTTGATTTGCTGTCTGTGCTCCTCTTCAGAAGATTTCACCTCACTTTTTGTCCCAATGACAAATGTTTTTTGAAAATTTGGGGTTTTTAGTGAAACAAGGATTGGTGATAAAGCACCAGTGGAAAGGAGAAAAGTTTTTCCCATATTAACTTACAGGAGAGAATTTCCCTTCATATGGGGTAGATTTCATCTGACTTCCTGTTGCCTCCTTCCGTTTGCAAGTAGGAGTCGTTTGTAAGTTGGATGTTTGAAAGTAGGGGCCTGGCCTATATACTCAGCAGAAATTTGGGTCTTAGGTGTTGTTGTGGCCAAAACACTGTAAGCCGTCACAGGGCCCTGCTGTGAAAATATTAGATCAAGAATCGTAATTATATGCCCCTGTTGAAGAGGGGCAGAAAAATTGGGTCTTTGGTGATGGTGGTGCTGGTGCCACAACACTGTAAATCCTCACAGTTACTCTTGGTGGGCGCAGAAATGGGCCCTGCTGTGAAATATTAGATCAAGAATTCTAATTACATGTCCCTGTTGAAGAGGGCCAGAAAAATTGGGCCTTTGGTGGTGGTGGTGGTGCTGGTGGCACAACACTGTAAGTCCTCACAGTTACTCTTGGTGGGCGCAGAAACGGGCCTGCTGTGAAATATTAGATCAAGAATTCTAATTACATGTCCCTGTTGAACAGGGGCTGAAAAATTGGGCCTTAAGCACTGGTGCTGTTGCCACAACACTGCAACCCCTCACAGATACTGTAGTTGGAACGCAGGAATGAGCCCTGCTGCAAAGTATTGCATCAAAAATTGTAATTACATGCCCCTGTTAAACAGGGGCTGAAAAATTGGGCATTAGGTACTGGTGCTGGTGCCAAAACACTGCAACCTCTCACAGATACTCTAGTTGGAGCGCAGGAACTAGCCCTGCTGCAAAGAATTGCATCAAAAATTGTATTTACATGCCCCTGTTAAACAGGGGCTTAAAAATTGGGCCTTAGGCACTGGTGGCGGTGCCCAGAACCAAAATTGTCCTTACAAGCTATCAGCATGATCATTGAGGAGGAAGAGGTAAATTACTCAGCATAACAGGATAGTCACTCAGCATCAGCATAGGCAGTCTTTGAAGGGATCTGACATTTCCAAAAAAAATTATTCGGTTACATCAGCATCAGGTGCTTGGTATCTGGTGGTGATCCAAGACTGATTTATTTTTATGAAGGTCAGTCGATCGACCGAGTCGGTGGACAGACGCACCCTGTGATCGGTTACAAAGCCTCTAGCAGCACTGAATGTGCGTTCCGAAAGAACGCTGGATGCAGGACAGGCCAGTAGCTCAATTGCATACTGTGCAAGCTCTGGCCAGTGATCCATCCTCAAGACCCAGTAACCCAGAGGATTTTCGGGGGGAAAGGTGTCCAAGTCAGTTCTTGCCCCTAGGTATTCCTGCACCATGTAAAACAGACGCTGGCGATAGTTGCTGGAACCAATCATACCTTGGGGCTGCGGACTAAAAAATTGTCTGAACGTATCGGTCAGATGGCCACCTTCTCCGCCGCTCCTTCTTTGACTGACTGAAGCCTCAGCAACACGTTGTCCAGAAACAGGAGTTTGTAACCTCCCAGTCTCTGGGAACGCATTGCACAGACCTTTCTGCAAGGCCTCCCAAAGATGTTTCATCCTCTGCTCCCTCTGCGACGGCAAGATAAGGTCCGCAACCTTACCCTTGTAACGTGGATCAAGGAGGGTTGCCAGCCAGTATTGGTCCTTTTCCCTAATACGACAAATATGAGGATCCTTCTGCAGACTTTGCAGGATCAGGGAGGCCATGCAGCGCAGGTTTGCTGAGGCATTCGGTCCGGAGTCCTCTGGGACTTTTGGAATAACTCGCAGAGACAGCAGCGCCCTGCACATGCAGAGCTTTGCGGTGTGATGCAGTCAGTGTGCTGCCCTTAGGCTGGCCCCTGGAGGGCATCCTGCCTCGTTGGTGATGTGCCTCCTCCTCCTCCTCTCTCCTATCAGGCACCCATGTTGAGTCAGTGACCTCATCATCCCCTCCCTCCTCATCATTGGAGCAAACCTGGCAGTATGCTGCTACAGGGGGAGCATGACTGCCAGATTGCTGTCCATCTTGGGCACCCCCTCTGTCCGTGCTCACGTTACTGCCTTCATCGAGCTCAGTATCATCATCTGAGCCTTCTAAATGGTGGGCATCCTCTTAGAGCATGTACCCAACACTGTGGTCAAGCAGTTTGAGGGACTCCTCAGGAGGACATGGTGGGGCTAGGGAAGGAGTCACTGATGCCATTGAGCCGAGGGAAGAGGCCGCATTGGCAGCTGCTTTGCCAGACAATGTACCCTGAGCATGGGTGAGGGAAGATGAGGAGGATGAGGAGGGCTTGGTCGTCCACTCGACCAAGTCTTCCGCATGTTGCGGCTCAACACGGCCAGCTGCCAAAAAAAGGCCAAGCATGTCCTACGGCCACGTGCTGATGAGGATGCACTGTCTCCACGACCAGCACCGTTGCCTCTAGACACAGAGCCTGCTTGCCCTCTTTTATTGGCTTGTGACTGTCTGACATACTAATCGCCTGTAGCTGCACTAAGCTGGGATATATATATATATATATATATATATATATACTGATACTGCAGCTAGCAAAATAAACTGCCTGTCTACAGTAAGAGAACACCACCAACCTTCTACAGGTAGCTTTAGCTGAACACTGTGCAGAGGTCACACTACACTAACGTGTAAATAATTTAGCTGCCTGCGGTAGTGATAGGATCAGGAAAACACCACCAACCTTCTACAGGTAGCTTTAGCTGAACAGTGCAGAGGTCGCACTACACTAACGTGTAAATACTTTAGCTGCCTGCGGTAGTGATAGGATCAGGAAAACACCACCAACCTTCTACAGGTAGCTCTAGCTGAACAGTGCAGAGGTCGCACTACACTAACGTGTAAATAATTTAGCTGCCTGCGGTAGTGATAGGATCAGGAAAACACCACCAACCTTCTACAGGTAGCTTTACCTGAACACTGTGCAGAGGTCGCACAACACTAACGTGTAAATAATTTAGCTGCCTGCGGTAGTGATAGGATCAGGAAAACACCACCAACCTTCTACAGGTAGCTTTAGCTAAACACTGTGCAGAGGTCGCACTACACTAACGTGTTAATACTTTAGCTGCCTGCGATAGTGATAGGATCAGGAAAACACCACCAACCTTCTACGGGTAGCTTTAGCTGAACAGTGTGCAGAGGTCGCACTACACTAACTTGTAGCTTTAGCTGAACACTGTTCAGAGGACGCACTACACTAACTTGTAGCTTTAGCTGAACACTGTTCAGAGGACGCACTACACTAACTTGTAGCTTTAGCTGAACACTGTGCAGAGGTTGCACTACACTAACTTGTAGCTTTAGCTGAACACTGTGAGGAGGACGCACTACACTAACTTGTAGCTTTAGCTGAACACTGCGAGGAGGAAGCACTACACTAACTTGTAGCTTTAGCTGAACACTGTGCAGAGGTCGCACTAAACTAACTTATAGCTTTAGCTGAACACTGTGCAGAGGTCACACTACACTAACTTGTAGTTTTAGCTGAACACTGTGAGGAGCACGCACTACACTAACTTGTAGCTTTAGCTAAACACTGTGCAGAGGTCACACTAAACTAACCTGTAGCTTTAGCTGAACACTGTGAGGAGGGCGGACTACACTAACTTGTAGCTTTAGCTAAACACTGTGAGGAGGAAGCACTACACTAACTTGTAGCTTTAGCTGAACACTGTTCAGAGCACGTACTACACTAACTTGTAGCTTTAGCTGAACACTATGCAGAGGTCGCACTAATCTAACTTGTAGCTTTAGCTGAACACTGTGAGGAGGACGCACTACACTAACTTGTAGCTTTAGCTGAACACTGTGAGGAGGACGCACTACACTAACTTGTAGCTTTAGCTGAACAATGTGCAGAGGTCACACTTACCTAACTTGTAGCTTTAGCTGAACACTGTGAGGAGGACACACTACACTAACTGTAAATAGTCTAGCTGCCTGACTGTGGTACTAATAGGATCAAAAGAACACCAGCAATTTTCACAGCAGGTAGCTGTAGATACTGTAACAAGACAAGCCTGCCTGTCAGTAGAAAGATAACAGGAACGGATCTAGCTAAACTGAATACAGTGTATATATATATATATATATATATATATATATATATATATAACACCTGGGATGCAAATATGTACACAATACACTGTAAGTGCAGCCAGCTGACTGACTGTCCTGCCTAATCTATCTAACTCAAATGAAATGACACTGTCTCTCTCTATCTCTCAGCACGCCGGAACACACTACACAGGGCCGCCGTGTAGGCGTCCTTATATAGTGTGGGGCGTGTTCTAAACCCCCTGAGCCATAATTGGCCAAAGCCACCCTGGCTTTGGCCAATTACAGCTCTCTCTACTGACGGTGCTGTGATTGGCCAAGCATGCGGGTCATAGTGCATGCTTGGCCAATCATCAGCCAGCAATGCACTGCGATGCCGCAGTGAATTATGGGCCGTGACGCACCACACGAATTTGGCGCGAACGGCCCATATCGTTCGCAATTCGACAAACGGTCGAACAGACGATGTTCGAGTCGAACATGGGTTCAACTCGAACACGAAGCTCATCCCTACTCAGAATAAATTAAGAGAGGAAAGCTATTGGCTACTGCCCCGTTTATAATCCCGACGTACGTGTTTTACGTTCAGAATGATTGGATTTTTCGACAACTTTGTGTGACCGTATGTATGCAAGACAAGTTTGAGCCAACATTCGGTGGAAAAAATCCATGGATTTTGTTGTCGGAATGTCCGATCAAAGTCCGACCGTGTGTACAGGGCATAACTCTTCTTCAGCAAGTCATCTGTCTGCCAGTCTCTGCACAGCTGCTCATCCCTGCAAGGACTACCATGCAAGTCTACTCCTGCCTACTGGGTAGCCTGTGCCTCTTTGTGCCATCCATTCCCTGTACCACCTCCAGGGGGCGGACTGCGCTTAGTTGCAAGGGTGAACTGCTCTTGGCATCTCGGCCTCAGTAAGTACTTCTCTGACAGTGAACCTAAAGAAGCATATATATACATGCATATATGCAGTATATGTATGCATATATATATATATATATAAATACTTTTGCAAGGCACTGTAGAAGTACTGTATATATATATAGATATATCTATATATATATATATATAGATATATCTATATATATATACAGTACTTCTACAGTGCCTTGCAAAAGTATTCACCCCCCTTAGTGTTTTGTTGCCTCACAGCCTGGAATTAACATGGATTGTTTGAGATTTCCATTGTTTAATTTACAGAACATGCCCACAACTTTGAAGATTTTTTTTTATTATTGTGAAGCAAACAACAAATAGGACAAAATAACAGAAAAAGTCAACGTGCATAACTATTCACCCCCCTAAAGTCAATACTTTGTAGAGCCACCTTTTGCGGCTATCACAGCTTCAAGTCACTCTGGATAAGTCTCTATGAGCTTGCCACATCTTACCACTGTGATTATTTGCCTATTCCTCCTTGCAAAACTATTCCAGCCCATTCAAGTTGCATGGTTTGCGCTTGTGAACAGCAATCTTTAAGTCTGACCACAGATTTTCTATTGGATTGAGGTCTGGGCTTTGACTAGGCCATTCCAACACATTTACATGTTTCCCCTTAAACCACTCAAGTGTTGCTTTAGCAGTGTGTTTGGGGTCATTGTCCTGCTGGAAGGTGAACCTCCGTCCTAGCCTCAAATCACACACAGAGTGGTTGCTCAAGAATATCCCTGTATTTAGCACCATCCATCTTTCACTCAACTCTGATCAGTTTCCCACATCCCCACAGCATAATGCTGCCACCACCATGTTTCACTGTGGGGATGGTGTTCTTTGGGTGATGTGATGTTTTGGATTTGCGCCAGATATAGCGTTTTCTTTGATTGACAAAAAGTTAAATTTTAGTCTCATCAGTCCAGAGCACCTTCCTCCATACATTTTGTGAGTCTCCCACATGCCTTTTCGCAAACTTAAAACGTGCCATTTTGTTTTTTGCTGAAATTTTTTCTGGCCACTTTGCCATAAAGCCCAACTCTACATAGGATGGCTTATGGTCATCCTTTGTACAGATACTCCAGTCTCTGCTATGGAACTCTGCAGTTCCTCCAGGGTTACCTTAGGTTTCTGTGCTGCCTCTCTTATTAATGCCCTCCTTGTCCGTGAGTTTTGGTGTGCGGCCGTCTCTTGGCAGGTTTGGTGTTTTGCCATGTTCTTTCCATTTGGTTATGATAGATTTGATGGTGCTCCTAGGGATCATCAAAGATTTGGATATTTTTTTATAACCTAACCCTGACTTGTACTTCTCAACAACATTGTCCCTTACTTGTTTGGAGAGTTCCTTGGTCTTCATGGCAGTGTTTTGGTTAGTGGTGCCTCTTGCTTAAGTGTTGCAGCCTCTGGGGCCTTTCAAAAAGGTGTGTATATGTAATGACAGATCATGGGACACTTAGATTGCACACAGGTGGACATCATTTCACTAATTATGTGACTTCTGAAGGTAATTGGTTGCACTAGAGCTTTTTATGGGCTTAATAACAAATGGGGTGAATACATATGCACATGCCAATTATCAGTTTTTTTATTTCTGAAAAATAGTTATTTGTATATATTTTTCTAATTTTACTTCACCAATTTATGCTATTGTGTTCTGATCCATCACATATAATTCAGATTAAAAAAACATTAAACTAAAGGCTGTAATGTAACAAAATAGGTTAAAAGCCAAGGGGGGTGAATACTTTTGCAAGGCACTGTATATTACCGTGAAGGAGACAGTGTTTCTAAAATCAAATGCAATGCTTCTTCAGTGGCTTTCTTACTGTACAGTGATGCTGCAGGACTTTTCAAGCTTGCTGAGAATGTGCACATTATGTGACTCTCCTGTGGGTTCACAGGAGTACATTGCATGCTATAATTATTCCACTGATGTATTTATATCCATTATCAGGGAATAATGTAATGTGAACATTGTGCACCAGCAGTTTCACTTGGAACTGTGCCTGAGGACTCAGTGATCATATGAAAAACTTAGCCAGAGCTCCCTCTCTATACTTCATAATTTACTACATTGTCTGATAATTTACATTTAATAATTGTATTGTACTTTAGTAATAATATTTCTCAAGTTTTATTCCAAATAGATGTATATTTAATTTGAAATAGCATTACAAACATGCCGCTTTTTTTTTATTGCCATGTGTTTTGTGACATACTCAGCACACGTCAAATTGTTCTAACTGATATGACTAAATGGGAAAAAGCACTTCAATATGCTATCCCCTTAGCACAATGGGAAAAAATTTGGGCAGTGGCAGCCAAGTCTTTACTATGCGTGATATACAAAGAAAACATTTATAAGATCTTGATGGTCTGGTACAGGACCCCTGAGGTCTTGCAGGCTTATGACCCAACAATACCTAAAGAAAGCTGGAGATGGGGCCAGGGGACAGGAACCCTATATCATACAGTATTTTCTGGCAGTGCCCCCATACACATCCTTTTTGGACACAAGTGATGCAGATATTGAAGCAGGTGTTACAGTATCTCACAAAAGTGAGTTCACACCTCACATTTTTGTAAATATTTTATTATATCTTTTCATGTGACAACACTGAAGAAATGACACTTTGCTGCAATGTAAAGTAGTGAGTGTACAGTTTGTATAACAGTGTAAATTTGCTTTCCCTTCAAAATAACTAAACACACTGCCATTAATGTCTAAACCGCTGGCAACAAAAGTGAGCACACCCCCAAGTGAAAATGTCCAAATTGGGCCCAAAGTGTCAATATTTTGTGTGGCCACCATTATTTTCCAGCACTGCCTTAACCCTCTTGGGCATGGAGTTCACCAGAGGGTCACAGGTTGCCACTGGAGTTCTCTTCCACTCCTCCATGACGTCATCACGGAGCTGGTGGATGTTAGAGGTCTTGCACTCCTCCACATTCCGTTTGAAGATGCCCCACAGATGTTTAATAGGGTTTAGGTCTGGAGACATGCTTGGCCAGTCCATCACCTTTACCCTCAGCTTCTTTAGCAAAGCAGTGGTCGTCTTGGAGGTGTGTTTGGGGTCATTATTATGTTGGAATACTGCCCTGCGGCCCAGTCTCCGAAGGGAGTGGATCATGCTCTGCTTCAGTATGTCACAGTATATGTTGGCATTCATGGTTCCCACAATGAACTGTAGCTCCCACCACCATGCTTGACTTTGGGCAAGACACACTTGTCTTTGTACTCCTTAACTGGTTGCCACCATACACGCTTGACACCATGTGAACCAAATAAGTTTATCTTGATCTCATCAGACCACAGGACATGGTCCCAGTAATCCATGTCCTTAGTCTGCTTGTCTTCAGCAAACTGTTTGCGAGCTTTCTTGTGCATCATCCTTAGAAGGGGACTTCTTTCTGGGACAACATCCATGCATACCAATTTGATGCAATGTGCAGTGTATGGTCTGGGCACTGACAGGCTGACCCCCCACCCCTTCAACCTATGCAGCACTCATATGTCTATTTCCCAAAGGCAATATCTGGATATGATGCTGAGCACGTGCACTCAACTTCTTTGGTAGACCATGGCGAGGCTTGTTCTGAGTAGAACCTGTCCTGTTAAACTGATGTATGGTCTTTGCCACCTCACTGCAGCTCAGTTTCAGGGTCTTGGCAATCTTCTTATAGCCTAGGCCATCTTTATGTAGAGCAACATTTCGTTTTTTCAGATCCTCAGAGAGTTCTTTGCCATGAGGTGCTATGTTGAACTTCCAGTGACCAGTATGAGAGAGTGAGAGGGATAACACCAAATTTAACACACCTGCTCCCCATTCACACTTGAGACCTTGTAACACTAAATAGTTACATGACACCGGGGAGGGAAAATGGCTAATTGGGCCCAATTAGGACATTTTTACTTAGGGGTGTGCTCACTTTTGTTGCCAGCAGTTTAGACATTAATGGCTGTGTGTTGAGTTATTTTGAAGGGGCAGCACATTTACATTGTATACAAGCTGTACACTCACTACTTTACATTGTAGCAAAGTGTCATTTCTTCAGTGTTGTCACATGAAAAGATATAATAAAGTATTTACAAAAATGTGAGGGGTGTATTAATTTTTGTGAGATACTGTATATGCAGTGGCGGCTGGTACTCAAAAAATTTTTTTTTTTGGGGGGGGGGGCAAACAAACTGAAAAATTCTGAAAAAAAAACATCAATTGCAGCATCACTGTGTCCATCAAACGCAACAACTGTGCCATCAAACGCAGCCACTGTGCCCATCAAACGCAGCCACTGTGCCATCAAACGCAGCCACTGTGCCCATCAAATGCCGCCACTGTGACCATCAATTGCCACCACTGTGCCCATCAAACATAGCCACTGTGCCCATCAAACGCTACCACTGTGCCATCAAAACGAAAAGGAGCCGGGCGCCTGAATAGGGGGTGGCAGCGGCAGCCATGGATAGATTCATGCAATGCATGAATCTATCCATTGGTCATATGGGGGTGGCTGGAGAGAGGGGGCGGCGCCCGTGCACCCTTATGAATGCATCGCCACTTTATATATATCTCTACCATTGGACCCTATTCACTGTCTTCTAGGACTACTTATCCAGGGTTTATCTAAATGCAAAAAATTGTCACCAACATGATGATAGCACCTAGATGACTTATTCTACTTCAATGGAGAACGACCTTGAACCCATTTCATACCCAACTGTTAAATAGTATAGCAGACATTAGAAGATTAGAACATTTTACAGCACCTCATGGCCTACCTAATATACAATCCATCCCTTCTGATGGGAACTTCACCTTGCATTAACTACAAACTGTATACTGTTATCTTCATACTCTTGACACCAATGCTTTATACTGTTTTTCAAGTAGCTCCTCCCAAGTGTATACAATCCTGATAGCTAGTATTGATTTTATGCCAAATAAATGTGATTTTGCATTATAAAAATAACAGTTAGAGGAGACGTACAGTGTATTAGAGACAATGATAGATATCCATGTCTTTTGATATGTCTCATGTTATTTAATTTGTATTGTACACCTATGCTATACTCTGCTTGTTCTGTAATTACTGATCTGTAGCTTGTAACCATGATCATTTTCTTGAAAGAAATCAATAAAAACAATAACTCCAAATTTTTTTTTATAATTGGTCCATGCATGGCTTCTCTGCATATGCTGCAGGTTGACCAGATGCAATAAGTCCAGATCATTTAAGCCTTAGAGGATCGCAGGGGAACACAGTATGCTGTACACAGCATAGAATCTGCCAACTTAACCCTAAGAATCCCCAGAATCTCAGGTTCAAGTGTGGGTCCATTTCATTTCTCTTTTTTGTCACCCACAGCATGTGCAGAAAGTAAAGTTGCCTATGGATCATAGATTATTGTTGGGTGCGCAGAGTCTTTGGTTTTCAATGGACAGGGCAACTATGGTGTAGGTACAGAGAAGATAATTTTATCTATTTTTTTTGAGATTGTGAAACATTGTGAAATGTTGATCTACTGAGGTATCTGAATGTCTTTGGGGATAAAGAAAGATTTTTTCCCCAATCACAGTAAAACAAACAAACAATAACTTTTGCGCAAACCAACCAATACACGCTTATTGCGATTTTTATTACCAAAAATATGTAAAAGAATACATCAATTGATAATGTTTGGGGTTCTAAGTAATTTTCTAGAACACAAATGCAGATTTTTAGATATATGTGAGAAATGTCAAAATTGGCCCAGACTTAAGTGGTTATCCCCAATACCCTTCAAGGTATTATACTCACCCGAGTACAATTCTGGCAAAATGATGCTGTGTGACTCATGGGGACAAATTTACAAGGAAAGTCTGGGAACTGACCCCTAACATAAAACACCTCCATCCCTAATATCAGAAAAAAGCAAATGAAAGTCGCCCACGGGACTTTAAATGAGGTGTAAATGGTGATCAAAGGGTAGACAAATATAAAGGTACAAGTATTTATTGAATACAGCAGCATAATCCATAATAGGGCATAAGCATGGGTAAAAAGGTTCATAAAACAGCAACATTGCATGGTGATCCTAAAACATAGCCATGAATAAATAGTAATACATATAATACAGGTATGCATAGTACATCTCTAACCCGACGCGTTTCGCGAGCTTTCCTCGCTTCATCAGGGGCTGATGTGCATAGCTGCTGTCTGTAAATACAGATAAAGTAATTAGAGTAACGGTTATGAAGGGATACAGCAAGAAGCCAGAACCGATCATCCCATACTTACTTGTAAAACCAAGGCTACAAACACATGACCCAAGTACAGGTCGGCGGAGAGCGTCTCCCCCGGGAGCTGAAGGGGCCGAGAAACCAACCAGAGGACCGAGGCCAGGCGTGGGGGGCAGCATGGCAGAGTGAGGAGAAGAAAAGAGGGCGTGAACCCAGATTGTTCCCAAATGTACTGCAGGGCAACTCTCTGTATGGAAATGTAAACATATGGTAATATAGAGTTAAAGAGTAAATAAGTATGAGATGTATATCGTGGCATGAAATGCAAGATATGTTAATAAACAAGATCTACAGTAGTGACATTGGTATTGTCATAGAGATATAAATATGTACTGCTTGCATGATATGCATAAGGTGTCCCGCAGAGCAGAGGGAAAAAGGAGGGTACAAGGTAGAGAAGTGAATGAGAGAGGGAAGAAAGTGGAGAGGGAGAAGGGGAGAACAGGGGGAGGTGAAGTGGATGGTGACAGGAAAAGACAAAAAGAGAAGAAAGAAGAAAGAAAAAAGAAGGGAAGAACAGGGCCAGGAGAAAGAGAAAGAGAAAGTGAGAGGGGTGGGGAGAGATGAAACAGAGTGAAGAGGAGGACAAATTAGTTGATGGTGTAATGAACTAGAGAAGTATTTCCGTGTGGAAAGAAAAACAGTGTAATAAAGGGAATCAATCAGAAGCAGCAAGTGAGGATAGGTCCGCTGTGGAGTGCAGGTAATTATGTAAAAGTAAATGAGTAGGGTGCTTACCAAAATATGCAGCGTCCGGACTGAGTGTAGGAGAAAAAGTGAGAGGGAAGTTGCCATGCTGACACCCCCAGCCTTATATCCGGACATCCGCCGGGTTCTCCGCCCCTAACGTCATGCGTCAGGTGGGGCAAAGGGGATCGCAACGCACCCGCCGCAAAGAGGCAGGCACTCGCGATCCCCAGCCCCCTTCAGGATGACACATCCCGCCCATCAAAAAGGGGGGGCCGCTGTGATGCGGACATCCCCAGGTGGGCGTGGAAAGGCATGACGCCGATGCACTGGTGGCCCCGCCCCTCCGGAAAAACCAGAGAGACGGGGACAGCTGGGGAAGTGAATCCCCATTTGTGCATCGCAGCTCCCGGGGGGTAAAACAGACCGCCCAACCCGAACACGGGCGCAGTGAAGGAGCTAGGTCTACAAGTACATGGTAGATTATAAACAGTAATATAAAGATATGCTAGTAAGGATCATGGAGGTTCAGTAGTAGCCGAACCCATGTAGCCCCTAGGATCTAGGGTCAGCATCAGACCAGGGCATTATGGTGTTTTCCACCTGGGTACAAATTTACAAGGAAAGTCTGGGAACTGACCCCTAACATAAAACACCTCCATCCCTAATATCAGAAAAAAGCAAATGAAAGTCGCCCACGGGACTTTAAATGAGGTGTAAATGGTGATCAAAGGGTAGACAAATATAAAGGTACAAGTATTTATTGAATACAGCAGCATAATCCATAATAGGGCATAAGCATGGGTAAAAAGGTTCATAAAACAGCAACATTGCATGGTGATCCTAAAACATAGCCATGAATAAATAGTAATACATATAATACAGGTCTCACTTTCTCTTTCTCTTTCTCCTGGCCCTGTTCTTCCCTTCTTTTTTCTTTCTTCTTTCTTCTCTTTTTGTCTTTTCCTGTCACCATCCACTTCACCTCCCCCTGTTCTCCCCTTCTCCCTCTCCACTTTCTTCCCTCTCTCATTCACTTCTCTACCTTGTACCCTCCTTTTTCCCTCTGCTCTGCGGGACACCTTATGCATATCATGCAAGCAGTACATATTTATATCTCTATGACAATACCAATGTCACTACTGTAGATCTTGTTTATTAACATATCTTGCATTTCATGCCACGATATACATCTCATACTTATTTACTCTTTAACTCTATATTACCATATGTTTACATTTCCATACAGAGAGTTGCCCTGCAGTACATTTGGGAACAATCTGGGTTCACGCCCTCTTTTCTTCTCCTCACTCTGCCATGCTGCCCCCCACGCCTGGCCTCGGTCCTCTGGTTGGTTTCTCGGCCCCTTCAGCTCCCGGGGGAGACGCTCTCCGCCGACCTGTACTTGGGTCATGTGTTTGTAGCCTTGGTTTTACAAGTAAGTATGGGATGATCGGTTCTGGCTTCTTGCTGTATCCCTTCATAACCGTTACTCTAATTACTTTATCTGTATTTACAGACAGCAGCTATGCACATCAGCCCCTGATGAAGCGAGGAAAGCTCGCGAAACGCGTCGGGTTAGAGATGTACTATGCATACCTGTATTATATGTATTACTATTTATTCATGGCTATGTTTTAGGATCACCATGCAATGTTGCTGTTTTATGAACCTTTTTACCCATGCTTATGCCCTATTATGGATTATGCTGCTGTATTCAATAAATACTTGTACCTTTATATTTGTCTACCCTTTGATCACCATTTACACCTCATTTAAAGTCCCGTGGGCGACTTTCATTTGCTTTTTTTGTGACTCATGGGGGAGCACACAGTTGCCATTAGTCTCTCTCATAGCTATTCCCAAACTCCTCTTCACATGTTAAGGCCGAACTTATTCATTCCTATGAAGAGACCTTCAATCCCTGGGGCACGTGATAGACTACCTCTCCATAATTCATGAATGAGACTTTGTACTCACATGCACAGATGTGTTTAGGGCCAGTCAGGACAGTTCCCATTAATAAACTGCTCTATGCGTGTCTCAGTAAAAATGCGACAAAAACATGTGCTCCCATTACACTAGGTGTGAATGGGGCCTAAAAGTGAAATTGGTCTGCTTACACAAAAACAATGACAGCTGAGTGTCTCCATCTACTCCAGTGGTTCTCAACCCCTGTCCTCACTACTCACTAACAGGCCAGGTTTGCAAGATAACTGAAATACATCACAGGTGATATAATTTGCTGCTCAGTGATCGCAGTATTCTAGTCTGCATCTCCCCAAAGTAATACTTAAAATCTGGCCTGTTAGTGGGTCCTGAGGACAGGAGTTGAGAACCACTGATCTACTCCCTCCCATGTACAGTTGTGCTCATAAGTTTACATACCCTGGCAGAATTTATGATTTGTTGGCCATTTTTCAGAGAATATGAATGATAAAACAAAAACGTTTCTTTTAATCGTGGTTAGTGTTTGGCTGAAGCCATTTATTATCAATCAACTGTGTTTACTCTTTTTAAATCATAATGGCAACAGAGACTACCAAAATGACCCTGATCAAAAGTTTACATACCTTGGTGATTTTGGCCCGATAACATGCATACAAGTTGACACAAAGGGTTTTGAATGGCTATTAAAGGTAACCATCCTCACCTGTGATCTGTTTGCTTGTAATTATTGTGTGTGTATAAAAAGCCAATGAGTTTCTGGACTCCTGACAGACCCTTGCATCTTTCCTCTAGTGCTGCACTGATGTTTCTAGATTCTGAGTCATGCGGAAAGCAAAAGAATTGTCAAAGGATCTGGTGGAAAAGGTAGTTGAACTGTATAAAACAGGAAAGGGATGTAAAAATATATCCAAGGAATTGAGAAACCCAATCAGCAGTGTTCAAACTCTAATCAAGAAGTCGAAAATGGTCAGGTAACTAACTAAAATTTCAGCCACAACTGCCAGGAAAATTGTTCAGGATACAAAGAAAAACCCCAGAAATAACTTCAGCTGAAGTACAGGACTCTCTGAAAACATGTGGCATGGCTGTTTCAAGATGCACAATGAGGAGGCACTTGAAGAAAGATGGGCTGCACAGTCGAGTCGCCAGAAGAAAGCCAGCCATTACTACGCAAATGCCACGAAGTATCCCGCTTACAAAATGCCAAACAACACAGAGACAAGCCTCAAGCCTTCTAGCACAAAGTCATTTGGAGTAATGAGACAAAAAGTGAGCTTTTTGGCCACGACCTTAAACCCTACATTTGGAGAGGAGTCAACAAGGCCTATGATGAAAGGTACACCATTCCTACTGTGAAACACGGAGGTGGATCACTGATGTTTTGGGGATGTGTGAGCTACAAAGGCAGAGGAAATTTGGTCAAAATAGTTGGCAAGACGAATGCAGTATGTTATCAAAAAATACTGGAGGAACATTTGCATTCATCAGCCAGGAAGCTGCGAATGGGACGTACTTGGACATTCCAACATGACAAGGATCCAAGACACAAGGCCAAGTTGACCTGCCATTGGCTACAGCAGAATAAAGTTAAGGTTCTGGAGTGGCCTCAATATCATTGAGCCACTCTGGGGAGATCTCAAACGTGCAGTTCATGCAAGGCAGACCAAGATTTTACAGGAACTGGAGGCTTTTTGCCAAAAGGAATGGGCAGCTTTACCATCCGAGAAGATAAAAAGCCTCATCCACAAATACCACAAAAGACTTCAAGCTGTCATTGATGTTAAAGGGGGCAAAACACAGTATTAAGAACTGGGGTATGTAAACTTTTGATCAGGGTCATTTGGGTTGTTTCTGTTGTGATAACGATTTAAAAAGAGTAAACACAGTTGATAATAAATGGCTTCAGCCAAACACTAACCATGAGTGAAATAAAAGTTTTCGTGTCATCATTCATATTGTCTGAAAAATGGTCAAGAAATCATAAATTCTGCCAGAGTATGTAAACTTATGAACACAACTGCACTTGTACAGTATAAACCTAGCCATACACTATGCAACCTGATTGTACAATCCCTGTACAAATTCCTTTAGATTTACCAAGACAATGTAATCAGTCAGGCCCTTGCACTACATAGACTGTACAGTCAGATTTTACTATGTACGGCCACCTTAAAGAGGAAATTAGGAAAGTGGGTGGAACTAAAAAAGAGGTAGTATAGTAATGAGGAAGGTGTGGTCCAGAGCAGTAAAACATGCCCTATTCTGTGATGCATTAAGGCAGTGCATAATGGGATATGAAGTTTCCTGAATGGTCTTGTGATCTTATAGGAAGTCATTTCTCGGAATTCTTTTTATTTTTTTATTTTGTAGGTACAGATTCAAAGCTGCTATGGATTAGGTAAGTGAGAGATAAGTAAATTAGAAAATACATAAGAAAAGGCTTCTATTTAATATAAAAAGTGGAATTCTGCTTGAAAAGGTGAACTTAGACTGCCAGAAATCAAAAACCCCATTGACCTGGCACACACTGAGGGTACCACTGGCCGAATTACAGATCCCAGAGCTGTCATCAGCTTTATAAGGGAAGGGGCGAGATAGTAGTGATATTGTTGATCAATTGTGGCCATGACAGTAGAAATACTGCCTTTATATATGATGCTCAGCTCCTACCGAATAGGGGGCCAAATGGGCAAAAGTTTATCTAGCTAAAGTTCAGCCAAAACTAGGTTCAGACCAAACCCTTCTCTACTAGGAATGTGTGTCCATCTGCAATGACCAGGCCAACACCTGGCTATACATCTGCTCAAAGAGTAACATGTGAACACTGTTGTGTTCTGGCATGAGAGACTGCATTCTAATAGGCTGAGATTCTGTACTTTATAGCCAGAAGGCTTTGCAATTACTTTGAATTCTGTATGATGTTGACACGCAAGTGTGGGCATCCTGTTGTAATAAATATTTCCCCTTAAAGTGTTACTAAACCCACAACAGTAAAATCAGTCTGTATATGCAGTAAAGCATGTTTGTTATACTCACTGTGTAACCTAATGGGTTAATCCTCTGCATTGTGTAAAAAGGATGTTTGATCCTGTCTTCTCTGATCCTCACCCTCTTCAACTGTCCCCAATCTATTTCCTAATAAGACAGAGCCTTTGGAGTCACTCTATACATGCTCAGTTTGGTGTGTATTGCTAGAAAGTGTTTTTTTTTTGTTTTTTTTTTGGAGGGTGCGTGAGATCGGCACAGGACCAGAACCAGGAACAGCACTGTCCAGACAGAGGGTAAGGGGTCCTGCAGCCTCATAGGACAATCAGGGGAGAATGAAAACTCCTCCTACAAGCTTTAACCAAACACTGATAGAAATCACAAGACTGCTGTATACTGCTGATTAGAAAAGGTATTTAGCAGTTTATATTTACTAAAATAATTTAATTTCCATGTTCTGTGTAATGTGGGAAACCATATATAGTGCATGCAGAGTCCTGGGTTTAGTAACTCTTTAAGTAAAAGTGGACAAAAAAGCCCTGAAACATATTTTACAGGCTAAGCTGAAGGTGATAAAAAGTTTTAACACTGAGCTGAACGCTCACACTCTGTACACTTAGCTTACAGACATCTTGGTAGTGAGCAAATTCACTAAAACACAAAATGAGAAGATGCCAGCAATACATTTAGATTTAAAAATGTGACTAGGCCTTAAATTAATGTATACTGGCAGATATTGCTATTTGGTAGTGTCAAATGTGCATGGCCTGTAAAATCATTCATCTCTATAAGTTACTCGAATGTTTTACCTATCTGAGTTAGATAATTATTCATTCAAGTTGACAACCTTAACATTTCTGGGAATAATTGCTTTCTCAATAAAGTAAAGCCACTAAACAGTTATTACTCTACCATTAATGATAAGTTCAAACGGCAGGTTTATTATCATTTTAGTTTACAACAAATGTTATGTGAATGTCTTTAGTCACGAAACATAAAATATTTCCCATTACTCATTAGTTTAGTCATGCATGCTAAAAAATGAGGAACAGGAAAAGAAAATATGTGTGATAACAAATACAAGCACACTCAAATAAGCAGTGCAGAGAAAAGTAATGGTCCAATGATGGTTCACTGTTTCTAAACAGAGAGCAAGACCTGATAGTTGAACACGTTTTTTTAAGAAATTTTTGGCTGGCCAGAAGGGATCAGTTAAAATGATTACCTAGGCCTATTGGGTCATTTATTATGTGCTAGAAGGTGATAATAAGCACCTCATGTAGCCTGCTGGAAAATATGCCTTCATGCACGTCATGATCATTAAGTGAAAAAAAGAGTTCAGCACTATATCTAACAGTGTAATAAATTAACATAATAAATTAACAACAAATGATTCAAATAAATATAATAGTCCAGAATGTGCTCAATAAAGGCATATGTGAAAGTGCACACAAAAAATCAAATAAAATTTGTACAATAATAATTCTTGTGAATTTTTTTTGTTTTTTGTGAATTGAATAAAGTCCCATAAGAAATTCCATGCCAAATGAGAAAGGGATCCAGGGACAGCAAATGTGACACTCAGAAAATATCCACACTGGGGGCTTACCAGAAAGCCAGCACCCCCCCCCCCCCTTACTCAGGGAGGTCAAGGAGCGTTCTATCAATCAATGGATCCAATAATGGAAACTTGAACATCTACTCAGTTGACTGCAGGCAACCAATTCCCAGGTAAAGCCAGACAAGTGACTCCAAATAGGCAATCTACCAAGTCATCACCCAATCAATGGGTCATATATAAGCAAGATAAAAGGCTCCACAGTGCAGTATTGTAAAAACATCTGTTTTTTTAATGATGTAAGGAGGGACTCCACTGAGGATGCCTGATGTAAGAAGGGACGTTGCTGGGGATGCCTGATGTTAGGAGGGCCTCCGCTGGGGATGCCTGATGTAAGGAGGGACTTCGCTGGGGACACCTGATGTAAGAAGAGACTGCACTGGGGACACCTGATGTAAGGAGGGACTCCGCTGGGGACACCTGATGTAAGGAGGGACTCCGCTGGGTTCACCTGATGTAAGGAGGGACTCCACTGGGGACGTCTGATGTAAGGAGGGAATCTGCTGGGGACACCTGATGGCACCTGGTAGCAGGCGACATGACAAGTAACAAACTCAGGGCTCCCACTGATTCTGCATTATGGTGAGTTGAACTATTTCATTTTATATTACAATGTAATAATAAAATAATGTGCTTCAATCATCCTGACACCATAACAACCATGTTGCCGGGAAGATTGAAGCGCTAACACCAGGTGTTTGGAGTATCTTTATCTGCTGATTGTTAAACTTTCTGGCATACACATATTTCTTTTGTGGTATAGGATCTGGGCTTGCTGTCCATCCATCCCTCTTTCTTTCCTTCCTTCTCTCTCTTTCCCTCCCTATCTCTTTCTTTCTTTCTCCCTCCATCCCTCGTTCATCTCAGACTCGGACCACGCCCCCTTGAACCATGCCCCCTTTAAGTCCACTCTTTAGGTTAACCGCTTCCGGACCAGCCGCCGCAGTTTTACTGCTGCAGGTTGGCTCCCCTGCGCAAAACCACATACTCTATGTGGGCTCGCGGGGACCAGATAACAGGCATGCACGCCCGCTGTACAGCGGGGGTGCTGATGCTCGTGGCCGACGGCCACGGTGACCGCCGGCCACGGTGACCGCCGACTACCAGTGATCGTGACCAGGAGACACAGAACAGGGACGAGTGTGTGTAAACACACACTTTCCTGTTCCGTTCTGACAGGAGTGACAGATCGTGTGTTCCTATTAGCTAGGAACCACGATCTGTCACTTCCTGTAGTAAGTCCCTCCCCCTTCAGTTATAATCACCTCCCAGGGAACACAGTTAACACCTTCACCGCCCCCTAATGTTAACCCCTTCACTGTCAGTGACATTTTTACAGTAATCAATGCATTTTTAATCGCACTAATTGCTGTATTAATGACAATGGTTCCAAAAATGTGTCAAAATTGTCCGATGTGTGGCCATAATGTCGCAGTCATGATAAAAATTGCAGATCGCCGCCATTACTAGTAAGAAAAAAATAATAATACAAATGCTATAAATCTATCCCCTATTTTGTAGACACTATAACTTTTGCGCAAACCAATCAATATACGCTTATTGCGATTTTTTTTTTACCAAAATATGTAGAAGAATACATATCTGCCTAAACTGAGGAAAAAAATTGCTTTTTTATATATTTTTGGGGGATATTTATTATAGCAAAAAGTATAAAATATTGCGTTTTTTTTCAAAATTGTCGCTCATTTTTTATTTATAGCGCAAAAAATAAAAACAGCAGAGGCAATCACATACCACCAAAAGAAAGCTCTATTTGTGGGAAAAAAAGGATGTTAATTTTGTTTGGGTACAATGTTGCACGAACACCCAATTGTCAGTTAAAGCGACGCAGTGACAAATTGCAAAAAGTGCTCTGGTCAGGAAGGGGATAAATTCTTCCGGGGCTGAAGTAGTTAAACCACACCCATTTTCCATTTTCTTCTACACCACGCCTTAAAACCAATGCCAGCCCTGTAATTATAATAAGACTCCGCCTACAGACAAAAAAGTGTCCCTATAAATTTTTTAACAATGTTGACTAATATGTTCTTGTTGCAGGGAAAATCTCACACTTTAATTTTTATTTCAGGATAAAACATGCCTTGTCTCTCCATCTTATATTGCGGCCCAACCAAGCTTACATCCTGTCAAGCCACTAGGGATGAGCCGAACACCCCTCCCCCTGTTCGGTTCACACCAGAACTTGCGAACAGGCAAAAATTTGTACGAACACGCAAACACTGTTAAAGTCTATGGGACATGAACATGAAAAATCAAAAGTGCTCATTTTAAAGGCTTATATGCAAGTTATTGTCATAAAAATGTTTGGGGACCCAAGTCCTGCCCCAGGGGACATGTATCAATGCAAAAAAAGTTTTAAAAACTGGCATTTTTTTCAGGAGTAGTGATTTTAATAATGCTTAAAGTGAAACAAAAAAATGAAATATTCCTTTAAATATCATGCCTGGGGGCACGATAAAGTAGCGCATCTTTCCCGTGTTTAGAACAACACCACAGCAAAATGACATTTCAAAAGGAAAAAATGTAATATAAACTACTCACGGCTGTAATGAATTGTCGGATCCCGGCAATATAGATAAAAATCATCTAAAAAAAAACGGCATGTCCATTACCAGGCCCTTTGGGTCTGGAATGGATATTAAGGGGAACCCTGCGCTATAATTTTTAAAAAATTGAGTGGGGGTACCCCCAAATCCATACTAGGCCCTTCAGGTCTGATATGGATATTAAGGGGAACCCTGTGCCAAAATTAAAAAAAAGTAGTGTAGGGCCCCCCAAAATCCATACCAGGCCCTTCAGGCCGCAGGAAAAGGGGGGGCAGAGAGCAACCTGGCAGGCCGCAGGAAAAGGGTGGGCTAGAGAGTGGCCAACCTCCTGAACTGCAACAGGCCACATGCCCTCAACATGGGGAGGATGCTTTGGGGTCCTCCATTTTGATGGGGACAAGGGCCTCATCCCCACAACCCTTGCCTAGTGGTTGTGGGGGTCTGTGGGTGGGGGGCTTATCGAAATCTGGAAGCCCCCTTTAACAAGGGGAACCCCAGATCCCGGCCCCCGTATGTGACTGGTTATCGGGTACATTGTACCCCTACTCATTTACCAAAAAAAGTGTCAAAATGGTAAAAATGACAGTAGACCATTTGGGACAAGTCCTTTATAAAAAAAAAACTGTCCTGTGATGTCCATTCATCTTCGATCACAGCGTCCGACGACCTAATTAAAAAAATGGAAAAAACTCTACCTCCATGGGAGGCTCCCGCTGACTGTAGGCTTTCTGCAATGATAGCTGTTGTATAGCTGAGGGCGGAGCCACCCGGTGATGTAAATGGGTGACCCCACCCCCTCTGATGTTACGTGACCCAAAGCATCCTCCCCATGTTGAGGTCATGTGACCTGGTACGGTTCAGGAGGGGGGGTGTCGCTCTCTCGTCCCCCCTTTTCCTGCGGCCTGCCAGGTTGCGTGCTCAGATAAGGGTCTGGTATGGATTTTGGCGGGACCCCTACACCATTTTTAAAAAAATTTTGGCTCAAGGTTCCCCTTAAAATCCATACCAGATCTGAAGGGCCAGGTATGTATTTTGGGGGGACTCCTACACCATTTTTAAAAAAAATTGGTGCAGGGTTCCCTTAATATCCATACCAGACCTGAAGGGCCTGTTATGGATTATGGGGGAACCCCCACGCAATTTAAAAAAAAAATTTTGGCGTAGGGTTCCCCTTAATATCCATACCAGACCCAAAGAGCCTGGAACTGGACTGGGGGAAGGACCCATGCCGTTTCTTTTCAATGATTTTTATCTATATTGCCAGGATCCAACATTTCATTACAGCCACAAGTATTTTTAAATGACATTTTTTACATTAGAAATTTAATTTTGCTGTGGTACTGTCTTAAACACGAGAAAGATGGACTACTTTATAGGTATACTAAGGACCCCCCCCAGGCACGATATTTAAAGGAATATTTCATTTTTATTGTTTCATTTTAAGCATTATTAAAATCACTGCTCCCGTAAAAAATGACATTTTTAAAACTTTTTTTGATACATGTCCCCTGGGGCAGGACCCAGGTCCCCAAACACTTTTTATGGCAATAACTTGCATATAAGCCTTTAAAATGAGCACTTTTGGTTTTTCATGTTAATGTCCCATAGACTTTAACGGCATTCCGCGGCGTAATTCGAATTTGCTGCGAACGGGCGAATACCCGATGTTCGAGTCGAACTTACGTTTGACTTGAACACCGGGTTCATCCCTACCAGCCACTAAAAAATATTAATGATGATTTTACATCAGATAATATTATTTTTATAACACAAGCGCACTCACACACCACAGGTTGAACTTGATGGATTGGTGTCTTTTTTTCAACCTTACCAAATAAGTAACTATGTAGCTTTTATTGCAAGATTAACCACTTCCTGCAAAATCATTTTGAGGAAGTGGTTGTACCGGGGTGATGCCTGCAGCTAGAGGCATCAGCCTGGTACTGTTTTTTAGAGCAGACAGATGGCTTTCATGTGGTAACAACCGATGCGGCTAAGCAGCCGCTCTGCTGTTATCCCAAGCAGCAGTAAGGGATGCCCCCCTCCCACCGCCTTCCGCAGCCCCGCCCGGGTCTCGTGTTCCATCGGGAGACCTGAGCGACCAGCTAGTACGTCCGCTGGCTGGCTGGAGACCTGAACAAAGCCAGAATCAGCTTCAATCGGGTCTCCGATGTAGTAACCTGGAAGGGATGTTACAATGTCACTTCCAGTTTACTCGGCAGCCAACAGCGCTGATTTAAAAAAATCCAAAGTATTTGAAAAAACTGATTTGCCGTTTTGAATACTTTGAAGTGCAGATGAGGGGTTTGAGGTCTTTTAGACCCCAGATCCCTCCATAAAGTGTACCTGTCACTGCCTATTACTGTCATAAGGGATGTTTACATTCCTTGTGACAGCAATAAAAGTGATCAGCTTTTTTTTTTTAAGGACAGCGTAAAAATAAATAAATAAATAAACAAATAAGAAAAAATAAAATAATTGAAAGCACCCCCATTCCCGCGTGCTTGTGCGCCAAAGAAACGCATACATAAATTGCGCCCACAAATGTAAACAGTGTTTAAATCACACATGTGAGGTACCGCTGCGATTAGAGCGAGAGCAATCATTCTAGCAAAAGACCTCCTCTGTAACTCTAAACTGGTAACCGTTAAAAAAATGTAAAACGTTGCCTATGGAGATTTTTAAGTACCGTAGTTTGTCTCCATTCCATGAGTGCATGCAATTTTAAAGTGTAACATGTTAGATATCTATTTACTTGGCGTAACATCATTTTTCATATTATACAAAAAAATTGGGCTAACTTTACTGCTTAGTTTTTTTTTTTAATTCAGTAAAGTGTATTTTTACAAAAAATTGCATTTGAAAGAACGATGTGCAAATACTGTGTGACATAAAATATTGCAACGACTGTCATTTTATTCTTCAGAGTCTCTGCTAAAAAATATACCTAATGTTTGGGGGTTCTAAGTAGAAACAAATACTGATTTTACCTTGTAAGCAACAAATGTCAGAAATAGGCCTGGTCTTTAAGTGGTTAAACCTGTCTTTACACTTCCTCTTATATTGCACTCAAATCAAGCTGCTTACATACTGCCAAGCCACTGTGCTATATTTGTGGCTACTGTCTCTCAAATAATACACTTTATCTTCCATTTAAAGATAACGCCTGACTTGTATTTTCCTTATTGATTACAGCCTAACTAAGCTGCTTACATACTTTCTAGCCACTCAAATCAGAAAATTATTTTTCTGCCAATTCAAGTGCTTACTTATAGTTCTGACACTAGACTATTTCTACTAAGCACGTACCTGAATTCAGGAGCTAATTGGGACTCTGGCACCCATAGGGGGATTTAGGTCTGACCCCCCTCACCAGCCCATAACATTTTTCAACAAAACACTACTACAGTCTTCATCCAGTAACCTTAATTTGTGATGTTATGACCTCACACAAAAGAATAGCAATTTGTTAACATTGTTAACACAGTTGTTAATAATTGTTAATTTTTAACAAAAATGTTAACACACATTGTTAACACATTGTTAACACAAACATGCAAACATAATCAATCAAATGATCTGTCCAATTTCTACATTTTTCTGCTCAGTGAACCCAATTGAAGATGTTTATAACAGCAAGGAAACAGGTAACAGGAAAATTACATACACAGTAGTTGGTCGAGCTTGTGCCACTAAGTATGATAAGGGTGACCGGTACAATACAATGTTGTGTCATAATTGGGTGGCATACTAAGGCTCAGTGCCCATGGCAAGGGGAGGTCATACAATATGGGGCCCTTAGCTTCAAAGAAAATCATCCAGTTCTGAAGAAATAATGCCCCCCTCAAATCTCATTAATGATATAACTGAAAATGAAGAGCTCAATAATTAGAATCAAATAGCATGTGAGATTTGTCCTACTTGTTGTTATAGGATTTTGTATAACTATAACTGTATACAGAATTACATGACATTCTTTTGATGTGGGCCTGTATTCCATTATAGCTCCCACTTAACTTTGCAGCATTATCAAATGAGAAGCCAGTAATGTTAACAACACTCAAGAAAACCTTTCTAACTGCTATTTCAGAATACCGGGCAAGCTTTCTCCCTGTTTGACATATCACAGAATTATGCGGCATTGTTCTTTCACTGAAACATCCTGAATGTTGTCCATTTGCACACTGAATTTAACAGCTTCTCTATAACACTGACATATTTGTTTCACCATGCTGCCCTTGATGGAGATACAATGACTGAAGGTTTACCAATGTTATAAGACCACCTCTTCCCTTAATATTGGGGCAATGTGCCGTTCATTTACTACTCGGGGCCCTAACTCTTTCTGCATGTTTGTGGAGATTATAATCATATAAACAGGCTCTAGAAAATTACTATGTTATAGATCGGGGTCACATAAAGTATGGGCCACTTTAACCATTCCTTTGTATCTAAGGCTTAATTTAGAAATGCAAAATGTATGTGGTGGGGGGCGCTAGGTCTATATTTACTATTAGCTATATTGCATAAAAAATGTCATGCTCAAAAGAAATTGTTACATACAAATCAATGTGCCATACAAAATTACTGAATATATGTATAATTCTAGATACAAATAGTGCATGTTTCAAAGGGATAACAACCATGCAATCCCTGCATATGTTGGAAAATAATGTCCTTGTGAAATTTTTTTTAATGAAAATCCTAATAGAAAAAAGTCCACGTGCAATTCCAAAAAACAGACAAAGCAAAATAAGTGACTCTTCAGCAGTGTAGATGAACAACCTTCACCAACTGTGTTGTACACCCAAATGGCTCTGTAAGTGGATGTCCGCTTACCAGAAGTTGTCCCCTTACCAGAACTTACCAGACGTTGTTGACCTTTTTAGTTAAAAAAAGGTCAAATAAAGCCTTTAGCAGGAAATGGCTTGCTGCAATGGTATGGATAAGCCGTGTGGTTAACCTTTTCCTCTCCCCCAGTAGGATGTCAGGAAATATGTAGAAGGATACAAGAAAGGCTAAAATAGTGTAATCCCATTTATTGATAAAACGATTAAAAACAAAAGCCAAATGGCTGCTTACATTTAGAGGCTGAGGCTGTACCGCTCATATGGGACTAAGAGCTCTGCTCTGCGCGTGGTATCTGGCATGCGCTTCACCATCAGCCGCCAACAACCACAGGGACCGGAATTGTGGATCGAAATTGCGTAACCAGGTCTAACAATTTCTTTTGGGTATGACTTTTTTATGCAATATAGCTAATAGTAAATATAGACCTAGCACCCCCCACCACATACATTTTTCATTTGCACTAGAACATCTAGTTTGGGGGATAGCAGCTTTAACTAATCATTCACAATAACTTTAGAAATGCGCCAAGTAATGAGCCTTTTCACAATCAAACAATTTTGATGTACTTTCTCATTTTACCTATGTCTCTGGTTAACATTAATTATAGTTTCAATGTCTACACAGTTTTTTGTGGACAGGTATTCATTTGCAGCTTTCAGGTGTTGTGCAGATCTCTCATGATGCCTAATTTGTGTATATATACATTTTAGTATCTGTAAGCACTAAAAGCCATACACGTTGAGCAAAACAGCTATTGTGTTGCCACACAAAAAGATACCCAATTTATTTGAATTAGGCAAGGGTGTACAACCACTTTAAGTATGCTTTAATGGTTGTACTAAATGAAGGATCTGGTGCCACAAATACCTAATGCCCTGTACACACGGTCGGACATTGATCGGACATTCCAACAACAAAATCCATGGATTTTTTCAGACGGATGTTGGCTCAAACTTGTCTTGCATACACACAGTCACACAAAGTTGTTGGAAAATCCGATCGTTTTGAACGCGGTGACGTAAAACACGTACGTCAGGACTATAAACGGGGCAGTAGCCAATAGCTTTCGTCTCTTAATCTATTCTGAGCATGCGTGGCACTTTGTGCGTCGGATTTGTGTGCACACAATCAGAGTTTAACCGATCGGATTTTGTTGTCGGAAAATTTTATAGCCTGCTCTCAAACTTTGTGTGTCGGAAATTCCTATGGAAAATGTGTGATGGAGCCTACACACGGTCGGAATTTCCGACAACAAGGTCCTATCACACATTTTCCATCGGAAAATCCTATCGTGTGTACAGGGCATTAGACTTTGATGTAGAAGGCAAATCAGAAGATATTGTAAATTAATCTGCAGATGTAGAAAGCATATCTGATGGTGCACCAACAGATTATGAACTTACAGAAGGCAAGGCATATCTAACCACAAATTTAGATTCCGCTATGACATTCTATTATTTGAAATGGCTATTTAAAATTACATGTGCAAATGTACTAACATGTTTTTGGAATTGTTGGTACTTACCTGAGACTAGGCCTCAATACTATCAGATGGTGAGGGACTTTTTTCTTGCGTTGGGTTTGGCTTGCCATCTGTTGACCTAGTGATGGTATTGGGTTTGGGGTATCAGTCTTTTAGGAAACAAAATTAATTTTATAATCTAACTAAGCTTTAAAATGTGAATAAGTTTTGGACACATTTAAGGAACCTGTAATAAAGGATCCATGTTGTCCACTTTTGAAGGTCCAGGGATGGCATCAGGAATGGGGCAGTGCTGCGGGAATACATTGCTCTGTTACATTCTGATTGTTGTGTGTTGACTTTGTCTTGCCATCAAAAATAGAGCAACCCCCTGTTCCCATTCAAGCCAGTCCACCCCTGTCCAAAGTCTATATTTTGAACATTTTGGGAATAATTGGGGATATAGGGATGAGAGGGAGTTCAGGGAATGTGAGGTTGTGGTTTTAAAGTGTTTTTGTACACTCTTCTTTGCCATTTTGTTTAACTTTTAAAACTTTGAGGACTTTTAAGAGCCTATACTAATAAAGTGTTTTGCCACTGTCCATTCTTTATGAAGTGAGGGAGTGCAGAATTTTTAAGAAAACTTTTCAAAGCTTTTAGATCTGTTGTGGCTGCTACTTCCACCTGGCAATTCCCACCCATTACTTTTCATCCCTAGTAAACATTCTGAATGATCCAGCAGTGATGCTTTTTTAACCTATTATTGTAGTTTCCTACTAGCTGGTTGCATGTATTTTATCTGATGGAAAATCCAGCAGAAAGTCAATGGACAGTAGCAGTGATTTTCTTGGATGCAAGAGCATGATCTTCTGTTTAAAAAGTGAGCAAAAATGTTAATACCATGACAAACATTTTTTAAACTAGCATATCTGTCTGCCTGCTTTATACTTTGTATTTTTTATCTTATGTCAAGTCTGATGCCTGTAAACTAACCTTGGTGAAATGTTAATGTCAATAACTAACTTAGCACAGCCAGTCCATTATAAATTAGCCGCTACAATTTTAAAATGCCCATATTTTCTAATCTGTGACTGTGCAAGAATCCAGATCACTTTTTAGACCATTTTTATCCTTGTATTAGGATTTTTATTCTTGTGTTAAAAGATATATAGAAACATTTATATTTTTATTCTATCATATAGAACAAGCTATTCAAAGATAATAGGACAATATTCAAGAGCATTAGAAGAGGGTTAGTGTACTTGGCTTTCCAATACTGCTGTATGGATTAAGCATGAAATGTGCTTAACAACATCACAGAGTATAAGCATGTTATGCAATTGAACTATTCACCGTTATATCCTAACTAGGCACACTGATCTGGTTCTTTTCATTTACTGTATTAAAAATTCATCTTTACTACTCCTCTAAGATATATACTAAAAATATATATGCACAATATCTGTGAGCCTTACTCATCTATACAGCAACATGTTTTACAAAACTTAAACTTTTTGTTGAATAATAATAATATCAATAATAATAGTACTACAAGTAAATATTTTACACTGTATAAAGGAGTGAAGGGTACTCATGAGCAGAAATTACAGTGTAGCGCTACCCCCATAGGAGCCGCTGGTGATCGGGATCCCCCAACCTGCACAGCCAGGCACACCGTATTCTCCATAGCACACAGAGTTAGGAAGCAGTCTGAGCAGCATTGGTTTTTTTTTTTGGTTTTTTATTAGGGGTTTTAAAGTTGGATGGGGATGGGGAATATAGGATGTCTACTTGATCAGTGTAGTATAGTCTTCAGGGACAACTATATACACACAGTACATACACTCCTCTGCCTCCTTCACAAACTTTCTTGCAGATCTACTCCTTCCAGGACCAGCTGGCACTGTTTGGATGGTCTAATAAAGGCTCAATTGAACCAGTAGCAAATGCCCCTTAAAATCAGGGACCACGGGCCCCTTTGATGTAGCAAAGAAAGTCTGTCAGTAACCATGAAATCAGACCAAGACAGAAGTACAGTTAAATCACACTTGTTTATTAATAAAAGTAAAAGAACAAACGCAGTCAAAACATAGCCAAAGTTCAGTAACCGGAACGTCAGCCAAGCCAGAAGTCAGGGATTAAAGTAGTCGACCAGTAAGCAGGATCCAGAGCCAAAAGGGATGCAAAGCCAGTCTTTAAATGAATGTAGGAGATGTTTCTTGTGATGTTGACCAAAGCAAAGGCAGAGCTCCTCTGGACTGGACGGCTTAAGTAGGCAGGACTGATGAGCAGGATATCAGACTGTCTCCAACTTTATCCACTTTTAGGCGATCCCTGAAAACTTTCCTCTTCAGAGAAGCCTATCCTGCCTCCATCTAACAACTGCACTATTTTCTCCATTAGCTCATCCCCCACAGCTATTACCCTTTGTATAACTTGACCCTCCCTCCTAGATTGTAAGCTCTAACGAGCAGGGCCCTCTGATTCCTCCTGTTTTGAATTGTATTGTACTTGTACTGTCTGCCCTAATGTTGTAAAGCGCTGCGTAAACTGTCGGCGCTATATAAATCCTGTATAATAATAATAATAGTATCAACAAAAGTTGAGTAACTGTGGAGAGAGATGAGAGCTGGCAATTAGCCGACAGCTGAGCGGCCAGCTCAGAGAAGGAAGGGCTGAGCCCAGCCCTGACAGTACCCTCTCCTCAATGACCCCTCCCTCTCAGAGGACTACCAGGCTTGAGGGGAAAACGTCTATGGAAATCACGGAGGAGGACAGGAGCATGTACATCCGAGGATGGGACCCAAGAGTGTTTCTTTGGACCGTACCCTTTCCAATGCACTAGGTACTGAATGCGCCCACGGAACCTATGGGAGTCAACAATGGACTGTACTTCATACTCCCCATGGTTCTCAACCTGTACAGGCTGAGGACGTGGCACCGAGGTGGTAAAGCGGTTGCAGACCAAAGGTTTTAATAAGGAGACATGAAATACATTTGAAATACACATATTAGAAGGAAGGTCTAATGCGTAAGCCACTGGGTTAATCCTGTGAAGAATACGGAGAGGCCCAATAAACCAAGGTGCGAACTTCAGTGAGGGAACACGAAGTCGGAGATTGCGAGATGACAGCCAGACCCTGTCCCCAACCTGGTAGGAAGGCACAGGCAGGTGTCTGCGGTCAGCATGGAGTCTGTACCTATCATTAGCATGACGCAAAGCCTCCTGGACTTGTGCCCAAGTAGAACGAAGACCCCAACCTGGTAGGAAGGCGAAGGCAGGCGTCTGCAGTCAGCATGGAGTCTGTACCTATCATTAGCATGACGCAAAGCCTCCTGGACTTGTGCCCAAGTGGAACAAAGACCACAGAGATGCTCCTCTAACGCAGGAATACTCTGCAGAACAAACGAGTCAGGAAACATGGAAGGTTAGAAACCATAATTCGCCATAAACAGGGACAATCAGGAAGCAGAATTCAAGGCACAGTTGTGAGCAAACTCTGCCCCCTGTAATAGGTCTGACCAGTTGTTATGATGGTCAGAAATATAGCAATGTAGGAATAGCTCCAAGGACTGGTTGGTTCGTTCTGCGGCCCCATTATACTGCCGGTGATACGCAGAGGAAAAAACAAGCTGAATTCCCAACTGTGCACAAAAGGCTTGTCAGAACCGGGGCACAAACTGGCTACTCCCTTGGGTGGCCCATGTAAGCGAAAGATCTCCTGAGCAAAAATGGAAGCCAGTTCCTTAGAACTGGGCAACTTCTTAAGTGGAATACAATGACAGATCTTTGAGAATCACCAAAGGGAATTGTGTTGCCCTGGCAGTTGGGTAACTCCACAATGAAATCCATAGACAGGTGGATTTAGGGCCTCTCTCCATTGAGTATGGGTTGTAGGAGGCCCATTGGAAGGTGTCGTGGAGTCTTACTCTGAGCACACACGGAACAGGCAGCTACGAATGCAGTTGCTCAGCACGTAGACTAGGCCACCAGAATTTTTAGGAAATGGCCCAAACCAGTTGATTCTTCCCAGGATGGCCAGCTGCCTTGGGAGAATGGTAAGTCTGGAGCACGGCAGTATGGAGACTCTCTAGGACAAAGCAGTGGTCACAAGGTTTCTCAGGAGGAGCATGGACCTGAGCAGCAAGAATTTTGTCACCCAAAGGAGAAGTGAGACTGGTGCAAACCGTAGCCAGAATACGATCAGGAGGAATCATGGAAATCCAACTTGGAAGTGGAAGAAAATTGTTGTGGCAAGGCGTCAGCCCTTACATTCTTAGTACCGGGCAAGAATGAGACAATGTAATTGAAACTTGACAAGAAAAGAGCCCATCGCACCCTTCTGGGAGAGAGGCATTTAGCCTCAGACAAGAATGTGAGATTCTTATGGTCAGTAAAAATGAGAACCGGCACAGTGGTACTTGTGGTAATTGCACTCCGCAGGTGACAATTTCTTCGAAAAGTAGCCAAAAGGATGCATAGTGCTCTCAGAGGTAGGACTTTGAGACAGAAGGGTGCCAACACCAGTCTCAGAAGCATCAACCTCAAGAATAAATGGTAACTTAGGATCACAGGAGCAGAAACAAAGGCAGACTCTAAAAGGCCTTAATGGACTCCAGAGACCAATTCTGTGGGTTACCGTCCTTTCTGGTCATATCAGTCAGGGGCTTGACCAGAGACTAGAAGTTACAAATAAACTTCCTATAATAGTTGGCAAAGCCCAGGAAACACTGCAGAGGATGTAAACCCACGGGTTGGGACCACTGTAGGACTGGCGAAAGTTTCTCTGGGTCCATCGAAAAACCAGCAGTGCAAATGACATAGACCAGGAATTAATTCCTGTTCACGATGGAATTAGCACTTCTCCAGTTTACAATAGAGATTGTTCTCTCTTAGTTTCTGAAGCACACGGCACACATCTGTGTGGTGGCTCTCCAGGGACTTTGAAAATATGAGGATATCATCGAGACAAACCACCACACATACCTGCAACAAATCTTGGAGGACATCATTAATACATTTCTGGAAAACTGCTGGGACGCTACAAAGGCCAAAAGGCATTATGAGGTACTTATAATGGCCTGTTCTGGTATTAAACGCAGTTTTCCACTCGTCCCCTCCTTAATCCTCAGGAGATTGTATGCCCCTCTCAAATCAAGCTTTGTGAAAACCGTTACTCCCTTGAGGCGATCAGATAACTGAAACGGAATCAGGTAGGCATTCTTAATCATAAAAACGATTGAGACCCCTATAATCAATACAAGGTCTCAGTTCACCACTCTTCTTTTTCACAAAGAAGAAACCAGCACAAGCAGGAGATGAGGATTTGCGGATGAAACCTTGAGAAAGTGCGTCTGCAAAATACTTCTCCATGGCCTTATCCTCCAAGACCGACAGAGGGTAAACCCGGCCACAAGGGGGTATGGCACCAGGTTGAAGGTCAATTGCGCAATCATATGGCCGATGTGGAGGCAAACTACCAGCTTGACCTTTGTCAAAGACATCGCTAAAATCGCGGTACTCCTCTGGCAGGGAGGAGAGTGAAGAGGTGCACAGGACCTTGGCTACCTTCTGGAAGCATGTCTCACTGCATTGTGGTGACCAGGAAAGAACCTCAGCACGGAGCCATTTAAAAGAGGGGTTGTGCCTCTGTAACCAAGGATAACCAATAACCAGCAGAAACTTAGGTGAGGAAATAACTTGGAATTGGATTATCTCATGGTGAAGAGCCCCTATGGCCATGAACAACAGAACCGTCTTATGAGTCACATGGGCAGACTGTAGAGGTCTCCCGTCAAGAGCCTCAATGGCAAGTGGAGTGTCACGCAGCTGCAGCTGAATCGAGTGCTTCGATACAAAGGCAGCATCAATGAACAGGCCTGCAGCCCCAGAGTTGATTAGAGCCTGTATCTTGATGGACGGCTCAGCCCAAGAAAGGGTGACCGAAACCAGGGGCTTATCCTTCTGGATAACTGGGGATGAAACAACGCCACCTAAGGTCTGTCTGTGATGGGACCTCAAGGTTTGGGCGTTCCCTGGACGGGTAGGACAAGACTTCAAAAAGTGACCTGCCTGGCCACAATAAAGGCACAATCTCTCCCTCCTCCTAAAGGTTCTCTCATCCGCAGAGAGACGCGTGAGACCCAAGTGCATGGGTTCACCTTCACTGCCTAACTCAGTGCCTGGAGGCATGGGAGGTGAGGGAGGCATGTGTGGGACTGCAAAGCTCGGAGACAAACATACAGGAGGCTTCCACAAACGCTCCTTAAAAGTATTTCTCTGAGTCTGGAGTCAATGAGGATGGCAAACGTGATCAACTTCTCCAGCTCAGTGGGTATATCTCGGGCTGCTAGCTCATCCTTGATGATATCCGAGAGACCATGATGTAATCCTCAACCTGGTGGAGAAAGCCTCTGCATTGGACTGGATCACCCCCAAATTGCTGGGGAGGCGGATCTCAAATTTTGTTTGTCGAAAATGTCCGATGGAACCTACACACGGTCGGAATTTCCAACAACAAGCCCCCATCGAACATTTGTTGTCGGAAATTCCGACTGTGTGTACGCGGCATAAGAGTACTATGAGTGCTTTCTAACCAGACACTACACAACAAGCCTGAATGAGGCAGAATATCCTACAGTAGTTAATTTCTGGAGTACTGGCCTACCAACCAAAAACGTAAGCCTGAAGTTATGCAAATAAATATGTTAAAAGAATTACAGAGACTTATATAAACTACAATAGAGTAAATTAGTTAGTTCCAGTTATTGGTTGAAATAAATAATTCATCCAGAAGTGATTGCAAGATCATTGAAAGGTTACAACAGCCCACCATAATTCCAACATCATTTACCAGTGTTCAGCGATATCCCAAACAGAAATGGAAAAAATGATTATAGGCATTTTTAGGAGAGTATTTGCTCTTCGTTAACCAAAACTTTGCCTGAACAAATGTTTTTTTCCATTATTAGATGATTTGATCTTTATTTAAAATCATTTGTGCTGCTTTAAGGATTATGCAGTTGTAAAATAATTACAAAGATTGTTTGTGAAATACAGTATCTCATACTGCCCCTGAACCCAGTGGAGGAATTTCCTTCTACAGAGGTGTAAAAAGTTAACTGTTCTCTTGGGAAATTTGTGACAGCTGAAAGTTTTTTGGGAAGAGGGATTTGGTTATCAGGTGCAAAATCAAAGATTATTTTTAACGTATCCAGCAAATACTGTAGCTACTGTAGCTGTAGATCAATTTCTCCAACCAAACCAGTACCATATTTTTATTTCTCTAACTCAGCCTGATACAGAAAGTAGCTGAATGATGTCTAAGGGCAAAGATGCCCAAATATCCAAGATGCTAATCAGAAGATCTGATTGCCAAAGGAAAACAGATCCCTGTTGGCCAAGATCTGTCAGCCAGTTTGCAGAGGTTGCCAAACACCAATATACCAACTAGCTGGATTAAGCCATGATCATATCATAACTACAGATGCGTTCATTTGATGCAAGTTAGTAAATGAAATTAAAAATATATGAAAGACATTTATGAAACATTGATGACAATAGGATTTTGCACACTTGATTTTAGAATACAGTTGCCACAGAAGTCATGTGACGATAGATCAAGTAGATTCTAAAAAAAATGCTATACAGTATATGATTATGGCATACTTAGAATAGTAATTTGTTATTCTTTGCAGCAAAAGTTGTCATTATTTCTGCATTATTGTATGTTAAATTTGTGTACCAGAGATAAGACTAAATATCCACAACTAAAGATCAACTTCCTTTTACAAAATAAAGTGACCTGACTTGTCCTTTGTAAAGAAAAACTAGAGCACAAATTCAGCGTTGTTTAAAGAACAATTATATACAATTTCTGTACACGCTGATTTTTAATTGAAAGTTGTTGAAAAAACTGATCTATTTCAATTTGCAGTCAGCCATCATTACAATTAATACAAAAAATAGTTCACATTTCTTTGCAGCCATTGCAACAATGTTCTGGATATAAAGGAGATTTCCCAGAATTATCATCCCAATGTATGCTAAAATACTTGTTGACCTGGGAAGCAGTGCTTCTTCTCAACAAAACCTGACTTTTGACACTATAAAAAATCACATGCATAAAAACAAGTTTACTTTAATGTCACCAGCAGTACATGCTCATCTAGTTTGAGTTTACACAGGGCTGCGGCTTCTCTCTCCAATATCATGTGACAGTGCTCAGCCATTCCCCAAGTATGAGCACTGTCACATGAGAGAAGGAAGAGTGAGTCACATGCTCTTCCATACCTGTAAGTATTGGATATTTTCCACCCACAACTGAATGGAGCAGTGGAGATGTAAAGCAATTGTGAATATGTGCCCCTTGGGGAAGAGTAGTACATAAATGTGAACATTTTGCTTCACCTTGCATCAGCAAAGCACAGGTTTGCTTTAAGGACATATCTCTCATTAACAATGAGTGGCAGCATGATATCTGCTAGTTGTTGTTGATATCACCTCACCACTAGATCATTGGTGTCTGCCCCCCTTGAGGCAAAGCAAAACAACTGAAGCCAATCTACACAGATTTCCCAACCTATGACTAGTATTAGGGATGAGTCGAACACCCCCTGGTTCGGTTCACAGTAGAACATGCGAACAGGCAAAAAATTAGTTTGAATATGCAAACACTGTTAAAGTCTATGGGACACAAATGAGAAAAATCAAAGGTGCTAATTTTAAAGGTTTATATGCAAGTTATTCTCATAAAAAGTGTTTGGGGACCTGAGCCCTGCCCCAGTAGGATGTAACATGTATCACTGCAAAAAAAAGTTTTAAAAACTGCATTTTTTTCAGGAGCAGTGATTTTAATAATGCTTAAAGTGAAACAATAAAAATGAAATATTCCTTTATATATCGTGCTTGGGGGGTGTCCTTAGTATCCCTGTAAAATAGCGCATTTTTCCCATGTTTAGAACAATACCACAGCAAAATGAAATTTCTAAAGGAAAAAACGTCATCTAAAACTACTCACGGCTGTAATGTATTGTTGGGTTCCGGCAAAATAGATGAAAATCATTGAAAAAAACGGCATGGGTCCCCCCCCCAGTCCATTACCAGGCCCTTTGGGGCTTATATGGACCCAAATTTAAAAAAAATGGCATGGGGGGCCCCCAGGCACTATATACTCTGAACAGCAGTATATATACTATACGACCTACCCTATATAGTCTGCAGAAAATTGGGCCTTAGGCGTTGGTGGTACCAGAACACTGTAAGCCCTCACAGTTACTCTTGGTGGGTGCAGGAATGGGCCCTGGTGTGAAATACTATAACAAAAATTGTAATTACATGCCCCTGTTAAACAGGGGCAGAAAAATTGGGCCTTGGATGGTGGTGGTGGTGCCACAATACTGTAACCCCTCACAGATACTCTTGTTGGGCGCAGAAACAGGCCCTGCATTGAAATATTATATCAAAAATAGGAATTACATGCCCCTGTTAAACAGGAGTAGAAAAATTGGGCACCCCCTCTCTCTAGGCTCATGTTACTCCCTTCCTTAACCTGGGAACCAACATCGGAGCCTTCAAAACTCTGCGCATCCTCCAGCAGCATGTATCCAACACTGTGGTTGAATAATTCTGGGGACTCCTCCATGCATAATGGTGGGGCTATGGAAGGAGTGACTGCGGACAAGGAGCCGGTGGAATAGACCACTTTGGCAGCTGCGTTGGAAGGCAAACTACTCTGAGCCTGGGTGACAGAGGATGAGAAGGATGAGGACAGTTTTGTTATCCACTCCACCAACTCTTCTGCATGTTGTGGCTCAATAACACGGCCAGCAGCAGAAAAAAAGGACAAGCGTGCCCCACGGCCACCTGCAGAGGATGCACCATGTCCATGATCAGCACTGATGACTGTAGACACAAAGGCTGCTTGCCCTCTTTTAGTGGCCTGTGGGCATCTGCCTCTCCTTGGTGGCCTTCCGGACATGATACATATTTTGTTTTGCAACACCACACTACACTGTATTAGATACTGTGTACACCACCAGAAGTGTAGTAGAAACTGTACACACTATATTAGATACTGTGTACACTGCTTGCACTGTATTAGCAACTGTACTACGGCTGCATTGTATTGTGTACTGTGCACACCACCAGAAGTGTAGTAAAAACTGTACACACTGTATTAGATACTGTGTACACCACCTGCACTGTATTGGCAACTGTACTATGGCTGCACTGTATTGTTGACACGTACCTTGGAGGTGAGCCTGACGTGCAGAGGGAGACCTCTCGTACGGCTCTGGTTTCGGGCTCACTGGAGTGGGAACAGTGACCCTCGGAGTAGGAGAGCCTGCAGGGTCCACTTGACTGAAGATGAAGTCAGCTTGGCAGAGACAGGAACAGGCTTGATTGCTGCGGATGCAGGCAGGTGCGCACAGATGCAGGACTGTAGGCAGGTGCACACAGATGCAGGACTTGTAGGCAGATGCACACGGATGCAGGACTTGTAAGCACAGGGCAGCAGACAGAAGCAGGGTCAGACAAGCCAGGTCACAGCAGCAGATCAATCAGACAGAAGCAGCAGGCAGAGAATGGTCAATTCCAGGCAGAATCGGCAACAGGAGATAAAACAAACAGGAACACAGAGCAGGTCCACGGCAAGCCAATGGGTCAGGACTGGAGACAGCAGCGAGGTCAGGAGAAGCCGGGTAACACTCTAGCAGATGCGGGTTCAGGATCGGGTACAGGATGAGCTGCAGATCAGACAGTAAGGATGCATTCTGAAGAGGCCCCTTTTAAGGATCACTGGGCGCCAAAGCTGTGTTACTGTGCGCGTGTCCGTGATCTGCTAATGCACATGCGCATTGGCGCGCATCTATTCACTGCTGAATGCCTATGGACTGGAACATGTCCCAATGGACCCGTGTGCCCGTGGCCAGTTGCAGAGCCATGCGCAGTACATCCATGACATTGCCCCCCCCTTAAAAACAACCTCCGGGTGCCCAACAGAACTCTTTTCTGGGGGTGACTGTGAAAAAATGCCTGGATCAATCTTGGGGCGTGAACATCCTGCTGAGGTTCCCATGAGTTCTCTTCCGGGCCATACCCCTTCCACTTGATGAGGTACTGTAGTTAATTACCCCTTCTTCTGCAATCAAGGATAGCCTCCACCTCAAATTCTTGGTCCCCGTCGATAATTACGGGTTCTCGAGGGCCAGAACCCCTGTCTGGGAAGGAATCTGGCATCGAGGGCTTAAGTAAAGACACATGGAAAACTGGGTGAACCTTGAGTGAGTCTGGTAAGGTAAGTTCATAGGAAACTTTGTTTAGTTTTCTTTTAACTGGAAAAGGGCCAATGAATTTAGGTGCCAGTTTTTTTGAGGGACAGGCCATTCTGAGGTTGGTAGTTGACAACCATACTTGGTCACCTGGCCTGGAATTCACCTCTTCTTTTCCGGTCGTAAGTTTTCCTGTTGGTTGCTTGTGCCTTGACTATGGTTTCTTGCAGAAGTTTGTTGTTTTGTTTCAAGAAGTCAACAGTAAACTGTACTGCTGGGACCGGTGACTCTGGAACAATGTCAGGTAAGAAGACTGGGTGAAACCAATAATTATCAAAAAATGGTGACTGACCTGTAACAGAATGGCTGGCGTTGTTAAAAGCGAACTCCGCTAGGGGTAAGAGTCCTACCCAATCGTCTTGAACAAATTTGGTGAAGCACTGGATATATTGCTCAAGGGTCTGGTTTGTCCTCTCGGTCTGGCCGTTAGTCTGCGGGTGGTAAGCAGAAGACATAGATAGATCAATCTTCAAGACTTTACATAATGCTCTCCAGAAACGAGAAGTGAACTGGACTCCCCTGTCTGATACTATGTTTGTTGGAATTCCGTGTAACCGGACAATTTCCCTGATGAAAACCCGGGCAGTCTCCATGGCGGAGGGTGTGTTTTTCAACAGTATAAAGTGGGCCATCTTGGACAAATGATCAATGACTACAATGATAGCCGTGCATCCTTCAGACAGGGGTAGTTCTACTATGAAGTCCATAGCAATCATGCTCCATGGACGGTCAGGGATTGGTAGCGGTCTGAGAAGACCCCATGACTTATATCAAAAAAGGGAGTTGTGACCTGTCCACACCAAAAAGTACACTGACATGCCTCCATCCCAGTTATTGGTACAAAAAATGAGAGGATAGAAGCGGGACTTTGCGTGAGACATGTCAGTGGGTATATGGGTTAATTGGTCAGGGTCAAATAGAATTGACCTGATACCAGTACTATATCGATGGTCCGTGGTGTAATGTATTTGTCCATGGTAATTACTCTACAGTATTATATTCCCAAAGGATTTTTAAGATACTGATGGTAGAAAAAAAGTTTAATAGAGTTCATACTAGAACATAGTACAAGGATAAATAGAAACATCATAGGACACAATTAAACATATACAAACAGTCTAGTAAAAGGCATTGTTCAGACAAGAAATATACAGTTACAAAAAAAATGCATTTTACAATGAACTGATATGTGCATCCATAGTTGGTAACGCGTTTCTTGGCTTTCAACCAATCATTAGGAGTCAGATGCAATTTAACTACATTTAGGACAATAAAACATCAATTAGTATACGTACAAGTATATAGAGAGAGGGTACAGAGAGAATCTGAATTTCAGTGGTACTCACAAACAATTCATTGGTCGGTAACAACCAATGTACTAGGATTCAATGGTGGTCTGGGTCAGCAAAGTCTCCCCCGGGGTTGAGGCAGAGAGTACGCCCCCAAGCCCAACGGTCACAGCCGCCAAATTGACCGGAGCACCCCAAAGGAACGCCAGGTGGGGGCAAACAGTGAGGCCACATGGCGCTAGAAAAGCTGAGGGGAAGGATGAGAAATGATTGAGTGAGAGTGAACCAAGGTAGGAGTGAGTGTGTGTGAATGTGAAAAGGTTAATATGTTGGCCACGACTGCACATCAAAAGGTGAATGAGTGTGTGTATATAAAGAAAGGGGTTTGAATGACTGGATAGTCCTCGGTACAATACGGCACCTCATCCCAATAAATTTAATATTAATCGTGAAGAAGAGATAAGGGGATTATCACGGTGCCAAGAGAAAATTAAGATGCATAAATTATAAAAATTATAATGTTTTATTGACAATTAATACTTAAAAAATTGTATAAAATTACATATCAAGGGTGTGCACAAAAAATGGGAAGGTTAAAAGCCAGCTGTGTAGCAGTTTTACAAGACCCAGCCTGTGAACGTGGTGGCCAGTCTTGTAAACAGGTAGTAGTAGTCCTACATGTTTCACCTGAAACGGCTTCCTCAGGGACAGTTGGTTGTACCTGTATCGCTATTGTGAACTCTATAATAAAAAATTACAATCAGAAAAGAGGTGACCATATAATAACATCAATTAATCATAACAAAAATAGAGGGTATATATTTTGTGGGGCTGTCAGACATGAACACACATCAACCCACATAGAGCAGAAGTGAATGGGCACCTATATACGCCACCCACCCAAGTAAACCCCACAGTCCAGTGGGTATCCCAGAGAGCCTAGAGATGAAATGGTAGGATACCTACCAGTGGGTCACAAGGGGCAGGCGTAGGGGGGATCCCGGGGCGAATCCAAGGTGTAAATTCTCAATAGGAGGCTGCAGGGGGCAGATAAGAGGACCTGGCGAATAGCAAACAATATATAAATTATAAAATAAGTTAGAGGGCTTGGATAGATTCCAGAGACAATCTGGATCTGCAAACCAAAGACATAAGGTCAGGCTAACATAGCCTTAAAAAGTACTTACAGTATATGCAATTGTCAAAGAAAAAGAAAAAGAAAAAGCAGGGCATTCAGTATGCTGAAATAATGTCACCAGGAATGGCGAATGGATAATGACAAAAGATGGGTAGGGAAAATCTAAGAATAAAATGAAATAAAAAATTATTATTATTGGAATAGGATCCAGTGGATAGGAAATCCATACAAAATGTTATAAAAATCATAAGAAAAAAGAGAGGGTATATTATAGGGCAAAAAAATTTCCAAGGGATATAGTGTGTTTGAAATGCAAGGGAAAGTAAACAAACTTACCCAAGGATTCAAGAGTGATATTGAAGTATTCTGAGCTATGCGTTTTTCATAGATGGAAGTGATGTGAGTAGCTCAAAGGCATCACACTACAGGGGAAGCATGAGAAGAGACCAGGTATATAAAACTGGGGTTATGTAAAAATCAAGTCAGATGGGTAGGGGGAGACTTATAGACTTACCATAGTGTGTGACAGCATAGACGTGGGTGCCCTGGAGTCCCCAGCAGTATTATGGCCGGAGAAGCCGGCGATCTTATACCCCCCCACACACGTGCAGCGTCTGACGTCGCTAGATGTGTGAGCAGACAGAGAGCGCCACTGTGCATGCGCCCGACAGAGACTTCCTGGGCCTACAAGGTCCAGGGAGCTTTGCGGGAATATCTGATGCTGCGTGTGTATTACACGGAGCGGATAGTGCAATAGACTGTGAAGCCGATCAGAGCGACGGCGTCACAGTCTACCAGAGGATGTAACATGATCAAAGGATCACCTGGATGGCAGTGGCGAGAAACGGTGAATGCTGACAAACAACATTGCCCTTGGGTGTCCATACAGCCAGAGTAGCATGGGGGACCTGGATAATGCACCACAGGGATCCGACATACCCGCCGCTCGGGCACCCAGCGAAGATGGTTGTGAGAGGCTAATCATGGGAGACCACGATGGGACAGGGGAGCAACCTAGAGGGGGGAGGGAGATGGAAAGAAAAAGGGGCCAAATTCAGGTTCCAATAGAGTGGGATGAAGAGCCGGGGGTATGTAGGGAACTATAGACCATACATCACACACCATTTAGGTGAAGAGAGGCCCGGTCCCCATCATAGTCCCCGGATAAGTCAGGTCTGACAACCACACAATTACAAAAACGACGAGTAAGCTGCAAATAGAAAACATTATAGAATGGTTGGTATGCAGAATTGATACTTGTAAAAGTCTAAATAATTTAGATATTAAGGACCAGAGTATCACTAAAAAGCCAGTATTTTAAGTATAAAGAATGAAAAGTAATCCTAGGATGCTTGGTGTGACTAGACACTGGGGAAGAAATGAATGGGAGAAAAGGTACATATAAATGTAACAAAAAGTCTCATAGTCTGATTAGAGGAAGGATTTAAAGCTGATGTATTAATTCAGCCCTGGAAATTTAGGGGCATCCAGGGTGTGTATCCACTTGGTCTCAAGTTGGAGTAATTTTTGATCAATGTCACCGCCCCTGGCATGTAAAGGAACATGCTCAAGGGCGGTGAAGCCAATGACCTGGGGATTAAAGTTGTGTTGATGTGCCACATGTCGGTTGATGGAAGTGGACGTAGTGCTTTTGTAGAGTGGTTTTATGTGGTCTCTAATGTGTATACAGAACGGGTGTTTGGTTTTCCCGACATAATAGCAGCCACAACAGCAAGTGGCCAAGTATACTACTCCTACAGTTTGACACGTAATTGTATGTTTGATTTTGTGGGTGTGACCGTTAGTAAGCGGAATTTCTCGACAATCATAAATGAATTCACATACGTCACAATTTCCACATGGAAACGTGCCGAAGGCTCTTAAAGTGGATTCAGATTTAGGGGAATGATGACCAACTATCAATCTGTCTCTAAGTGATGGTGATCGTCGGTAGGTGATATCTGGGTAAGGTTTAATATATTTTTTGATGGTAGTATCAGCCATGAGTAATGGCCAAAATTTATTAAGAATGTCTCTTACTTGATTGTGATGTTGTGACAACTGAGTAATGAGACAAATGGGTTGAAAGGTATCCCGATTTTTAGTAGAAAAAATCATTTTTTTCCTGTCTAGTTTTTTGACCTTATTGAAGGCACGCTTCAATAATGTGTGACTATATCCTCTATTTTTAAGTCTGTGGTACAGATCACGGGAGGCTGTGAAAAAGTCAGTTTCATGCAAGCAATTACGTTTAATACGGAGATACTGACTGTAGGGAATGCTATTCAAAAGTGGTTTTGGGTGGGCACTACCTGCGTGGAGAATAGTATTTCCGGATGTTCCCTTCCGGTACAATGATGAAAAGAGGTTTCCATTAGAGTCTAACTGGATCTCCAAATCCAAAAAAGTAATTTTGGTCTGGCTGCAATCCATCGTGAATTTCAAGTTGAAAGTTAATAGCCAGGAGGTCAACAAATTGAGATAGTTGTTCCCGAGTGCCAGACCAGAAGAAAAGCACATCGTCTATATATCTGTGCCAAGACACAACGTGGCACAAAAGATGAGTTAAGTCAGGGTTGGCAAACAATTCTCTTTCCAACCCCCAGGTACAGATTTGCGTAGGACGACGCACATTTAGTGCCCATAGCTACACCCTGTACCTGGAGGAAGTGGGAAGAGCCAAACATAAAATGGTTTTGTGTTAAAGTAAACCGTAAAAGGTTAATAACGAATTGACCCTATGCTTCAAATTTGGGACCTCTTTCTTGTAGTAATTTGGTGACTACATCAATGCCATTATTGTGGGGAATAGCATTATAAAGGCTCTCTACATCTAGAGCAACCAACCATACATTGTGAGGCAAATGTAGATCTTCAAGAATATGGAGAAGGTGTATCGTATCTTTGACATACGAGGGAAGTGATGTGACATGTGGACTAAGATACTTGTCGACAAGTGCACTTGCGTTTTCGGTAAGGCATTGGCACCCGGACACGATAGGACGGCCGGGCGTAGACTCTAAGGATTTATGCAGTTTTGGTAAAGCGTAAAATGTTGGTATTTTAGGATCTTTCATATTCAAAAATTTCCAAGTGTTAATATAACACCTTGTTGATAAGCAGAAAAAATAAGTTCATAATATTCCGTAGCAAAGTTATCGATAAGTAGCCTGGAGATGGGTCAATACCAATCCTTGTTGTCTAGGATGTTGCGGCACATGGATTCATATGCCGCAACATCCATAACAACCACGTTTCCGCCCTTGTCGGCTGGTTTAATGACCAGCCCAGGGTGGTTTTGTAGAGATTTCAAGGCCCGTCTATGGGCAATAGATAGATTGGACGAATGGGGATTAGGAAACTCTTGGTGTTTAATTGCATTAGTTATTTGTTCCACAAATGCCCAGATGTTCGGGTTGGTGGAAAGTGTGGGAAAAGATTTTGATTTGGGTTTGAAAGAGGAAGGAGGAGGGAAAGAGATGCCTGAGATCACTATAAGAGCATCGTCCATGGATAGCTGGTAGTCGTCATCTGTGCCGCCCTCCTCCAAAAGTGCTAAAAGGTCCTCAATGGCCTTAATTTCAGCCAGTGTGGGAATAGCATTATGTGATGAAGAATCAGTAGCCGTGATTTGAGGGGGTTTATCATACATAACTTTGTACATCAATTTCCTCGCAAATAAATGAGCGTCTTTAACAAATTGGAATTTGTTAAAGTCAGCAGAGGGGCAAAATGTGAGACCTAACTGAAGCACCTTTACTTTTTCTTTAATGAGTGGAAAAGAAGAAAGATTGACTACGTCTAAATCATTGGATCCTTGTGAGGAAGAGCATCTGAAGGATTCGGTATAGGACTCTGTGGTGAGTCCAGTGCCTGAGCTAAAAAAATAGGAGCGATCTTAGGGTCAATTGATTGTGTGCTCGTAGGGAACATAGAAGTGAGATTCGGTTCACTTACCCGTCTTCCAATGGGAGCAGAGAGAGCGAGAGGTGCTGGTGTTGTAAGTGCAGAGTGCGCAGTGCGAGTGGTAGTGAGCGGTGGTCGTGGCAGTGCACGTGTTAAAGGAGTGGAGGTACTAATGCTTTTAGGTCGAGCAACAATGGGTTTCAATGCATTGATGGCTCCGAAGGTGCAACGAGTAGAGATCGTGGAAGTGGTGGGTAATTCACCCTTTCTTTTTTTGGGGATCCTATCCTGTGATAGATCTCGATACATGGTCAATGTGCTAGAGGAAAAGGAAGTAGAGAAAACATTAGGTGCATCATTATTGTTTTTGGGTACATTCTCAGAGCTAGGTTTCATCGTAGGTTTTTTGGAGGTACCACTTTCCCATCTATAGGCATAGCCATTAGTATGGGCCAGTTTATCTCGCAAAAATTTGCTATCCTTAGTATTAATCACGTCTACCGTGTACTCCTCAAGGTGGGCCCGCAGGTCTTTGTCCCTTTGGGAAAACCTTGAGGACACATCAGTGGCATGATCTGAGAGCCATTCATTAATGGAAACATCAAGTAGGTCCAATTCTTGTTCATACTGTTGACATAACATACTGATCATATTAAAGGAGCAAAATTGCAAGTTATCTTCCCATGATTTTTTAAGGTGGTCAGTTATTTTTTTGATGTTGGGGAAAATTTGTATTCTAAGACCCCAGGGGACAATTTAGTGCTCAACATATTTTCAAAGTAAGTTTTATGCCAGTATGTACGAACTTTCTTTTCCAAGAGGCGTTGAAATCACCTTATGATTGGTTGAAATCCAAGAAACGCGTTGAGTTACCAACTATGGATGCACATATCAATTCATTGTAAAATGCTTTTTTTTTTTGTAACTGTATATTTCTTGTCTGAACAATGCCTTTTACTAGACTGTTTGTATATGTTTAATTGTATCCTATGATGTTTCTATTTATCCTTGTACTATGTTCTAGTATGAACTCTATTAAACTTTTTTTCTACGTCCTCGCTTCGGCAGGACATATACTAAAATTGAAACTTTTTTTCTACCATCAGTATCTTAAAAATCCTTTGGGAATATAATGCTGTAGAGTAATTACCATGGACAAATACATTACACCACGGATCATCGATATAGTACTGGTATCAGGTCAATTCTATTTGACCCTGACCAATTAACCCATATACCCACTGACATGTCTCACGCAAAGTCACGCTTCTATCCTCTCATTTTTTCCCCCCATGACTTAGTTTTAGTGGACTTCTTCTGAATACAGACAGTACAAGACTTGACATACTCTTTGCAGTGTTTCTCAAGGTTCAGCCACCAGAACATGCCCTGAATCAGCTCCAGAGTCTTATGGACCCCAAAATGGCCAGCCAAAGAATTATCATGGCAAGACTGAGTACCTTTGCCTGGAAAGTCTCTGGTACGAAAATTGTATTGCCTTTCCAAAGTAACCTGTCCCTGGGCAACAGGGTGACTCGTGGAGGACTGGATATTCCCGCTGAGGCTTGTCTTAGGCTGGGCATCAAATCAGACTGAAGGAGAAGGAATTTGTTGTGGGATAAGATGGTATCAGGAACTGAAGTTACTTTAGGATCATCGAACATACGGGATAGGGCATCTGGTTTGACGTTCTTTGACCCTGGCCGGTAGGTGATATGGAACAAGAATCTGGAGAAAAATAGCACCCATCGCACTTGACGCGGCTTCAGGCGCTTGGCAGTTCTTAAATACTCCAGATTCTTGTGATCGGTGTATATGAGTATGAGATGTGCTGCCCCTTCCAGCAGGTACCTCCACTCTTCAAGCGCAGCCTTGATAGTGAGGAGTTCCCGATCACCCACATCATAGTTTCTCTAGGCAGGAGAAAGTTTACGGGAGAAAAAGGCTATGGGATGCATCAAATCCTTCAGACCCTGGCGCTGGGAAATGACTGCTCCTACTGCCACTTCTGAGGCGTCCACCTCGAGTAGATAAGGTAAGGAAGGATCCGGATGACTTAAGATGGGGGCAGAGGTAAAAAGTCCTTTCAAGGTGGTAAAGGCCTTCTGGGCCTCGAATTCCAATGGAACCGGACATTTTGCTTAGTCAGCTGTGTGATTGGGGAAATGATGTTGGAGAACCCCTTGATGAACCTGCGGTAAATGTTTGCGAATCCGACAAACCGCTGTACCCCTTTCCTGTCTGATGGTGCAGGCCAGTCCAGGACAGCTGTGACTTTCTGCGGATCCATCTTGAACCCCTGAGTGGAGATCACCAGACCCAGGAACTGAATACTCTGCCACTCGAAATCAACATTTTTCAGGTTTAGCATATAGTTCGTGTTGGCAGAGTTGGCAGAGTACAGTCTTCACGGGCATTCGGTGCTGATCCATGATATCATCCAGATAGATGATCACAAAAATGTCTAGGCAGTCTCTGAAAATATTATTCACAAAGTGCTGAAATGTCGCAGGAGCGTTACACAAACCGAAGGGCATCACTAAGTACTCATAGTAACCGAATCTAGTACGAAAGCAGTCTTCCACTCATCCCCTGCACGAATTCGCACCAAGTTGTCGGCCCCTCGCAGGTCTTGCTTGGTGAAAACAGCTGTGGTACGTAGTCTTTGGAGGAACTCGGGTAGGCAAAGGCTACCGGTTCTTTACCGTAACTTTATTCAACTCCCGGTAGTCCACACAGGGCCGTATGGTATGATCTTTCTTTTCAACAAAAAAGATTCCTGCTCCTGCCGGAGAGGTAGGTGGTCTAATAAATCCTCTTTTTCAGGTTCTCATCCACATATTCCTTCAGTACCTCCAACTCCCGCTCAGACAGAGGAAAGATTCGTCCGAAGGGAATCTCTGCCCCGAGCAGTAACCTTGATCGGGCAGTCATAGGAGCAGTGTGGAGGGAGAGTCTCAGCCCCCCGTTTACTGAAAATGTCCAGAAACTCATGGTAAGGTTCACACACTAATGAACGTACCACTGGGTCGGGTTCCATACATAACAGGGGAACATACATAGCAGGCAATGTTCCCGGCAGTAGAGAGATTGGAACTTGATACTTTCAGAACCCCAGTCAATTTGCGGGTTATGGGCCTGAAGCCAAGGTAGTCCTAGAATGACTGGGAATAGTGGGGACGCAATTGCATCCAAACTTAACAGTTCTTTGTGGTTAGTGGCAGAGATCACAGGTAATGGAGGGGTCTGCTGGGTGACCAGACCTGACTCGATGCGGGATCCATCCGCTAGGAAAATGGAAAGTCCTTGAGCCCTGGGTTGGAGGGGAATGAGCTGTTGACAAGCAAAGTTTAGGTCGATAAAACAACTGCAGGCCCCATTGTCAATAATTGCCTTGACCGAAATAGTCCTTCCTGGAAATTGGAATATGATGGGGAGAACCAGTTGTGTAGTGCTGGCAACAGGTGCGGGGTAACTGGGCGAGGATATGGATAGACATCTCCGGAGCTTTGCTGGAGAGGCATATACATAGTGGCCGGCTTCCCCGCAGTACAGACAAAGGTTATTCTGCTGCCGGCATAACCGTTCCTCAGGGGACAGAGCGGGCCTTATTAACCCCAGCTGCTTAAGTCCGAGGGGTTGTGAAGTCCCTTTGTTAGGTGCAGCATGGACAGGGGCAGCGTGGGAGGAAGCAGGACAAGTGTAAGCAGGCACTCGGGGTAATGTCCTGGTGGAATAGGTCTTCTGGGCTTCTCTCTGTGCCTTACACTCACGAAAGCGTCGATCCATCTGTATAGTCAGGGAAAACAAGGCTTCCAGGGAGCTAGGTATGCTGACCCGGGCAAGTTCATCTTTTAACTCTTCGGAAAGGCCGAGACGGAACTGATGCCGCAGGGCTGCACTATTCCCCTGGGTATCTGCGCTCCAGCGTCTGAAGTCCATAATGTAGTCCTCGACCGCTCGGCAGCCTTGCTGGAGCGCATGAAGGGCAGCCTCGGCAGTGGAAGGCCGCTGTGGATCATCATAAAGTAAGGACATGGCGTTTAAGAAAGAGCAAAGAGTCCAGTACAACATGGCAATCCTCAAGCAGGTGATGGGCCCAGGACTGAGGTGCTCCTTGTAACAGAGAAATAACGAATCCCACCTTGGTGGTCTCTTGGGTGAATGTCCGGGGCTGTAGTGAGAAATACAGTTCGCAGGCATTGCAGAATGCCCAAAATTTATTCCGGTCCCCAGATAACCTCTCCGGGGTAGGGACCCTTGGTTCAGGAGAACACATCATTGCCGCAGGCATGATGAAGGCCTCTGAAGGTGAACGGTCAATAGCAAGGTTAGCGGGGGATACCCAGAAGTTGCACTCGCTCTTCCAGATGCTTGTAACTGTCCCGGAGAGATTCCACCACTTGAGCAAGAGCGGAGAGGTGCTGGCACACTTCATCTGTGGGAGAGGTCCCTCTTGCAGGCTCAGGCATGGCTGTCTGATACTGACACGTACCTTGGAGGTGAGCCTGACGTGCAGACGGAGACCTCTCATACGGCTCTGGTTCTGGGATCACTGGAGTGGGAACAGTGACCCTCAGGGCACAGCGGAGTAGGAGAGCCTGTAGGGTCTGATTGACTGAAGATGAAGTCAGCTTAGCAGAGACAGGAACAGGCTTGATTGCTGCGGATGCAGGAACGTTGAGAAGTAGCAGGCAGCTGCGCGCAGATGCAGGACTGTAGGCAGATGCGCACAGATGCAGGACTTGTAGGCAGATGCACACAGATGCAGGACTTGTAGGCAGATGCACACGGATGCAGGATTTGTAGGCAGATGCACATGGATGCAGGACTTGTAGGCACAGGACAGCAGACAGAAGCAGGGTCAGAAAAGCCAGGTCACAGCAGCGGATCAATCAGACAGAAGCAGCAGGCAGAGAATGGTCAAGTCCAGGCAGAATCGGCAACAGAAGATCAAACAAAACAGGAACACAGAGCAGGTCAAAGGCAAGCCAATGGGTCAGGACTGGAGACAGCAGAGAGGTCAGGAGAAGCCGGGTAACACTGGAGCAGATGCGAGTTCAGGATCGGGTACAGGATGAGCTGCAGATCAGACAGCAAGGATGCATTCTGAAGAGGCCCCTTTTAAGGATCACTGGGCGCCAAAGCTGACTTACTGTGCGCGTGTCCGCGATCTGCGCACGTGCATGTGCATTGATGCGCATATATTCACTGCTGAATGCCTATGGACTGGAACATGTCCCAATGGACCCGTGCGCTCGTGGCCAGTTGCAGAGCCATGCGCAGTACGTCCATGACAATTGTGTACTGTGCACACCACCAGAAGTGTAGTAAAAACTGTACATACTGTATTAGATACTGTGTACACTGACTGCACTGTGTTAGCAACTGCACTATGGCTGCACTGTATTGTGTACTGTGCACACCACCAGACATGTAGTAGAAACTGTACACACTGTATTAGATACTGTGTACACCACCTGCATTGTATTAGCAACTGTACTACGGCTGCGCTGTATTGTGTACTGTGTACACCACCAGAAGTGTAGTAGAAACAGTACACACTGTATTAGATACTGTGTACACCACCTGCACTGTATTAGCATCTGTACTAAGGCTGCAGTGTATTGTGTACTGTGTACACCACCAGAAGTGTAGTAGAAACTGTACACACTATATTAGATACTGTGAACACCGCCTGCACTGTATTAGCAACTGTACTACGGCTGCACTGTATTGTGTACTGTGTACACCACCAGAAGTGTAGTAGAAACTTTACACACTGTATTAGATACTGTGTACATCGCCTGCACTGTATTATCAACTGTTCTACGGCTGCACTGTATTGTGTACTGTGTACACCACCAGACGTGTAGTAGAAACTGTGCACACTGTATTAGATACTGTGCACATAGCATGCACTGTATTAGCAACTGTACTATGGCTGCACTGTATTGTGCACAGTATACACCACCAGAAGTGTAGTAGAAACTGTACACACTGTATTAGATACTGTGTACACCACCTGCACTGTATTAGAAACTGTACAACGGCTGCACTGTATTTTAGACTGTGTATACCACCAGAAGTGTAGTAGACACTGTACACACTGTATTAGATACTGTGTACACCGCCTGAAGTGTATAAGAAACAGTACACCACAGAATGCACTGTAGATATAGGCTACACTGAAGTATATATATATATATATATCTATATATATATATATATAGATATATATAGATATATATATCGATAGATAGATATATCTATCTATATATATCTATATATATCTATATATATATCTATCTATCTATATATATATATACTGTATATATATATATATATATATATATATATATATATATATATATATATATATATATATATATAAATTAATAAACTGTCTGCACTGACTGAATATAGAGTAAACACTGAGTATTATTATACAGGATCTATATATATATATATATATATATATATAGTCTATGCTAAATGCAGAGTATATATATATATATATATATATATACTAGACTGACTGTGTATATATATTGTGGGGTGTGGTCCCCCCGAAGCCATGATTGGCCAGAGGCACCCTGCCCTTGGCCAATTATGTCTCTCTTAGCAGGGGGCACTGTGATTCGCCAAAGCATGCAGATCAGGTGCATGCTTTGGCCAATCACCATATAGCAATGCACTGCGATCTCACAGTGCGTCATGGGGCATTCCGTGGTGCTCAAATTTGCCGTGAACGCCCTATAATGTTCGCTCTTCAGCAAACGGGCGAACACCCGATGTTCGAGTCGAACATCAAGCTCATCCCTAATTGGTATTGCTGTTTAGTTAAACCTAGTTATTGATTTCTATCTGAAGGGCTTCACAAAGAGTGTGCAAATATGAACAGATCCCTCACCAAGAATGATGAGTTTTAGGGCACAAATACCAGAACTATTCACATTGCAACTCATTAAAACTCACCAAAGATTTTCCCCCAGACTCAGTTACAGGGCATGTGTAAATGACTAAAAATGGCTATAGTGATTTTAGTGAATTAGATTTCACTGTCATCAAAATTTTACCAAAGCAGCAGCTCAACTTAGGCAACATGTGCTTAAGAAAATCTACATTATTTAGAGATTGTGCTTTTTTAGTGGAGCATGGATTTAGAGTAGCTTAGTTTATGTAATGTAGTATTCTTTGCATTTGTTTTATTTTTTTGGAATTACACCTTCCCTGTTGACCCCAACCTCATTTCACTCCACTCATTCCACTTTCTCTGTAAATGACTTTCCTGTAAAAAAAAAAAAAAAAAAAAAAACAGGAATGCTCATTTAACAATTATAGGAATTCGTTTTCTGTGAAGAAAAGGGAATGCTCATTAAAAAATCATAGGAATCGCTTTTCTGTAAAAAAAAAAGTAATGCTCACTAAACAATCGATCACTATATGCAGTTTAAAACGCTTCCATATATTGTATGTTCTCATTATTGTTTAGTATAATTGTTGCAAGAGATACTCAAACTGGTTGCATCTCTTAAAAATAGTGGAAAATAAATGAGCCATCTTCATCCCTCAGAAGGCTGTCTATCAGGAACCCCAAAAAAAGTCAGTTGCAGTATCTCACAAAAGTGAATACACCCCTCACATTTTTGTAAATATTTCATTATATCTTTTCATGTGACAACACCGAAGAAATGACACTTTGCTACAATGTAAAGTAGTGAGTGTACAGCTTGTATATCAGTGTAAATTTGCTGTCCCCTCAAAATCAATCAACACACAGCCATTAATGTTGTTGGCAACAAAATTGATTACACACCTAAGTGAAAATGTCCAAATTGGGACAAATTACCAATTTTCCCTCCCTTGTGTCATGTGACTCATTAGTGTTACATGGTCTCAGGTGTGAAAAGGGAGGAGGTGTGTTAAATTTGGTGTTATCGCTCTCACTCTCTCATACTGGTCACTGGAAGTTCAACATGGCACCTCATGGCAAAGAACTCTCTGAGGATCTGAGGATCTGAAAAAAAGAATTGTTGCTCTACATAAAGATGGCCTAGGCTATAAAAAGATTGCCAAGACTCTGAAACTGAGCTGCAGCAAGGTGGCCAAGATCATACAGTGGTTTAACAGGACAGATTCCACTCAGAACAGGCCTCGCCATGGTCTACCAAAGAAGTTGAGTGCACATGCTCAGCGTCATATCCAGAGGTTTTTTTGGGGAAATAGATGTATGAATGCTGCCAGCATTGCTGCATAGGTCAAAGGGGTGGGGGGGGGGTCAGCCTGTCAGTGCTCAGCCCATACGCCGCACACTGCATCAAATTGGTCTGCATGGCTGTCATCCCAGAAGCCTCTTCTAAAGATGATGCACAAGAAAGCCCGCAAACAGCTTTCTGAAGAGAAGCAGACTAAGGACACGGATTACTGGAACCATGTCCTGTGGTCTGATGAGACCAAATGTGTCTTGCCTACGACAAGTGTGTCTTGCCTATAGTCAAGCATGGTGGTGGGAGTGTCATGGTCTGAGGCTGCATGAGTGCTGCCGGAACTGGGGCGCTACAGTTCATTGAGGGAACCATGAATGCCAACATGTACTGTGACATACTGAGGCAGAGCATGATCCCATCCCTTCGGAGACTGGGCTGCAGGGCAGTATTCCAACATGATCACGACCCCAAACACGCCTCCAAGATGACCACTGCCTTGCTAAAGAAGCTGAGGGTAATGGTGATGGACTGGCCAAGTATGTCTCCAGACCTAAACCCTACTGAGCATCTGTGGGGCATCCTCAAACGGAAGGTGGAGGAGTGCATGGTCTCTAACATCCACTAGCTCTGTGATGTTGTCATGGAGGAGTGGAAGAGAACTCCAGTGGCAACCTGCAAAGCTCTGGTGAACTCCACGACCAAGAGAGTTAAGGCAGTGCTGGAAAATAATGATGGCCACACAAAATATTGACACTTTGGGCCCAATTTGGACATTTTCACTTAGGGGTGTGCTCACTTTTGTTGCCAGTGGTTTAGACATTAATGGCTGTGTGTTGAGTTATTTTGAGGGGACAGGAAATTTACACTGCTACAATGTAAAGTATTGAGTGTACAGCTTGTATAACAAAGTTTCATTTCTTCAGTGTTGTCATATGAAAATATATAATAAAATATTTACAAAAATGTGAGGGGTATACTCACTATTGTGAGATACTGTATATTGTTCTAAGAATAATATTCCCTGATAATATTAATTTACTTGTGTCATGCAAGTGTGCAGATTATTTTAAATGGCAGATTTCCTCAATGCTGATCTTATCAGTGAGAGACAATAAGCTATTGGCTAAACCTCTCTACGAAGGGTGTCCACTGCAGCTGTGGGTACTCCAAAATCATAGGTACAGCTAACCAGCATATTCAGTCTGTGGGTGTCATATTCTAATAACAAGGAGCCCATATGGTTAATTATAAAAAGACACTATGAATCTGAACTCTTGTTCAGTATATACTGATAGTTTCTAGAACATAATGCACTGATACTGTTACTGTTATTCTTCCTAAGAATACACAAAGCTATCATCAGCCTGAAGTGTGGCAGAACTCATCGTACCGCAATGTCAAACAATCTAACAGCTGAGAACAGCAGTGACACAATATTCCCTTTATATGTACAAACATATGACAAAATACAGCAATAGCTCAAGCAAAAATATGTAGCAAGAAAAAGCAGTACTTGGTGCCTATACATTCAAGAAGTACACTTTTTATAAAGTCTTCATTTCTTCATTTTGTAGTATATAATACTCCTTTCTTTAGAGGGACTCATGGTATATCATAACCTACAACCCCCTACCATGGGTCTGCCCATCTGACGCACCATGAGACTGGAAGTGGCATCATAGCATGCCACTTCTGGTGTGACAGAAATTCCATCCAGTGCTTTCTGTGAATGGTTTGTCAATAATAGACAACTGGGCGGTCAATAATACTTTGCTGAGAGAAACATTTATGTTTGGGTCAGCACAACTGCGAGGAGAGGCTATTAGCAAAGGTAGCGTAGGTAAGACTAGTTCTCTAGGTGCCTGTCTGTCCCAAAACATAGAAGACTGTGGTATTGTTGATGTCCAGCAGTCTGACAAGTTCAAGCCTGCTCATCTACTGATGGGAGTCCTGAGGGGGCTATGATACCTGATGAGTGCATGTGTGGCGCATATTTGTGGTGTTGAGTTTATTGAGGTGTATGGTGCAGTGTACAAAGAGTATTGGTCTATATGGTGTGGTGTCTTGTGATGGAGGCCGCAGTGTTCTGAGAGTTTTGGGGTGCATAATACAGTGTGCTCTGGGCATTGCGTATAATTGCCATCACTCCTGGGAAAATGCCAGTGTAGTTCTACTGATTATGTGCATTTCAACTTAATGCTTTCTGGGACATTCTTCAAAACATGGGCACAAGACAGTGAGGTCTCCAAGGTTCCTTGTGGCCCTATAACTCAATCTGGGGTCACTGTGATCCCACAGGCACAAAAAGCAATCAACAATAAGGTTTTGATTCTTGCTTGATTTTATTCATGCCCTCAAGGTTTGAATTAAGCATCTTCTGAGGCCTTTGAAGAAGTACTCACAAAATCTTTAGTGGTTCTCTTTGTCTAACACTGGCCATCTATGTTTGGATACATTTTATACTACTGCTTTCCATAATTTATTTACTTATAATTGGTATTCATTTAGCGCCAACAATTTATGCAGCACTTTTCATATTCACACCAGTCCCTGTACTCAACAAGCTTAAAATCTGAGTTCCCTATCTCATATGCATACATATACATACTAAGGCCAGTTTAGATAGAAGCAAATTAATTTACCAGCATGCCCATGTGGGAAGAAAGTTGAGTAGTAGGTGGAAACCCATGCAAACACAGGGAGAGCATGCAAACTCAATGCAGATAGTGTCCTGGTTGGGATTCAAACTGAGGACCCCGGTGCTGCAAGACTGGTGTCTAAAACAGGGATCCCATGAATCTACCCATGCTCATCTCCCTACGAGTATAATTTAAACGTTGGTGAATACATGGTTTATTTAAGCAACTGTTACCTCAAATAACTTGTTTTTTTTATAAATAATAAATGATAATGTTTGAAACTGTAATTACAGATAAAGAGAAACACATAGTTCATTAACTTTTCAACAGTAATTTCTGAAAAGTGACCCTAATGGGTGTTAGCATTAGGGAGGGAAAATAATTAGTTTCTGTATTTATTCTTCGTGTCTGACCTATCATGAGTGCTGAGCTGTTACCAATTTCTTTTTTTAGCAGCATTTACTACAGGAACCTTGTTTCCGTGGCAACCACAAACTTCCCTGGGCCGCTGCTGCAGAGTTCAACTGAGGATAGAAACATGTAAATCTGATTTGGGAATGTATTTGCATAGATATGTAAATGATAGGAAATACTGCTGAATATAGTGTAGATAATGGTATCATTTTGTAGTGCATGAATACATTTAACAGCTTTTCTTAAACAATATATGATTTTTTCCTACAAATGTAATCATACATTTACACGTTTAAAAAATATATAACAAAATATAAAGCTTGCTGAACTTTTCATAAGGGTTTAGATTTGAAGAATATTAGAAAAGGACCATTTGTGTGCCTTAAAGTAGTTGTAAAGGCTGAACTTTTTTTTACTTAATACAGTCTATGCGTGAAGGTAAAAAACCTTTTGTGTGCTGCTCCCCCCACAGTCCCCCCAATACTCACCTGAGCCCCCTCTCTCGATCTAATGATGTGCACGGGAGCCTCAGGTGTCCCGGGTATCTCTCCTCCTTGGATGACACAGCAGCGGAAGCCATTGGCTTCACAACTAGTGAGCTAATGAGGAGAGCAGGGGTGGGGCTGAACAGCGGCTCTGTGTCTTATTGATGCATAGAGCATGGCTCGAGAGCAAGCATGCACCAGTACCCCATAGCAGGCTTGCTATTGGGGGCACTGGTCAAGGGGGAGGAGCGAGAAGTGCCGGCGAGGGACCAGAGAAGAAGAGGATCGAGGCAAAACCATTGTACAGAGCAGGTAAGTAAGACATGTTTTTTATCTTTTTTTCAGAAAAACGCAAACCTTTAATATTACTTTTCAAAAACATCTTGAAACAAATTCGTAGACTGCTGTTCTACTGGCTTCCTTCTGAAAATGCTAGTTGCTAGGCATTGATGTTGATTCTTTTACTCAATGGGGTTGATTAAGGCAAATAGTCTGTTTGCTTTGCAAGAGAAATTGCATTTTACAAAGGAATTTGCCCCAGAGCTTAGAGATTACGGTGAAGTTTCACTTTGCATATATTCTTTATTAACGAAAAAGGAGGATCATATACCGTAAGCATATTAATCACCATTGAACAACAATGACAGTTTTGTGAAGATCAATGCGTTTGATTTACTATTATTATTATTCACGATTTATATAGCGCTAAAAGTTTACGCAGCATTTTACATTGTAGAGGGGGGACAGCACAATTACAGTACAATACAGAAGGGACAGGAGGGCCCTGCTCCTAGAGCTTACATTCTAAAGGGAGGGGGTGGTGGTACAAAAGGTAATAGATGCGGGGAATGATTTGATGGGATTGTTAGGTGGGTGTGGTATAGGCTTCCCTGAATAAGTGAGTTTTCAGGGATCTCCTAAAGGTGGACAGGTTAGGGGCTGATCAGATATACCGGGAAAGGGAATTCCAGAGGATGGGAGAGGCTCTGGAGAAGTCCTGAAGACGAGCATGAGAGGAGGTAACAAGGGAGCTAGAAAGCAGGATGTCCTGGGAGGAGCGGAGGGGACGATTTGGGCATTATCTGCAGATGAGGTTGGTGATGTAGCTGGGGGCGATGTTGTGAATGGCCTTGTATGTTGTGGTTAGCATTTTGAATTTTATACAGTGGTGTAGGGGAAGCCAGTGAAGAGATTGGCAGAGAGGGACAGCAGTCACAGATCGATTAGTGAGGTGAATTAGTCTAGCAGCAGCATTCATAATAGACTGAAGGGAGGATAGCCTGCGTAATGGTAGGCCATTAAGGAGAGAGTTGCAGTAAGTCAAGGCGGGAAATAATCAAGGAGTGAATAAGTTGCTTTGTGGTGTCATTAGTCAGGAAGGGTCGAATTCTGGAGATGTTGTGGAGGTCAAGGCGGCAGGATTTAGCCAGTGATTGGATGTGGGGGCTGAAGGAGAGGTCAGAGTCAAGGATGACACCCAGCACCCTGACATGTGTGGAGGGACCAATGGTTGTGCTGTTGATCTTAATGGTAAAGTCATGGATGGGGGATCGGGAAGGAGGAAATATTACAAGCTCAGTTTTAGAAAGATTGAGTTTGAGAAATACTAAATACTAATACTAAATAAATACTAAATACTAAAGTCAAATAGGTTGTTTGCTTTGTAAGGGAATTTGCCTCAAAGCTTTGTGAATGTGGTAAAGTTTCATGCTGCAAAGAAGTCCCAATTATATGCAAGAAAACTAAAAAGACAAACATGTCTGCTTACACTTGGCCTGAATGCATGAATCGCCCAATTTACTAAGCTAAGGGAAAATGTATTTGTAAAGTGCAGCTTCCCCTGCAAATGGTCTATTTGTCTTTAGTAAATCAACCCCAATACTTTCTGATTCACTGAACTGAAATAATTAGGGAAATGTTATATTGGATACAAATTTATATTATTGCCACTTGGACATGAACTAAAATATGTCTTCTCCAGAAACAAGTTACAAAGGAATTTGTATTAAACCAGATGAAGATTGCACAGCCAGCCAACAAAAAAAAGAGGACTAGGTGAATGCATGAGATCATTAGCATTTGAGCAATAGGACCCCTTAGGGTATTCACTGCCCCAACAGCTGGCCAGTATGACAACATGCTTCTTGGGGGGGGGGGGGCATGTGGACATTCTGTGTAATCATCTGCTCAAAAACTCAGCTTTGAGCTTAGGACAGGAATGTAAGGAAAAGGGGGGAAAACAGTTTCCAGCCCCCTTTGCCTCATGGGATTGCAGCAGCGGGGCTTGCGGGAAGACTTCTTATTGGCCCTTGGCCTCTGGAAAGGTCAGGTGACACTGTAGCTGGGCAGTTTAAGGGGATTGTGGTGTGGAATTGAAAAAGATCCCCTCACGTTTTAAAAATTGCGGGAAGACTTCTCATTGGCCCTTGCCCTCTGGGAAGGTCAGGTGACCACTGTGTCTGGGCAGTTTAAGGGGTTTTCTGTGTGGAATTTCAAATAAAAAGGGGGTTCCGAGCCCCAGAGGTTCAGTCGCCTCAGTAGCAACAGCTGTGGTGTTCCCTCCCACCCTCTCTAAGTCGCAGCTAAGAACTTTATTATGTGGCTAGTGTCACCTTTCAAGGGGGACAGTTTCTTTTAAACAAAGTTAAACAATTTATTGAAAGGTGATAAAGTTATATGTTGAAAGTGGGGAGATTCCCCTTTATTTAATTATACAGCTTGAGCCGTAGTGGCTGAGCTGTTTTACGTGTTCTAAACTTTTTTAACTTTTAATATTTATTTATTAAAACCAATAATAAAAGCCGCAGACAAATATTCCAATTAAAGGTTTTAGCGTGTTTTATTGTGTTTAAATTCTGCTGACTGCTATCCCATTAACTGTTGTGACCTTTGGTACAAGGTATCTGCGATGATGGCTCAAGATCACCAACCAACTGTGGGTGTGTCTCAAGTCTGGATAAAGCCAAGTTGTGAGAGAATCAATTAGAATGAATGTGTGTTAGACTGGAGAAGACTCTTTTCTTTCCCTGTTCATCTCCCTCCATTTCCCACAAAGGTCCAAACAAAATAAGTATGTATATATGCGGGAAGAACCCTGCAGTCAAAATCCATAGCTACCTAGTATATAGTAAGGGACCAGTGGGAAAACATTCCTGGAAGAGACAGCACTTAAGCTCAGCACCCCAGAAGCTGGAAAATACATCCAGAACACCGGGAGATACATGGCCACAGCCACACCCCTCAAGGGAGACACACCTGCTTCTCACATCCACCCAAGCAGTAATACTGCTTGCAAGGGGAGAACGGAAAGGGGCAGTACGACCACCCCCAGTACTGACTTTGCCCGGAGGGGGGCAAAATAAAACCAAAACACAACAAAATCAAAATGAAACAATATTAAATTAAAACAAAAAAAACAAGTTCTGGTTCAAATGGTCCCCTAGTAGGAGTGACAGACTCATCAAGAAAGGGGGGGGAGCTGCTACATAGAATATCCATCAAATTGAAATACCGATAGATGTAAATAGAACAGAAGCAATGAACTATTTGATTCTATGAATTATGAGTCTGTTCAATAAACTATTAATCTCAAGCCTAAATAAACTCAAAATGGGATGCTTAGTCAACAAAAATTACAGCACCTCAATGTATGCCCAACATATTAGACATATGACCACAAACACTATGCAATAACCTATAATAATGTATACAAACAAATATAACCAAAACATTCAGTAAATATATAATAACCCAATAAAAACCCAATAATAACATAAATAACAAATAGACAGGGCTTAATTGGATCCAAAGATGCCACCAGTGGAATAGGCCCATGACTTACAGAATAAAACAGGAAAAGTGAACTAATCAGAGCACAGGGAAAAGGCTTATAACTTGCACCTCATTAAAGCCTGTTTTTTTTAGTAGCATGTACTAACTGGATCCAGTGTTGGTCAGAATGTTGGTTTTTAACTTGGGTATGTTTATTTTCCCTTGAGAGGCAATACACCATTAAAGTCCCCTAGTACCTTTTGTTGACTATTTTTCAATCAGCCACTTTTCTATGTTAGTTTTGGGATGTTGTGTTGGGCACATCCCTTTTTGAATCAGTGCACTATTTACTATGTGATAGCAGTGATCTGGTGGTTCGTGATATATGTACAGTCCAGTCATCATCTATACCTAATTAAATCACAGATATTGGACATGAGCATGTAAATAGTTAACATTAACTGTCCAATCAATATGCACGAAGAGCTAGTCAATTGAAGCATCATTTCTTTCTAATGACTCGATCCTTTCCTACATGTTGTTGGTAACCTTTGTTTTGAAACTATCTTCTTAACACTGGGTATTTTTTTATGTTGTGTGACAAATCCCAGATCTTAGTGCCTATAATGTTTTTGGTTGACAGAAATAATATTACCTTCTACCAATAAATATAGCTTTGGATTTGTATTCACTATTTGGGGTTTACAGAACATTTTAAAGTTTAAACTGATTTTCTCTAAACCAAATGGAGTCTATATGACTAAATACTAAATGCCCTCAGTGAACAGTTTTTTCCAATAACCAACTTTCAAGTCAACAGTCTCATCCAATCTTCACTGCCTGTTTCTTTTTGGTAGACTTTTTCTATATTTAGAACCCCTTCTTGCCTGTGCTATCTCACTGTGGTCTCACTTTAGCTTTATCTGTCTTCTATTAGCCCCATTTGCTATTGCTTTCTCTCTCTTTACAAACACTTAATGTAATGGCTTTTTTTTTGCCCATCCGTAAATGCTTAATGTTGTGTATAAAGTTGACTTAGCATGGGAAGGCTTTTCTCACCTCTGAAATTGGCGCACTGTTGCTAACTATTGTCCTACACTCTAATCCTGGCAGTAGGCATTTCTCCAAGTGGAATCTCATATGAGACAGTGGGGTTGATTTACTAAAACTGGAGAGTGCAAAATCTGGTGCATCTCTGCATAGAAACCAATCGGCTTCCAGTTTTTTGTCAAAGTTTAATTGAATAAGCTGAAGTTAGAAGCTGATTGGCCACCATGTACATGCGCATGTTGGAAACCAGCCCTGGTGCTTTCTTGTAAGTGCACAAAAACATTTCAGTAAATTAAACTACAGTGAACCACAGAGTTCTAGTTTGTGCAATTGATGCCAGAGCAGCTATCATCCCATTAACATTGCCACAGTATATTTACAGTGTAGTTAGTGGAGGTCAAGTTACTAAAATGGCCATATATATTACTAAAAGTATAAGTATTAATAACAAATCATTGAGGTCCCTTGTACCTTACTCTTTATTACTCTTATGCCCCTTACACGCGGTCGGATTTTCCAATGGAAAATGTCCGATCGGAGCGTGTTGTCGGACATTCCGACCGTGTGTGGGCTCCATCGGACATTTTCCATCGGATTTTCCGACACACAAAGTTTGAGAGCAGGCTATAAAATTTTCCGACAACAAAATCCGATTGCGTCAATTCCGACCGTGTGTGGCAAGTTCTGACGCACAAAGTGCCACGCATGCTCAGAAGAAATTCCGAGACGGAACAGCTGGGTCTGGTAAAATTAGCGTTCGAAATGGATACAGCACTTTCATCACGGTGCAATGTAAAAAATGGTTTAATACAGCGCACTCTCTTCTTTATAATGTGAGAAGAATTAAGTAGTTTTGCTGCTCATATTCACACAGACTTCTCACAAACTTCTTTCTTTATTATTTATCGGGAGTCCCTCAATATATTTGGATTTTTCACATCTGACAAAATTATTTTTGGGTTGTTTTCTTTTTTTTTTTGTTTTTTAAAGGCTGATTTTTGTTGTTTTTTTAGGTTTGTATTTTTTCAAGTCTGATCTTTGTTCTATTTTATTTTTATTTTTACTCCATAATATTTTTGTGTGTGTTTTGTGTGTCAAGTTACCACAACACCATTGATATCTTATATTATTTAATCTCAAGGAGATTGTTTGGTGTCTCTTGTTAATTTCACATTGTACTTTAGAAATGTACCTGAATCCTCACAAACAAACTGTCCTTTTTGAAGGAAAAAACACATAGAAGAGTATAATTGAAACAAAAAATCCTTTATCAAGGGCTCAGAACCAAACAAAGAGGGAGGCAATGCTGGAGAAACAGCTGAAATTAGCGAAGTCTTGGCCCCCCAGGGCAGACATCAATTATTTAACATCAAAATTGGTGGCTTGAGGAGTCCATATATAAGGGAGTGCAGTCTGGTCCAGAAGTCCCAGAGATCCGGAAAGCAGCAGATGACTTCTGTGTCCCCAGGCTGTGGTACTACAAGAGGCTGGATCTTTTGCCAGACCAGACTGGACCCAGGGTCATCACTTTCTGGTCTTCTTTCCACGCTCCCTTCCTGGCTGTGGCTCTGGTGTTGGAGATGTGACAGGAGGCGGAGTAGGACCTGGAGGAGGAGGAGGACTAGTAGGACCTGGAGGAGGAGGAGGAGGAGGAGTAGTAGGACCTGGAGGAGGAGGAGGACCATGTGTGAAGTCACAAATGTGGGTAGCAGATGAAGCAGATGTTATTTGGCCCCTCAACCCCTTATTGAGAGCTTCCAAAATTAAGGACTCACACAGGAGTCGTTGGCCCTCCTCCATCTGCAGCATTTTGCAGGCAGTTATGCGAGCAAAGTCCTCCTCCACAGTGTGGGGGGTTCTCAGGGCCTCTGTAGCCTTCCAAAAGAGGCCTATGGCAGCCTCCTCCAGGGTTCTCCTCTTCCTGTCACTTTGTCTTTGCGGTTGTAGGGGAGGGACCTGCATATCAGGCAGCCTGCTTGGCCCGGCCACCTTCTGGCTGAGACTTCCCTGTGTATGAAAAAGGGACATGGTTTTAGTTTTTGCATCATCAATCACAATCATAAATTAGTACTCCAAACTAACATCTAGTTAACATCATTGATTGGACAACCAGAAATATTTATAGAGGAATGCTATACCTGGCTCAATCTGGGCTCCTCCACATGTTGCTGCCTGGTGGGCCCAGGTTGGGCGTCAGAAGCCTCAGCTGGGGTGGATGGAAGCGTGGAAGGAAGACTGGAGAGTGATGACCTGGGTTCAGTCTGACCTGCCAGAAAATGCAGCCTGTCATAGTACCACATCCTGGGGACATAAATGTCATCTGATGCTCCGGATCTCTGGGAATCCTGGAGCTTCTTGTGCTCCCTTAGATATGTACCCCTCAGGCCACCAATTAGGATCTTCAAATAGGTCATGTCTGCCGTGGGGACCACCGTCTTCACAAATTCCAGTGCTGCCTTCCTCTTTGTTTGGTTCTTATAATGTGGGTGGTTTATCTGCCACAGACAAGGCAGCTCCCTGAACATATCAATGAAGATTGCCATAAAGTCGTTATCTTTCAAGATATCCATTTTCACTGCAAGACACAACACAAGACAAACCCTAATGTCAGGCAAAACTCTCCTAATCTTGTTACAATATAGGCCACAATCTAGAAGCAGTATAGGCCCAAGTTTGGCTCTTACCTTCGTTATCATGATCGGCGCCTCCGATACTCCTTCCTCCGCTCACAGATCGCACGTACTACGCACGCGTGTTACACTTTATACACACTGTGCATGCGTGTAACTCCGCCCGCCCCTGATGTTCTTTCTAGTCTATTCCCCGCCCCTTTTTGTTCGACGCAGTGGGGGAAGAGCACATGGCGGAGACACAGTAGGTGCGTGCTAATTACAGCAATGAGGAGGAGGGGGAAGAAAGCCCGGATCCGGAACCGTCTGGATCAAGAAGGAGAAGATTTAAGGCCTCAAATATGTCCTTTGGGGAGATGTTGGAGATGGTCGACATCCTGAAGAAGGCTGACTATGATGGAAAGTATGGACCTTACCCCAACCCCAATGTCAGAAAGGCCAAGATCATGGCGAAAGTGGTCAAAAGTCTGCACCGGAATTTCGGGGTACAACGATCAAAAGATCAGCTCAGGAAGCAGTGGTCAGACCTGAAATTAAGAGAACACGAGCAGTACAGAAAGATCCGGAGAGTGCTTCAAAAAAGTAAATAGTTGTGCTGTGTTCCTATTCTTTTTGTGTTTATTACATTCGTGCTGCTCCATGTGCTTTCAGGAACTGTTGTACAGTTTAAAATGGCAACTTTCATGTTCATGGGCACATTATTTGTTCGTATTAAACATTTTTCTTTCGGCCTATAAAACACCATTGTTTTTGCCATATGCAATTGACAACATTTTTTAGGGCCTACTTGTATGAAACTAATTTGGTTGTGTAGATGTGTTTGTTACTAGAATGAAATGCAAACTAGATTCTGTGTAAAGAGAGGACACTCAGCAGCAGTTTTCACATCTGGACGCTGGAGCACTAGTGTGGGACACAAGAACACCCTTTTTATTAGGGGGCCCACACAGGTGCTCCAGTGTATACTATAGGGGGGTCTCCATCTGTGAAGCTTGTACAAGACAGGTAAAGTATTGAAGCTTGACAAAGGACAATAAAAATTCTACATCTTGGAACTCTGCCAAAATAGACAATTGTACCCCACTTCCAAGCAATGTTTCATATTTATAGTTCTGCCATCAAATATCTGTGTGCTAAGTATACCTTTTTTGTTTCACATAGGGAAGAAAAGACTCGGAGGACACCCCTCATCCGAGGAGACCAGAGACCCCCCACCTCTGGAAGAAGGGGAAATACCCCAAACACAAGAAGAGCAGGAGGAAGAAGACGTGGTGGAACTAGTCACCACAACAGGTGAGTGTCTGCGACCACAGGCTCAGGTAAGAGATGGATGCCGCCATATTTATAATACATGTTTTTTTTTTGGTTTCTCTCTTTTTAAGTGATCGTGATGTTGTGGATCCTGATCCTTTCACCTCGGAAAGTGCCCAGATCCTGATCGGGGAGATCATGGGGTGTAATGTTGTCTTGGAAAACATCACGAAAAACATCAATGATGTTATTAATAAAATAAGAACATCATTGATGTTTTGGGGAGAGTTTAAAACCCCTCCAAAGCCCTTTCTTTTATGGTGTACTACAATTTTAAATTTTTTTCGCGAACTGTAGAAAAGCCAACTTTTGAGGATGCACACAGTGTGCCAACATGTGCTATCTGCCATCACGGGAGATCAATGGACGCGTTTTGGGGGTGCAACCCTTTCCTCAATAATAAATTAGCTGTGAGAAAGGGGTTGCACCCCCAAAACATGTCCCTTGATCCCCCGTGATGGCAGCAACACATGTTGACATTCGTAAATTGGTGTGCATCTTCAAAATTTTCCTGGGGTGACTTCACCCCATCTGAACGCAATATCAAACACAGTTCCTAAATACTCATGTCTGATATTACCTTCAAGTTCTACCAAATGTGAACTTTGTAAGTTCAAGATTTGTGTCTTTCTTGTTGGTTTGAAACATGCCTGTTTTATCTTAAATGGACATTTGTACTTTTTCTAATGCCACCCCAAAAATTGTTATACAACAAACATGTTGGTTTGTTTTAAAAACCTTTTCTAAATGCACATGTGATTGTGCTGGTATTAAAAAAGATTGTTAATCAAGAATGTGTGGATAATTGTCTCAACGCTACAACACTTTTGTGGTGCTCCAATTGCTGCTTTATGTGACAATGGGGGTTATTTAATAAGGGCCAATCCACTTTGCACTACAAGTGCAGTTTCAGGGCAGTTTCAAGTGCACTTGTAGTGAAAAGTGTCTTTGCCTTTAGTAAATAACACACAACAGTGCTTTGTAAGGTTACACAATCACGCCATTTTCAGGACTCACCACATTTCTGTCAGGGTCAGCTAAAACAAACACAAGCAGTAAATGTCAACAAAGATTTGCTTAATTTTTTTTTATTTGATAAAGGTTTCACACTTTGTCTGGCATATTGATGGCCCCCCTACCCGCAAAGAACTCAAGGTATCTTAGCCAGACATCACGGGCACTCAGGGAGGGCAAGCCAGGACGGCCACTTTCAAGCGCCGTCAGGGTTGTTTCATTTATAATTCTGGCCTCAGGCCCAACTGAGCCAGCATAGTTGGCAGAATGTTGACGTAAAAAGTTATGTAGAACACAGCATGCCAGGATAATATGATTCAGTTTATACTCCACCATATGTATGGGTGTAAGAAATAGGCAGAACCAGCTGGCCATGATTCCAAATGTGTTCTCCACCACTCTTCTGGCTCTGGCCAGCTGGTAATTAAAAACTCTCTGGTCCGGGGTGAGGGTCCTCATCAGAAATGGCCGCATAAGATGGTCCCCCAGCGCAAATGCTTCATCTGCAACGAAGACGAATTGGAGTCCTTCCACATTGTCTTCTGGAGGTGGCAAGTCCAAGCTGACATTCTGGAGATGCCTGTAAAACTCCATCTGGGCGATGACTCCACCATCGGACATCCGGCCATTCTTCCCCACGTTCACATACAGGAACTCGCAATTAGCTGACACCACCGCCAACATCACAATACTATTGAACCCCTTATAATTATAATAGTACGACCCCAAGTTGGGTGGTGGGACGATGTGGACGTGTTTCCCATCAATTGCCCCTCCGCAGTTAGGAAAGTCCCACCGCTGGGCAAAGTGGGAGGCCACAGTCTGCCATTCCTGTGGCGTGGAAGGAAACTGTTGATGAAAACAAAAAAAATTAGTCTTTTTGCACATAAACTTGGAAAGCAGATTAGACACAAATCTTCTTGGCCAACATCAAGATAACATTTATTAATGGGAATTTTTAAAGACCAAAGTATAAGGTACACCTATCAGATCCCCCCCCCCTCCCTCTCATGGGCCATTTCTAACATTATAGGGGGGGGCTCTTGCACAGGTAACCCTCTCCACTTCATTGAGAGATGAATGCCTAAATAATGGGTATTACTTGGAACAGCCCCTCCTTAGTTACATTATTGGCAGCCCACTGGACAGGTAAGAAGTGTCATAATACAAAGATATAAATGCACACTGTACACATTTGAGCACATTTGGACATTCTGCGATTACCTAGCAAGATAATAATAGGATACAAAAACTTGAAACAGTACCATTTGAATGTATACAGGCAGGCCCTTGCACTACATGCTTTGGGGAATTCATCCATACATCTGAGCAAAAAAGAGATTTGTATAGTAAATGATTTGGGGGGCCCCAAAAAAAAGCCTCTGGCACTCTGCCAGAATTTAAAGCACAAATCACATTTAAAAACATTTTAGGGGGTATTTAGGGTAAAGCACTACTATGTAGCTGACAAAATACATTGTTAAGTGACTACATGAGGTGAATATAGGGCCAGGAGAGCATGCTGGGGAGGTAAGTGAAGGCAAATATGTATGAAGGACAAAAAAAAATAAGTACATAAAAATCCAGCATGCATGAGGACAAAGGGGACATTCATAGCATATTACAATCATGGTAATTAGGGAATGAGGAAAGGAATACAACATATTATCAAACATTAAATACAATAAAATGTGATATTAAATAATAAAAATCTTACCTTCATATACTCCTTCTGCAGGACCTGAATGAAGGCAGAACAGGTCTCTGGGATAATGATCCCCAGAGCCTGGGGGGAGATGCCTGTCGAGAACTTCAAGTCCTGCAGGCTTCTCCCCGTTGCCAAGTACCGCAGGGTGGCGATGAGCCTCTGCTCCAGAGTGATGGCTTGCCTCATGCAGGTATCCTGCCTGCTGATATAGGGGGTCAGCGAAGCCAACAAACGGTGAAATACGGGGTCCGTCATCCTGAGAAAGTTCCTGAAATCATCAGGATTATTCTCACGGATCTCATGGTGCAAAGGCATATGACAGAACTGGTCATGCTGAAGCAACCAATTCTTGGTCCATGAACTCCTCCCCACCCTGTTCATGGACTGGACTTGTGTCAAGGTCAGGACCCCAACACCATGCCCCCGCACAGCACGAACTCTACGAGGAGTATGTATACGCAACATGGCTAGAAAATTGTCGGCTGCTCAGAACGAAGTAACAGAACGCACTGAAGAACAGCAAGGCCTGTGAAGAGCGACCTGAAAAACAGTAACGAACGAACAAGAACACAATGACTAATCAAAGTCACGCGTAGCTTGCTGCACGCACTGAAGAGCAGATACAAACCCACAAGCACAAACTGAACAGCAGAAAACAATCTGAAAACCATGAGTCTGAAAAAGCGCGAATCGTCTCTCACCAAACTTTTACTAACACGAGATTAGCAAAAGGAGCCCAAAGGGTGCCGCGCTTGGTTCTGAACTGGCCTTTTCTAGTCTCGTCGTACGTGGTTGACGTCACCGCGTTCTTGGCGATCGGAAATTCCGACAACTTTGTGCGACCGTGTGTACGCAAAACAAGTTTGAGCCAACATCCGTCGGAAAAAATCCTAGGATTTTGTTGTCGGAATGTCCGATCAATGTCCTACCGTGTGTACGGGGTATTACTCTTTATTTTAGACTTACATGGCGCCTTTAATCATTTTCTCTCTAATTATCTCTCTAATTGTATCTACAGGTTGTGGCTAAAACTGTAACAATATGTGCAGTGTTGCCAAAATTACATAACCAATGTATACTAGTATACCTAGACTTACTGAGGAGATTCTGAAAGAAGCCTGGCACTCGTCACACACACAGCTATGATACAAGCTGTCCTTGTATATTTCCTTAATCTGTTCAGTTGTTGAAAAAAAAATTGCCTGAGAATTGTGTGCATTGCCAGCATTGGTATTCTCATAATTTATTTATAAACAGCGTAGAATGAGACATTGCTTTTTCCTGATAATCATAAATAGTGTCCATGCTGTAATATATTTGCACTGCTGCACTTCCAAATGCAAACAAATGAGTTGTAAGAACTTATCATGTTAGATGGGGATGGTAGACTGCTAGGAAGATTGCAGCCTAGTGTCAGCAGAGTTCATTATCTATGGACACATATGTTAAAAGGATTCTAATTAGGACTGACAGATCTTCCTTAATCCAGCTGGGTTCCTATTATAGAATAATCCCTAAGATCTGCACGCTGAAGGTTTACAATTACTTAAGACCTGGAAGTGGCACACTTTAGGGGATTGTGTTGCATATACGGCCACACTAACTTTCTCATATGTGAGCACATGGCGCTATGAGCTAATTATTGCGTATGGATGTATGTTAGAAGTTCTTTCATATCCCATTAACAAACCAGTTGAAAAAAGGACATCCTGAAACTTGAAAGAGTGCAGAAATGTACAACTAAATTGATATTATTAAGTGTTTTACCTGAATTTCAGGATAAAAAAAAAAAAGCTGGGTACTGAAATTATGACTATGAAAAAAAGATTAAAGTGATTTTAAGTCTCATTTTTTTTTCTCTAAAAATAACAAACATGTTATACTTACCTCCTCTGTGTAGTGGTTTTGCACAGGGTAGCCCAAATCCTCCTCTTCTCGGGTCCCTCTTCTGTGCTCCTGGCCCCTCCCTCCTGTCGAGTGTCCCCACAGCAAGCAGTTTGCTATGGGGGCACCCAAGCCAAGTCACAGCTTCGTATGTCCTTTTAGACACGGAGCCCAAATTTGGCCCAGGTCTCTCTCCTGATTGGCTAACTGACTTTGATTGACAGCAGCGGGAGCCAAAGTGTCTCAGACAATCAGAAGGAGAATCCCAGACAGGAAGTCTTGGACATCGCTGGATAGAGATGGGGCTCAGGTAAGTATTAGGGGGTGCTTGATCGGCTGCTACACGCAGATGTTTTTTTATCTTAATGTATAGAATGCATTAAGATAAAATACCTTCTGACTTTACAAGCACTTTAAGGGAGATAGATTTTCATGTAAATTTTATAGTGAACTGGGCACTGTCATCACAATTAGCAGGAGATGTAGGTTATGTTCTCTACAGAAGAATAATTCATGACATGACTGATATTTCCCTGGGCTTTGTTGTATCAAGTCAGGGATTGCAAAGTGATAGCTCTACAGAGGCTATTGTGCAGCGTTGTTAAACTAGGGACAGTGGTATCTAGACATGTGCACTAACGAAAAATTTGTTCGTTTTAGTTTCATTTGTTTGTTTGTTTTTTTTTCAATTTTCTGGTTATTCATAATGATCGCAATGCGTAAATTCAAAAATTCGTAAATACGTAAATTTGAGAATTCGTAAATTCGAACCTATAATTTAATTTGCAGACATCTAGAGGTACTGCTCGCAATTGCTGGAATATTGATAAGCCTAGTTTTAAAGCTTGTTTGTGAGTTTAATTCTTGTTATATTTTATAAATAAATGTTATCATTGGTAATGCACAAGGTCGGTGCGCACTCCTTCTCTTTTTGTATGTATCATTTAAAGTGAACCTGTACTTTATCAGGACGGGGCAAAGAGACACAGGTATTGATTTACTAAAGGCAAATCCACTGTGCACATGTGTACTTGCAATGCACTTGTGCACAGTGGATTTGCCTTTAGTAAATCAATCTCTTCTATTGGTTGAAAGTGCAGTCACTGTACATCTGAGAGGAAGCTCTGAAATGAGGGGAAGCTCTGCTGATTTCTATCAGCCAATCATGTGCAAGCAAAAATGCTGTTTTTTAATGTCCTTGCATGTCCCCCTCATATCTACAGCGACTGCACTTCCAAGTGCACTTGCAGTACGGAGTGGATTTGCTTTTAGTAAATAACCCCCACAGTCCCTTAACTGTAGTAACCAAAAGGAACATTTATTTACATTCTTTGAACTCCCCTGCCATTGCAAATCTGCTGCCAAGGTACATAGAAATAACCAGTAGACCCACTATACCTCTTGTCTCCACTTTGGAGCACACTAAGTATCAGTGACACACATGTACAAACAGATTGTATTTTAATGTATATGTTTTCTTGATATGAACATTGGAAATTATAAGAGAAAGGTATGAGGGTGAATTGGCACTGCTAAGTGTTAATGATGTGACAAAATTCCAAAGTCCAACATATTTTTATTATTAATATTTTTTTGTTGTTGATATGTTAGTTCTGATTTTTTGCTATACATGCACTTTGGAATTTCTGAAGAAATGGACACATTTTGGACATACATTAGTTGATCAGCATTTGAGCACTTTATACATTGTGTTTGTACATATAACACATTTGCACTTTATATGATGATGTTTTAAATGAGACAGCACACCATATATACAATTTTTTATCAACATTTTTGTCACATCATTAACACTTTACCAGCGCCAATTCACCCTTATACCTTTCTCTTATCCCTTCACTGATCCCACATCTGTGGGTACAGCTGGGGTGGACTGCAGTTAATTTCACCTCCTGGCGTGGAACATTATATTTTTTTTATAACATTGGAAATTATGTTCCTATCTGTATTTGGATATGCCTTTTTTATCTCTTTGCATAAATAATCATTTTTTGATTTTATTCAATATTGTCAGGGCTGGGCCCTTCCTTCTCTGAGCTGGCCGCTCAGTTGTCCGTTAATTGCCAGCTCCTATCTCTCCACAGTTACTCAGCTGTTGATGATATCCTGCTCGTCAGTTCTGCCTACTTAAGCCGTCCAGCCCAGATGATTTCTGCCTTCACCTTAGTCAACATCACAGAGACTCTCTCCTGCATTCCTGTTAAAAGACTTGCTTGGCTGACATCCCTTCTGGCTCCAGATCCTGCTTGCTGTTTTACTACGCTCATCTCCAGCTGTCAGGGACATGTCGGTGGCAATCTGGCTAACGTGCGTGCACGTAGGTGCACAAGGAGCATTCCTAGAGTTGCTGGGCTGAATTCCCCACTGGGGGGCGCTGGCGCGCTCCCGCGCGCGCGCATTCGCGGGTGCGCACGCGCGCCCGTGCGCGCGCCCGTTCGCGCTAGCGCTGTTTGGCGCCAAAGCCCCTTTAAAAGGGTGTCAGTTACTCCCATTAGGTGCTGTTCGTCTTCAGCTCTGCACCTGAAAACCTGTATCCTGCTTGTTGTTATCGTTACTATTGACCCGGCTCCGTCTGACTACTCTGCTATCTCCAACCCGACCCGGCTTGCCTGACCTTGTTGATATCCTGCTACCTGTTACCGAATACCTGCCTGCCTGACTATTCTGTGATCATTCCTTCTGCCTTATACCTGCCTGATCTCCTGCCAACTCGGACTGTCTGACGCTGCTTTGCTTGTGCCCTGTGACCCTGTCACCACCTGCTCTTCCAAGATCCAGGTTCTGCTACTGCATACCATCCACCTGTCTGCTAACGGATCCGCTTCTGCTTGCCTGCATCCGCTATACAGTCATTCCGGAGAAGTCTCCTCAGCTCCTGTGTTGGTTGTCGTCAGGAATCGCATCAGACACTCCTACCCACTGTGCTCAGGAGACCACTGTTCCCACTCCAGTGGCTCCTGAACCAGCGCTTAAGAGAGGTCTCCTTCCACCAGTCGGGCTCATCTACCAGGTACCTAACAGTACGAACAGCCATGTCTGAGCCCGCGGGAGAGGCCTCTCCTATTCAGGAGATCTGCACGCATTTAGCGGCACTCACACAAGCCGTAAAGACTCTGCAAGATAGTTATAATAGACTGGAAGGTCAAGTCCTGAACCTTAGTGGGCCAGGAGGCCCTGCTGCCTCAGCAGCAGCCCCAGTACAAGCTGCTGCACCTCCCTCTGTGGTCATGCTTCCACCCGAACCAAGAGTTCCCGTCCCTGAGAGGTTCTCCGGAGATCGCACAAAATTCGTGGCCTTCCGCAGTGCCTGCCAGTTATACTTTGCTCTACAACCACGGACTTTTTCTTTGGAGGCTACTAAAGTAGGATTTGTGATATCCCTACTGCAAGGAGAGCCGCAGACCTGGGCTCACCGCCTGCTGGAATCTAACTCGGTACAGGTCCAGACTTTGCCCTCCTTCTTGGAGGCCATGGCTCAGTTGTATGAGGATCCTCAGCGGACCACCACTGCTGAGTCAGCTTTGTTCGCGCTCCAGCAAGGCCGTAGACCGGCCGAGGACTATGTCATGGACTTTCGACGCTGGAGCGCGGACACACAATGGAACAATGCAGCATTACGCCATCAATTTCGCATGGGGCTATCAGAGAATCTCAAGGATGAGCTTGCACGGGTAGGAATGCCAAATACCCTTGAAGAACTTATTGCTTTAACAATCCAGATCGACCGACGCCTTCGTGAACGTCGGTCTGAACGATCCTCCCAGCAAACACGCCCCATGTGGATGACTGCAAAGGTTCCAATGCCTGCTTCCCGATATCTACCGTCAACCAGCTCTAACCCGGCCACTTCAACATTTGACGTCCCTGAACCAATGCAGTTGGGACTACTGCGTTCTACTTTATCCCCAGAAGAGCGGGCACGCAGACGCCAGCTAAACCTCTGCCTTTACTGCGGTGGATCAGGCCACTATGTAAACAACTGTCCGGTCAAGTTCCGTAAGTGTGTTTCCTATACTTCAGCCAGTCTTTCTGCATTAACCGCCAATGCCACACAACTTGCTCTCCCCCTCTCGTTACAGCTCCAGGGAAGAACAATCCGGATCAACGCCATCATTGATTCTGGGGCTTGCAGCTGCTTTATTGACTCTGCCTTTGCTGCTCAACAAAATCTCCCTCTGAAAAACAAAACACACAAACTTTCAGTTTTCTTGGCCGATGGGTCTCACATAAAATCAGGACAAGTTTCTCAGGAGACCCTCCCATTGTCTGCCACCTGTTCATCTCAGCATAAAGAAATCCTGATCCTGGACGTCATCTCCTCTCCTCTGTTCCCGATCATTTTGGGCATGCCCTGGCTCCAGGCCCATAACCCTCACGTTAATTGGTCTACCGGTGAAATCAAGTTTTTGTCACCCTATTGTCAGAAACATTGCCTTCCTGAAATTCCCAAACCAGCTGCCACCTTACTTTGCATGGATGCGGATCCAGACCATCTCCAAGCCATACCAGAGGTTTACCATGAATTTGCGGATGTCTTCAGCAAGAAGGGAGCGGATTCCCTACCACCCCACCGCCCGTATGATTGCCCAATTGAGCTGCTCCCTGGGGCCGAGATTCCCTTCGGGCGCATCTTTCCACTATCTGAAAAGGAACAAGAGGCACTTAAACTATATGTTGATGAAAACCTCGAAAAGGGCTTTATTCGACCCTCTACCTCCCCAGCTGGGGCCGGAATATTCTTTGTTTCTAAAAAAGATCAAACTCTTCGTCCATGTGTGGACTATCGGGACTTAAATAAGATCACAGTTAAGAATCGCTACCCGCTGCCCCTGATACCTGAACTATTTCAGAAATTGAGATCTGCCATTATCTTCACTAAACTGGATCTAAGAGGGGCCTACAACCTGGTTCGCATTCGGGCCGGGGATGAATGGAAGACGGCTTTCCGGACCCGTTTCGGGCATTATGAGTACTTGGTCATGCCCTTTGGCCTGTGCAATGCTCCTGCAACTTTTCAGCATCTGGTCAATGATGTATTCAGAGATTTCCTGGACATCTTTGTGATAGTTTACTTGGATGACATCTTAATTTTTTCTAATTCCCTTGAACAACATCGGGAACATGTTCGCAAGGTCTTGGGCCGTCTTCGCTTACATGGACTGTACGCCAAAGCAGAAAAATGCGAATTCGAACAAAGTAACATTCAGTTTTTGGGGCTAGTGATCTCCCCTACCGGCATTAAGATGGATCCTCAAAAAGTGTCCGCTGTGCTAGATTGGCCTGCCCCTTTGGACAAGAAGGGCGTGCAGCGTTTCATCGGATTCGCAAATTTCTATAGAAAATTTATTAAAGGATTCTCTGCCATCATTTCACCCATCACGCAACTAACCAAGCAGAACTGCCGTTTTCATTGGAGCCCAGAGGCCCAGGAGGCCTTTGAAGAATTGAAAAGGCGTTTCACTTCAGCCCCAATTCTCAGCCATCCTGACCCGTCCCTACCTTTTATTCTAGAGGTGGATGCTTCTGAAGTGGCCGTGGGTGCAGTCATCTCTCAGCGACGAGGTAATAAGGATCTCATGCATCCTGTGGGGTTTTTCTCCAGGAAACTCTCGCCGGCTGAGCGAAATTACGATGTGGGTGACCGAGAATTACTGGCCATCAAGGCGGCACTAGAAGAGTGGAGGTATCTGCTAGAGGGTGCAGTCCATCCGGTTTTAATATATACCGACCACAAGAACCTCGAGTATTTAAGATCCGCTAAGAGACTGAAACCTCGTCAAGCCCGATGGGCCCTATTTTTCACACGTTTCTGCTTTCATATCACCTACCGGCCAGGAACCAAGAACGTAAAACCAGACGCGCTTTCGCGCATGTTTGATCACCCCAAGGAACCTTCTGTACCTGACACCATCCTGCCAGCAAACAGTTTTTTACTCCTCCAGACGGACATCCTGTCCTTGATCAGAGAAGCATCACCAGAATCTTCAAATCTTCAGGGACTCGCTTTAACTTCCCGAGATGGGTTGCTATGGAAAGGAAGTCAGATATTTGTGCCAGAAGATGTCCGAGTCAAAGTGCTGACTTTGTTGCATGATCACCCACTTGCGGGACATTTTGGGGTTCGTAAGACCCTTGAACTTGTGCAACGCACGTTCTGGTGGCCCAACATGAAGGATTTTTGCAGGAAGTACGTCAGCTCTTGTTCTGTTTGCATTCAAAATAAAACCTCCAGGAACCGAGCTTGGGGACTGTTGAGGCCGTTGCCCGTACCAGATAGGCCCTGGAGGATGATAGCCATGGACTTTATTGTAGAATTACCATGCTCAGAAGGATGTTCGGCGATCTTTGTGGTCGTCGATCGTCTGTCTAAAATGGCTCACTTCTTGCCCTTAAAGGGGACACCCTCTGCTGTAGAAACGGCCCGGGTGTTCATAAAAGAGATCGTCAGGCTGCACGGAGTCCCTGCAAATATAGTATCTGATAGGGGGGTACAGTTTACCTCACGTTTCTGGAAAGCTCTATGTGAAATACTGAAAATTGAATTAGCCCTGTCTTCAGCGTATCACCCCCAAACTAATGGGCAAACGGAACGGACAAATCAAACGCTAGAGCAATATATTAGGTGTTTTACCTCATTTGTGCAAGACGATTGGGTGTCCCTACTGCCTTTAGCGGAGTTTGCTTATAATAATGCTAGCCATTCTGCCACGGGTCAGTCCCCATTTTTTGCCAATTATGGTTTTCACGTATCTTTCTTGCCAGATTGTCTTCCAGAATCTCCAGTTCCAGCAGTCCAGGACACAGTACAGTTCCTCAGTCGCAACAACCGGATGCTACAGGAAGCGGTATCCAAGGCACAAGCGGACAGTAAAAGGATCTTCGATCAAAAAAGAAGAGGAGATCTAAAGCTGCAAATTGGTGATAAGGTATGGCTGTCTACCAGTAATATTAAACTAGCTTGTCCTTCCAAAAAGCTTGCTCCTAAGTTTATTGGGCCCTTTCCGGTGAAAAAGAAGATTAATGAGGTGTCTTTTGAACTATGTTTACCTGATTCACTTAAAATCCATCCTGTCTTCCATGTCTCATTATTGAAGCCTGCTGTAACCGATCCCTTCCCTAATAGGGGCACCAGGGTCCCCGAACCTGTCTTGGTGGACGGAAACGAGGAATACGAGGTGGAGGCCATCCTCGATTGTAGAAAGAGATTGGGACAGGTACAGTTTCTGATCAAATGGAAGGGGTACGGTCCGGAGAATAATTCTTGGGAACCTAATAGCAATGTTCACGCTAAACGTTTAATCCATGCTTATTTTGCCGCCCATCCTGAGAAGAAGAGTTATCTGGGCATCCGGAGGCTGCCCGTTGGGAGGGGGCAATGTCAGGGACATGTCGGTGGCAATCTGGCTAACGTGCGTGCACGTAGGTGCACAAGGAGCATTCCTAGAGTTGCTGGGCTGAATTCCCCACTGGGGGGCGCTGGCGCGCTCCCGCGCGCGCGCGTTCGCGCATTCGCGGGTGCGCGCGCGCGCCCATTCGCGCTAGCGCTGTTTGGCGCCAAAGCCCCTTTAAAAGGGTGTCAGTTACTCCCATTAGGTGCTGTTCGTCTTCAGCTCTGCACCTGAAAACCTGTATCCTGCTTGTTGTTATCGTTACTATTGACCCGGCTCCGTCTGACTACTCTGCTATCTCCAACCCGACCCGGCTTGCCTGACCTTGTTGATATCCTGCTACCTGTTACCGAATACCTGCCTGCCTGACTATTCTGTGATCATTCCTTCTGCCTTATACCTGCCTGATCTCCTGCCAACTCGGACTGTCTGACGCTGCTTTGCTTGTGCCCTGTGACCCTGTCACCACCTGCTCTTCCAAGATCCAGGTTCTGCTACTGCATACCATCCACCTGTCTGCTAACGGATCCGCTTCTGCTTGCCTGCATCCGCTATACAGTCATTCCGGAGAAGTCTCCTCAGCTCCTGTGTTGGTTGTCGTCAGGAATCGCATCAGACACTCCTACCCACTGTGCTCAGGAGACCACTGTTCCCACTCCAGTGGCTCCTGAACCAGCGCTTAAGAGAGGTCTCCTTCCACCAGTCGGGCTCATCTACCAGGTACCTAACACCAGCTCCCTGACATTGGCTTGTCTGACTATCCGTTCCGGTTCCTAAACTCTGGCTATGTTTTGACTACGTTTGTTCTATTTACCTTTATTATCAAACAAGTGTGATTTAACTGTACTTCTCACTCGGTCTGATTTCATGGTTTCTGACAAATATGTACTTTGTCTAAGTTGTACCAAGATTTTCCATTCTCCTGTTCATTGGAGACTAGTAGGGGAACTGTCTCCGCCCCAAATTTCTTAACTTACAACACAAACGTACAACAGAATGGCAAGGAAGTATAGAAAACGTAAAATAACAGTTAAGCTTTATGGACCTATATGAACCTGCTACCATAAACAGAATACTTAAAGTTCTCAAAATATACAAATGCACATTAGAGTGGTAAGTGATTAGAGAAAACTACATGAATCGGTTACAATGACCAGAATACTCAAAGTGCATATATTCACTTTAGCTGTATTTAATAATATATCTTAGCACGTATTTTTGAATAGCGCAGTTCTCTTTTTGCCAATAATATATCTTGCATTATCAATATAGAATAACTGCTGCAATATGTTTTATATTTAACAGTGTGTCTAAATTTGCCCTAAAAGTAATCACATAGAAATATTAGCTGAACACATCACTCATGTTGAGATGGGAATAAATGCAAGACACAGTAGTTAATTGTTATCAATTTCACCAGAGTTTCTTTTAATAAAGCTTCTTTTTGACATTCTACATCAGTAAAAGAAGATACATAAAGTGTAGATAGTGAGGGCATTGAGGGTGAGAGCACAATGCATACAAAGCTTGACATTCATCATTGTTTTAGCCTACAAATCAGTAGATCAACATACTGTTGGTAAGGATAACATCCTAAATTCAAATGTCAATTTTTATTAGCAGCTTCATCATTATGCTTTCTTTTTATTCAGTCAACGAAGAGGCTTTCTGCCCTGTCAGTTCTGATAAAACCAAAGACTGTGTCTTAATGCTCTTTTTTTGGTCCAACATTCTGAATTTAGCAGAAGATCAAATTGTGATTTCAGTGAACCCAGTATACTTATTTCAGTCAAATGCTCCAAAGTATCACTGTATTTGAGTCAGAGCAGAGACATGTTCAGGATTTATGAAGGCGGGAGGGATTCCAGATACAAGAAATCTAACAAGAATGTTACTATTACAAGGCTTTTCAGCAGCAAGTTATCGTTGACATTTTTAAAATGCTAGATGGCATTTATTACAAGTAAATAGCTCATGTATTTGGAATATACTGTATGAGTTACGGTATAAAACTAAAGTGCAGTACAATTTTGTTCAATACATTGTTGTTATTGCAGAGGTTCAAATTGATAACAAACGATGTAGTCACATAGCACAGTTTTTATGGGCAAAACACAATATGCATAACACTGGAAGTGCTATGCTTTTAAACAGCCTCTATGGGTGAAAGGAAGGTGAAAGGCCAGCAATGCCATTTTATTAACGTGCCACTATGTTAACCTATAGGGACTAATACCCAGAGATTTAGCACTTGATATTTTGTGAATGCTGACTGCAGAATAAAAATGTAAAAGGTCGCACACATTGACCAAGGGTAAGGATTGGTACAAATGAGTCAAGTTTTGCATTGACGCACATTTTTAAAGGCACCTGCAATTCCCCTTATCATTATATGTTACAACTTCTTGTTAGCTGCTGTTTTTTTACACTATTTTGGTTTCTTTGTACTGATACAAAGAAGAATTTGATGCCTCATTCTGCCTTTGTCAGAGTCAGGATAGTAATCCCACACTTCATGTACTGTAAAATTCACGGGAGACATGTTTTGCAAAATTGCACTTACCACTCTGGAGTCTTGATAATCAGCATTGATTTCATATGCCTCCAATGCAATTAGATCAGACTTCCCATGAAAGCAGAGATCTATAATTATTGTTGTAACTGTAAGCACTATAAATTTTTACTACCAAGATTTTCTTGACTCATGATCATATTGCTTTTATTACAGTAAATTGTGTCTTGATTTCCCATCAATCTGTATACTTATATTAGGCTGGAATATAGTTCTAAGGCTTTTCATTGAACAAAAGTGTAATGTTTGTTAATGTCTTGCTATTTTATCTGTTTCTGAGAAAATGCGGACTTCTTTGTGATATTTATTTATAAACTACGCACATTAAAAATAGCTATTACTGAGTGATATTAGGCAAAGTATACATAAATGTGAGTCAATAGCTGTGTTTTTTCATTTGTCATTTGTTATTACAGCATTTTCATTGCTATGGATTAGTGGTTGTGTTGATCACATTTAAATAATTCATGAAAAAAGAAGCTTATACCTTTATTTGTGTCTAATAATTATTGGCTTCTGTAATAAGATTATATTTCTTAAATAAGATTCAGGGTACTATACAGTAAAATGACATACTAAAACAATGCATTTTTATATGCTATATGAACTATGATATATTTATTCTGTAAAACACAGTTGAAAGTACAATGTTAGAACTATATAAATTACGTAAGGGAAAAACAAAATTATTAACCTGGCTTTACATAGCTGACTTGGATTGTGCATACTGTAAACGTTCAACTTCTCAGGATCCAGTAGTTTTCCAGTAGCCCAAGGGATAGCTGAACATCTATGAGTTGGATTGGTTGTATCCAGGGCATTTTTTCTCAGAAAATAGGTGCAGGAACTCAACCACGACTTCTCAAAAAACCCTCCCCACCCCACACAAACCCTCCAAACTGCATCAAATACTGAGTGTGGTCAGATTTCACTAACAGTAGAAGGGGCAATAAATACCAGGAGTGCATTATGTGCAGAGTGCAGAGTTTTGGGGTGGGGGTGTTACACAGAGTACAGAGTTCAGCCTTCTTCCACAGCTGGCTACCTCTGCATCCCCTATCCTCCTCACTTTCACCCCTCTTCAAATTTGACCTCTGCATGCAACCCCCCTTCCACTGTCTCCATCTTCTCCTCCCTTCCTTAAAAGCTCCGCCATCTTGCACTTGTCTTACTTGTGTTGGTGTATTAAGCTGAAGCACCCAGCCGGCTCTAGTACCTCCCCACACACTGTAAGTGGCTCTGCCTCTCTCACTTGCAGGGGGATCATTCAGTTGGGATCTGCACCTGCATATCCCTGGTCCCCATCCTGCACTCAGTGGCAGTCACTCAGGAGATCAGATCTATGGGAGCCATTGGGAGACAAGCTTTCACTTATAAACACAGAAACCGGACTTCTGTGTTTGCAAGTGATAGTGGTGATCAGGGAGCAGAGGGCCTGAGCCAGAGGTGATGGAACTGAGTTCCACCAAGTTCCAGCTGAAAAAAAAGCCCTGGTTTTAGCCAATGAAGACATGCCATGGCATTAATTTGAATAATCCTTATCATTTTTTGAAATAGTAATAAAGCTTTTTTGTGTTAAAAAAGTAGCGATCTTTAGTGTACTGTGCAGGAAGGAAAGTGTATGCATGTGCATTATTACATTTCACCCTAGTATAAATTCCCCTATTTGTACTGAGACAATCCAGCTACTCTAAGGTATCATGTAGTATAAGTTGTGACACAGGTCCTCTAACAACAGTTGGCTGAGAAAGCAGTTACAGTTCAACTGAGACCTTGGTGCTCACAATGGAGGACTGGTCCTTTTTGTCCATCTCACTGCCCCCTGGCAACTTCAGTAGAAAATCCCAGCAATCAGTGTATAGGCTCCCAGCAACCTCTTAATTCCTCAATGTCCCTGCTGGAGATGGCTATTCTGACCAATGGTTTAAGGATTTAGCTTGCTCAAACAATAGTGCTTGCCCTGGGATGGTACATTTTTCTATACAATATATTCTAGAGACATTTCAACCCAAAGCCTCTGTCCTAAGAAGTGCTTTTTGTCACACCTCCAGATCACCCAATTTGTCAGCTTGGGCACTTGATGCTGCATGAAGCTGCCTTTAAAGGATCCATTAGTCCCTGTTTCAGTTTGAGATTTTTGATCAATCATCACGCTAGCTCAGTTCCTTCTTTTGGATGTTGACTTATTTTAATGCTGGCATTAAGGGTTGAAGTATGATGCAAGTGCATTTTATTTAGTGATATGCCTCACTTACCCACAAGCTGCTAGTTCAGAAATAAAAATCCTCACAGGCAAATATTCATGATTACTACCTGCTTTTGGGCTCTGGTGGTTATAGGAAACAACAATTTTGCAATACTTTCATGCAGTTTAGATTATTTCTGGAAAGTTTGTTGCTTTATACACACTTGCTTCAACTTGTCTAAAAGCAATGCATACAGCATGCAGTTACAAAGCATTTTCAGCCATCTTCATGCAGCTTTTGTTGAAACCTCTAAAGCCTTAGTCTCCAAACTGTGGACTGCGGGCCAGATGTGGTCCTTTATTTGCCTTTATCTGGCCCTTGGGACACAAGATACTCCCACTGATTTGAGGCACTAGTCCTTCCACTGATCCCAAGGATGGAGCACAATTCCTCCCACTGATACCAATGATGGGCTACTATTTCTCCCACTGACACCAATGATGGGGCACCATTCTTCCTACTGATACCAATGAGAGGGCACTATGGTTCTCACTGATACCAATGAGGGAGCAATATTCTTCCCAATGATACCAATGACAGAGCAATATTCTTCCCACTGATACTAATGACAGGACACTATTTCTCCCACTGATACCACTAATTTAGGCACTGCTCTTTTCACTAATGCCAATGAGGGGGCACTATTCTTCCCACTGATACCAACAATGGGGAACTTATCCTCTTCCTACTGACTACAGGCTTTATGCAATTATTTACTCCCATTGACCACAGAGCCTGAGGCAATGTTTACTTGCCACTGTTGCTGGGAAATTTTTTACTCCTACTGGTCACAATTTGGCCCTTCTAAAGTCTGTAAGAATGGTAAACTGTCTCTTTCTTTTAAAAGTTTGGAGACCCCTGCTCTATAATAACTTTCATCTCCAGCACCCCTATCAAATTCTTTTTAATTAAATCCTCAAACTGAATACAAAGGAAATGCCGCTCTATGAAGTCTCCATACTTTCGTAAGTACTCCCGCTCTACTACACAGTGCTGGGTGCTGGCTATGCTCAAGTCTGTGGAGATAGAAAAATCCTGGATTGCCGCACTCCATAGAAAAGCATCTTTATTGAAAAAAGAGATTAAAATCCAAAATTGCAGACATAACAAAAAGTGGACACAGCGGGAAATAAAATGGCTAACGTGTTTCACATCCAAAGATGCTTACTCATAGCTAATTTGATCAAAATATATGTTTATATACACTTTTGGTTTTTGATCAAATTAGCTATGAGTAAGCATCTTTGGATGTGAAACGCGTTTGCCATTTTATTTCCTGCTGTGTCCACTTTTTGTTATGTCTGCAGTTTTGGATTTTAATCTCTTTTTTCAATAAAGATGCTTTTCTATGGAGTGCGGCAGTCCACGATTTTTCTATCTCCACATCCTCAAACTGAAGTCGATGTTTGCATTAAAGGCTTTAACAAGTCTGATGAAAGCTGGTTGAAAGCTTAGCAAATGATTTGTAAAGGTTTAAAAAAGTTAGTTAATGACAGTTTACAGTGGCTGTTTACACTGTGACTGAACTGATATGTTGGATTTATCTCACCATCTGCTTTCCACCAGCAATGTGAGCTAAAAAGTCAAGGAGCACAATAGACTTCTATGCTGAACAAAAATGTGGAGTTCTTGCAAGCCACAAGTGGACCAATGCCTATCAGGCGTAAATAAACTATTTTTAAGCAGCAAACACTTCACCACGTTTCATTTCGTGCATTAAACAAATATAACCAATTGTGCCTGCGCTAAAAAATATATGTATATGAACTGAGTGAAAAAATCGTGCAGGAATAATAAATTAGTAATATGCTAGTGAAGACATACATATATGAAAATACATATATAGTGCAATCCTTATATATGAAAACCTCAAAGTGCATCCACATAAAAGTGGAATCCTTATATAAAATGCTCAAAGTGCATCATGCATAGATATAAACCTAAAATCTAAGTGCAAATCCTGCGGCAATCGAGTGTCCAATCAAAATATGATCGGTAAATTCAAACTAAAGCAAAAAAATGTGCAAGTAAACAGTGTCCATGAATAAAGTGTCCATCATGCTTCTCCTGTAAGGTGTCCAAATCACAGCAAGCTAGATGTGCTCTCCCGTGACCTCCCACTTGTGCTTGCGCTCACCTCTATTCGTGTGACACGGTAGTTAAACAGTGTCAAACACGCAATGGGGCCACTCCAGGGCTCACTCAGGATATAGTGATGTAAAATCAATCCTATCAGGTACAGTCAGACATCATTCATAAAAGAGAAAAGGGAAAATTCCATGGTGTAATAAAGTCGGGATTTATTTAGAATAAAAGATTCCTCCAGGAGGGTACTCACAATGTGCTGGTGCTATAGTGCACCAAACTATCCAGGTGTAATTCGTTAGCAACGGCTCATATGGCGTGCGGTGCGGTGTATAAAAACCTCCTTCCCTGCTGACAGCTCCATCCTACCCCTCCCCGCTATGAGTAAGCATCCTTGGATGTGAAACACGTTAGCCATTTTATTTCCCGCTGTGTCCACTTTTTGTTATGTCTGCAATTTTGGATTTTAATCTCTTTTTTCAATAAAGATGCTTTTCTATGGAGTGCGGCAGTCCACGATTTTTCTATCTCCACATCCTCAAACTGAAGTCGATGTTTGCATTAAAGGCTTTAACAAGTCTGATGAAAGCTGGTTGAAAGCTTAGCAAATGATTTGTAAAGGTTTAAAAAAGTTAGTTAATGACAGTTTACAGTGGCTGTTTACACTGTGACTGAACTGATATGTTGGATTTATCTCACCATCTGCTTTCCACCAGCAATGTGAGCTAAAAAGTCAAGGAGCACAATAGATTTCTATGCTGGCTGCATTGGAATGTGAAAGGGAGCCATACTGTGGCTTTCTATTGACCATTGAACTAAAATTCCTAGGTGCAGGCAGCAACAGGGGGGGGGGGAAATAGCTGTACTTTCCAGACTGCAGTTTGAATAGCGTGGTGTTTTTCCGCAGGGCTTAAGCCCGCTACACTCAAGCCAGTAGCCTGAGGGGAAGTCAAGGCCTCACACATCTGGGAGTCAGAAAGTGAAAGGGAGAATGGTCCGGGTTACACAGAGACTGAGGGTGGAGTTGCTGAAGATACTGGAGTAATGTGGCCTAGTGCACTGAGGACCAAAGTCACACTAGGCCCAACCAAAGGTCACCAGGACATTGGGACTTTAGCTGCTGTATCGCTGGATAGGTAAGAGAGCTTTGCAGCCATAATCTGTTTGCTGCTATCAATGACTAAGCTTCTAGAGATTAGACACTTAATCAACAGCTCATATCATCACATGCAGATTTCCACTGGGGCTATATTCATGTGCACCAAAATTAAGTTGGGCCCCACCATTGACCTGGGTTGGGATCTAGGAGAGGGGTGTCCAACCTTTTGACCCTCCTGGGCCACATAGGGAGAAGAGAAATTGTCTTGGGCGACACATAAAATACAGTAACAAAAAGGATAGCTAATGAGACGAAAAGGTTGGGCAGATAACAAGTTAACAATTACTGATATGGATAATTTACCTGAGTAATGAAATTCTTTATGTTCATTTTTTTTGTAATTTTTTTACTATAAAAGTAAAAGAGGGCAATATAAAACTAGTGCGATATTTGGCACTGATTTTTATAAACTAACACATAAATATCTGGTTTAATACATGTAGTAGCAATTCCCAATGAATGCGCAAGGTGCTCATCAGATATTTCAGTTCTAATTTTGCCCTTTGTGTGCTTCATCCTTGAAAATAGTTGCTCACAAATATAGTTACTGATGACATGAATAAGGCGCGATTGTGAAGAGTGGAATATTTTTCTTTGGGAAGGGAAATCTTATAAAAGTCCAGTAAAAAGACACTGTGAATTTTTTTGTTTGGCAGTATGTGTTCGCTTAGTGTAAACGCATTTTTACAAACCCCCCCCCCCCCTTTAAGTAGGGCGGCATTCATAGCTGCCTTGGGCCACAGGTTGGACACCCCTAATTTAGGGCATAGGACTGTCTCTTGTCTCTTTAGATAAGCCACCCATTCAAGGACTCCTGTTATTGCCTATAGAAGAAGGGGCACTGCTGCAGTAGATCTGGGTTATAGTCTAGTCACCCCCAGAGTGCACTCTAGTAATATAGCATACTGGTAGCAGGAAAGTTATGCCAATACTGATTACCATTACTGTTGTAGTTTGTACTTCTGTTTAACCCACACTCCAAAGACATGCTGGTAGGTTAATTGGATCCTGTCTAAATTGTCCCTAGTATGTATGAATGTGAGTTAGGGACTGTAGATTGTAAGCTCCTTGAGGGTAGGGACTGATGTGAATGTACAATGTATATGTAAAGCGCTGCGTAAATTGACGGCGCTATATAAGTACCTGAAATAAATAAATAACACTGATTTGCAGTTTACCATCTATACAGTTGTCTAACTACTGCGGAGATTGCTTTAAACTATTTCCACAAGGTAACATTTCTGTTTAGAGAGTTGTATTAGACGTACTGCCTACCGTTTTTTCCAATTTACTACCAATATAACATATTTTTTTTACTCTTAACTAGCCTGGTGTTTCTCTTCAAATTCTAAGGTATAATTGCATGTTGAGCACCTATCCCCATGCTTTTTGAGGTACAGTAGCTGTTATCCGCTTAACCTGGTGTGTCAGAGAGGCTGAGGTCTTTTGTAGGGTTGAGGCAAAGAACAGAGGACCCAAACTACTAAGCAGCTCCTTCTGAGGTAGAGCTACACAAAATGTGGTCAGTTGTTAGTATCCATAATAGTTATCTAGTCTCTTTCAGTCTTGCACAGGAAATAAGCACAAAAATGTTCTTTTGTGACAGTGATCACACATAACACCCACTGCACTGGATAGGGCACTGAACAATCAATTTTCCTTTGTTAGATTTTCTCCTGCTTAATGTCTGCTGTTGCTCATCATCACAAAGTAATCTAATGTAAAAATGCTGCCCATGTTTGTTTTTTTCATTTACAACCTAAGGTACATAGCTATTTAATTATTCAGATTGAAAAACATTCCTGAAATTCAACCAACACTAAGTAGCTATTTATGAATTTCCTTAATTTTCTCCGGCTTCTTCTTTGCTAAGATTTAGGCTGTTCTTCCTGCACCCACAGCTAAGTGTCTTCCATTGCACTTTGCTGTTATACCCATTAATCGGCTGAAACACGATTTTCTCCGTGGGGGTGCAACTAAATAGGAGTTGACCTACCAACTTATCACTGAAAGTCTGTCTGAATTGCCCAGTGGTGTTAGATCAGTTATCTGCAAACCACTTACTGTAGCTTTATAGGGCTTCCATGGAAGTTCCAATATATGAAAAAAGGAAAAAACAAGGAGAAGAAGTATATATAACTTCCATGCATCCAACCTCTTAATTAACGCATAACTAAGTTTTTAATACAAAATTATAATGAAACAAACATGTTAAAAGTAAGGTATACCTATTGTGATGTGGGAGTGTTTAGCTCTTGTGGTAGGTACATTTGTACAGCGTGTCCACGGCAGACAAGAACTATAGTTAAGGGCCTGGTAGCCCACTTTTATTAAAAAAGAAAACAGGGATTGATTTACTAAAACTAGGGAGTGCAAAATCTGGTGCAACTGTGCATGGTAGCCAATTAGCCTCTAACGTCAGTTTGCTCAACTAAGCTTTGACAATAAAACCTGGAAGCAGATTGGTTTCTATGCAAAGCTGCACCAGATTTTGCACTCTCCAGTTTTAGTAAATCCAACCCCAAAGTCTCTTTATCATAGGGTTTGCCATACCAGGGCTTCAGCTTCACAAAGCAACAACAGGTAACGAAAAAATGCTAGCCCACCTGGCTCCATTCAGCAGCTCCACCACTGTTGGTAATGGTCTCCCTGACTACAGGTTCCTCAGGCTCCTTTAACTTTAAAGTGATTGTAAAGCTAAATTAAAAATAAGAAATAACATACTATACTTACCTGCTTTGTGCAATTGAATTGCACAGAAAGGCTGTGACCCTCCTCTACTTGGGCTTTAGAACCACTTTAAGTACTTCAGTTTGCAGTACTTCACTGCATGGGCCCACTCTTAGCCCCTAGGTAGAGGGTCTCCTGATGTCCCAGGAGCTCTCACTCCTCCAAGACTTACAGATTCCTCTGGCTCCCCTGGACTCTCTCCCAGTTGCCTTAGCTCTAGTCTCCTAGAAGTCCAGCCCAACTCTCTTAGTTAAATAGCCTGGAACTTCTCCCACATGAAGTGCTGTCTAAGGCTGGGTTCACACCTAATACCAATGCGGCTTCCAGCAAGAGTCCTGTGCGTCCCCCTTCACTGTTTCAGGTCTGATTTCAGCCCGAATGTTTGCCTGAATTCAGACCTCAAACAGACCAAAAGATGCACAGGGCCCCTGTGCAAATTCGCACATGAGCCGCAGCAGAGATATGTGAACCAGCTCCATAGAGAGCCAGTCAAAATCTCCCACAACAAATTTGCAATGTTGTGAACCCAACCTCAAGAATCTCCTGATCTGAAAGGATCACACCTCCCTCCTGACTGCATTAACTGCAGCAGTGTTCACTGCAGTAACTAATCAAACTTACATCTCCCCTGTATACCTGTGCACTCACACAGGCTGCCCGCAATTAGCAAAGCCTGGACACTGGATTAAAGGTTCCGTCCTGGGCCAATACGCTTTGGAACCTTCAAGCTCCCAGCCCAAATCTAAAAATACCAAATCTGGAGAAAACCTAGATGACAGTTTTCTCAGTTCACGATCAACCTTCCAGAGCTTCTCAAACTACAGTTTTGAGAATCTGGTGTCATTTTCACACAAATTCAAACTACCAATTCTCACAATGGCAGGGCTCCACACTATCACACTATTAAAAACAAAATATCCCCAAAGATGATCCTTCAAATGGAAAAATGTATGTATACATCTAAAAGTATAAATATGTATGTAAACTAACTTATAAAGGACATACAAAATGTATTAAATAGAGACAATAACAATGTAATTGCCATATAAAAATAGTGGTGGTACTCTCTCAAAATAACAAAAGTCCCTTAATTGCTTCCAAAAGTGAAATGGTAAATCACTGCATGAGTAAAGTAGCTATAGAACATTCAATCAGGGGTATACTAGGTCATCCACTTCATCCAAGAGGACAATATAGCTAAATTTGTGGTCATAAGTTTACATACCCTGGCAGAATTTATGATTTCTTGGCCGTTTTTCAAAGAATATGAATGATAACACGAAAACTTTTCTTTCACTCGGTGTTAGTGTTTGGCTGAAGCCATTTATTATCAATCAACTGTGTTTACTCTTTTTAAATCATAATGACAACAGAAAATAGCCAAATGACCCTGATCAAAAGTTTACATGCCCTGGTGATTTTGGCCTGATAACATGCACAAAAGTTGACACAAAGGGGTTTGAATGGCTATTAAAGGTAACCATCCTCACCTGTGATCTGTTTGCCTGTAATTAGTGTGTGTGTATAAAAGGTCAACGAGTTTCTGGACTCCTGACAGACCCTTGCATCTTTCATCCAGTGCTGCACTGACGTTTCTGGATTCTGAGTCATGAGGAAAGCAAAAGAATTGTCAAAGGATATGCGGGAAAAGGTAGTTGAACTGTATAAAACAGACCAACTAAAAGGCGCAACTGCCAGGAAAATTGTTCGGGATGCAAAGAAAAACACACAAATAACTTCAGGTGAAATACAGGACTCTCTGAAAACACGTGGTGTGGCTATTTCAAGATGCACAATAAGGAGGCACTCCAAGAAAGATGGGCTGTATGGTCGAGTCGCCAGAAGAAACCCATTACTATGCAAATTCCACAAAGTATCCCACTTACAATACACCAAACAGCACAGAGACAAGCCTCAAACCTTCTGGAACAAAGTCATTTGGAGTAATGAGACCAAAATTGAGCTTTTTGGCCACAACCATAAACGCTTCATTTGGAGAGGAGTCAACAAGGCCTATAATGAAAGGTACACCATTCCTACTGTGAAACACGGAGGTGGATCGCTGATGTTTTCAGGATGTGTGAGCTACAAAGGCACAGGAAATTTGGTCAAAATTGATGGCAAGATGAATGCAATATGTTATCAAAAAATACTGAAGGAACATTTGTATCAGCCAGGAAGCTGCGCATGGTACGTACTTGGACATTCCAAGATGACAATGATCCAAAACACAAGGCCATTGTCATTGGTTACAGCAGAATAAAGTTACGGTTCTGGAGTGGCCATCTCAGTCTCCTGACCTCAATATCATTGAGCCACTCTGGGAAGATCTCAAACTTGCAGTTCATGCAGGACAGCCCAAGAATTTACAGGAACTGGAGGCTTTTTGCCAAGAGGAATGGGCAGCTTTACCATCTGAGAAGATAAAGAGCCTCATCCACAAATACCACAAAAGACTTCAAGCTGTCATTGATGTTAAAGGGGGCAATACACGGTATTAAAGCGGAGTTCCACACAAAAATGGAACTTCCGCTTTTCTGAAACCTCCCTCCCTCTGGTGTCACATTTGGCACCTTTCAGGGGGGAGGGGGGTGCAGATACCTGTCTAAGACAGGTATTTGCACCCACTTCCGGCATAGACTCCCATGGGAGTCTACGCCTCTTCCCGTCCCCACCGCACTGTCTCCTGGGAACACACAGCTCCCAGGAGAGAGCGGGGACCACTTGGGACGCGCAGCGCGACTCGCGCATGCGCAGTAGGGAACCGGAAAGTGAAGCCACAACGCTTCACTTCCTGATTCCCTCACCTAGGATGGCGGCGGCAGCTGCCGAGAACCGAGCGGGTTCTCGGCGTTGCCTGCTGACATTGCTGGACCCTGGGACAGGTAAGTGGCCATGTATTAAAAGTCAGCAGCTGCAGTATTTGTAGCTGTTGGCTTTTAATATTTTTTTTTTTTTTGCGGTGTGGGTGGACCCCCGCTTTAAGAACTGGGGTATGTAAACTTTTGATCAGGTTAATTTGGGTAGTTTTTGTTTTGTAATTATGATTTAAAAATAGGAAACACAGTTGATTGATAATAAATGGCTTCAGCCAAACATTAACCACGAGTAAAAGAAAAGTTTTTGTGTTATCATTCATATTCTCTGAAAAATGGCCAAGAAATCATAAATTCTGCAAGGATATGTAAACTTATGAGCACAACTGTATAAAAGGAAGACCAAGATCACACAGGGGCTCCTAACTCGCTGAAATCTTCCACGCATAACAATTGCATTCATGAGCTTAAGTCAGCATGTTGGGGAGACATAGCATATCTGTAGATGCTGTACAGATGTGATCCAAGAAATTACAACATTCCAAGTGTGAAGGACATTTAAGGTGGATTTAGTCTGTATTCTGTGAAGAAAGGAAATGTTCACACGTAGACTTCCACAGGGATCAACAAGACAACATATGTGTAGTAGTGAGTGTCCTCGGGTCTCAAAATGGAGGATTTTACAGGGACCACTGAGACAGTATAATATTTGAATTTTTTATTTTTTTAATCGAGTCATTTTTATTAAAGGTTTTTATTCCATTTATGGAATTTAATAAGATCTTCAAGTCTCCAGGAGGAATAAGCCTGTGGTTAACACCACCATCATTACTGTGTGTTTCCTGGTGTGAAACGGCCCTAAAGATGTGGGCAGTTCCACTGCTTCTACCATCACCAAACTGACATGCTCAGCAACCAAAGATGCTACTCAGCACTTGAAAAAGCTAGAATGAGAAAAAGGAGGCAGGGGCCTCCAGTGTGCAGTACAGGAACAGCAATGGGATGGGTAAGTATTAACATTATAACAGCACCATAATGACCTAAATTATATTTCAGAATACAGGGACAGTGATTTTTAATACGTAATGCAATGTTTGTTTTGTTAATATTCATTTATTTTTGTATTTGTTTCCCTTTTTATTCTTTCCTTTCTTTTCCGTGACCTTACCTTCATTTAACTTTCACCAACTTTTTTATTTTCGCTCTCTTTCCTCCTTTTTCCTTTCTCTTTATATAATTCTTTCTTCTTTTTATTTCCACCACATTCGCTCTCCTTTCTTTTCTTTTCATTTCTTCCCATTACTGTTCACTCTATTAGATACAGACATTTCTCATTTTAAAAGACAGTAGCCCAGGTTTATAAAAAATAGAAAAAAAATGTAAAGTTAAGGTGAAACCTCAGCTGTCAATTGGGTGTTATCTTCCATTTTTCACAGGCATTGGAAGAGCTGCAACTGCAAGCTGATTGGCTGCTATAAATATTTTTTCTGGTGTGGTGCTTAAAATTCTAGCAATGTTGTTTTGTTCTGAGCCAACAGCCTGTGATGCAAATGTACCTTTATAGTGAAACAGAAGAGAAGGAAAATTGTATTTTCTTCAGAGGGTGCCTGGATATTTAATAAGCCCATGCCTGCTAAAAACAGCCTAATTATACATATGAGTTACTCATTAGGATTTTAGTTATGTATTTACTTTCCTCCGTATTTTAGATTAGCTGATGACATATGAATTTTTCAAAGGATGTGAGCAGGGTAATAGCGTTTATAAATGTAACCTGGGAGTGCAAATTATAGTTAAAATTATTTACTTATTAGAAAGACTCCATCTGCATACATCAAATTAACAATTTAATGTTGTTATTTTACTGCCATTAATTCCACTCAATTGTTCTTGTACTTGATATACATTTAAGGCTCTGTTATAAATCTGTTTACAAGCAAAGTCCTTGCATGAACTCTACACTATGCATAATTAATATGTTTGCTGAAAAAGGGTTTTCACGTACCAGTATTATAATGTCATCCTTGTTCTGAAAGCATCAACCTAACAAAAAGAAGTAAACAATGAAATAACCCAATTTTAATTTAACATTTTTTTGCTGATAATATTTATGTGCATGTGAAGATTTTGCCAGAAGCCAACGTTAAGGTCAAACTCCAACCCTTTGATACATGATTAATTTAATAATGCAGTGCAGAATGGTGTATTCAAATTCTCTTTGTACTCTACACAGAACATATAGGAAACTTTCATTTAGTCCATGTCCAATGGGTAACTCCTTAGCTGCATGGTGTCAGAATCATGCGGTCCCTTACTCAGCAGACTGGCTGTCAGGAACATGCCCCTGTAGTGCTCTGGATTACAGCAGTGGTGTTACCTTTAATTCTTCAGACAATGCCTGTAATTGTAGCTGATTGTGAGGGCGGCACAGTGGTGTAGTGGATAGCACTTTCACCTAGCAGTAAGACGGGTCGCTGGTTCAAATCCCAACCACAACACTACCTGCCTGGAGTTTGCATGTTCTCCCTGTGCCTGCGTGGGTTTCCTCCGGGTACTCCGGTTTCCTCCCACACGCCAAGGACATGCTGGTAGATTAATTGTATCCTGTCTAAATTGTCCCTAGTATGTATGAATGCGAGTTAGGGACCTTAGATTGTAAGCTCCTTGAGGGTAGGGACTGATGTGAATGTACAATGTATATGTAAAGCGCTGCGTAAATTGACAGCGCTATATAAGTAACTGAAATAAAATAATAAATAATTGTGGTGATGGGGAAGCACAGAATTAACATATCAGCGTTATAGGATAAAATAGTTACAGTGCTGACACTATTATAGCACGGTTCTAAATGATCATGCAGTGGTGATAATAATATTCTGTGTCTCATATCACTGGTCACTGAGCTGTCCATGGTCATGCCCACTCGCCTACTCACCCACAGTAGGTCTAGGAACTTCCTAAACCTTGAGAGCTTTTGGGAGTTATAGCCAGGTAGGACATGCCTATACCAGCAGGCAAACATGTAGGTTATCCTGCTGACCCCATCCAGTGGCTGCTGCAAGCATAGTAGCCAGTCAGATCCTATAATGATTGACACTATATTGTCAAAAGTATTGGGAAGCCTGCCTTTACATGCACATGAACTTTAATGACATCCCAGTCTTAGTCCATAGGGGTTCAATATTGAGTTGGCCCACCCTTTGCAGCTATAACAGCTTCAACTCTTCTGGGAAGAGTGTGATAGGACCTTGTTGTCGGAAATTCCGACCATGTGTAGGCTCCATCACACATTTTCCATTGGAATTTCCGACATACAAAGTTTGAGAGCTTGCTATAAAATTTTCCGACAACAAAATCTGTTGTCGGAAATTCCGATTGTGTGTACACAAATCCGACGCACAAAGTGCCACACATGCTCAGAATAAATTAGGAGATGAAAGCTATTGGCTATTGCCCCGTTTATAGTCCCGACGTACGTGTTTTACGTCACCACGTTCAGAACGATCGCATTTTCCGACAACTTTGTGTGACCGTGTATATGCAAAACAAGTTTGAGCCAACATCCATTGGAAAAAATCCATGGATTTTGTTGTCGGAATGTCCGATCAATGTCCGACCGTGTGTACAAGGCATAAAGGTGTCATCATATCAAGACGTTTTGAACAATTTCTTACTCCCAACTTTGTGGGAAAACTTTGGGGATGGCCCCTTCCTGTTCCAACATGACTGCACACCAGTGCACAAAGCAAGGTCCATAAAGACATGGATGAGCGAGTTTGGGGTGGCCTTCACAGAGTCCTGACCTCAACCCAATAGAACACCTTTGGGATTAATTAGAGCTGCAGGCCAGGCCTTCTCATTTAACATAAGTGCCTGACCTCACAAATCTGCTTCTGAGAGAATGGTCAAACATTCCCTTAGACACACTCCTAAACCTTGTGGACAGCCTTTCCGAAAGAAGCTGTTATAGCTGCAAAGGGTGGGCCAACTGAATATTGAACCATATCGACTAAGACTGGGATGTCATTAAAGTTTGTGTGCCTGTTAAGGCAGGTGTCCCAATACATTTGACAGTATAGTGTGTGACCTTTTTGATTGTCTATTGAGAGATACAGAGTCTGGGGATAGGTATATTGCTTGTCTCAACTCCTGTACAACCCAGAATGACAAAATGAACCCAGTCCCCTTTTTTATTCTTTGTAGCCACTCTTGGTAAGTCTTTGTCACTTGCCATTAGAGAATGAGTGGCTAATTTTGCTGAAATTTTTACAAAATTAGCATCTTATTTTAAAATGTGGCACTGCTGGATGAAATTTGCTAAAACGGGCTTGTGAAGAATTGCTTTGTTTATCAAAAAAGTAATGTAATCCTGTGCAAATGCTGACATGATAAGCACAAGGCTTGTTGATAAAGTTATGTGATCACCTTGACAGATTGAATATAATATTTTTCTATATATTACCAGTGGGGAGAGAGAACTGCATATATCAGATTAAAGTCTCATTGTTGCTGGCTCTAAGTTTTCGGAAAGATGCATACAGTACATACAAAATACAGACATATGTCTAAAAAAATGTATACCACCAACTACAGTACATAAATACATGGTGACATAAGGTAGTGTGTGTGTGTGTGTGTGTGTGCATAGTGTGCCCTTCTGCCTCTTTTGATGAAGTTTAAAAAAACAAAAACAAAAAGGGCAGAGGTGCTATGAGAATGACCGTCCACCAAGGAAAAAATGACCCCCTTCTACATAATCTTGGTTATGTGGCAACCAGGTTGCAGAAGAGATTTTAGAGATTTTATTCAACCCTTCCTATTTAAGCCCCTTCTTTCAATCTAGTGCCTGGTAGTTTAGTTTAAAGAGCTTTCCTGTCACTTGATTCAGGCAGAAGGGTTTGCATAGCAGGGTTCCACAACAGATCCTCTACTCCTCCCATTGCTTATTTTGAGCTGTATACAGTCCTAGGACAAGGTCCTCTTTTTTCCATACACACCCCTTCTCCTCCCACCTCTTCCCCTGATCACCAACACGCTTCAAAGTTGTGCCCGCTTGTGGAATGGCGACAAACTTTTACCCTTAAAAATCTCCATATGCAACGTTAAAAAAAATTCTACAGGTTGCATGTTTTGAGTTACAGAGAAGGTCTAGGCTAGAATTATTGCTCTCACTCTACCCCTTGCGGCGATACCTCAAATGTGTGGTTTGAACACCATTTTCATATGCGGCCGCTACTCACGTATGCGTTTGCTTCTGCACGTGAGCTCGGCGGGACAGGGAGCTTTTTTTTTAAAAAAAAAATCTTATTTATTTTACCTTTTATTTTTTATTTTTACACTGTCCTTTTTTAAAAAAAATGTGTCACTTTTATTTCTATTACAAGGAATGTAAACATCCCTTGTAATTGAAATAAAGCATGACAGGACCTCTTAAATATGAGATCTGGGGTCAAAAAGACATCAGATCTCATATTTACACAAAAATGCAATAAAAAAATAAAAATAAATGTCGTTTGAAAAAAATAAAAAAGAATTTAAATAAAAAAACTATGGGCGGAAATGACATTTTGACGTCACTTCCACCCTCCAATGGTATGGAGACGGGTGGGGGACATCTTCCCCTCACTCAGTTCATACCACAGATGGGAGCAGACGCGATCGCCTTCGCCGCTGCTGGTGGCTCCGGTAAGCGAGGGAGGGCACAGAGAGCGGTGGGCCCCTCTCCCGCCGCCGATAAAAGTAATCTCACGGCGAATCCGCCACAGAGGTCGCTTATATCTGAAAGCGGACCGCGCGCTGAAGAAGAGGATACTGGGGTTATTGCAGCTAGCTGCTGCCATAACAAAGATATCCCTCTTCAAACAGCCAACGTATAACGATGGTGGGTGGTCCGTAATTGGTCTTTCTTTATGATGGATCATCTTCCAGGATCCAGAATCTCTTTCAAGATTGCTTCTTGCTTCTATGAAATCCTGTGCACAACTGTTCCTTTGTCTCTCACCACATGACTTGTTCAAGTTCTTTCCCCTCCCCCTATCCTGTAGCATTATTTCCTTCCCTTAGCTACATGAACTGGTCCAAAAGGTTCATTAGCTATTGAATAAGGGAGGCCTAGCTTCCAAAAACAATACATGTAACAAAAATGTTTTTTTAACATATTTATGCTATAAAAATCACCAAAATAACAACACAGCATGATAAAGGAAAAATGAGAAACTCATTTCACAGCAGCTTTAGGCTGAAATAAACCCCCCATATTGTAAATGGGAGGAAATAATTCCCTTTCAACCCCTGTTCTTAAAAGGCAACTGTGCAAAAAAACATAGCTCACTACTCACATTTAGCCGACCATTTCTAACTTCAAAACTATTGTAGGGTATCCACAGTTGCCTTGTTCTTATGGAAATGCACAGATTTCCAGTGAAAAGAATAAACCTGCACCTCTCTCCGTGCTGTTCTGAAAACAGTGGCCTGCTGTTGTCCAGTCTTAAAAGCATGGCACTCTTTAGCAGTATGCCCCATGACAACAAAAACACCTAATGTGACTAAATGTATCATTCCCAGCCACTTGCTTCCACCTCTCAAGCAAAGCTAGCATAGGAATCTCATCTATTTCCCTTCTAGGGGCCCCCACATTAAGTAGATCAGTCCAGATTTACCTCCTGGAGCTCGTAAGCCTTGCCTTCTTATTGTTTCAGTCAACTCGACCATAACTATTTCAAATTCACAGTTTCCTGTTTATGGAAAGTAACAGTGGCAGATTAACTACCTACAGGCTTTGGGCCTTTTTTCTTTGTTAGGGCAACATTAGACTTATCTACACACTGCTCATTCAAATTTTCAGCTTTGCCTACAGTGGTTTGAACACACTTCAAAGCCGCTGCAGGTTTGACTTTGAATGCTTAACTTTATAAATTTCTTGCTTTGCCTGCACTGTCTTTCAAACACTCGATCACCACTGCAAGCTGCTCTTTTAGTAAACCTCGTTCTACCACTGCCTTTTTCTTCTTTTCAGATTCAGTATGTAGAATGTGAAGAAAGTGCTAACCAAACACAGCTACTGCCCGCATCTCTCTCTTACTGAACCCAAAAATGTTAAGATTAAAATCTGAAGAAAAATCAGAGACTCTATTACCCCAAGCTCTGTTCAAAGAAGGAGCATACCTAGCAAGCTCCTCTTGCAACAGGCATCCACTGGCTGTCTCTGGCCCAGGTAGGCTTGGGCTAGGTTGCATACCTCCTCCTAGACACCAGAAACCTCTGCAGCCTTGCATTTTCTAAACAGTGTGTGCAGTATTTTCCTTAGCACAAGAACACTAAAGAAAACAGGTCTGTTTCAGTTTTTCAATTTTTGTTTAAATGCCAGGGCTGCCCCTAATTGTTTTCCATTTTGTCTATTAAGGTCACTTTGCGTTAGAAAACCTCTGTAGTGTAGTAATGTACTTTTATTAAACAAAATTGCTATACATAGAAACTATAAGTGACTATTCCCTGTCTCACAATCTACTCCAGCTTGCTGCTGACTCTCCTCCAAATCATACCTGAATCACTGGACCTCCTTCCTTGCCCTGCGTTGAACCTATTTCCTTGCACTGCACTGCGAACAGCTGGACATTTTTTTCCCTACTGTACCCAAATATATCAGTCATGCTGCTCAAGTACACTGCACTGCAACTCCTGCAACTAAAACACAACTATTTTTCGGCTAAAGGCGCATATGATCTCTGCCGGAATATTGAGATTTTACGACCAAAGAGATACATGCATCATGACTCTGGACACTGTCTCCTCCCTTCAAGTACCTGTGCTGTCTCAATCCCTACTTATCAGCATAGAGCTGCAAGACCATGCTGCACTGGCACTAATCTCAAATGCCTACTTTCACTGACATGCCCTGACTCCACTCTGATTCCCATGGATCCTACGGGGAAGGCCAGATCAGCGATTCTGAACACTCGCTCTGCTAACAATAAGGCACAACTTATTTCTGACTTTATAGTAGACAATCATTTGGACTTTCTGTGCTTAACTGAAACCTGGCACAAACAAAATGATGGCATCCTTTTCAATAAACTCACCCCTTTGGGGTACAGTTTGCTTGACCCCCCATGCCTCTCGGGCAAAGATGGTGGTATAATTGTTATTTACAGCTTTCTGTACGCTTTACCCCCTGTAAATGTACCCTCTTTGCCTTCCTTTGAATGCCCTGTACTAAAGGTCTGTGTTCCCCACTCATCTGTTATTTTTTACTGTTTATCGACCACCCAAGTCTTGTAGAACATTCTTAGGTGAATTTGCTCATTCACTTTCATTTTTATGCCCCAGTTTTAAGAGAATCCGTATACTTGGGGATTTTAATATACACACTGACTCAGAGTCTTCCAGTTTAGCAAAATATTTTTTGGCTTTACCGGAATGTTTGGACCTAACTCAATTTGTTTGCACCCCCATGCATATCAAAGGACAAACCCTGAACCTTATCATTGCTAATGGATCGTTTGTCTCTGGCTGCTCTTCTCTTGATTTAAGACTGTCTGACCACCTACCTATTCTTCTCAATTTGGAATTAGCAGTTTCTAACACCTCAATGTCTCAATCTGTAAATGATTGCAACTGAGCTTCTATTGATCTGCCCAAATTTGCAAATTCTGCCTTTTCCTCCCTATCCTGCATCTTCTCCTCTGACACCCTTGTTGACAAAATAGATGCCCTTAACCAGGCGCATTCATCCTCTGTTGACACCTTTGCCCCATTTAAAATTCAATCCGTTTCATTCTCCCGTCTGGCTCCGTGGTATAATTCTCACCTAAGTTCAATGAAGGCAGGCTAACGGAGACTTGAGCGTAGGTGGCACTATTCTGACCTGACTGTTCATTATTAGGTTTGTAAAGATCATCTGTGTGTCTATAAGGGTCAAATTGAGACTGCTAGATCAAACTATTTCTTCCACGCCATCAAGAAAATTTTTAGCAACCCTAGGCAACTTTTCTGCACCATTGCCAGATTATTAAAGCCTCACAGTCCCTCCACATTACCAGCCCCAACACAGCTCTGCAACACGTTCTTAGATTTTTTCTCCTCAAAATAGAAAAAAAAGGTATTACATTCTCAAAACAGCACACGTTTCTTCCACATTACTCCCTGATTCACCTAGTTTTACTGGTTCTTCTCTCTGCCACTTCTCTCTACTTGACTCTGCATCTCTGATTAAATTGGCCTCTAATATGAAATCCTCCACCTGCATACTTGATCCTATTCCCACCCATTTATTTAAACCCTGCTTTAGTTCATTATGCCCCATTTGGACAATTTAATCAACTTTCACCCACTATCTGTCTTAACCTTCCTTGCCAAGGTCACTGAGTGGGTTATGATATCTCAGGTACATAACTACCTGACCCTAATTAACCTATTAGAACCAATCTAATCTCGTTTTCGGCAACTGCACAGGACAGAAGCTGTGGTCAAAGTGACTAATGACCTGCTGTTAGCTTCTGATTCTGGCTCACTAACTACTCTTATTCCACTAGCTGTTATTTCTGCCTTTGATACTGTAGACCACAATCTTTTACTCTCTCGCCTTGAAACCATATTTGGAGTCTCATAAATGGCTCTGAAATGGTGAAAAGTAATATTTTACTGATCACTGTCACTTTGTTTATCTTGGCGGATTCCAGTCTGAAGTTGGTCCAATCAAGTTTAGTGTCCCTCAGGGTTCAGTCCTTTGTGCCTTACTTTTTAGCATTCACATTTTTCCACTTGGCCAACTGCTTAGATCTCATGGAATCTCATGGAATTATCACTTCTATGCTGATGATACTCAGATATACATTCACACTAAACTGGATTCTACTTTAGCTGTTTCTCTCCTGTCTAACTAATAGGAAAAATCTAAGGGTGATATTTGAAGATAGCTTAACCTTTGATCCACATATACAAAATATTGTCAAAACATCTTTTTTTCACTTGAGAAACTTTGGTCGGCTGCGTTCTATGCTATCATACACTGTAGATGAAAAGCTCATCCATACATTTGTGTTTCTCTGACTTGACTACTGCAATTCTCTACTCGCTGGTGTATCTAAAACCACTAATAATCAATTACAATATGTACAAAATTCTGCAGCCAGAATACTAAATAGTCTGGTACAAGTGATCATATTACCCCTATCCTGGAGTCCTTGCACTGGCTAGATCCTCTTGCTCACCTATACGGTTCTTCGTGGCTTGGCACCCCATTATCTGTCTGAACTGTTATCAACTTACTCCCCTCCACGTAACCTCCGCTCCTCACATTCTGGTCTTCTGTGTGTTCACTCACCTACACTTGAGAGACAGAGCCTTCTCCTGCCTTGCTCGAAATTCTGTAATTCACTTCCAAAGAACATCAGAGAGTCATCTTCTCTAAACTCATTAAAATAAAATCTAAAACATTTTTTCTTTAGACAAGATTTCACTTAATTGTCCCTTTTTCCTTTGTTTTATCCTGTGTTTTCTTTATAAAGCGCTTTGCAAAGCTACCTTTAAAGGCGCTTTATAAAATAAAGTTTGTTATTATTATATTATTTTTATTACAAGTATAAGAAAACAGTACAAGACTGACAGATGTACATACAACAAGCAAAATGCCACCTACTTCCTAACGAATAAGCATGATCTATGGTCTGTATATAATAGGAAGACGCTAAAAAGTTATTTAGATCTGGTTATAGCAGCTTCATGACCCCGGGACCCCAGGCTTACTGTACAGTGATTGCAGGAGAATGGGGCGAAAGCGTGATAAGGTGATGTTTCTTTTGGCACAGACCTTCCTTGGTGGTATATATACATATGCGTGTATTTTCTGTTTTACAGAGGTCTAAGCTTCCGTGCTTGTAACTCAAAGTGACCTAATAGACACAAAGCAAAGCAGTCCAATGGGACCAGATCTAAAGCTGATAGTTATGCCCCTCACACTCTTCAGATGTCATCCAGGAACCATATATTTACTCAAGTTATGCATGCCTATAGGCTTCTAGAATAACTACACACAAAATACACATAACCCTGCTAGGTATTTTCCTGAGAAGTCACCCTCCTGGTGGGATTTACGAGTTTAAAGGGGATCACAATATTTGTGTGTGACTTCGGCCATGGTCCTACATTAATGCCCAGATGACAGATAACACACCTGGTCTGGAGTTTCTATGTTTCCAAAAACTGACAGCTAGAGGTATTTTTTGCAAATTTGAGGAGCCTGGCTAAGCTTTTGCAGCAATACATAGAGACCACAACTTAACCTATATAACATAAATGTTGCCCCGATAAAAGTGCTCTTAATATTGAAAAGGACAAAATGTTGTTCCTATTAAAACAGAAAATAAAATATAGGGAGATTTATTGTAAACGGAACACAGTGCGCAGTGTTAATCATGCAAGGGAAAAAAATTATTTCCCTGAAAGAACAACATTATATGCTTTTTTAATATGATTTAAATGTAGTACAAAATGACAGCTCTTCAGTAAGTCTGCAAACTGCATTTACTGTCAAACTAGAGTAATCTTTCAGATTCACCTTAAATGACTTACAAGGGATGAGTTGTGACTTTCAATAGTATCAGAAGCTGCAACATAGACGTCAAATATACCTGCTTACACTTCCAAAGTGGGAATCAATAAAAAATAGCAATCAAAATTTTCCTCATGAAGACCCAACAAGGTAAATAACAGCTCTTTTTCTGGCAATACCATAATTGCTATTTACAGCAAACATAAATGTTTAGTAAGTACACAGTTTCCTGTTTCTCTAGCATTAAGTATGACAAAAGTGCAATAGTGGTCATACTTGGGATAAAAATGGAAACTTTAGTAAGTTTTTAGAGTCATACACTCACATGTGCACCGCACTCTAATACATTCCCATGAGACACTTACATACCCAAAAGCGTTGTTTCTATAGTTCTATCAAAATGTTACCATTCATTATTGGGCAAAATGTAAACCTGAAGGTTTTAGAAAGGCAAACAATATAAACAATAAGTACTATTTCTAGAATTTGTTATTTTGCTGCACAGGCTTATAATATCAAGATTTTAAAAAGAAAAATGTATAAAGGTGCAGTTACTCTTTAAAGGAATCTATCAGAATTCCACAGATAATATTTAAATCGCTACTGAGATTAATTTAGTTCCATTGGAGTAGCCTCATTGTATAGATGTGGGGATCTTTTGCTTCCCAATCCTTAAGTCTAACCAAATTTTTTACAAAGGAGGAAAACTCATGCAGAAAAAATACAGCAGGGAATGTTTTAAAGCAAGAAGCAAGGGGCGCATGCGCGGCTCTCTAAGATGGCGGATCCCTGAGCTCCGCTCCCGTCCAGTGTTCCGCGGCCTCTGCACAGCAACATTAGCCACCAAGAGCTCCGGAGGCGAGACGCCACAACTCTGCCACACACCCCGGCACCCTATGGGCAAAATCGGGGGCCAGAGATCCCACTACCGAGCTACGCAACACTTGAGGCCCTCCTCCACCATGGACTGCTTCCTGACCATGCCTCAATCCCCGGTCTTGATTTCTCAGGGAGATCCGGAGGATTATGTCAGTCAGTCTGCTGCTCTGATCCGTCCTATGGCGAAGGACGGATCACAGCAGCAGACCATCCTCCCACACACGGCTTCCTCTCCTCACCCGGTCCTGACCCTGGAGATGATGGACCTTAAACTCCAGGCCCTGGCTCAGCAGGCAACCAGAGACATAGCACAGGAGATGGGGAGAATATCTAGAGAGCTCAGGGGAGAGATAGATGCACTTGGAGAATGCACAGCTTCCCTAGAGACAAAATTTGATGAGACTCTGCTCTATGTACAGGCTCTTGAAGAGGAAAATGCATTCCTAAAAAAACTCAGTGTCCCAATTGCAGCTTCAGCAGGAGGACCTCGAGAATAGGGAAGGACACCAGAACCTGAGAATTCGTGGAGTCCCTGAGACTGTTGCTGACAACAACATCAGGCCTTATCTCTTGGGCCTATTTAACACCCTAGCACCTGAAATTGTGGACATTGATTGGCGCCTCGACAGGGTTCATAGGTCCCTGGCCCCTAACAGACCCTGTGACATAGTGGTATGTTTCAACTTTTATGAGAGTAAAGAGGTTCTAACTAGGGCCACACACAACAGATCAGGCATTGACTACAAAGGATACAAAATCCAATTCTTCAGTGACCTCTCTCCGATCACTCTGGCCAAACCTTGCTCTCTACGGCCCATCACTTCTCATCTACAGCAACACAAGGTCCCTTATTTTTGGGGCTTCCTCTTTCGTCTCAACGTCACTCTGGATGGGGTCCAACACGCCCTTTGGGATGTTCAAGAAGGGGATGCATTCATCAAACGTCTGGGTCTACCTCCACTCCCTGCGGACATGGATCATGCCCTGCCTACCACCCCGCGTCCATTGTCAGCTCCATCCAGAACCTGGACCCCAGTGAGAGGAAGAGGTTCAAAGGCCTACTCCACACCCCAGCGCTCTCACTGCTCAAGACCACCCACTTGATTTGATGTGGACACCCCACCCTTGTCCATATCCTTTTTTGGCTCCATTTGGACTGTGTTTACACAGTCCTCCTTACAGACGTCCTGCAAAGTTTAGGCTATATTTGCTGCCAGTTTGTTTTGTTTATAGTCTCAATTTTTTGCTTTTTCTTTATCTAAGGTTCCTCCGCGGCTGCTTCTACCCAGGTAGCCCTGAGGTGTGCTCGGACAGGTAACGCTTTCGGCGGATCATTGTGATGGGTAGTCACGGGTCCCTCACCATGTTGGAGACGGCTATGCTCCCCTACTGGTCCTCAGGCTACGACCGAGGATTCCTGAGTAGTCCTTGTTCAGGCCTTTTTGTGATGTTGTTTTCTTTTTTCCTCATTTTTTGGGCCTCACAGGCCTTTTTGTTTCTAAGCGACATAATCTCCCATGATCCTTTTTTTGGATCACCTCAAGTTTGCTCCAGTGATGCAGTTTAACCTTTTTTTTCATATTTCTTATATTTTATGTTTTTTTATTTTTAGTCCTATGGTTGATCATCTCACAATAAGGGATCTTTTGGTTAGACTAAGGTCTGCACTTAGGCTACGCATACATGAATTTACTGTTGGGCTGTTACCCATTGTTTTGAATATTTCTAAGCTGAATTATGATGTTTACTCATGGCTTTGAAACTGTTATCATATAATGTGAAAGGTTTGAATTCCTTAAAAAAAAGATGGATGGCCTTGAAGGAATTCAGGGCCTCCGATGCGGATGTCATCCTGGTACAGGAGACATATTTCCAGGCCGGAGGATCCCTGAAGTTTGCCTCCAGACACTTCCGAGTGTCCTTTCTAGCATCAGACCCATCTGGAAGGGCAGTTTTGGTTAAACGCTCATGTCCCCTCCAGATTGAGTCCACCCAATTAGATCCTCATGGGCGTTATATAACTCTAGAAGGCACTTACTTATCTAACCCTATGACGATCATGAATGTATATGCTCCTAACACGGGTCAAATAAATTCCTTACTGAAGTTTTTGAACGATTACACATAGTAGCTCATCCCTTTATGATAATTGGGGGTGACTTTAAGGCTGTCCTCTCGCCAGGTCAGGATAGGAAATCTTTGTTCCACGCCTTGCCCTCTCATGCCCCACAGTCCTTAGCCACTTCCTTCAGGAAATTGATTCGCACCCACCGTCTGTTTGATGCATGGGGAGTTAAACACCCTGTGGGTCATCAGTATTCATTTACTTCCCTCCCCACAAGATGTTTTCAAGACTTGACTATTTCCTGGTGACGGCTCCATTGCTTTCCCACATGGTGTCCTCCGACCTGGGTCCAATTACCTGGTTGGATCATGCCCCTTTGTCCCTAGATCTTTGCCTCTCAGCTGCATTTCCCAGGAGGTGCCACTGGAGGCTAAATGAATCTTTACTTAAACATCCCGAATCTAGAGATAAACTTCTCACCGCCCTAACTGAATACTTCCCTTAAAGACAGGTTCCGTGTCCAGCCCGTCCATCCTCTGGGAGGATCGTAAGGCGTTTTTTAGAGGACAGTGTATCTCTGTGGGATCCCAGAGAAAGAGGTCCTCTTTAATTTCGGAACTAACGACTGCTGAATGCTCTCTGCTATATGCCCTCACGATGGTCCGGCTGCGCACGGTAACTTCTCTACGCAGCCCTGCCCTGATCCTTAGCCTCAATGCTCAAAAGGTGTTTGACCGATTAAACTGGCCATATATGTTCGCAACCCTTACTAAATTTGGATTAAGAGGTCCTTTCCTCACGGCCCTCCATGCCCTTTACTCTAACCCCTCCTCTCAGGTCCAATTAGCATCCTTTACATTCCATCCGTTTTCTATGTCAAATGGTACCAGGCAGGGCTGCCCCCTCTCACCACTCCTTTTCATCCTCTGCCTGGAGCCATTAGCTGAGGCTATTAGATCACATCCAGACATACGAGGGGTTCCTATGCGACGAAGGGAATATAAACTTTCTCTATTTGCCGACGACGTTCTTCTGACTCTTACTAATCTCCATGTATCACTCCCATCCCTACACGCCCTACTATCTCAGTTTAGTTTACTTTCGGGATACAAAATTAATACGTCCAAGACTTAAGCTTTGCCCTTCCATCTCCCTCCTGAAGATCTCCTTTCCCTAAAGAACTCATATCCCTATTGCTGGTACACCTCTTCTCTCAAATACTTAGGAGTACAAATCACTTCGTCATATTCTACCCTTTACTCGGCCAACTATGTCCCCCTATTTAAATCTATCAAAGATATTGTAAATAGATGGAATCCCCTCCTGATATCTTGGATAGGCAGGATTAACGTGCTAAAGATGTCGGTAATGCCCAAACTGCTGTATTTTTTTGAAACGCTACCTGTCCCTATCCCGATGGCCCAATTGAAACTCCTTAAACGGTGGTCTCTCAATTTTATATGGAAGGATGGGGCAAATAGAGTGGCCAGCTCGGTCATTTTTTCCCCCAGGGGTCAGGGAGGTATGGCAGCCCCGGACATCCACAAGTACTACTTGGCTTCCCACCTGCATGCGATGGTGTCCTGGGCAAGCGTGCGTCCTCCAAACAGGTGGACGGAGATAGAGATGGGTTCACTGTTCCCGACCCACCCCTGCTCCCTGGTTTGGTCCCCTGCATTATCTCCTGATCCTAAGCTCCATGACCTCTGTCTGGGCCCTATGCTGTTCTAACTCAGGATTTGGCGATCCTGTTACACCAAATTCCCACTGGCATCATCGTGCCCTCCCCTTTCTAATGTGCTCTTTAATCCCCTGCTCCCTGACAGTCTTTCACACTCCCGGATGTTCCCTTGGGCCAAGGCGGGGTTGTTCCAGCTCTGACATTTTGTGCACCCAATCACTGGAAAACTTTACTCCTTCCAGGACCTACAAACTATAAGCCAAATTCCAAACCAGCTGTTATTTTCATACCTTCAAATAACCCACTATCTAGCATCCCTCTCATCTTCTCTTACTTTGACCAAACCTACGCACTTCGAAGTTATATGCTCTCAGGGACCATACCAACAGAGACTGATATCTGACATATATCGACTTTTGCAAGAGAGCCTTCCACTCTCCATGGAGCCCCACTCATATATGAGTAAATGGTCACATCTGACACAACAACAAATCTCCCCATCCCAATGGGCTAACATTTGGACCTCAACATCCAAAATATCCTGATGTGTGGCGCAAAGAGAGACAGCTTACAAAGTACTTTTTTTTTTGTATAGGACCCCTGAGGTTCTACACCGATACGATGCTTCCCTCTCTCCTCTTTGTTGGAGATGCGGAAGGATCAGGAGTTCTCATTATCACATTTTTTGGCAGTGCGAAATGATAGCTCCCTTCTGGTCCATGGTTGTGTCCGTGCTCCAGCATATTCTTGATTCCCCTATCCTGCCAGATCCGGTTCATCTTCTTTTAGGCCTCCCAATCCCTGAATTTGGAAAAACTTCAAACAAATTGGCATCATATGTATTACTGGCTGCAAAGAGAGCTATTCCTACATGCTGTCTTTCCACCTCCCCTCCAACTCAGTCCCAGCTTATACAAGCTATTACTGATATCCGTAGAATGGAGCATATGACAGCCATGGTGGAGGATGCTGTTGAGGGATTTGATAGGATTTGGGCCCCTTGGGACTGCTATATACATAGCTCTTCTTAATGTTTCAGCTCCTATCATTCTATTATTGCCGCTTGTCTGACAATTGAGACCCCCTTTTATTCTTTTTTTTTTCTCGTTGGCTGACTATATATCACTAATCCATCTAACAGTGGTTACAGTTTCCGAATATATAGTAGCGTTCACAGCTTGATGATCAACATATATTGATTCTAATATGTTCCTTTTTGCTGTTATTTCTTGTTATTTTGGTTTACACTTTGTAAAAAAAATACTGCTTTTGTATTCTTACACCTGCTTATTTTCTTTTCTTGATTGATATTATCAAAGTCTGTATGCTATGATCTTTGAAAAACTTTCTCAATAAAAATACAATTTAAAAAAAAAAGCAAAACGCAAAAGAAAACTCCTAATACTTTCCTCTCTGGGGGAGTCTGAACTTTTCTGTCCATTTTATTGACTGAAAAATTTTCAGTATCTGACAAACTTCTGGTATATTGGGTGCCAGGTTCCCTAAAAAGATCTAGAAAATACCTTTTAAGAGTTATCAGTTTGCATTTTTCCTGGATTAGTCCTCCTCTTCAGTAAAATAAAATTCTGCTAGGTTTAAAGGGGGTCACAATGTTTGTGTGTGACTTCGGCCATGGTCCTACATTAATGCCCAGAGGACAGATAACACACCTGGTCTGGAGTTTCTATGTTTCCGAAAACTGACAGCTAGAGGTATTTTTTGCAAATCTGAGGAGCCTGGCTAAGCTTTTGCAGCAATACATAGAGACCACAACTTAACCTATATAACATAAATGTTGCCCCGATAAAAGTGCTCTTAATATTGAAAAGGACAAAATGTTGTTCCTATTAAAACAGAAAATAAAATATAGGGAGATTTATTATAAACGGAACACAATGCGCAGTGTTAATCATGCAAGGGAAAAAAATTATTTCCCTGAAAGAACAACATTATATGCTTTTTTAATATGATTTAAATGTAGTGCAAGATGACAGCTCTTCAGTACGTCTGCAAACTGCATTTACTGTCAAACTAGAGTAATCTTTCAGATTCACCTTAAATGACTTACAAGGGATGAGTTGTTACTTTCAATAATATCAGAACCTGCAACATAGACGTCAAATATACCTGCTTACACTTCCAAAGTGGGAATCAATAAAAAATAGCAATCAATATTTTTCTAATGAAGACCCAACAAGTTGCTAAATAACAGCTCTTTTTCCGGCAATCTCATAATTGCTATTTACAGCAAAAATAAGTGTTTAGTTAGTACACAGTTTCATGTTTCTCTAGCATTAGGTATGGCAAAAGTGCAACAGTGGTCATACTTGGGGAAAAAAATGGAAACTTTAGTAAGTTTTAGAGTCATACACTCATATGTGCACTACACTCTAATACATTTCTATAGAGAAAATTTTTGGAGTATGAGCTTGAATAGGAATGCCAAGCACATTAACAGGCCTATTGGGAAGATTTTGAAAGCCAACGTGTGGCCTCATCAGGAATATCTCACTGCCTCTAGGACAGGTGAGTTTAAGACTGGGGAGGATACACAACAATATGTGACATGTTTATAAAGCAAACCTTGTGACATATTTGATCCTGTAAACCAGGGCAGTTAAAGCATAAATGAACCCTCCTATTACAACCCAACCATCCTTTACAACCATGGACGATGCCACCCTAGCCTCAGTTTGATTTGCTGTTGCAATGGTGCTGAAAATATGATCAGCTTTGACACCAGCCATTTGATAGCAAGGCAATTCAGTTCATAGTTAATATAAGCACACTATAACAAATATCATTCAAGGCATGCCTTGAAATCAACTGTTTTGGGAAATCAATACATCTGTGGATTTAGTTCTGCTTTAAACAATAAACTTTGTAAATAGTAGTACTTATTGTTGTATTTGTTAGCTTTATAGGTTTTTGAAGTATCCATTGTTCTCTAAGTAAACTTATAACATTATCCTCTGAGGTCTTGTGTTTACAACAGTCCGTATTTAACTATGAGACACTTACATACCCAAAAACATTGTTTCTATAGTTCTATCAAAATTTTACCAGTCATTATTGGGCAAAATGTAAACATGAAAGTGTTAGAAAGGCAAACAATATAAACAATAAGTACTATTTCTAGAATTTGTTATTTTGCTGCACAGGCATATAATATCAACATTTTTAAAAGAAAAATATATAAAGGTGCAGTTACTCTTTAAAGGAATCTATCAGAATTCCACAGATAATATTTAAATCACTATTGAGATTCATTTAGTTCCATTGGATTAGCCTCATTGTATAGATGTGCGGATCTTTTGCTTCCCAATCCTTAAGCCCAACCAAATTTTTTAGAAAGGAGGAAAATACAACAGGGAATGTTTTAAATCAAAAAGCAAAAGAAAACTCCTAATACTTTCCTCTCTGGAGGGAGTCTGAACTTTTCTGTCCATTTTATTGACTGGAAATTTTTTAGTATCTGACAAACTTTTGGTATATTGGGTGCCTGGTTCCTTAAAAAGATCTAGAAAATACCTTTCAAGAGTCATCATTTTGCATTTTTCCTGGATTAGTCCTCCTCTTGAGTAGAATAAAATTTGACTAGGGTTAAAAGTTAGGGAGGCAAAGGATCCTCACATCTTTATGGACACCCATATGCAAGTTTGTTTTTAAAAAATTTCTTTTCAAGCAACAGAGTCACTTTAACCTAAAGTGGAACTTTACCCATAACAACTTGATAAAAATAATGTTCCTTAGCAGGAAACATACATTAACATTAAACATACAATAATTCAGTAATTATGCTACCAAAAACGGGTGTGTTCTGTAAATTGCTGCAGCATTGTTCCTGTTTCTTCTTGCCAGAGGCTGCCATTTTGCTGAAGCCCAGAGCCCCTGAGCAACAGTAAATCTTTAGGCTGCCAGCAGTCTAAATATAGAGAGCAACTAAGCATGTGCAAAGCAGGGTGAGACAGTGTATTACTCAATTTTAAACAGTATAGACGCTTCTTTTTAATGTTTTACATAGCTATACCTGTAAAAGGGGCCAGCCTAAACTGATCTAGCAGGACTTAATTTTCTGACTAAAGTTCCACTTTGAGTTGTTTCAGCAATCTCCAAGGGAACAGTCACGTATATCAGGTGTAAAAAAAAAAAAAAAGATACCTTTACAGGATTTAAAGATATCAGAGATAAAAAAAAAGACAAAAAGAAACAGTGATCTACCAAACACACATACAGTGAAACATAACTATCTATTGTAATATCAGTTCACTCACTCAATGAAAGATTATTAAACTAAAATCGAAAACTTTAGAGTTGAAAGCACTCATGCATGGTTCAGTCAATGTTCCTAAAGAGTCTTCTCTTGCCCAGAGCACACACATGGCCAGACTTTCTCTTTTCATCCCTCACCAACCATCCACAGCCATTCACAAAATCACAAAACACGTTAATATAGACATACAATCTCTTAACAATAGCTAATAAATTGGTAATTTGGTTAAAAATGCTTGTTTTGTTTAATTAGAAAAAGTGCTTCATACATGTTCCCACTGATGAATTGACCATGGAATGCACTGTGTATGCATATTATATAGTCAGGCCCAGGAGAGCAGTGAACCACCTAGATCAGTGATCAGCAAACTGCAGCCCAAGGGTGGATGCGGCCCTTGGCTTGCATTTATCCGGCCCTTAGGGTATTATTCCCTCCACTGTCAGCAACAGTGGGCCATATTCCTGCCATTGACACTGACAACGGGGCACTATTCCTCCAACTGATACCAATGATGGGGCACTATTCCTCCCACTGACACCAACATTGGGCACTATTCCTCCCACTGACACCAACAATGGAGCACTATTCCTCCCACTGACCCCAACGATAAGGGAACTACTCCTCCCACTGACACCAACGATGGGGCACTATTTCTCCCACTGACACCAATGATGGGACACAGTCCAGCCCCTTTAAAGTTTGAAAGACAGTAAACTGGCCCTTTGTTTAGAAAGTTTGGAGACCCCTGCCCTAGATGAATGCTGCCATCTTCACCTAGACCCTGGTTGTACATCTGTCATCTAAAGTTAAAATCGCTATTTTTTTATTCAGTACTAAACTTATATGAATCATTACACAGTAAAAAAATAAATACATGTTTATGCAAAGACTAATAAGATAAATAAATAAGGTTATCTGATTTATTATCAGAGATCCAGTACTGATTATAAATAATCATTTGAAAATGAACACAAGTAGTACTATAGTAGTATATGACTTCAAAGGACTATGCCAATATTGGGCAATGCCAATACTTCTGATTCACCTAATTGTTCTTCTGTTTGCTTCCATGTAAATAATATGGGTTTCTTAGGTAAACTATCCAGGGTTGTTATGCCAGCAGAGGATTCATTTTCCCATGGGATCTTGCCTTTCTGAAGCACCAGCTGGTGAGAAGTTTGCTATGTAAAGTTGTATTTATACAATGGAAAGCAAACTTGAGTTTTATGTTTTAAGCTGCAGAAAGTGTGTGAAGCAAACGAAAGACATTTGAATTCAGTTTGTATATATACTCTTTGGGACCACTTACATAACAGATATGAGTACATTTCACAACCATGTCTAAAAAGATTTTTCCCCAAAGAAACTGCAGTAGGTTAAAGATAAACAATGAGATAATCTCTCTACTGCCTTCCTTAAATACTTGGCTTTCAGTACATTTAACTCTTTGTAAAGAGAATTGCAGCTTATAACATATTATTTTTAAAGTACCAAATGTGCCAAACCACTTAGTCATGTACCATATATATTGCTGAGCTAATGAACTCATACAGAGATTTAAAATAGGAATTAATGGGCACTAGTGCTCACAGGAAGTAATGTGGCAGATTATAAAGCCTGGGCAGCAGGGACATAACTGAAAATCTTTGGGTCTCATAGCAAAATTTTGATGGAGTGGCCTGTGAACTCTCTCTGTGGAACCTGGCAGTGTCAACTGTGACAATGTAAGATGTGCTTAAATCAAGGACAGATAGCAGGAGAGCTGTCATTATAGTCAATACGCTACAGACTAGGGCTGAAGATTCAACAGAATAAGTAATCAGCCAAATGAATAGACAGGGAGTTCTTGCTATTTACTAAACAGGTGAAACGCTAGGATCAATAATGTGAAACAGGTTCAGAATGGCAAAAGAACATGCATGTACTGCCTGTATGAGTACAGAGTAACATTATTCTGCAGGACAATATACCATCCCATGGGATGGAACAAGTTTGTTGGTTTCTGCTAATAGCTTTAACCTTTTTCTGGAACTTGGCCACCATAGTAACCATGAAAATACGAATTGATTGCCTGGATCAACCGTTAATTGATAATAATAATCAAAAATAGGAAAAGTATAAGTTTCTCAATCTTTCATCTACATGGTATAACCAGAAGAGAGAGAAAAGTTCTCCCAAGAGGGTCAAACCTAGGACACTATGATTGATTCAAAAAGTTTTATTAAATAGAAAAAACACACAACAATTTAATGAAAAAAAGAGACTGGTAATTTACCTCACATGTAGTTTAAAAATAGGACAATGTTGACATATACTAAAAAGGGGATCGCAGCTGCGCATACTACACATACACACACGCAATACCCACATTTGAGCAATTACTTTGGTCAATAACTCCTGCAATTTCAAACTTATATGTAAAACGCTCAGTTCTCAGAGACAAGGAATTAAATACTATTGCAATTACAGTACATCTTTGGTTGCTGATTAGAACAGTGGATCAAATGGCCCATTTAGATATGGGTGATATTGAGCGGGTTGGTGAGTTTGTTACTGTCATGGAATCAAAAAAAATAGGGTATCATTTGGCTATTCACAGATGGATGATTATAAGTCTCTTTTGAAATTTGATAACTAAACAGATTCCACCTAGTGGAGCAGGAGGATGATTTCACTGATGCTAGGATAATCAACGGAACAGGCTTAAACATAAAGTCACTTAGTAGCACAGATACATCTCCAAAGGCTGTCAGATGGGGAGGCAAACCAGGGACAGGAACACCACAACTGTGTTATTAGACTTAGTTAAAGACACTCTCACCATGTCACATGTATCGGTCACTTCCCTGTACCTCTACCCATCGGTCCGGTTTGAGCCATGCTCAAATTGAGCCGGTATCCTGACACCTGGATGTTTTCCTACTGTATGTGAAGCGCTGTTCATGCGGGCTGTTAATTCCAGCCAATAGATTAGAAGCCGCCGTTCCTCCACCATCTCAATGTTTCACACGTGCAGCAAGCAAACGAACCCTCATTCGACGTGCTGATGTCATGCTCACGCGTTTCACTAGCCAATCAACGCTAGTTTCCTCCATAGTAACCATATTGCATCTATAAGGTGGGAAACCACTGCATCTTCTCTCTGTGTTTCCTCCCATTTACACTCTTCCAGTACATGTTTAAGGTTCACCTAAACCATACTCTTAAGCCTTCCGTCAGTCAAGTCAGGAATTTCTATCCCTTCAGTTTCTTAATTTACATATTGGTGAAACCTGCCTAATGCATCTTGCATTAGGGCATCTGCCACACTGTTGTTCTTTCCATGGTGAAAATGCAAGATGAATTCAAACTTTGCCAGAAGAAGTCAGTAAAGGCCAGTACAGGAACCAACATCAGCTGCTGCTTTAAGAAGTCAAATGCATTCTGTAGTTTTGATCCCCATTCCATTTCCATGTGGACACACACACACATACACTTTTGGTGTCTGTAGGAGCTTTTGAATTGGGGCAGAGTAATGCCTAAAAATGCTTTATAAAACATTGATAATATCTTGAAAGATATGACTTAAAGGGATAGTTCACCTTTACCACAAAGTTACCTATGCAGATAAGGGGCATCTGTAGATAAAAACGAACTGTGCAGCTCTGACTCTTGAATAATGCCCTTGCTATAAGTGTAGGCCATTTACATATCTTATGAATCCTGACTGGAATACTCAAAGGGCGTTGCTAAGTACTCCCAGGACATTGCTATGTGAGGCCTAGTTATCACTGCTCACCTCCACCATCACAGGAGTGAATTCTCAAATGCTGAGCTCAAAGCTACTGCAACAGGGGACAGAAAGAGTATGTGAGGGGGTTTGAATCAGAGAAAGAGCTCACTCCAGTGATGGTGGAGGTGAGCAGTAATGACTAGGCCTCACTTAGAAATGTCCTGGGAGTACTTAGCAACATCCTGAGAGTATCCCAGTCAGGCTTCATAAGGTAAGTAAATGGCCTACACCTATAGCAAGGGTAATATTCATCTTTGGTCAGAGCTGCACAATTTGTTTTAATCTACAAACATCTCTTACCTGCATAGGCATTTTTTTGTAAAGGTGAACTAACCTTTTAATGTGGACCTTTCCCCCTTTTCCCTTAATTTTACATCAGCATGCATCTCTGCATCTCTGAATGCTGAAGTGGAATTGCTGAGTTTTTTTTTCCTACTTTACTTACATTTTTTCTATTGCGCTTCCTGATTTCCATGACGGCAGTGGTGACCACACAGATGCTTCATGAGATGGCAACATCACCATTAACTTTAGGGAAATCTTGTGAAGCACATGATGTCATGAGCTTTATCTCACACATGCACCACATGAAATGACATAAATTTCTTGCAGAATAAAAATCTTTTGATGTTTTTTTCCCACGGATGCTGATAGAGTTGTGCGTCACATGCAGCAGATGAAGTGCATGATGTCATGTGCTTCATGTCACACATGTGCAGCAAGCCCCAACAATTTTAAAATGGTGGCACTGGAACGGGAACCGAGGCAGCACAGATGCAGGACAAATAGGTAAGTATGAAAGAAGTCACAAGGATATAGGTAAATATGATTGTTTATTTACATACTGTTGTGGTAGGAAAAATGAGGACTTTATACTCCCTGGTATGCCCAGGAACAAAAGGAGTTGGGGGAAATGGAGTTAAAGTGACCTGCCTCTACATCTGAACATGGTAAGTAAATGGGGACAGGGCACAGCACTACAAGGATATAAGTTGTCAGGGAAGAGATGGAGATGCAGTGTAGGCAATTTACTTTTATTAATTAACCTTAATTTTCCAGCTGTAAAAAAAAAAGAAGAAGAAAAAGAAAACAGTGAACGCTCAATCTGCTAATGAAAAAGACAAAATGAAAAAGAAAAAAGGGCAGCTGGCACTCAATAGGTGACCACCCTAATAGAACTCAAACAAACAGTGCAGCGCCAAAAAAAATGAACCAGTTCATGAACCAATTATTTGTGCAAATGTACATAGGATTTGACCACTATGTAAATAACTTCTAATAACACAGATAAATAAATGAATAATAATATGTAAAGTACTCTAATGAAGGTGCTCAATTAGATCATCCAAAAGTGTAAGCCCATACAAATAGTCCACTTTCCAAAAATCCGGTACGTGGTCACACTCACAATTACAAAGTGCTTAGTTCAATAAAAAAAGAAAAAGGTGCAATTCAATCCATGTATCCAATGGTGGATATCCTCCACCACATTGCACTCACCAAAAGACCAATGGTAATTAGCCTATATGTGTAATTCATCCTTTCAGGAGGTCTATGATGTCCTTACCTCTCAATGCACAAAGCTGCCAGGTATCTGTCCTGATGGAGAAATGCTCACCACCCAGAGCCACAAATGTAGTATATAATGTAGTATGCGGCCAGCACTTACTCCAATGGTCGCCTCTCCACAGATACAGAGTCTGCAGCATTTAGGGCTTCATCTGACTTGTTTCATGCACATGCATGTCCTTAGGGGCTCCTGGCAGCTTTGCGGATTGAGAGGAAAGGACATCATAGACCTCCTGAAAGGGTGAATTATACATATAGACTAATTACTATTAGTCTTCTGGTGAGTGCAATGTGGTGGAGGATTTGCACCATTGGATACACAGTTAATTTTACAGCTAACTACTCTGTCCACAATAGCTTACCAATGTGTTAACAATTAACTATTGTTTCAGCACTATGAGATCTTACTTCAATGTACCTGGGTTCAGTTTGTGGCAGGAGTTTGGGTGCCAAATTCAAACCCCATTGAACTCAAGGAGAGCTGAATGTAAAAAAATCAGTTCTGAACATTTTATAGGCTAATAGGCAATAGATTGTCAATTAAATGACATGGGGGCTGTTCACTACCCTGGGGAACATGTACCAAAGCAAAATAAATAAATAAATAAATAAATAAATAAATAAATAAAACTGCTTGACGGTGAGCAATGATTTAACGATATAGCTATAGGCATTTTTTTTGTTTTGAACAGGGTGGAGAGGGATTATAACACATGTCAGGTTTCTATTGCTGCCTGTGCCCCGTTAAGATAATTCACTAACTGTCCTGTTTATCAACATGTTTGAAAATGAAAGTAAAAGAAAAGCCTACATTTTGGGTCATCTCCAGAAAAGTAATAGAGGGGAAATCTTCCAATGGGAATACTAGTTTTGGTGATCCAGGTGACAACCAGGGATTCCTCACTTTGCAGGGATTTACTCTCACTTCCTGTTTTGGCTATGAGACAGGAAAACTGATAGGGGTCATAACCCTTCAAAATTAAAAAAAATTGCCTTTAGTTCCACTTAAATAATGCTTGATGTACCGTATACAATAAAAATGCAAAAAACGTCTTTAAATAACATGTCAGGAGATGCCCTTCACCTGCCTGTGAAGTAGCGCACGTGTATGATGTATACCACCTTCTACAGCAAAACTGACTTTAAAACAAAAGAAAAAAATGTTGTGTAAATTGATGGCAATTGACACTTTACTTCATTTTGGAATCAGATAGCTGGGTTTTACCCTTATCTATAACAGACCCTTATTTTAGCTAAGGGTCTGCTGTAGATTTTAATTGGGACCCCATGCAAAAAAAACAAAAAACAAAAAAAAGTGTGTGATTCCCCAAGACCTATCAAGTCTTGTATGAAGGGGAAACCATGTTATAAAGCAAACATAAAAAACGGTGTGGGTGTGTACCTCCCATCCCCCCCCCCCGCATTTCCATGATACCATTGATCAAATATTTGGTCAATGGCATCATCAGGAGATCCCATCCCTTTGTTTATACTTAGCTGTCATCCAGCGGCAATATGTTGTTAATCATGATTGAAATAGATCAGTATCATTGGACAACATGCTTGACACTGTGGGACTTTTTTAAATAAATAGACTACATCTGTAGAAAATACAGAAATCTTATTAATACATAGATTCTACTTTCTGACCAAACATTGGTACTTAGGAGGCAAAGTGGAGCTCTAGGCTTCAGAAAAAAAATAAAATTCTGCAGCTACAAATACTGTAGCTGCTGACTTTTAACCACTTCAATACAGGACACTTATACCCCCTTCCTGCCCAGACCAATCTTCAGCTGTCAGTGCTCTCGCACTTTGAATGCCAATTACTCAGTCATGCAACACTGTACAAGACAAGGAATTGGTCGCACACTGGAACTCCAAATTATCTCGATGTCATCTTTATTGTCAAAAGAGTCAGACAGATACAGGCAATGGTAGACGCTTCACAAGCGATAGCTTGCTTGTTCACAACCAATGTAACACTAAACAGGCAGGTCTTTTAAGGGAGTCCGCCCAAATTGGGATACACCCAAAAAAACACACTTGGCTCTAATAGTGCCACATACAAACAACATTTTAACCAACATTTTAAAAACATTACAACGTTTAACCACTTAAGCCCAGGACCATTTGGCTGGCCAAAGACCAGAGCACTTTTTACGATTCGGCACTGCGTTGCTTTAACTGACAATTGCACAGTCGTGCGGCGTTACACCCAAACAAAATTGACGTCCTTTTTTTCTCACAAATAGAGCTTTCTTTTGGTGGTATTTGATTGCCTCTGTGGTTTTTATTTTTTGCGCTATAAACAAAAAAAAAGCGACAATCTTTATTACGGATGGAGCTCATCGCCGGACGTTTGGCGGAGTGCGCATGCCTGTAAGGGCCCGGCTTGCGCACAACGTCATGACGTCACGCGTATTGCGGCGGAGATGACGACAGTGGTCGGGGCCTGTTGGCCTTCCGGGACGCCGAGGGAGCCACACAGGGGCCGCTTCATCAGCGGTTCCAGCGCCAATCCTTCCGGGGTTTTTTTTTTTTTTTTTTTTTTCTTGTGGGCGGTGTGGGTGGGGGGTTTGCACCTGCACATGATTATCCCATTTGCCTGAATTTGGATATAAAGGGAGACTGGAGGCCTGACAATCAGATCATGATCTCCTGCAGGCCAGGATGAATGCTACTGCTGCCAGGTTCTTTCTACACTAGAGCCTCTATTTTTGCATGATCGCCACTAAGCTTATCACATTGAACTTTTCAACAAGTCCAGCATTACCTCCAGCCTACACGATTTATACAACTGATAAGGTAAACTTTTTGTTATTTCACCTTCATTCCACACAGCACTTTCCACCACCCTACATACACATTTTCACACTTTGATTGGCTTTTCACCTAATTTTAGACTTTTTTCACTTTTTAGTTTATTTTCCGTTTTTGTTTTCACACAGTAGGCACCAAGCAAGCACCATGTCATGTTACCACATCACGCGCCACCTCATTCACACTATCCTCCACCACATAATACACTCCTCTCCATTTAGGTCATCGTTGTTGGTTTTTTTTTTTTTTTTTTTCACACATACCCTTCCCCCTCTTTTTCACCCATTTCATCCTTCTTATTTACCTATCCATTATAATAGACCTACTATACCACTGCATTGTTGGATCACACGATCATTAAATTTTGTCGATTACATTTATGGGATGGAATTTACATCTCAATATATTTACATAGTAAAAATCCTATCCAATGCCAGTCTCCACATAGACAAATTGGAAACACTCAGTACATTACCAAGTTAATTATTAAACTTCCTCTAACTAATATATGGCTATTCTTGGGTTTCTGTTGCAGGTGTGGGCTCCTCCCCCTCATCTCCCCTCCCCCCCCCCTCCCTCCCGGGGGGTGCGCTAAGTGTGGCTCCTTGTAAGCCCCCTGAGGCTGGCTCTCCTGGGAGAGTGAGGGTGGCCCCCCGAGCCCTCCGGTGTTTCCATTGGCCCTCAGCACATATCCTGGACTAGAGAACACCCATTCCACCACTTAGCGGTAAAGACTCATTATCTTGGTTTAATCCAAGTGATGCACAATAATATATATATTTATCTATTTGAATTTAATTCATGTAATTCTTTTTTAGATCCAACTGTCCCCCTGAAGAGACCATACACAGGTCGAAACGCGTCGGGGCTTGCTATTTATGTAACATTATGTAACCTAACTATGTGTATTAATATGTGTTTGTTACTGCACTGGGGAATAAGATGTGTGTTACTGTACCAGATGATTCTCTATACTGTACTTCAAACCATGATATTGGATAAAACTTTTTATACATCCATTAAGAACTTCCTTTCATTATGTGCATTGCTGTTTTAAAACCCCATGGGGAAAATAATTCTTCTTTAATCTAATTTCGGGGTGTGCAGCCTTTCTTGTCTCTTTTTATATGTGTCTTCCTTTTTTCACAGAACTTTTGAGCCAATCCAAATATGGAACAAAAATAAACAGAAAAAACTATTTTTCAACAAAGAGAGACCCACTTTGAGCACATCCTTCAGTAGGGAATTTAATGAGATCAAAACTATCGTACATCGAGATTTGCCTATACTTTTTGACGATAGTGTATGCGCAGACCTCTTGAAGGATGGAATACATTTCATTCCCAGACGTGCACCTACTTTGGGCAATTTTTTGTCCCCTAGTTTGTTTGATCCTGCCACCTTGAGGTCCACCACTTGGTTGCACTTCAAAGGAAATTATGTTTGCGGTGTGACTGGATGTTCGTGTTGTAAGCACATCATTGAGGGGGATTTAATACGATCCTTCTCTAATGAAAAAATACATCAGATCAAATCCTTCTTTAATTGCAACACACGCTATGTCATTTATGTTGTTACGTGCAAGTCATGCAATGTGCAATACATCGGACGTACCACTAGTAGACTCAGGGATAGATTTTAAGAACATTTGTACAGCATTGAAAAAAATGTATCCACAAATGTTGCTAGACACTTCAACCAATACCATAATGGCAGCAGTACCTTTGCAGGTGTACAGATTCTAGAAAAAGTTTTGACACCCACTAGAGGAGGAGATGTTTTCAAACTTCTCTGCAAAAGGGAGGTTTTTTGGATTTTTTATTTTAATACCAGAAAACCTTTTGGTTGTTTTATGTGTTAGGTGGGGAGTCATGCAATCGACCTCATACGGTCTATATCCCCCTGTTTCAGGTACTCTTACCGCAGTTCATGGCTCTAAGTGGTAGCTAAGCGTCTTACAAGGCTGCATCTCACACATATCTGTTTATTTTTCAGGTTTATGGTTGGAGTGTGTATGTGATCAGACAATCAGTGTTCAGTTTAGTGAGCTCAGTCGGTTCGGGTTTCACAGATCCACATTTCTTGTGTGTTTGCGTTAAAGAACACACTTCCCCACAGTGACGATCGCATGGGTGTTAGGTGGAGGCAGGACACTGGCGTGGTTTGGTGTGGGTCATTGGAGGTTCTTGTGGGGTTGTGTTGCTAGAGCCTTATTGGGTCAGTGTCTAGGTCCACATGACATGGGTGTTATTGCAGCATGGGTTTATACTTATCAGGTCCTCAGCGTATGGCTCGTTGCCGTAGTTATTGGTCAGTTGAATGAGCCTCAGTTTAGCATGTGGAATTTTGGGGCAGCATGGCCTACCACCTTGTTCCTATTGTCGGCACGGCTTACATCCCGCTAGGTCACTGGGGAGTAGCTAGTAGGGGCACCTACCAGTTGTACCTAGGCATCTCACAGGTTAGTTGGCAGGGGTCACATAGTGCACGTCTTATCAAGACCTCCTCTGCTCAGAGGTCACTCTCTGTGTCCACTACTCCACTAGTCATGCGATGGTTCATTAAGATGATGATTTTGTGTTCAAACCTAATTTCGAAAATCCATGCATCGTTCGGGTGGTAGTTTTGTTCAGCTCAAGTGGGTGTTTGTAAAAACCATTGCTCCTTTGAGGCGGTCAAATAACTCTGTAATCAAAGGAATCAGATACGCTTAATCGTGAAGCGAATGAGACCCCCTATAATCAATACAAGGTCTCAGTTTACCATTCTTCTTTTTCACAAAGAAGAAACCAGCACCATCAGGAGACGAGGATTTACGAATGAATCCTTGAGAAAGTGCGTCGGCCACATACTCCTCCATGGCTTTGTCTTCTGAGACAGACAAAGAGTAGACCCGACCACGAGGGGATATGGCACCAGGTTGAAGGTCAATTGCGCAATGATATGACCAGTGCGGAGGCAAACTACCGGCTGAAACTTTGTCAAAGACATCTCAAAATTTGGGGTACTCCTCCGGCAGATCGAAGAGTGAAGGGATGCACAAGAGCTTATCCACTTTCAGAAAACATGTTTCCCTGTATTATGGCAACCAGGAAAGAACCTCAGCATGAAGCCAATCAAAAGAGGGGTTGTGCTTCTGTAACCAAGGATAACCAATAACCACCAGAAAATGAGGTGAGGAAATTACTTGAAATTGGATTATCTCATGGTGAAGAGCCCCTAAGACCATGGTCAATGGAGCAGTCTCATGAGTCACCTGGGCTGGCTGTAGAGGTCTCCCATCAATAGCCTCAATGGCAAGTGGAGTGGCACGAAGCTGCAGCGGAATCGAGTGCTTGGACACAAAGGCACCATCTATGAACAGACCTGTAGCCCCAGAGTCGATTAGAGCCTATATCTCGATGGACAACTCGGACCAAGAAAGGGCAACTAGTACCAGGGGCTTATCCTTCTGGATAACCGGGGACATAACAATGCCACCTAAGGTCTGTCCCCTATAGGACCTCAGGTGCAAGTGTTTCCCAGACGGGTAGGACAAGACTTCAAAAAGTGACCTGCCTGGCCACAATAAAGGCTCAATCGATCCCTCCTCCTAAAGGCCCTCTCATCCCCAGAGAGATGTGTGAAGCCCAACTGCATGGGTTCTCCCTCACTGGCAGACTCTGTACCAGAAGGTATGGGAGGTGAGGGAGGCAAGGGTGGGACTGCAAAGCTCAAAACCAAACGTACAGGAGGCTTCCGCGAGCGCTCCCTAAAAGAGAGTCTCTCTCGGAGTCTGGAGTCAATGAGGATGACAAACGTGATCAAATCCTTCAGCTCAGTGAGTATGTCTCGGGCTGCTATATCATCTTTGATGTGATCTGAGAGACCGTGAGAAAAAGCAGCCATGAGGGCCTCATTATTCTAAGCAACCTTTGCTGCCAGAGTACGGAACTCAATGGTGTAATCAGCAACAGTTCTCATACCCAGTTTGATGGACATCAGGCCTTTGGCAGCAGACGTGGAGCATGTGGGAACATCAAATACCCTCTTAAAGGAAGCCACAAACTCTGGGTAACTCTGGACAATGGGTTTTTGCATTTCCCATAGAGGGTTTGCCCAGGTCAAGGCTCTCTCAGAAAGCAAAGATATCATGAAGCCTACTTTTTTTTTTTTTTTTTTATCAAGCAGTGTATTTTTTTATTTATTTATTTATTTATTTTGCTGAGTTTTTATTGAAGGTTTATGTTATAGCAATTTAAGAATTTATGGCAGTCAATTACAATTCAAAAGAATATCACCAGACAATGAAGATATACAGCCACAAATCTCCTTACAGTCTCTACAATTCAGTTGTGCAAGTTTTATTAGATGATAAACGCATAGCTTTAGTAGCAGCTGAGCCTGACAGAGGCCTTCTTCAATATTAGGAACTAATAGGGAGACGGTCATAATGTAAAAGGTGAGGCAGCATCTAGCACTACCTAGTGCCCCAATGGTGGGTTAGTAAACATGTACTGACAGAGCAAGGGCCTTGTAGAGAAAGGTTGGCTAATAGTTTTTATAATTGTGTATTAATGGTCTGTGTGACATTTGCTGAAACCTCACTGATCCTTTAGCACTCATGTATATGTGGTTCTCTCCTATGCATTATTTTTTTTTTTATAAATCTTTTTATTTGAAAAAAATTTTCATTACAGCATACACAAAGCAAACAAGTCAAAGAAAGAAGAAATACAAAAATAGGGACTAAAATCATGGGCGCATTAATATTGTCCGTTTTTATCCGTACATTCTTATACATCCAGTATGTGCCAGTTCAAGATACCCATAAGCTGTAATCTTCAAAAAAGAAAACAGATTTCTTCTCTTTTCTCCTTTTTCTCTCCCCTTTCCTCCTCCCCCATCCTCTCCTCCCATTCTCCCCCTCCCCCCACCCTCTATCAACCACCCATCATTCACCATCTCATACATCCTACACCAAGCTCACCCCATACCATCCTCACCCCACCTCCCCCTCCGATCCAACCCTATCCTGGTCCAGCCATAATTTCCATATTTTCCCAAATTTCTTATAGTTACCCCTCTTCTTATAAATATACTTTTCCCTACAAATCACCTCCCTTACTGCATTCTTCCATTCTATCACCGTCGGTGCCTCCTTCCTCTGCCAGTGCTGTGCAATAAGTTTTCTTCCCTGAAACAGGCATCTAACTCTTGCCGTCTGTATGTCCTTTGAGGTCACTCCGTCCCCCCTAAGTCCCAGCAGGCACTCCCTCACCTCCAGCCTCAGCAACGTCCCAAACACTGGGTTTATTTTTTCCACCACCCCTTTCCAATATCTATGCAATTTGGGACATCGCCAGAACATGTGAATCAAATCTCCTCACCCCCCTCCACATCTTTGACACTTCGAGTCGGGTCTCTTACCCCACTCGAATAATTTCAGGGGTGTATAATATGCCCTATAGGATAAATAAAGGTGAGACATCACTTGTGAGGGAGAGAGAGTGACCCTGGGCCCAGATGCCAAGACACACTCCCATTGGTCATCAGACAGTGCTCCCACATCTTTCTCCCATTTAATCCTGTTTTTGTTTTCCACCAAACCTTCCTGGGCTGCTGCCTTTAGGCATCCATACATGTCAGAGATCAATCCCTTTGTGGAGCTTGCATCAATCAGCTTTCTCAAAGAGATCATTTCACACCACACTGGCACTTCCTTCCCAAATTGTGCCTCCAGGGCGTGCCTAATTTGCAGATATCTATAAAATGACCTGTTGGAGATTGCATACTCCTCTACCAGCTCCTGAAAGGACTTCAGCCTCCCTGCCCTATACACCTGTGCCAAGTAATGAATACCCTGACGGTCCCATTCCTCAAAGCGCCCCATTTTTTTAAGCTCGTTAAGGCTATTATTGTCCCAGAGTGGGGAGAATTCCGCAAAACCAGTATATCCCAGAGTTTTTTTAGCTTGTACTCAAACTTTGACCATCATCTGGGTAGTGGGGCATTTAGTACAAAATGAGTCTGCCTCTAATCCCTCTGCAATTGTATCATGTCTGGTGTCATTCAACAAAATGCTACCCCCCGGTCCCTCTTCTCTTAGCCTATTACTGCCTCCCACTTGTTGCAGTTGGGCTGCCAGGAAATAGCCTCGTGGATCTGGTACCCCCAGACCGCCCTTCACCTCTGATTGCCGTAACGTCCGCAACCCGATCCTGGCCACCCCATTTTTCCAAATGAGCTCTCTGAACACACTGTCTATTTTTTAAACCAATGCTTGGGAATCCAAACAGGAGAGCTCTGCAGGACGTATAAGATTTGGGGTAACCAGACCATTTTAATCAGGTTGCAGCGCCCGGCAACCGAGAGGGGCAGGCGTCTCCACACTCGGAACTTCTGCTTCAGCTTTTTCATCAATGGGACTAGGTTTCCGGATATGTACTGACCTGGATCTCTAGATATATTAATCCCCAGATATTTCATTTGCCTGACTACTTGGACTTGGGACGCCTGATGAGGGAGGGGCCCGTTCAGGGCATCTTTGGGCAGGATCACTGATTTCTCCCAGTTAACCAGTAACCCAGAGAAAACACCAAACTCCTTAACTATCCCCATAGCTGTTTCCAGTGAATCCTGTGTATCCGCCAGAAACAGCAGTATATCATCGGTGTACAAGGCCACTTTGTCCACCCCTCTCCTTCTTTTAAACCCCTGTACACCCTGTGCCATCCTCAGAGCAACAGCTAAGGGCTCAATTGCCAAAGCAAAGCGCAGGGGGGACAAAGGGCACCCCTGTCTCGTACCCCTGCTCAACTGGAACCACTCCGAGCACTGTCCATTGATTTTCACCTTGGCCCTCGGATTAATATACAATAATCTTAGCCACTGAACAAACCCAAAGCCAAACTGATATTCCGCCAACACCTTCCATAAGTAATGCCATTCCAAAGAATCATAGGCCTTGGCTGCGTCTAGTGAAAGAATTGCTCTCCTGCCGCTATTTTCTATAGGGATTTGCATATTAAGGTATACCCGTCTTATGTTCGTGCTTGTAGATCTGTCCGGGATAAACCCGGTCTGGTCTGTATGTATTAATTTAGAAATTATCTTATTCAGCCTTGCGGCTAATACTTTAGCCAAGATCTTCACGTCCGAGCACAAGAGGGAGATGGGCCTATATGAAGACATATCTATTGGGTTCTTCCCTTCTTTCAGCAAAGTTATTACTATAGCTTCTGACATAGAGGGGGGCAAAGTCCCTTCCTCCCTAGCTCCATTAAATACCTCCAATAGTAAGGGTAGCAATACCTCCCCATATTTTTTAAATAATTCTATGGGCAGGCCGTCCGGGCCCGGAGACTTTTGAGCCGCCATGTCTCCAACTGCCCATTGCAATTCTTTCAGAGTCAATGGGGCGTCCAACATTTCCCGGTCCTCATTTGATACCGGAGTTATCCCCAGCCCCTCAAAGAAGCCCTGCATTTCCCCCTCCACATTTGCTCTGGAGGAGCTGTATAGCTTCTCAAAGTATGTCCTGAACTCGCCTAATATATCAGGGGTAGTTTTTTTTATTACTCCTTCCCTCCCCTCAATTGCTGGCTCAGGGGGCCGTTTGCCTTGATTATTAGAGACAGAGCTTTCCCAATTCGCTCTCCTTCTCCAAAAAAGCTCCGCCTCTGAAAAGATCTAATCTTTTCCATCTTCTCTCGGAGTACCCTGCTATACTCTTCCTGTCTCCCCACCCAACACTCATAGTTAGCTTGGGATTGTGTTACCACGAAGTGCGCCTCTGCCAATCTTGCACTTTCTTTAGCTCCTAATTCCTCAGCTTGTGACTGTTTTTTAACATATGCAATTTTCTGAATTAAGGCTCCTCTGAGGTATGCCTTCAGGGAGTCCCAAACCACCCCCAATGGGGCCGATCCTAAATTTATATTAATAAACTCTAACAACCCCTCCATCATTTTCTTCTCTTCTACTATAAGTTCGAGCCAGAAGGGGTTAATCTTCCAGCTCCCTCTACTATATTGCCCCCCTACCTTCACAGCAGTAATAACTGGCATATGGTCCGAGACACCTCTCGGCTCGTAAGTTATTTCCTCCACTACATTTAGTGCTTCCTCGTTGCCCAGAACCAGGTCGATTCTGGATAAGGTGGCATGGGTCCTGGAGTGGCATGAGTACTGCCTCTCTCCAGGATGCCTCCTCCTCCAGATATCCACCAGCCCTATTTCATCTCAGTATTGCAAATGGGGACTCCTGGTGGCCTCTCTAGCTCTACGCTTTGGTGGGAACCTATCTATGCTCCTATTCATCGTCATGTTGAAGTCTCCCATTGCTATTACCGGGGTCCCAGGGAAATCTGCTATGAACCTGGCTAGGTCTTCCAATATTTCCATACTAAATGGGGGAGGGATATAGACATTGGCCAGTGTATATCTTTCATTTTCTATTAAGCAAGAGAGAAAAATGTACCTTCCATTTTCATCCACTTTACTCTGCCCGCAGGAGAAGGCCAAATCTGTGCTTATCAATACACTCACCCCTCTTGAATAGGATGAGTGAGTGGAATGAAACTGTGTCTGAAACTGCTTATTGCCTAAGGTTTTAATTGTATCTTTTACCAGATGGGTCTCCTGGAGGCAGAGTATTTTGACGTTCCCCTTTTTGGCTATTGAAAAAATTACTTGTTTTTTAAGGCTATCCTTTATCCCCCTTACGTTCCATGAGCATATATTAACCCGTTTTTCCATATCCGGGATTTTTTTACCCCTTCTTTCAATGCTCATGAGCCATTAGGTCTGGTGCCTTTGCAGTAATTTGGTCTCCTATTAAATCAAACCACCACCTATTGTGGCTACTATATATCACCCTACCTTTTTCCAATCCCTTTAATCTAGCAACCTGAACCCACTCACATCCCCCCACATCAACACTCCCTGCCATTCGTCCCTGATTGTGTTCCTGCACCAGAGCTGAGACACGCAACCGTGCCGGGAACAAAAGCGCATAATTAATTCTAAGTTGTTAAAGCTTTCGTTTACATTCTCCAAATTTAACTCTTTGTCTCTGTAGCTCGGGGGAAAAATCTGGGTAAATTGAGGTCCTGGCTCCATTGTGCTAGATATTCCTTAACTCTCTTGCTTTCTGTAAAATGATGACCTTGTCCCGAAAACATAAAAGATTAAAAATGAAAGGCCTAGGGTGGCCTCCTGGAGCTAGAGCTTTGGGGCCTATTCTATGTGCGTGCTCAATAGCAAAGGTGTTTGAGAGTGAGTCCCTGCCAAACTTCTCCCTCAGCCAGTCCTCCATAAATTGAATGGGGTTATTCCCCTCACAGCCCTCTGGGAGCCCAAGTACCCTCAGATTTTCTCTACGCAGCCTGTTCTCCATACTGTCCATTTTCTGCAAACAATCCTTTAATTGAATTTTCATGAGTGCTACTTCTTGTTTTAATGGATACACATCATCTTCCATTTGGCTGAATGCCAGTCCCTGCCCTGGGACCTGGACCTGTGTGTCTGCTATTCCCCTGCCGAAATTGCAGCAATAATGTCCTTTTCTGCTGGACCTTTATGTTATAATGTGCTGTAGGTGAGTGTGCAAACAGCCACCAACTCACCCCTCCAGTGCTTCGGACGGAATCCTCTGCTGCTCGGTCCTTCCAAGGGCTCTCCAGCACCACCGCTCGATCCCTCTCTCACTGGGACATGCACCGCCGATGTTTCACCCGGTTGCGGTTGGCCCGGCTCAGTGCGGCAGCTAGTCACGTCCGCGGCGGGTTGTCCAAATGCTCCAGGCGTTCCTCCTCTACGGCAACTCTTCTGGGTCACACTATGTCAGGTGTCAGAGCAGGAGCGAGGAGCGAGGGTTGGGCTCGACCACAGCGTCTTCCCTCACCTCAACATCCGGTCACACCCCCCCATCATGAAGCCTACTTTGCTTCTGTCCGTGGGAAATGCCTGGGGCAGCATCTCAAAGTAAATCGAAACCTAGTTAAGAAGGCCTCTGCATTGAACTGGATCACCCCCGAATTGCTGGGGAAGCGGAGCGGAACCAGACATACCTCTTATAGAGGTAATATTTTAAGGTGGGTGCCAGCACGGAGGCTGGAGCAGCAGCAGGGACAGCCTGTAACACAGGTTGTACCGGAGCAGCCACAGTGGAAGGTTCCAGGTGAGCAGTGTAATTCAGGAGCATTTGTAATGCTATGGCAAACTGATCCATGCGGTGATCCTGCTTATCCAATCTGGAAAAAATATTACCAACAAATGGAATGCCTGCAACTTCTGAATTTATGGCCTTTGCATACTGTCAGGAACCATGAATGAGACTGAGACAGAAGTGCAGTAAAAATCACACTATTTAAAAAAATGGTAAAATGGTATAAACCGAGCAAACGTAGTCAAAACATAGCCAGAGTTCAGTAACCAGGACAGGTAGTCAGAACAAGCCAGAGAAACAGGAATCCAGAGATCAGCGAAGTTAGGTACAACAAACAGGATCAGGAACTAGAAGGGAAGTCAGCCAAGCAAAAGTCTTTCACAGGAAAACACAACAGAGAGAATCTGAATATATTGACCAAGGCAAAGGCACAGAAGATCTTATCCAAGGAGTTTATATAACCAGCAGCTCTAGCTGATGAGCAGGAAATTAAGACCAGGTGAGTCACTGTGGAAGGAGTCTTTGGCATTTAACTGGCAGCTGAGCACAGAGCTCTGAGAAAGAAGGGCTGAGCCAAGCCCTGACACTTATCCACTTGGGTCTTCCCTGTCCAATCCTTTCTCTAAAAAACTGACTGATTTCCCTGCTGGACTGCCATATTTCTTTTCAATATTTTTATTGTGTTTACAGTATACAAGAATACATGTTATGTTCAAAATTAGATAAGGTGATTTAGGTAAGAGTACAAAACAATAGAGGTAAGTATAAGCATCAAACAAGTGTTGCAATCCACTGGATAACATAGGCCTATATCCACCCAGGCTAAGGGGGAGCAAGTCCTGGAGTGTACAGGAGAATGGGGTGCCTAGCGCACTCAGGCATATTGTTTGAGTACTGTATGATTCTAACACCGGTCTCCCGGCCGAATAGGTATAAGGAAACAAACTTGGATGTTGAGTGCCCCATGTAGCCTGTTCCTCCACCCCAAGAGGAGCTCACCGTGGAGAGAACGGCTCTGGGCAACCTCTCCTGAAAGGCTAAGAGGCCGGAAGGGCAGACCAGTATGTCTACCCCATCTACTGCTATTGCTGTGTTATGCAGGGCAGGCGGATCACTATCGAGCAGTCTTATTCCTTGCACCATAACATGGGCCAGTTGTACCTCTTGATAACAAATCAACGAGAGGAACAATTGGCGAAGTGAGGGTACTAGCCTTGGTTTTGTGGGGGTAATCTGTTAGCGGCGAGGCTATAGTTGGGTGTCTAAGCTGTATGCCTCCCACCCCGACTGCGCCTAAAACAGGTTCAAGCGGAGTCATAGGGACCAGGTCCCCCGGGTGATCAGAGAGACAGTATATTCTGGTCCCTAGGATATCATGTGTCAGATTTTAAATACCCTACACCTCGGTATAGATCGTTATGGTTATGAAAGCTATAGCAATATCACCAGCTAAGGTCCACCATTAAGGATATATGCCAGTGGGAGATGAGTCGTCTCCAAAAGGAAAGAGAGAGGATAGAAAAGTAAGGATAAAAAGGGGAGAGTAATGGGGGGAAGATTACCTAGGGAGTTAACATGAAATTGGGGCCTTCTAGCTGCCTGGGTGTAATGGTGTACCAATGTAGGCCGCCCAGGGTTCCCAAATTAATTTGAACTTGCGGGATTTGTCTAGAAGAATGCTAACAATCTTCTCCTAGGCCATGATTCAGGAGATCTTACGTGGTGGTTGAGGAGCGATATGTTAGGAACCTGTGGGACTGCGACCTCTGTGACCTTTTGCAATATGTGGAAGAATCTGTTCCAAAAGTTTCATAGTGGAGGGCAGGTCCACCATATGTGGAATAGAGGGCAGGTCCACCATATGTGGAATAGAGAGCCAATATGACGAAGCACATAGGAGACGAGTAAAATTTTAGCGAGGGTAGTGGGAAATCGGTACCAGCATGTGAAGGTCTTAACTCTGGCTTCCATCAAGGAAATGTTCATGATGTCCTTGAATGACATGTGAAAGCATTGATACCACTTATCTAGGTCCCACTCGTCTGCCAGGTCTTGTTTTTCCTTTACCTCAGATTCTCTCTGGCCCTCCTTCTCCTCCCTGTCCACACAGGTTGACCTACCCAGCCAGCACATTGTGGCAACTGGTAAGTTATATCCCCCCCAACCAGCTACCATGGCACCTTTAAACATACTCTCCCTGAATGTTGAGGGTATCAACATACCACAGAAGTGCACCAAGGCATTTAGTTCCTTTCATACTCTGAAAGCACACATAGTATGCATCCAAGAAACACACTTTACAGTGCGCTCCACCCCTAAATTTCTAAGCACATTCTACCCGCAAGCATACACTCAGCTCTCAGCCTCAACTACAACCAAGCAGCGCCGAAACCTAATAACCTTCCACCGCTCCGTCCCATTCACTCTTAAATCCAAAATTAAAGACCCAGAAGGATGATACTTAATCCTAACAAGGCATATAATGGACTCAGCGATTACCATCCTCTCATTCTACTCTCCCAACAAACAGTCCACACCCTTTCTCTCCTACCTTGTGCAGGTAGTATCCTCACATAGGATGGGAACGATTATCATGTGTGGTGACTCAAATCAGGTGTTCCTCCCATTCCTAGACAAATCCCCCTACAGCCCAGTCCCTAGCCCAGATAAGCTGTCTTTTTCCCAACTTCTCACTCGACACAATTTAGTTGACTTTTGAAGGGAAAACAATGCGAGTAAAAGACGATAAACTTATTACACACACCCGCATCAGACCTTTTTCCGCATCGATTACATATTTCTAACTACTGGTATGGTGCCTGAGATTCTTACCTGGTCTGACCATAATGCAATCTGCGCTACCATCGCCTCAGCTATACCTAAAGCCCTTGACTCTACCTGGTATCTCCCAGACTCCATGCTCCATCTCACCGCCTAGTTATTGAGTGAGCCCTAAAAGACTATTTATCCCGCAATACCAGCACCAACATTTCCCCACTCACGCTTTGGGAAGCACACAAACCTGTGCTACGTGGAGTATTCCAGCAGCAATCCACTATTTTTAATCGCGAACGTAGGAACCTTGCACGAAAAATAGAATCCAAATTCAATACTTCCTTTGCATCCTTCCAGGCCAACCCCACCCCAGCCGCAAAAATCCAACTAGATAAGGTCCCTCTGGAATACAATCTATTCCTCATTGAATCTGCTGATAAATCCATTACTAGCATACACACATAAATCCTTAAACAAGCCAACCAAGCCAATCCAACTCAAACTGTCGAATGTTATCTACACTAGTAACCCTGTTAAGATCATTCACAAATTCTGCTCCCACCTGGCCTCCTTATACTCTTCAGGGAATTAATTTAACCCTACTGAAGCCGACACCTTTTTCTCCAGTATTAACCTACCCAAGATATCTCAAGCCCAAAGAAACCAATTTGAAGATTCCATCACAGTTGAGGAAGTATCCAATGCAATCAAAGAACTAAAAATGAACAAAAGACTGGGCCCTGGTCAGGGCCGTCTGTAAGGCAGGGCAAAAGGGGAAAATGCCCTGGGCCCATCATTGTTATGGAGACCAAAGCAGCTGCCTCATACTTGCCAACTCTCCCAGTTAAAATTTCCTTGTCCCTTCAAGTTTTAGTCCCGTGCTGTGTCACGATATCTCAGTGTGGAGTTCTGTTACTAATGCTGCCCAGCTCTATTGCCGTGTACAGAGACTCACCTGCAGACACTGTGTTTACATGCAAATAACCTGCATTGATACGTAAATAGCGGCAACATTAATATGTAAATAGCCATGGCGCGGCAGCATTGATATGTAAAGAGAGGCAGCATTCATATGTATATAATGCCCCCCTGAGGTAATATCCACCATCACTTCTGCTAAATGCTGCCCACTGAGGAGGTAAAGGGGCATGCAGACTGTTCTGCAAAGGTAAGTAAATTGGAGGTGGAACCCTTTTTTAAAATAACATGGTGCCACAACACTGTAAATTTTGGTGGATATGAAAATGCACATCTCATTAGATGCGTGAGAGTGTCATTAACAATTAATGCCACTGCTGTGTATGACCGCCTAGGAAAAATGTTTCTAATTATTAATTTTTTTACAATAATCAGTCAGCCAGGACTGAATGTTGTCAGAGGCTGTAGTGTGCCCATAGACATAATAATTATCTGATAAAGTCCCATTGTTATTGGCAAGACTTTTTGTCATGTGTAAACCTAAATGTATATCTATCTATCTATCTATCTATCTATCTATCTATCTATCTATCTATCTATCTATCTATCTATCTATCTATCTATCTATCTATCTATCTTCGATTGCATATACAAAAAGTGCAGCATTTTAGCATGTCTATGAACAATTTGTTGTTAAATTAGTATGGATCCTGCTGTTCTTTTAATTGAAAACAAAAGCAAAACATATTCAAGTATGCTTGGAACATATCACCATCATAAATAGTCAAGTGTTGCTATAATATTGTTTATTAGATACATCATGTAACTATACTGTTCTCTTTAAACCATTGTGCCTTCTTCTAAAATGTCACAATGCTCTTTACTTAATTCTAAGAAAAGAGATCAAAGCAAGCTGTCCTCATCGTAATATGCCTTCTCACACTGTGTTCTTTCTGTTCTGTCTCCACTACACTGAGCACAACATATTCCATTTACTAGGCAAATGAAAAAGAACATATAACATTCATTGCTTTATTATGCAAACTTTGACTGCTAGAATATTAATGCTTCTAGATGATGTGGATGCTTTATTTTTTGTTAATCTGACTGTTTTGGAAGTGTTTTTTATTATGTTATACAAAGAATTCCATTTCAACAGCAAATACAGTATATACTGCAATTAGCATACTTTGTCCAAATAGGCAAAGGATACTCTGGTGGGCCACGATCCTGTACACTATCATAAAGCAGCAGAGATGACAACTAATTAGCTGGGATGAGCTCAGGCATGTTCGGTCCCTAGTCTAAACCCACCTTAGCTTTACCACCAGGAAGCTTTACAGCACCCCACCAATCATAACTGAATCTGAATGGGAGAGATGTCAGTGTTTTGACATCTGTGCCCATTCAGTTTGTGTCCTCATACACCACAGACTTGTGTCCATTTACATCAGGCTACCGCTGATCTGTCACATTTAGGTCTGGAAAAATAGAAAAGAATGTTCTTTTCCATTTATTTATTTTGACCTGAATGCACACAAGTTAATACATATACGGACTCCTGTAGACCTTCATGGAGCTTTCAATCAGGTCCACATCAGTGGCGGCTGGTGCTCAAAATTTTTGGGGGGGCGCAAACAAACTGAAAAATTCAGAAAAAAAAACATCAATTGCTGCCACTGTGCCATCAAAACACAGCTACTGTGCCCATCAATTGCCGCCACTGTGCCATCAAACACAGCTACTGTGCCCATCAATTTTCGCCACTGTGCCATCAAACGCAGCCACTGTGCCATCAATTGCTGCCACTGTGCCATCAAACACAGCTACTGTGCCATCAATTGCAGCCACTGTGCATCGGTCCGAGCAGCTCATGGAATGCTTTCAGAAGCCCCCCCCCCGCCCCCCTCCCGCTGTTCGCTGGTGTTTCTTATGCCGCGTACACACGGTCGGACTTTTCAGCTACAAAAGTCCGACAGCCTGTCCGACAGACTTTCGACGGACTTTTGGCGGACTTTCGACGGACTTGCGGCGGACTTTCTAACGAACAGACTTGCCTACACACGATCACACAAAAGTCCGTCGAATTCTTACGTGATGACGTACACCGGACTAAAATAAGGAAGTTCATAGCCAGTAGCCAATAGCTGCCCTAGCGTGGGTTTTTGTCCGTCGGACTAGCATACAGACGAGCGGATTTTTCGACCGGACTCGAGTCCGTCGGAAAGATTTGAAGCATGTTTCAAATCTAAAGTACGTCGGATTTGAGGCTAAAAAAGTCAGTTGAAAGTCCGGAGAAGCCCACACACGATCGGATTACCAGCCAGCTTTAGTCCGTCAGCGTCCGTTGGACTTTTGTAGACGAAAAGTCCGACCGTGTGTACGCGGCTTTAGGCTTACCATTTTTACTGAAAAATGATCCAACGGTGCAGCTGGCAGGACACAGAGGTATAAAAGACTTGATCATCTTTGATCGCTTCTATGGCCTTGGAGGACCGAAGCAATGCCATGACATCACTTCTGGTCCAGGGTGGAATCAAAAATTTTTTTTCTAAAGCAAAAGATCAAAACAATTTTTCTGGATCTTTTGCTTTTAAAGGTAAAGAAGAGATTTGGGGTTTTTGACCCCAGATCTTTCCATAAAGAGGACCTGTCATCCTTATTTATTTATAAGAGTGAACAAAAAATAAAGGGACAGTGTAAAAATAAAAATAAAATAAATAAGATTGATGCCCCCATCAATCAGTGCTCGTGCGCAGAAGAGAGTGCATACGTAGGTCGTGCACGCATATGTAAATGGTGTTTGCACCACACATTTGAGGTATCATTGCAAATGAGTGAGAGCAATAATTCTAGCGCTACACCACCTCTGTAATGCTAAACAGGTAACCTGAAAACATTTTTAAAGCATCACCTATGGAGATTTTTAGGTTAGTTTGACGCCATTCCACAAGCATGTGCAATTTTAAAGTGTGACATGTTAGGTATCTATTTACTCAACGTAACATCATCTTTCTTTTACAAAAGGTTTTATTAATATGCAATCCAACAGATAAAGAACAATACCTAGAAGGTTACAGCACATAAGTCAAATGAAACTAAATACAAAATAAAAATAAAACTGCTCTAGTCCCATATGCGGTGTCCCTTAACAGAGAAAGATCAATTGACATTGTTCGAAAAATCCAAGAGATCCAATTTTCATTGCAGAAAACAAGGTAACAAAAGTATCCCAACATAGAACTAGGCATGACTAGATTTAAAGCATCTGTCATAGAAAAATATGTTGTTAAGAGTAATAAAAATACAAAAAAAAGAACAGGAAAATTATTTCCATAACCATTTGTTACCATGGCAAAGCCTGATGGCCTAGTAGGCTTTTAAAGTGGATGCATGGAACAGATCCAATAAGGTGAAGAAAAAAGAAAAAGGGAAATGGGAATGCGAAAATAAGGAAATAAGGAAAAGAAAAGGAAAGAGAGAAGGGAGAAAGGGAGTCCATGGGGCCAGCCAAACAACAAAATGGACTCAGTGCTCGTATGGGAGAGGACCCTAAAGGGGTACACACACCTAAAATAACGTTAAGGGAAAACAGGAAGTAAAAATCAATTAAATTTAAAATGTCTCTCGATGAGCAAGACAATATCCTTGGTAACAGTCTTTAACATGGAGGAGGAGGAAAATCCATGTTCCAGCACCAAGAGCATCCAGTGTAAAGAGCTAGAAGCAGTCTCTGCAATGCAGCAAGGGAAAAAAGATTCAATCTTCCCTGTGTTCTCCTCTGTTCCACAAGGCTGCGAGTGCTGGATTCCACCCGTGCGAGTTGTCAGCTGCACTCCAGAGACACGGATGTTCAGGAGAGGACCAGCTCTGGATCCCACTGCAGGATTATTGATTACAAATGCGTGCATTTATGCTCCCTTTGTGAGTAGTATATCTTTTGCCTTTTATTATTAAATGATTCATCAAAACTGCACTTAGAGGCGCTGTGTCTTTTTCCCTTGTTCATGGGGTCAGCACCAGAAAAGCGCTAAATTGAGAGAAGGGCATTATTAAACCTAGAAGGTTGGATATATGCAACCCACGATTGCCAGATCCCAAGAAGTTTACCATGGGTATCCGAGAGGATAGCTGTCAACTTCTCGTTCACCATGATGTCATTCATGCGATTCCTAACCGCCTCAAACCTGAGTACAGGAGTCCTCCATGCCCTCGCAATGGTTAACTTAGTTGCAGTAAAAAGATGTAGAGCCAGTTGGCAGTTTAACATGAAATATATTGCGAAGAAGAATGTAAATTCTGACCTATAACCTGCAAACCCTTGGACACGACCACCATATGTGTGCCATAGTGTCCTCCTGTGAACATCCTCTGAAGCAAAATGGGGAATAAGTTGGGATAAAACGGGCCAGTCTAACCGACGTATAGTACCATCTGTATAGAACCTTGTAGGCATTTTCTAATATGATAATGTTTTTTTAACATTTCGAAAGTGCAATAGTCATGATTTCCCAATCCTCTGGATCAAGCATCCTCCCCAATTCCCTTTCCCATTGGATAAGGTCTCAATGGAGGCTTTTTAGAGGAGATTATTGATGAATAGATTAATGAGATAAGTCCCGGGAAGCATGGATGAGCTCTGCAAAGGTTCTCAAAGGGGGTCAAAGTATACGGGGTAGGTTGAGATTTTATCAGCTGTTGGAGAAAATGTCTGATTTGCAGGTAACTATAGTATTCTTATAAGGGAATATTGTGAGAGGATCGTAGGGTGTGAAACGTTAGTATCCTAATGGGGGTGAACAAAGAATGTATATCAAGAAACCCATTGGCAACCCACCAGGAGAATTGTGCAGGATTTTCACACCCTGGGGGGAAAAATGGGCAATGGATAAGACGGAGTAACAGGAGAAGGGGGAGGGGTGAGATCAAACCTACAGAGTATTTGACTGAATCCCACATTAGAAGGGAGTGAGCAAGACACAGTTCTAATGTGGTCGGGTGCAATAAATAGGGGGAAGCCAAGGTCCAAGGGAAGAGATGGGTATAGGGTGAGAATCCAGAATATTAATAGTAGCCAAAAGTGGCATTTGGTATGTTTCCTGAAGGTGGGCCAGTGGGGCAATATTCGCTGCTATATAGTAGGCCTGTAAATTGGGAATTGAAAGACAGCCATTGATCCTACGGGTGTACAGAACCCATTGATTGACCTGGGTCGGGAGGATCCCCAGACAAACTTTAGTAGTCTGCGTTGATGTATGCATAAAATGTGAGGGGGGACTGTTACGGGCAATACTCGAAAGAAATAGAGTAGTTTTGGGAGATAAGACATGCGGACAGCAGCTATCCTTCCAAACCAGGACAGTGGTAAATGAGTCCAAGAGGACAACATGTCAGTCAGTCTCCTGAACAAATGTGGAAAATTGGCCTGGTACAGTGCTTCGTACTTTGGAGTAAGGCAGATTCCCAAATAGGGCAAAGAGGAGAGCCAGTGAAATGGGAAAGCTTCTTTCAGGGCCACCAACTCTGAGGAGGAAAGAGTTGCCTTGGATTTAGAGGAGTTGACATGGAGTCCCGAAAGGGACGCAAAAGTATCCAAGAGGGACAGTAAATTGGTTAGTGAATTTCTAGGGGAAGTCAAGGACAACAGGATATTGTCTGTGAATAGGGAAATCTTATGTAGAGAACCCACTACATTGATGCCTTTTATGTCTGGATGGGAACAGACCGCCTCCGCCAGAGGTTCCAAGGCCAAAATGAACAAAAGTGGAGAGAGTGGGCAGCCCTCTTAATATAAAAGAGAGATGACTCAAATCTAAAATACTTAATCTTAGCCTGAGGCAGATATCCATCTCAGGAAGGATGGTAACATCATCTTTCATATCTTACAAAAAATTGGGGTATATATTGTGTTTATTTTTTTTTTTTAATTCATTAAAGTGTATTTTTTCTTAAAAAAATGCATTTGAGAAACTGCTGCGCAAATACCGTGTGACATAAAAAAATTGTAACAATAGAAATTTTATTCCCTAGGGTGTCTGCTAAAAAATATATATAATGCTAAAAATACTGATTTAAACTTGTAAACAAAAAGTGCCAGAAAATGCTTGGCCTTAAGTGGTTAAAAATAGCATTGCAATTCCAATTTAATGGTGCTTAGTCACTCCAGTGGCTAACCCCTCATAGTTGTATATTTGTAGTGTGAGATATACCGTTGTGCTCAAAAGTTTGCATACCCTGGCAGAAATTGTGAAATTTTGGCATTTATATTGAAAATATGACTAATCATGCCAACAAACTGTCTTTTATTCAAAGATAGTGATCACATGAAGGCATTTATGATCACATTGTTTTTTGGCTCCTTTTAAAATCATAATGATAACAGAAATCACCCAAATGGCCCTGATCAAAAGTTTACATACCCTGGAATGTTTGGCATTTGTACAGACACAGAAAGTGGCACAAACAGGTTGAAGTTCTTTGTTGAGACTTTGGGACAATTTTTGGTCTCTTTTCCACACTGTAACAACACTGGCGTCCCTGAACCCATTTGTTCTATGGTATTGAGCATGGTAGGTATCTCTTGGGCCTTGTTATTTGCCTGTATATTGGACTTTTGGTCCTTGTCCAATATTTATGTATATTCATTTTTGATTTGTCCTCATACATTTAGGCTGGGTCTTTATCTACCTCCTGCGGCTGTGCACGGTCTCCTTTGCAATATCATCGGCTGGGGCCCGCCTTTTTTACATCTAAACCCCCTCCCCTTTTCCTTTTGAGGGGGTTCCCCCAATATATCCATTCCTGGTTTGGGATTGGCCGAGGTAGGTGCTGTGTGTTCTCTTGAAGCCATGACAAATGTTGTTTTGTTTCATTTTTACACCTGTATATGTTTATTATTGTACAATTAACTGATATTTTGCTTTGTACTTTATGCTAGAGCTGGGCTATTTGTGGTGGTCCCAAACCATCCCCTAAGGGAGCCATTACTGGCGTAACATTGTTTGGACATCACATCTCTTGTGAGCACCTTCTTTTATTGGGACACCAGTGACCCATTACATGCAATATGTATAGGCTCTACAATTGGTTTTAATTGAACCTTGTGTCTCTCTTTCTTTTTTTGTACCAATAAAGAAACTATTTTATATAATTCCTATATGCAATGATTATTTCAAGCACCGTAATAATCCCAATCCTCCTTCTCCATTAGGGAAAATTGGGAGTTTGGGACTTTAAAATGAGGTCCATGGACATTGTGGAGGTAAATAGAATACAATATATATTTATTGGCCATAAAAATGCATCAAACATATCACAAACATGAACCACATGAAAGAAAAAACATTGTAGTGAATGTCATTCCATAATTGTCCATGCACACATATGCATGTGCGCATACAACAGGGCATCAAAAATACATCAAATATGTCAAACTGGACGCCACATAGTGGTCTCAGCTGATAAGTAAGTACATACAATGAACACATAATATATGTATATACACACATAAAAGCAGCACTGAGTGGTGAAAGTAAATAGATGAAAAAAACGTAAAACCATAATTGATTGAAAGAAAAATGTTCTGAGTTGATGGTAGAGTGAGAGCATGTATCTGTGTGACAAAATGTCCGACGCGTTTCGTGTAACCACTCATCAGGGGCAAGATGCTCTGGGATATCTGTAAAAGTGTAGTAAAATAAAAATTAATCTATATACTATATGTAACTGATTGTGGCAGGGAGAGGTAAATGAGTCCCCCCTGGGTACTTACATGAAGTACTTACATGAAGTCAGTATAGAGAGATGTAGCAGTGGTGGAGCCAAGGCCAAGATAGTGGTCCTTGCCGGGAGCTGAGGTGGGAGAGCTGTGCACCAGTGGAGCGTGTACAAACAATGCCCCCCACACACACAAAGACTGAGTGGATCTTGGACACTCAATGGACACAATCACCATGTGTCCATGAGATCTTGCAGCACAGCTGTGACACATTATCATGTGGGACTGATGAAGTGTTGGACCTTATGGGCCGACTTGTTGTCCGTTGTCCGGGAGTTGCGATGCACTCTGGGTGTCCCCCCTTTCCCCTCCCCCTCCCTCCCTGTATCAGGGTGGGGAAGGATGTGCACATGCTCAGGGGGTGGGCGGGTGCCCACAGCGCATCGGCGCCACGCCTCCTGCCGCAGGGTGACGTCACATCTGGCATCGCGACGTGCAGGCATTAGGTTTTCCTTCTCAGCCGGATAGCTGGGTGATGTGGGCGTCTCCCATGGGCGGCACGTCTCGTCCCCGTTAGGGCCCCTCCCCGCATATGCCGTGCCGGCGTGACGCTGGTGGTGTCAGCGTGCACATGATGGGGGCAGATGCATATATATATGGCTGCCGCTCACACAGTCTGGGTGTTACAAACAAATGTGATAGACCGTGCCACAGTACTTGTATATTCTTCTGGAATACATGTAAGTTTATACCAGGTTACTCCATTTATACCTCATTACTGCCAGTCACTTTTTCTCACATTTTTTCTTATCTTTTATCCATTCAGTCCTGATTCATCAGGTACTATCTCCACTGCCTCTTGCTATACCATCTCCTTTGGGCAGTGGTACATGGTTCACCTTTTTCCCTTGTTTCCCCAATTAAGTTTTTTGTTCAGAATTTCTGATCTCTTTTTCTTTTACCTGATGTAAGCTATACATTTTGGCACATCATGGTATATTGATTTATGTACTCCCCATTTGTTGTTCCCAGATATCTGTGGGCAGTCACTTTGGCACGGTACTACATTATGTCTCTTTTCAAGACCAAGCCACCCAGCCTTTGTGTGTGGGGGGGGGCATTGTTTGTACGCACTCCACTGGTGCACAGCTCTCCCACCTCAGCTCCCGGCAAGGACCACTATCTTGGCCTTGGCTCCACCACTGCTACATCTCTCTATACTGACTTCATGTAAGTACTTCATGTAAGTACCCAGGGGGGACTCATTTACCTCTCCCTGCCACAATCAGTTACATATAGTATATAGATTAATTTTTTATTTTACTACACTTTTACAGATATCCCAGAGCATCTTGCCCCTGATGAGTGGTTACACAAAACGCGTTGGGCATTTTGTCACACAGATACATGCTCTCACTCTACCATCAACTCAGAACATTTTTCTTTCAATCAATTATGGTTTTATGTTTTTTTCATCTATTTACTTTCACCGCTCAGTGCTGCTTTTATGTGTGTATATACATATATTATCTGTTCATTGTATGTACTTACTTATCAGCTGAGACCACTATGTGGTGTCCAGTTTGACATATTTGATGTATTCTTGATGCCCTGTTGTATGCGCACATGCATATGTGTGCATGGACAATTATGGAATGACATTCACTACAATGTTTTTTCTTTCATGTGGTTCATGTTTGTGATATGTTTGATGCATTTTTATGACCAATAAATATATATTGTATTCTATTTACCTCCACAATGTCCATGGACCTCATTTTAAAGTCCCAAAACTCCCAATTTTCTCTTTGAATCAGGGATGGAGGCACACCACACATGTGCCTCATATAAAGTCCCAAAATCCCCCCTCTTTTTCTCCTTCTCCATTAGGTTGAAATGGCTATTAAAGGTTAATTTCCCACATGTGTGGCTTTTTAAATCTCAATTAGTGTCTGTGTATAAATAGTCAATGGGTTTTTTAGCTCTTACATGGATACACTAAGCAGGTTAGATACTAAGCCATGGGGAGCAGAAAAGAACAGTCAAAAGACCTGCGTAACAAGGTAATGAAACTTTACAAAGAAGGAAAAGTATATAAATAGATATCTAAAGCCTTGAATATGTCAGTCAGTACTAGAGGTCGACCGATATGGGTTTTTCTCTGGCCGATGCCGATATATAGAAATCGCGGTGGCCGATGGCCGATATGTGATGCCGATTTTTTTGGGCCGATATATTTGGCCGATTTTTTTTTTTTCCTTTCTTTTTTCCCTTCATCTCATAAAATCTAACAGTTAGACCCCTTTCACACTGGGGTGTTTTTCAGGTGCTTTTGGCCTAAAAATAGCGCCTGTAAAGTGCCTGTAGAACGGTTCCCCTGCAGTCTCAGTGTGATATCCCGAGTGCTTTCACACTGAGGTGATGCGCTGGCAGGATGTAAAAAAAAGTCCTGCAAACGGCATCTTTGGAGCGGTGTATACCGCTGCTCCACCACTCCTGCCCATTGAAATAAATGTGCACCGCTGCCGAAGCGCCTGCAAAGCGTTTTGGCAGCGGCGCTTCAGGGGCGCATTTAACCCCTTCCTCGGCCGCTAGCTGGGTTATAAGCGCCCCGCTAGCAGCCGAATAGCGCCTCTAAAATGACGGTAAAGCGCCGCTAAAACTAGCAGCGTTTTACCATCAACGCATGCCTGCTGCAGTGTGAAAGCAGCCTTAAGTAATACAGAAATTTTTTTTCATTTAAACATTAAACAAAACAAACCTTCAATCAGTTCACTTGTATGTATAATTTAATTAAAAAAAAAAAAACTATCTTAAATAATAAATACACAAAAACAGGTAATCAAAACTTTTGGATGAAAAGAAAATGGGCTAACTTTACTGCTTAGGTTTTTTTTTTTAATTCATTACTGTATTTTTTTTTTTTTTAAATTGCGTTTGAAAGATCGCTGCGCAAATACAGTGTGACATAAAATATTGCAACAATCACCATTTTATTCCCTAGGGTCTCTGCTAAAAAAATATATATAATGTTTGGGGGTTCTAAGTGATTTTCTAGCAGAAAATACAGGATTTTTACTTGTAAGCAACAAGTGTCAGAAAAGATTTAGTCTTTAAATGGTTAAACTGAGAACTTCTCCACATGGAGTTCAGTCTATTGATAAAAAGAACCTGAAAGATACAAATGTATCTTCTTATCAGATTTGGCAGGCTGCCCAGAGGAGGAGAGAATCCTCTCCACAGATAACTTAAGGAAACTTGCATTAACTTCTATTACAGAAGTCATTTGCAAGTCATGGCTGAAGTTATAATCGGCCTTTTTTATCAGCACAATTGGCCGATGCCGTTTAAGTAAAAAACGCCAAATATCGGCCGATATATCGGCTGGCCGATATATCGGTCGACCTCTAGTCAGTACTGTTCAATCATTTAATAAGAAGTGGAAAATTTGGGGATCTCTTGATACCAAGCCATGGTCAGGTAGATCAAGAAAGATTTCAGCCACAACTGCCATAGGAATTGTTCAGGAAACAAAGAAAACCCACAGGTAACCTCAGGAAAAATACAGGCTACTCTGGAAAAAGATGGTGTGGTTGTTTTTAAGGAGCACAATATGATGATACTTGAACAAAAAAGAACTGCATGGTCAAATTGCCAGAAAGAAGTCTTTACTGCACAAGTTCCACAAAAAAGCCTGGTTACAATATGCCCAACAACACCTTGACATGCTTCATTCCCTTTCTCGTGGCATTGGCACAGTAAAGTCTTCATAGTTACTTAGTTACATAGTAGGTGAGATTGAAAACAGACACAAGTCTATCAAGTCCAACCTATGTGCGTGATTATATGTCAGTATACATTGTATATCCATGTATGTTGTGGTCGTCAGGTGCTTATCTAATAGTTTTTTGAAACTATCGATGCTCCCTGCTGAGACCACTGCCTGTGGAAGGGAATTCCACATCCTTGCCGCCAGGGCTTTTTTCTCAGACAATAGGTACAGGAAGTCCCCTTTTCCCAGTCACCCCTTTTCCTCGCCCCTACCCACCTCTGAGCACCGTCCCTTGGTTCCACCCCCTACCCACCTCCCAGTACCACCCCTTTTAGACAAGACAGAACCAAGTATCATTTTGTGGTGCTAAGTAATTTTTATGGAATTTGGTAATGATATCAAGAAAAGCAGTAAAATAGATCCCCTTCAGCCAGCAACAATAGATCCCCCTAACAACAATGTACCACCAACAACAAAATCCCCCCACCCCCCAGCAACAATAGACTCCCAGCAGCATCAACAGATCTCCGCACAGCCAGCATTAATAGACTCTCTGACAACAATCAACAATAGACCCCTCCCCCAGCAGTAGATCTCCTTCAGCAACAACTGACCCCCCAGCAACATAAGACCCACCCCTAGCAACAATAGGTCCCCCACCAGCAACATAAGACCCACCCCTAGCAACAATAGGTCCCCCACCAGCAACAATAGACCTCCTCAGCAACAATAGACTCCCCTGCAAAAATAGATCCCCTCCAGCTAGAATAGATCCCCCAGCAGTGAGCATCAATACCCTGCAGCACACCCCAGCACCCCTTGCCATTACATACAGTCAGTCCAGGAGGTGCCAGAAATGCGTTCCCCCGCCTTCCCACTGAAAAAAAAGCCCTGCTTGCCGCTCTTACAGTAAAGAACCCTCTATATAGTTAAAATGTTCAATCTCTTTTCTTCTAATTTTAATGAGTGGCCATGTGTCTTGTTAAACTCCCTTCCACAAAAAGTTTTATCCCTATTGTGGGGTCACCAGTATGGTATTTGTAAATTGAAATCATATCCCCTCTCAAGCGTCTCTTCTCCTGAGAGAATAAGTTCAGTGCTCGCAACCTTTCCTCATAACTAAGATCCTCCAGACCCTTTATTAGCTTTGTTGCCCTTCTCTGGACTCTCTCCAGTTCCAGCACATCCTTATTGAGGACTGGTGCACAGAACTGGACAGCATACCCCAGGTGCGGCCAGACCAGAGTCTTGTAGAGTGGGAGAATTATCATTTTATCTCTGGAGTTAATCCCCTTTTTAATGCATGCCAATTTTCTCTTTGCTTTGCTTGCAGAAGCTTGGCACTGCCATCTATTAGGACCCCCTGGTCCTTTTCCATCCTAGATTCTCCCAGAGGTACTCCCAGCAATGAGTAGATTGCATTCATATTTTTGCCACCAATGCATTATTTTAAATTTTTCTACATTAAACCTCATTTGCCATGTAGTTTCCCACCCCATTAATTTGTTCAGATCTTTTTGCAAGGTTTCCACATCCTGCAGAGAAGTTATTGCCCTGCTTAGCTTAGTATCCTCCGCAAATACAGAGACTGAACTGTTTACCCCATCCTCCAGGTCATTTATGAACAAATTAAATAGGATTGGTCCCAGCACAGAACCCTGGGGGACCCCACTATCCACCCCTGACCTTTCCGAGTAGTCCCCATTTATCACCACTCTCTGAACTCACCCTTGTAGCCAGTTTTCAATCCATGTACTCACCCTATGGTCCATGCCAAAGGACCTTATTTTGTACAGTAAACGTTTATAGGGAACTTTGTCAAATGCTTTTGCAAAATCCAGATACACCACGTCTACGGTCCTTCCTTTATCTAGATGGCAACTCGCCTCCTCATAGAAGGTTAATAGATTGGTTTGGCAAGAATGATTCTTCATGAATCCATGCTGATTACTGCTAATGATACCGTTCTCATTACTAAAATCTTGTATATAGTCCCTTATCATCCACTCCAAGAGTTTGCATACTATTGATGTTAGGCTAACTGGTTTGTAATTCCCAGGGATGTATTTTGGGCCCTTTTTAAATATTGGTGCTACATTGGCATTTCTCCAATCAGCTGGTACCATTCCAGTCAGTAGACTGTCAGTAAAAATTAGGAACAATGGTCTGGCAATTACTTGACTGAGTTCCCTAAATACCCTCGGATGCAAGCCATCTGGCCCCGGTGATTTATTAATATTAAGTTTCCCAAGTCTAATTTTAATTCTGTCCTCTGTTAACCATGAAGGTGTTTCCTGTGATGTGTCATGAGGATGAACATGGCAGTTTAACCATGCAGCTCTTTTTTGTTCAAGTGTCCTTGAATTGTGCTCCTTAAAAACAACCACAGCAATACAGAGAGCCAGTATTTCTCCTGAGGCTACCTGTGGGTTTTTCTTTGTAGCCTGGGCAATTCTTCCGCCAGTTGTGGCTGCAACCTTTCTTAGTCTACCTGACCTTGGCTTGGTATCAAAGAGCCCCAAATTTTCTACTTCTTAATAAGGGATTAAACAGTACTGACTGGCATATTCAAGGCTTTGGGTATCTTTTTATATCCTGTTCAATCTTTAGAAAGTTTCATTACTTTGTTACGCAGGTATTTTGACAGTTTTTTTTCTACCTCCTCTTGGCTCAGTGTCTAGCCTGCTTAGGGTATCAAGTGAGAGCTAACAAACTCATTGACTATTTATACACAGACACTAATTGTGATTTAAAAAGCCACATATGTAAGAAATTAACCTTTGCCATTTTACCCTGTGTGTTCCACCTTCTGTGTCTGTACCAAGGACAAACATTCTAGGGTATGTAAACTTTTGATCAGGGCAATTTGGGTGGTTTCTGTTATTATGATTTTCAAAGGAGCCAAAAAACTATGTGATAATAAATGGCTTAACCACTTCAACCCCGGAAAGGATTTACCCCCTTCCTGACAGCACTTTTTACAATTTGGCACTGCATCGCTTTAACTGCTAATTGCACAGTCATGCAATGCTGTACCCAAACGAAATTTGCATACTTTTGTTCCCACAAATAGAGCTTTCCTGACGCATCTTCATGGCAGCACACACTGGGTTGTGACTCCGCCCCCACAACCTGACAGGATTGGTCTATCTATAAAAGTTGAAGAGAGATGACCCCCACCATTCTCTTTTTTATCCTCACCTGACAAGATGGTTGGACATCGCAAGAGCCTCTTACCGCATCACCCCAGCAGGTTCAAGCCTCTCCTGTTTGGAAGTCCCTCTTGTACAGTCTCTAAAGGAGCTTCTATGGAGGGAGCCCCCTCTTTAAAGAAGCTGAAGTATTGCAGTGGTCTCCACTTCTTTTCTTTTTCTATTTTCCTTTTTCTTTCTCCCTCTGGTACCTGTAGTCCCACAGCACTCTAGGCATGCAGTGATGGCCGCCGGCGCGTCCCGCTCCGCATTGCGCATGTGCGGGAGAATCGAATAGAGACAGCCTTCACGTTTGCCAGCTTCCAACATGGCGCCGGAACCGTCACGGCGCTTCTGCGCATGCGCGAAGCGTAATTTTTGGCGCGACGGCAGCGGCATATTTAAAAAAGGGCTCTGGCTTTTCAACACAGCAGTTTGCTATTCTGCTCGTTTTGGCTGACTCTTCTTGGCATCCTGAAACTGAAATTCCCTCTGGAAACTGGTAAGTCATTTTGATCCTTCCTGATTCATCGTTACAAGGGTATTTTTTATTCAAAAAAAAAAAAAAATAATAATATAATTAAAAAAAAAAAAAAGAAATATATTATTATTATTATCTTGGCATAGATATATATGTATATTTTTGTTTTCCTCTTTAAACCATTCCAGACCTTTATTCCTGCCTACATTCTTCTTCTCTGCTCATGGAGACCACTGCCCAAGCAGACCACCCACGTCCTGTAAGGTAAGGGGCTGTCCATATGGTAAGTATTGAAGAGAGAAAAAAAGAGCGCACATCTTCTGACAAGACTTCTTCTATCAGTCCGTCCAGGTCTAAATCAAGACGCAGGGAGAAATCAAGCCATGCCGCAAGCAGAAGATCCCGCAGAAGCCGATCACGCTCCTCATCTTGTCACAGACACTCTCACCGTAGCCATTCTCGTTGTGGTCACTCACGCCACAGTCGTTCTCGACGTAGCCGATCTCATCATAGAAGATCGCCTTCATCACGTCGCAAGCAAACCCAGCACACCCGTCCCGCAGCAAATTGCTGCTGGGTATGTGGCGCCACGGCTTTGCCAGATAAATTAGCATGTTGCTCGTGCTTCAATGAAGCTACGAAGGATAGAGAATCGGACGTCAGAGAAGTAACTGACCTGATTCGGGAATCAGTCAGAGAATCTATAATGGAGTCAACTGCACCCCTGCCGGCCAGGTCAGAACCAGGTACCTCCATGGCTCCTCCTCGCTCAGCAATCGAAGTAAGGGCAGATCCAGAATCCCCTTCAGAGAACGAAGACTCGGAAGTGCCAACAGGTTTTGACTTCACCTTAGTCGAACCATTTGCAAAATCTGTCAAAGAGGCCATAGGTTGGGAAGAATCTGAGGAAACACCTCAAAAAACGCGGAAATATTTTCCGAACCTGAAAAGGGATCCAGAAACCTTCCCTTTCATCGAGGAATTAAATGATTTGATCAAAGATGAATGGGAGAGAGCCGACAAGAGGCCTAACCTAAACAACAGACTTACAAAAACGTACCCTTTAAGAGAACCTAAGGTCTCCTCCTTAATTAACGCCCCGGTTGTGGATGCCTCTTTGATGCGTTTGGCAAGGCATGTCACCCTACCCATTGAAGATGCCGTCTCCTTCCGTGATGTCCTAGATCGGAAAATAGACCTAGAACTCAAAAAAGCCTACTCCACAGCAGGGGGCGCTTGCAGACCAGCAGTCACCACAGCAGCAGTTGGTAGAGCCATTTCAGGCTGGACTGTCAATATTGAAAAATCTCTTCAGGGAGAGATAGACTTGGAGAAAGTAATTACGTCTCTACAAGAACTTAAATTAGCGGGCGATTTTATTGCAGAAGCCTCCGTGGACATTATTAGGTGCTCGGCCCGGGCAATGTTAGCCTCGGTTATGGCAAGACGAGCTCTGTGTCTAAAACCCTGGGTAGCAGACGCAGCATCAAAAACAAATTGGTGCAGAATTCCCTACGATGGTTCCAACCTCTTCTGCTCCAAATTAGATACGGCAATTTCCAAGGTGACAGGGGGAAAATCTGGGCTCATTCCCTCTGACAGGAGACCAAAGAGACCAAGAGGTCCCATTTACAAAGGTAACCTTCCAGAAAGGTACAGAGAAGCAAAAACATACAGACCAGGCAGAGAGTTTAAAAGAAACTGGAAGAACACACAGTCTTCTTTCCTGAGGATGCGGAAAACCAAGGCCACCCCTTCTACCGAACAACAGAAGTCCTTTTGAAGGTACTCCCGCCCATCCCCCGAGGGTGGGCGCCAGACTAAAAAGATTCACACAAATATGGTCAGAAAACATCAGGGATCATTGGACCATTTCTACAATCAAGTACGGTCACAAGTGGAGATTCCTGAACAAGATCCCCAGAAACCATTTTTTGCCAACCAAACTCCCGGCTTCTCAACAAAAGAGAAGAATCCTTCTGCAATACATAATGGAGCTAAAACAAAAGGAGGCAATTTTGGAGGTTCCACTATGTCAAAGAGGCAGAGGTTTCTACTCCCCTCTGTTTTTAGTAAAAAAGAAAACGGGGGATTTACGGCCAGTGCTGGACTTAAAAAGACTAAACAAAAATATCAAGATAGAAACTTTCAAGATGGAGAGCCTACAGTCCATACTATTAGCGGTGAATCTAGAAGATTGGATGCTGTCCATAGACTTATCAGACGCCTATCTTCACATCCCAATACATCCTGCTTTTCAAAGATTTCTCCGCTTTTCAATCAATCAACACCACTTCCAGTTCCAGTGCCTACCCTTCGGCATCTCATCAGCTCCCAGAACCTTCACCAAGGTTCTTCTGCCTCTCATCGTATACCTCAGAGAAAGAGGTCTGAGAGTACATCATTATCTGGACGATATACTTCTTTTAGCAGAAAGTCGCCAGGTCTTGATACAACACCGAGAGATCCTACTATCAACTCTGCAAAACTTTGGTTGGCTGGTGAACTGGCAGAAGAGCAAGCTTCAGCCCACTCAGAAGATGATTTTCCTCGGTGCGGAGCTAGACACCATCCTGAACAGAGTACAGCTTCCTCAGGAGAAAATCATGCCTCTGATTCAGAAAGTTCAGAGGCTAATCTCGGCTACACACTTGCCAGCCAGAGTATGTATGAGCATCCTGGGCTCCATGTCTGCGACTCTGCCCATGATTCAGTGGTCCCAATGGCACACAAGGATCTTGCAGAATTCTTTTCTTAGGCAGTGGAATGGAGTATCAATGCTTCAGAAGATCTACATACACAGGTATGTGAAACAATCGATGTGGTGGTGGACACGGCCCAGGAATCTCAAGAGATACAAATCTCTAGTTTCTCCACAGCCAGAAGTGGTCACTTCAGATGCCAGCCAGCTAGGATGGGGAGCTCATTACCAAAATCTAGCAGCACAAGGACAATGGAAGTTTCAAGCCCAGGGGATAGTATCCAACATACTAGAGCTCAGAGCGGCCTTTCAGGCACTTCTAGCCTTCACTCCATACCTGATAGGGAAGAACGTGGTGATACGGATGGACAACAGAGTCGCTGTAGCATATATCCAGAGGCAAGGGGGTACGAGGAGTCGCACTCTGATGCAGGAGGTACGCCCTATCATGGAGTGGGCTCAAGTACACCTAATAGACCTAAAAGCAGTATATGTCCCAGCAGCCCAGAACATGCTGGCCGACTATATGGAACACCAGAAATCGACCTAGCAGCCACACCTGCGAACGCCAAATGTCGGAGATTCCTGTCAAGAGCAGCCTTCCCATCAGCCGAAGGGATGGACTGTCTAACCCATCCGTGGAATTTCAAGCTGGGTTACATTTTTCCCCCAGTACCCTTAATTGCGAGGTTCCTATCCAGGCTTCGGAAATCATCGGCAACTGTAATAGCCATAATTCCTTTCTGGCCGAGGAGGCCGTGGTTCACAACCCTACTACAGCTCAGCCTACAACAACCGCTTCCTCTCCCAGTAACATCGGACCTTCTGTCCCAGGGTCAATTTCTACATCCAGCTCCAGAGAAGTTACACCTGACAGCATGGAAATTGAAAGGACTCGGCTATTAGAGCAAGGATGCTCACAGGAGGTCATTTCAACTCTCCTTCAAGCTAGAAGAAGCACCACCAACAGGACCTACTCACAAGTATGGAATAGGTTTTGTTCTCTGGCTCAACAAAAAAAATGGAACCCAGTATCACCAGAACCTCCTCAAGTTCTAGAATTTCTTCAGTTAGGTATTACCAAAGGCTTAAGCTCTAGCACCCTTAAAGTCCAGATTTCGGCTCTTTCAGCTAAAACAGGCATTAGATGGGCCCTACATCCTCTAGTGATTCAGTTCATGAGAGCCTGCTTAAAAATCAGACCTCCAAAAAAACCCACATTTCCACCATGGAATCTCTCTACAGTACTCGATGCATTATCCAAACCTCCTTTTTGGCCGACTGAGACAATTTCACTTTGGAACCTGACTCTGAAGGTAACCTTCCTTATCGCCATTACATCTGCGAGAAGAGTTTCAGAACTTAAAGCATTACTGATAACAGAACCTTACCTAGTCTTCTATCCCGATAGAGTGGTATTGAGGCCTTCAGAACGTTTTACTCCCAAAGTATCATCTTCTTTTCATTATAATCAAGATATCAACCTTCCATCCTTTATTAATAACCAAGGTGAACCTCATGCATTGGACGTTAAAACTATCATTACCAGCTATTTGGAAGCTACAGCCTCTTTCAGAAAATGGCTTGGGTCCTGTCTTTAGAAGGTGGTTAAAAATACTGTATGGGGGCCCAAGTGCGAAGGTCAGGGTTAATAAGGAATTCTCAGGGAAAATATGCCTGGAGAGGGGGACGAGACAGGGATGTCCCCTGTCCCCCCTGTTGTTCGCCCTCGCTATGGAGCCATTAGCAATTCATATTAGGTCTAGCCCAATGATTGTAGGTTTTGTAAGAAGAATAGGAGAGGAGAGGATTGCCCTGTATGCCGACGATGTCCTACTGTTTCTTGGAGATACGGGAGGCTCTCTCAGGCAGGTAATGGACATAATGGAGAGGTTTGGCATTGTGTCAGGACTGGTGGTGAATTGGAGGAAGTCGGCACTACTGCCATTAGATAACCTTAGTGGTCCGGTCTTGTCAGAAATTCCACACTTAAAAGTAGTTACAACGATCCGCTATTTGGGCATAAATATGTCAAAAGATCCCAACCAGTTTATTGTAGACAACCTAGAGCCACTGCTGGGTAAATTTAGGTGTAAAATAGATATTTGGAGCCGGCTGCCCCTATCTGTAGCAGGAAGGGGCAACCTGATCAAGATGGTTTGGTTGCCTCAACTGCTGTATCTGTTACACAACTCACCGGTGTGGGTGAACAAAAAGTGGTTCCAGAAGATTGACTCACTTTTTAGGGAATTGCTGTGGAGGAGGGGGAAGGCCAGGATTAGCCTTCAGAACCTACAGCTACCAGTTAGAGAGGGTGGGATAGCCCTCCCGCATCCGAGGTGCTATTTTCTGGCAGCACAGTTGCAGCATATAGGGGGTGAAAATGCGGGCAGTGGTTTGTTAACTCTGGAGGCACCCCATAAAACCATAGTGGAAGCATTGGAGGCAGACTCGTTACCTGGTAGAGGCCCCACAACTAAGTTGGTGACAAAAGTTTGGAAGGCAACAAAGTCATTAATGGGATATGTTGGGTTTACAGAATATGCTCCCCTCTGGCATAACAGGAACTTACAGGAGATAGTGGTTATGGGGGAATTTAAGGAATGGGCGAGGTGGGGTATAAATAGATTATCCCAGCTGTATAGAGGGAGAGTATTGAAAACTTTTGAGGACCTCCAAAAGGAATATAGTATTCCAAGACAAACATTCTTCAGGTATTTGCAAATGAGAGCGACATTGGAGGTACAGTTTAGGGTAAGTCCCCCAGCCTGGACAGATGCTGCACTATTGCAGAGGGTGATTAAACCCGGGAAGATGAAGGGTTTTATCTCTGGAATATATGCGCAACTGTGCAAGGAAGCAATTGTTAGATCAGAGCACCTCGGCTGCAGAGAGGGGTGGGAGAAGGATGTGGGGAAGGTGACAGATATACAATGGAGGGAAATATTGGAGGCAGGACAGGAGGTCTCAGTGTCACCTGCACAGAGACTCTCCCACTTAATGTTGCTACATAGAGCATACTACACCCCAAAAAAACTATTTCGCTTTGGTGTAAGACCTGACGCCACATGCCCCAGGTGTGGGAAGGAGGGCGACCTGATACACATGGTATGGAGGTGCCCCAAATTAGTACGTTACTGGCTGGGGGTTGTGGGCTCTATCGAGGGCAAGTGGGAGATCTCCCTGGAGACAGACGTTAGATTCTGTATCCTTGGATACAGGGCATGGAGACGGGAGGAGATAGCGGCTAAAACAGCCATTTTGAGATGCCTCTACCAGGCCCGGAAGCTTATTATGCAAAGATGGCAAACAGCTTTACCCCCTGCAGTGGATGAGTGGGTTAAAACAGTAAATGATGTAATATGGAAGGAGAGAGCCCTATATATTAGAAGAGGGAATCTTAAGAAGTTTGAAAAGATGTGGAACCCGTGGTTAATAAGTGTAGGGTGTCAGGAATAAAAGGAAGGATCTGGCTTAGGGGGGGTGGAGAGTAAGGGAGGGTAGGGAGGGTTGGGGAGAAAACAACCACATGTCACTTTAATGTACCGTATGCAGCTTAGCTTGTGGACGGGTTATGTAGACGTAATGGTTGTGGGGAGGAATGTAGGGGGGACCTACGATCTCCTCAATAGTGGAGCACGCCCACTTGAATTTGTAGATGTTTTAATATGGTGTATGTAAATTAAGAATTGTTAATAAAGATTATTTAAGAGAAAAAAAAAAAAAAAAGAAAATCAGATACTCTTCTCAAAATTGCTCACGGTCCTAGGAAAGGTCATCAAGCAACTTCCCGAACAATCGCATCCTGGCTAGTCAACACCATTAAAAAGACATATTCATCTCAGCAGCTAGCCATCCCAGAAGGCATCAAGGCACACTCAGCCAGGGCAGTGGCAACTTCATGGGCAGCATATTGCAGAGTTTCACCGGAAACGATCTGTAAGGCAGCTACCTGGTCGTCAAGACATACGTTTACTTCTCACTATAAAATTGACTCTGCACAACTAACTACAGCGGACTTTGGCAGAGCCATTATTACAGCCAATTCCTCAGCTCTTTAGAATAATAAACTTTAATTTGCACCCTCCCGACTGGCGAGTTATTTCCCAGTGTGTGCTGCCATGAAGGCGTCAGGAAAATGGAAAATTGTATACTCACCTTTCCGTAATTTTCCTTTCCTGACGCATCTTCATGGCAGCACACAGATTCCCACCCTGTTTTAAATGATATATACAGAGAATGGTGGGGGTCATCTCTCTTCAACTTTTATAGATAGACCAATCCTGTCAGGTTGTGGGGGCGGAGTCACAACCCAGTGTGTGCTGCCATGAAGATGCGTCAGGAAAGGAAAATTACGGAAAGGTGAGTATACAATTTTCCGTTTTCTTTTGATGCTATTTGATCACCTCTGCGGTTTTTATTTTTTGCGCTATAAATGGAAAAAAACGAAAATTTTGAAAAAAAATGATATTTTCTACTTTTTGTTATAAAAAAAATACAATAAACTCAGTTTTAGTCATATATTTAATCCAAACTGTATTCAGCCACATGTCTTTGGTAAAAAAAAATCAATAAGCGTATATTTATTGGTTTGCACAAAAGTTATAGCGTCTACAAACTAGGGTACATTTTCTGGAATTTACACAGCTTTTAGTTTATGACTGCCTATCTCATTTCTTGAGGTGCTAAAATGGCAGGGCAGTACAAACCTCCCCCCAAATGACCCCATTTTGGAATATAGACACCCAAAGGAAATTGCTGAGAGGCATGTTGAGCCCATTGAATGTTAATTTTTTTTGTCCCAAGTGATTGAATAATGACAAAAAAAAAATTTACAAAAAGTTGTCACTAAATGATATATTGCTCACACAGGCCATGGGCATATGTGGAATTGCACCCCAAAATACATTTAGCTGCTTCTCCTGAGTATGGGGATACCACATGTGTGGGACTTTTTGGGAGCCTAGCCGCGTACGGGGCCCCGAAAACCAAGCACCGCCTTCAGGATTTCTAAAGTTGTAAATTTTTGATTTCACTCCTCACTACCTATCACAGTTTTGAAGGCCATAAAATGCCAGGACAGTTCACCCCCCCTCCCCCCAAAATAACCCCATTTTGGAAAGTGGACACCCCAAGCTATTTGCTGAGAGGCATGTCGAGTCCATGGAATATTTTATATTTTGCCACAAGTTGCGGGAAAATGACAAACTTTTTTTTTTTTTTTTTTTGCACAAAGTTGTCACTAAATGATATATTGCTCAAACATGCCATTTCTAAGGGCGTAAAGGATTTCTAAGGGCGTAAATTTTTGATTTCACTCCTCACTACCTATCACAGTTTTCAAGGCCATAAAATGCCAAGATGGTATACTCACCATACCTCTCAGCAAATAGCTTGGGGTGTCTACTTTCCAAAATGGGGTCATTTGGGGGGGTTTGTGCCATCTGGGCATTCCATGGCCTCCAAAACTGTGATAGGCAGTGAGGAGTGAAATCAAAAATGTACACCCTTAGAAACCCTGAAGGCAGTGCTTGGTTTTTGGGATCCCGTATGCGGATAGGCTCCCAAAAAGTCTCACACATGTGGTATCCCGTACTCAGGAGAAGCAACAGAATGTATTTTGGGGTGTAATTTCACATGTTCCCATGGCATGTTTGAGCAATATATCATTTAGTGACAACTTTGTGCAAAAAAAAAAAAATTTGTCTTTTTCCTGCAACTTGTGTCACAATATAAAATATTCCATAGACTCGACATGCCTCTCAGCAAATAGCTTGGGGTGTCTCCTTTCCAAAATTGGGTCATTTGGGGGGTTTTGAACTGTCCTGGCATTTTATGCACAACATTTAGAGGCTTATGTCACACATCACCTACTCTTCTAACCACTTGAAGACAAAGCCCTTTCTGACACTATTTGTTTACATGAAAACATTTTTTTTTTTTGCAAGAAAATTACTTTGAACCCCCAAACATTATATATTTTTTTTAAAGCAAAGGCCCCAAAGATTAAAATGGTGGGTGTTTCTTTTTTTTTTTCACACAGTATTTGCACAGCGATTTTTCAAACGCATTTTTTTTGGAAAAAACACACTTTTTTAATTTTAATGCACTAAAACACACTATATTGCCCAAATGTTTGATGAAAAAAAAAAGGAGATCTTAGGCCGAGTACATGGATACCGAACATGACATACTTTAAAATTGCGCACAAACGTGCAGTGGCGACAAACTACATACATTTTAAAAGCCTTTAAAAGCCTTTACAGGTTACCACTTTAGATTTACAGAGGAGGTCTACTGCTAAAATTACTGCCCTCGATCTGACCTTCGCGGTGATACCTCACATGCATGGTGCAATTGCTGTTTACATTTGACGCCAGACCAACGCTTGCGTTCGCATTGCACGAGAGCTGGGGGGGACAGGGGTGCTTTTTTTTTTCTTTATCATTTTTTTTGCTTTTTTTTATCTTATTTTTAAAATGTTCCTTTCATTTTTTTTTTTTTAATCATATTTATTGTTATGTCAGGGAATGTAAATATCCCCTATGATAGCAATAGGTAGTGACAGGTACTCTTTTTTGTCAAAAATGGGGTCTATTAGACCGTAGATCTCTCCTCTGCCCTCAAAGCATCTGACCACACCAAGATCAGTGTGATAAAATGCTTTCCCAATTTCCCAATGGCGCTGTTTACATCCGGCGAAATCTAAGTCATGAAATGCTTGTAGCTTCCGGTTTCTTAGGCCATAGAGATGATTGGAGCCATTCTGGTCTCTGATCAGCTCTATGGTCAGCAGAACCACCAGCTGCATTCTCAGGTTCCCTGTTGGGACAGGAGAGCCAGAGAAAAACATGGAAGACGGTGGGAGGGGGGGAAATTCCCTCCCACTGCTTGTAAAAGCAGTCTAGAGGCAAATTAGCCACTAGGTTTGCTTTTACATAAAAGCCGACCGCTGGCTGAAAAGAATGATACCAAGATAATACCTAAACCTGCAGGCATCATTCTGGTATAAGCACTCAAAGTCCAGCAACATACCAGTATGTTGCTGGTCCCTGTTGGGCATATATTGTAATCTTTGTTTTTCATGCAGCCTGTGGGCTGAATGAAAAAAAGAGATTGATCGGTGGGTATGCCCACCATTAGAATACCTCCCTTCATCTACCCACCTCTAATGATGGGCATACATGCACCATTTATATATGCCGAAGCATGGGGGCATGGGGCCAAAAGTTAGGAGCAAATCGCTCCTCCGCCCCTGCTGCCCCCATGCTTCGGCATATATCACCTCCGCTGGAGTTACAGCTTTTTATATCGTGGGAGCCAGTGGTGGAATTATAGGGGTCGCTGAGGTTGCCATGGCGACCGGGCCCCTTGCTGCAGGGGGCCCTTGAGGGCCCCCTGTATACAATACTTTGATAGGAGGAGCGGAGACAAGCTCCCCGTCCTAAGCCGAACTGTATTCGGCACTGTGAAGGGAGCTGCTCACATTGATTACAAAGTGAAAGCACAGTGCTGTGCTCTTTGTCTCCCCCTACAGTGCAGTACCCGGCAGGAAGAGATAAGGTAAAGGTCTGCCATTTTTTATCTACTGTATGTGTGTTTATATGTGTGTGTGAGCATGTATGTATATGTGCATGTGTGTGAGCATGTATGTATATGTGCATGTGTGTGTGAGCATGTATGTATATGTGCATGTGTGTGTGAGCATGTATGTATATGTGTGTGTGTGTGTGAGCATGTATGTATATGTGCATGTGTGTATGTGAGCATGTATGTATATGTGCATGTGTGTGTGAGAGCATGTATGTATATGTGCATGTGTGTGAGCATGTATGTGCATGTGTGTGAGCATGTATGTGCATGTGTGTGAGCATGTATGTATATGTGTGTATGTATGTGTATTCAGTGGCGGTGCGTCCATAGAGGCGCATGGGCGCCGCCCCCTCTCTCCACGCACCCCTCTATCACAAATAGATAGATTCATGCATAGTGTGAATCTATCTATGGCCACCACTGCCCCCCCTATTCAGACGCCTGGCCCCTTTTTGGATGCCGGGCGCCTGAATTACACCGGCGGGGGTGTTTTTAAAGCACTAAATAGGCTTCAAAATAGGTGAACTGTGAGTGCCATGCTTGGCGCTCACAGTCCACCCAGGTGTGTTAGAAAAGCGAATAAATATTTGCTTTCCTAACACTGAACCGCCTCTCCACCAATCAGGTGCTCAGGTCTGTTACCCGTCACCTGATTGGCTGAAACGACAGGCACCGCTATTGGATGCCTATCAGGAGGAGAGGATGGGAGGAAACGCATGGAGGACCCTGCTCGTCGCCGTCACCCGCTGCCCCACCGAGACAGGGTAAGTGCCGGGCAGACTGCGAGTGGGCAGGGGGGTCACAGTGGCAGCAATTGATGGGCACAGTGACTAAGTTTGATGGGCACAGTTGCTGCGTTTCAGGGCACAGTAGCTGCGTTTGATGGGCACAGTGGCTGCATTTGATGGGCACATTGACTGCGTTTGAGGGCACAGGGGTGACAATTGATGGGCACAGTGGCTGCGTTTGATGGGCACAGTGGCTGCGTTTGATGGGCACAGTGGCTGCGTTTGATGGGCACAGTGGCTGCGTTTGAGGGCACAGGGGTTGCAATTGATGGGCACAGTGGCTGCGTTTGATGGGCACAGTGGCTGCATTTAATGGGCACAGTGGGTACGTTTGAGGGCACAGGGGTTGCAATTGATGGGCACAGTGGCTGCGTTTGATGGGCACAGTGGCTGCATTTGATGGGCACAGTGGCTGCGTTTGGGGGCACAGGGGTTGCAATTGATGGGCACAGTGGCTGCGTTTGATGGGCAAAGTGGCTGCGTTTTATGGGCACAGTGGCTGCATATGATGGGTACAGTGGTGGCAATTGATGTGCACAGTGAGGCTGCAATTGCGTTTTTTTTTTTAAGAATTTTTCAGTTTGCTTACGCCCCCCAAAAAATTTTGAGCACCATCTGCCACTGGTTTATGTGTGTGTGCATTTATGTATATATACAGTATGTATATATATATATAATATGTGTGTGTGTGTGTATGTATGTGTGTTTACATGTATATATGCACATTTTATGTATGCGCTTTTAATCCTGACCCCCTATATGTGTCCCATTAGATCCGATTTTTTTTTTTTTGCTTGTTCATAGTACCAGCAAAAAAAAATGCTGTTCCTCTGAAAAGTGATCCATGCTCAAATCGCTTTTCAGAGGCATTTGACAGCCGGTAAAGAGGCAATATGTTGCCTCCTGACCGCCTGTTTTAACCCCTTAAATGCATCATCACTATGCTGCAACTGCATGCAATGCACACAGTTGCAGGGTGGTTGCAGTGCAGCCACTTCAAGTGTGCCCTGACTGGAAAAAGATTGAGAAACACCGACATAGAGGAACCCATCTCTCCATTTTCCTCCTGCGGCCCCTGAATGCCTGTGGGAGGGAGAGGAGAAGCGGGGGGGGGCAGAAAACAATTCCTTTACATGCAGCCACCCACTTGCGACCAGGCCCTGGTGTTCCGCCATCGGGCTTGCAGAAAAGAAAAGGGGGCCCCTCCATGGTTTCTTGCATCGGGGCCCTGAAGATTGTAGTTACGCCTCTGGTGGGAGCAAACGCTGTTGCTGTCAAGATAAATAAATCCGCGCTGCAGCTGAATGGCATACCTGAAAACAAAAAAATGGTTAACAATAAAACACAGTAAACAGTAAAGTATAAAAAATTGCATACCTGAAAAGCAAACATGATAAAACATAATAACAATAAAACATTGCAGAATAGAATACAGTAAAAAAGAGGAGAACAATAGAGAGAGAGAATAGAGAGAGAGAGAACAATAAAACGACAACTATTTTTGTTTTGTTTTTTTTATATTTTTTGGTGGGTTTTTTTTTTTTTTTTACACTTGTTTTTGTAACTGAAACTTTTTTATAACTGTAACCGGTTCCAGGTTCGGATCTCTCAAAATGCGATGGCATCTTGGGAGACCCTGTGAAAGTGTGCCTAGTCTGTGCAATGCTGTACCCTACGCTAAAACTCAACTAGTGTATGGTAGCGTTCAAAACATTCACCAATGCAAAGACCAGGATTGTCAGGACAGGAGGGACAATAATAGCGGGTGTCACGCCTATATCCGCGCTTGGTGCAGACACAACATGTTTTTGGGGGGGTTCGTTGGGTAGGGGTACTCGGGAGGACATAAAAATGCCTCTCATGCAACTGACTGCATTTGGTTGGGGATGTGAATGGGGGAAGTACGGGCGCTGCAGAAGCGGTGGGTTCCCAATTAGGATTGGCGAATGCAGCAGGAAGGGCATTATGGGCATGACGGGCCTGTGTTTGTCTTCTTCTTGGTGGCAACAGGACACTACTTGTGCTTGCCACCTCACCAGCTTGAACTGCACTTATGGGACTCGCCACGTCACCAAGTGTTACTGCAATGCTGGTTTGACTACGACCGGGCAGTACTAGGCCGCTGGTGCTTGCCAGTTCACCAAAACGCTACCAAAAAACTGTTAGCGATCGCAGGGATCAGGCCTGACTCTCCGAACGCTGCAGTTATGCGTTTAGTGTTTTGTAAGTGACAGTGATTGATTGATACTGCACTTGGGTGGTCTGGGCTGGGCTAGGCGGAGGTGCAAAACGCAGGTGCTAGCAGGTATCTGGGCTGATCCCGCTAACACTGCGTTTTTGGGAACCCTAAACTGCTGGGGACGCTAGTATAAATCTGATCGGATCAGATTTAAAACACAAAAAAAACCCAAAGCACTGGACTGCTTCCTAACTGCAGTGTGCTTGTAAAGATGTGGTGTGCCTGGCTGTGCGGGGTGGGGGATCCCTTTTCTACTTGCGGCTTCTTAGGGGATGCGCTACACAATCAGTATTCAATATTATTCGATATTAGTAATATCAATATTACTAAAACTGGCACATATACTTGCCTGAATTAGGCACAGGTAGTTCTAAAAGGAATGACTGCCAGAAAAGAGATGTTAACACTTTAAAGTAGTTCTAAAGGCTAAAGGTTTTTACATTTTAATGCATTCTAAGCATGAAGGTAAAAACCTTTAGTGTACAGCTCCCCTCCAGCCCCCCTTATAGTTACCTGAGCCTGATCTCTATCCAGAGATGGGCACAAGAGCAGTGGCTCTCCCATCTCTCTCCCTCCTCATTCACTCAGACATAGCAGCGAGAGCCATTGGCTCCAAATGCTGTTAATCACAGCCAGTGAGGAAGGAGCAGGTGGAGGGTTTACGGGCTGAGCCACACTCTGTGTGTCTTATGGACACAAAGAGTGGGTCTCAGGAGCCAGCATGCACAAGTGCCCCCATAGCAAGCGGCTTGCTATGGGGGCACTCAGCAGGAATGCTCAGAAGAGGATGTTTGGGGCAGCTGTATGCAAAACCATTGCACAAAGCAGGTAAGTATGACATGTTTGTTATTTAAAAAAAAAAAAAATAATAAACTTTGCCTTTAGTATCAATTTAATGAGTTCACCTAAATGTCTTTTGAATATATGTTTTAACAATAATTTACTGATGATTTGTATTTATTCTATGCATGTGCATATGACTAATAAAGAAAACCTATATTTTTCTAACAATACAATAAGTGCTGCTGTTTAAGGATAATTTTGTTCCTACATACTGCTCTTCAAGGCCTATTGTAATTCAGATCACAATGTGCACTGTAAAGCTTGTCTATATGTAAATTGCTGGATTCCCACTGCATGCGGAAACTTAATTATTGAGCAATTCTGTGGTTATCAGAAACATGGGTAATTATGTCCTTTATTAAGATCAGAGGTGTAAGGTCAAATATCTGTTTACAATGTGTGGTACTTAGAAATGTCATGAACCCTGATACATTACAATCCCCTAAAGCAAAAATGGTTTGTTTACAGACTTGCTATGTAAGCGAATGCTAAATCATTGATGGAATATATCGGAATTACCTCTGTCTCTCCTTGCAAAGGATATTTAGAGTAATGCTAACAGAAGCATTTCTGCAGATGCTTGATGTTTCTGTCCATAATTCTTTTATATGGGCCTAAGTCTTTGAAACTCAATGTAATTTGCTAATTGCTGTACAAGTGTATTGGCAAGGCTGATTAATCTTGTGAAAATCCTTTCTTTTTTTTTCTTTTGGTAAAAAAAGTCCCCAAACTCGGTTGTTAAAGTGGAAGTCCATGCAAAAACTAAAATCCCTGCATCTATAGACACCAGGGATCTAACACTAACCTCTCTATCCCTGTAAAGGAAAAATGAGTATACATACCTTTTTGGAAGCCGATCTGACTTGCTCCGACCGGATCCCATGCTGAGCTGTCAGTAATGGCTTCACTGTAGAGGCAGGTGCAGAGGAGACGGACGACAATGGAAGCCCGATAGTAGCTCTATGGGTGACATCACTTCCCATTCATTTTGCAGCCGTTGTCCTCCGTGTCCTCTGCAGAGCTTCTGCCGATGGAGGGCGGGTCAGATTGGCTTCCAAAAAGGTATGTATACTCATTTTTTCTTTACAGGGATAGAGAGGTATAGAGAGTTTTAGATCCGTTGTGTCTATACATGCAGGGATTTTAGCTTTTTCATGGACTTTCTCAACCAACAACAGAATCTTTTCATGCTTTTTGTAAACAACTCACCTAAAAGGAGAAATTCTGCTCTTTCTCCTCCTGCCATGACCTGACATGTCACAGGTCCCAGGGGGCTGCTGGACCATTCACAAAGCACAGTGCAGTTTGTGCAAGTGCAGTGGGCAGCCAGCTTTGAAGCCCCAAGCAGTCGCAACTGGCTGCCCACAGTTAAAATGCCAGCACCAGGGACTCAAAGACCAGTGTAGAATCAATCCAGGTGAGAAGGCCGCTGGATCCTTGGATAGGTAGGTGTCTGTTTATTAAAATTCAGCAGCTACAGTTTTTGTAGCTGCTGACTTTTAATTTTGGCATATCTGACTGAAGATCCTCTTTAAGATGTAAAGTTGACATACAGTATGAAAAAAATGGGATGAGGGAACCAATCCTATTTTTGTACCCTAACTGGCCGTTGAGGAAGTGGAAATATACTGTATACGATTTTTTACAAACTACTTTCCCCCAAGGATGTGTTTTTTATCACCTGCAGGTCTGAAATTTAAAAATGTTTAAGTAGAATAAGGAAAGGAATATACAAAGATAGATGGCTGAAATAAAGAAACATTATCAATGAACACATCCAGGCAGCAGTTGATGATTGTCTACATTGTGGTTGGCTGTTTGGAGCATGGTCGGGCACTGGGCAGTTGGCTGTAATGTCTTTGTTGCTATTTACTGCAGAGGCTGCTGTGTTACCCCACTCTGGTGCATTTCTTAAATCTTGCAGCTTTCCTGCCCCCTCCCCTCTGGGTCCACCCTCCCTGCATCAACATTCTCTTAATGCCCTCAACCATTTTGTTCCCCTAGATCAGGGGTAGGCAACCTCGGCACTCCAGCTGTGGTGAAACTAAAAATCCCATCATGCCTCTGCCTCTGGAAGTCATGCCTGTGATTGTTAGGGTCTTGCAATGTCTCATGTGACTTGTAGTTTCAAAACAGCTGGATGGCCGAGGTTGTCTACCCCTGCCCTAGATGTTCTCAACCAAGCCTGTGGAAGAGACTTAAGGCACCCTAGTTGGGACATTATGAAATTGCACTCGCTAATGCCTGAATCACAGCCGGGAGCTGCTGTCATGTAAAATCAACATTAAGGCAAGACTACAGACTTAAAAGCAAGCAGTACACTTGCACAGTTAGCTCCTTGTAATCCGTGACCATGCCTCTTACACTGTTAACACTAAGCACTTTGGACACAATTTCTGTCAGAGAACACCTCTCTCTCCTGATGTGCAGCATTTCTGAGCCAGTACCACAGAACATGTATCAGTCTCCACCAACTTTGCAGTCCCATTACCTCGCTCACAGTGACAATATTCTGTATGTTGCTGTTGGACACAGGAAACACATTTCTCCATAGTTCCATGATTATTTTTCTTCCCGGGGTCCTTCTACATCTCACTCTCTCCCTTGACTCCAGGCTGAGTCCCTAGCAGTGTCGGTCCCAGTATGTGGGGAACTGGCCGCTAATGAAGGGGCCAATCATGACACTCCTTCACTACCAGAGTATCCGTCACCTTTCCCATGTCACACGTTTCCTGGCTGGTTGGTTGGTTTAGAAAGTGACACAAATATGGTAGTCATTAGTAATGGCACTCTAGCTTCCTCTGACATAGTTCTGCTTGTTAGACCTCTGTACTGTATCTTCTCTATTTTCAGTCCCCTGTTGTAAGCAATGCTCTTTTGATAGACCATGCATGCACCCCTTAATAAAGTTTTGACCAAGCATTTCAGATGAACAAATAAACAACTTTTACTGAAGTAGTTGCAAGTAACAAGTAACAGTTCTCAAAGGCATCTTCAACGCACTTTCCTTTGTAAAGCTTTCTAGTGCCCCATGAATTGACTGTAACTCAGGTAGATGGTAGTAGTAGTCCTTACATAGTCAGGCAAGTCCATAATAGGCAGTAACCCACAAGAGGTTGCAAACAATCCTTTAAAGTCCATGATTTGGTAAAATGGCTTCACAAGGCAATAAGTCCATGACTGGCATCTAAAGTTCCATAGATATCAACAGGGTGTAGACTCCGCTGCGAACCCCTGACCAACTTACCAAGTCAACCTGAGGACAAAATGCAACATTTCTACATTGTAACAGTTTGCAACATGGTTGACCTGGTTAACCTCAGAGCATGAACACAGTAGCAGAAATCTTTTAACCCTTTGGAACCTCCTTGGAAGCACCTGCTTACAAACATGCTTGCATATTTTTAGCAAGCATGTTAATTGGTTGAACTTCCTTTTTGTTGGCAAGGTTGTTTACTTGTACAGTAGGTGTCATTCTTTACTATGTTTTGGATTCTTTAGTTGCTGTCTAGGCTTGTCCTGACATCCCCTAAAGCTGAACTCCAGGAAAAATAAAAATGATTTTTTATTGTGTTATGGAATATAACAAAATGCAATTGCAATTTAAAACTGAACTCAAGGTAGGTATACAATTAATTACTGTAGCCGTGTGTTCATTAATACAACCTTAAACATATTTTATTGCAAGTACCTAGATTTGACTTCCACTGGTAGAGGGAGTAGCAGCACAATCAGTTGTGCTGCAGTGCAAGGAGTGACTAGGAGAAAACCCCACCAGTCTGTTGCTTCTGCTTTTACTGTCTATTTACAGACTTGGGAGGGATAAGGCCGGGTTCACACTGGTACAACAGTCATGTGACTGTGGATCCAACTTTGCCCTGTGACTTGAAGTCCGACATCCGTCCGACTTCAGTAAACAGGGATCCGACTTTGATCCCGAAAATGCAGGCACTTTGCGTCTGTTATGAATCTTTAGGGGGAACTCCACGGCAAATTAAAAAAAAAAAAAAAACGGCATGGATGCCCCCTCCAAGAGCATACCAGGCCCTTAGGTCTGGTATGGATTTTAAGGGAAACCCCCATGTCGAAAAAACGGCATGGGATCCCCCCAAAATCCATACCAGAACCTTATCCGAGCACGCAGGCCAGCAGTTCAGGAAAGGGGGTGGGGAAAAGCGAGCGCCCCCCCCCCCCTCCTGAACCATACCAGGCCACATGCCCTCAACATGGGGGGTAGGTGCTTGCAGGACAAGGGCCTCTTCCCGACAACCCTGGCCGTTGGTTGTCGGGGTCTATGGGCGGTTGGTTTATTGGAATCTGGAAGCCCCCTTTAACAAGGGGGCTCCCAGATCCCGGCCACCCACCCTATGTGAATGAGTATCGGGTACATTGTACCCCTACCCATTCACCTAAAAAAAGTGTCAAAAATAAAACACAGTACACAAGTAATTTATTAGGGCAGCTCCGGTGTCGTTTCTGATTTCTTCTCCCCTCTCTGGCTCTTCTACCTTCTCTGCTAATGTCTTCTGCCTCTGCCGGTACTTCTCCCCTCTCCAGGTCTTCTCCACTGATGCCATGATGGAGTGGAGACATCATAAGGGGTGGGGCCTCCAGATGATGTCACCCAGTGACCCCGCCTCATGCCAATATAAGTAGTGGCACACTGCTCACCCAGCATTAGAGCAGGAGAGAGCATTGAGTCAACAATGGAAGAAAAACAGAGGGAGAAAACAGCGAAGAAGACCCGGCAAAAGAGCGAGAGGACAGCGGACAAGACTGGCAGAGGCAGAAGACAGTGGATAGACAGAGGGAGAAGAACCAGAGAGGGCTAGAAGACATGAGCGGAGAAGACCCGGAGAGGGGAGAAGAACCGGTAGAGGCAGAAGACATCAGCGGAGGAGGCAGAAGAGCCAGAGAGGGGGGAAGAAATCAGAAGCGATATCGGAGCTGCCCTAATAAATTACTTTAAAAACCTGAATACTACACTTTATTTTTGACACTTTTTTTAGGTGAATGGGTAGGGGTACAATGTACCTCATATTCATTCACATAGCATGAGGGGCTGGGATCTGGGGGCCCTCTTGTTAAAGGGGCTTGCAGATTCTGATAAGCCCCCCGCCCGCAGACCCTGACAACCAATGGCCAGGGTTGTTGGGAAGAGGCCCTTGTCCTCATCAACATGGGAACAAGGTCCTTTGGGGTGGGGGGCGCAGGGCCCCCCTGCCCCAAAGCACCTACCCCCCATGTTGAGGGCATGCAGCCTGGTATGGTTCAGGAGGGGGACACTCGTCCCCACCCCCTTTCCTGACCTGCCGGCCTGCATGCTCGGATGAGGGTCTGGCATGGATTTTGGGTGGAACCCCATGCCGTGGGGGGTTCCCCTTAATATCCATGCCAGACCAAAGGGCCTGGTATGGTCTTGGAGAGTGAACCCATACCAAATTGTTTTTTATTTGGTGTGGTGTTCCCCTTCAAGATCATCAGAGCACAAGTCGCATGCCAAAGTCGGATCAGTTAAGACCACGATCCGACTTTGATCTGACTTCAGTGATATTTAATGGGCTGAAGTAGGATCAAAGTCGGACCAAAGTAGTACAGGGAGTATTTTCAAAGTCGGACCGACTTGTGTCGGACCAGTTAAGACGGATCTCATAGGGAAACATTGATTTTCACGTGTCATGCGACATGAGCTCCCAATGTCGGAACGTTTGTCGTACCAGTGTGAACCCGGCCTAAGACATGTAAGTACAGAAAAGCTCACAAAGTGCATCTAGCCACAATCACTGAAAGTAATTGCTGGTTGTGCAAACAATCACGAATAGTTGCAGCTGCCAACAGCATTAGTCATATACAGTAAGTGGCGCTGTGTTCTAGAAGCAGCACGACTGTCTTCCTGTCTGCTGCAGAGAGTCGGGCTTAGTGCTTTTTGGCTATTCAAGTAAAGTCTTGTATCTTTTTCAAGAAGGACAAGGCTTCTGATTGGCTGATATGGGCATCATCCGCCCGCTTCTCCACTTCGGCCAAGGGAAGCCTGGTATTTGTTGATAAAACTACAATGTGTACAAAGCTTTTTTGAATGACGAGAAGCAGTAAGCCTAGCTCTCCTTATGTCAGGAAGTCGTCTGTACTGCTGCGGGAACCCAGCACCACCTACTGCAGCGTCCGCCTCCAGATTCTCATATCAGGGAACCCAGTGTTAACGATACATGTGCCGGTTTTCATTTTCCCGATCCCGAACTTGTACTCCTGGATTCCTTGCTGGGACAGTAGCTGCATCTAATGGCTGGGGCTGACAAGCTGCATCTGGGGGCTGCGGTGGCATTATGGACTATTTTTAAATATGTTACAATGTAATAGTAGAGATAATGCATTTCAATCATCCTGACACCATAACACCCATGGCTAATATCAAATCACACCAACCCTGCCACGGTCCTTGGAAAAAATCTTCTTCCATGAAACCAAGCCCCGGTGCCAAAAAAGTTGGGGACCATTGACCTACTGTATGTAGCTAGTACTACTACAGTCTATTACTGCACACTCAGCAGCCACGTTATTATGTAATGCAAATAGTTTATTTGAGCCAGTTTGGCTGGCTCAAACAAACTATTTAAAGTGGCATTAAACATGGAATTCTAGTTTAAATTTCTGTTCAGCAACGGTGTTTACCATCTCCCCAACACAGACAACAAAAAATCCTGACAGAGATTCTTATCCTAACCCAACTATTCAAAACAGATGACAAAACGAAAAAAAAAATAAATAGCTGACATTCTTCAATTATATAATCAGAAAAAAATAGGATTTTGTCCACTTTATGGGTTACTTGGCAATACTATATTAAATTATTCTTTAAAAATTAAAGAATTACCAATCAGGTATTTGTTTTGTTACATCCTGGGTAACAGCTTGTAAGTGGTTACTGTATTGTGCAATGGTGCATTATAATGTTAGATTTTGTTCGCATAGTGTAGTTTTAATGAAATGCTTTCTCACTTGATATTTGTATAACCCTGGAAAGTTGCCAGCGTTCTATGTGGTCATACTGCCCTGTAAACTGTATTCTATTACAGGATACTCATTTCTTTGACAGCTATAACAAATAGATCCAATGCTAAGTTGTTCTGCACTGCGTACTTCAATGAAAAGAAAATGTCGAGATACCCTGGATGAAAAGTCAACCAGGACTGCATGGCCTTTTTAAAGCCGCACTGAGAAACTGTGAAAAACACACTAGTATATATGTACATGAATATCTAATAGATATAGGTATTTATTAATAACGATGAAGAGCACATATACAGTAAATTGTTCTTTATTGTAATGCTCATATCTACTTTTTCTGTAGACAGAGTTAGTATTTCTATGTGCGTTTATACTATATATGTATAATTTTCATGCTGACTTGATTTTTCCCAGCAGTTCAAGCAGTCCTTAGCATTGATCACTTATCTTTAAAGGAGATTTAGGGTTATTAAAAAAAAAAAATCATACATACTTACCTCTATGCTGCAGCATCGCTGTGATGCTGCAGCTGTCCCCCGCCAGCTCTAAGAACAAGAACAGGGTGATCGAATGATTGCTGAATACTCTGTTCTCTGTGTTCTCGGAGCAGAGAGCAATGACTGTCAGTCACCACTTTGTGCTCTGCTCCTCCAGTGCTCACTGAAGCACAGGGCAGGAGACGGGCGGCATAGCTGGCTTCGGCTCTCAACTGCACGCTGAGACACAGAGCTAGCTATCCATCAAGCAACTGGGTGGATCCCCACATTAAGGTTGAGATCCTTCCAGAGTCTGGAGCGGGTCTGTGATGTCAGCTGAAAAAAGCTTTGGCCATACATATCTTTAAAAAGGAATCTTAGATCTGTTTTTCCTTTTCTTTTTTTCATTTTCTTTTCATATATAAATTATTTTGCAGGACCTTTGGAGGTGTTTGTGTGCATTTTTTTTAAATACGCTGGCAATTATTTGGATTCTTTTAATGTGGTATGGATTTTAAGGGGGTAACTCACACAAAAAACAAAGAAAATGTGTGAGATCCCCTAAAACCCCCCCCCCCCAAAATCTAATAATCTGAACTTGCAGCCTGGCTGGCCAGGAAAGGGAAGGTGGGGGGAGCATGCAGCAAAGCACCATGTCCCCATGTTGTTGAGAACAAAAGCCTTTTCCTCACAACCATAGCCTGGTGGTGTGGGGGTTTGCAAGGAGGGGTCTTTACGGAATCTGGAAGCAGACCTTTAAAAATATGGAAGCCCCTAGATACCACATTCACACATAAGTGAGTAAGGGGTACATAGTTATCTGAGACTAAAGACACACAAACATGTAGGCAGGTCCCTTCAAGGGGTTAATGTGTCTGACTGTGAAAACACTTGTTTCCCCTAACTTTGCTAATTTCTTCAGCCAGCCTTTGCTAAATGTTACAATGTTTTGATGTTTTCCTATGTCCTCAGGTTGACCAGAGATGTAGAGTAACCAGGCTGTAAGGCTTAACACTTTACCTGCCATTTTCAGCCAGGTTACTCCCCCCCTACAGGTTAATCAGCATAAAAGGGGCTGCCTCCAAGCCCCTAGGACAGTTCCTGGAGAAATACTGCCAAAATGTAGCTGGATACTCAGCTGAAAAGATCATCCCCTTTCGAGGGGTGATAGGAGCCTAATCAAGGGTCCCAAGCCTGAGGACCTTATGGACTTGTAGCTGTTTATCATGGACTTACTGTCTTTTTGGATTACTGCCTGTCACGTACCTGGTAGGAGACTGTAATGACGAGGTCAGCCTCTTTTGTATCTCCAGCCCAGGCTCCACTGAGAGTATAACAGATGATGCCAGGTAGATCAGCCAAGGTTAAAGAAGAACTCCAGTAGGTTTGCAGGTTCAGGATACGTGGCTTGCTGGAGCTCCCTGCAGTCTTGAGACAGGAGTATGCTGTGTCCACTGGAGCTGGGATGAGGGGCAGCCAGCACAGACCCTCGGAGGTAACGTGGAGCCAAACAGGAGACAGAAGCATAGTCAGAAGGATAGCTGGAGTCAGCAGCGAGCGGGCAGCGAGCTACCAAGGCATCAGACAGGAGCAAGGTGAGGAGTAAGCCGAAGTCAGGAACCGATGATCCAAAGCAACGGATATCAAGCAGGATTCAAGCAGGGCACAAGGAAACAGCTGAAGACCAGTCAGCGCTGAGCTGGAGTCAGAACACCCTTTAAATAGGCCGTCTGGCACCAATGGAAACTGTGGACGTGCTCCCATGAGTGTGCACATTATTTTGCGCATGCACGTTGGCGAATTTTCGTTAGCCTGTACACAATTCTATCAGCCATAGTATGCATGCACACATGTGTGTGCCCGATGTGTCACAGTAGTACTCTTACACTGCCAATCATGGACTCTAAGGACTTGCACCACCTCTTGTGGATTATTGCCTAATGGGACTCTTGCCTTAAAAGGGGTGGCTTTATGGACTTGTCTTCTGTATAAGGTATGTACACATTATGGGATGTTAGAAGAGCTTTGTACGGGAACTGTGTTGACGTTGTTTCTTGAGAACTTCACTGTTGTCTACAACTACCTCAGTAAAGGTTTTTTATGTGTTTGCTTGCTTTGCTTGTTCTTAAGTCTCTTAAAGGGATGCATGCACAGAGTATCAAAAGAACAGCGCTTGCAACACAACAAAGGGACTGAGCCAAGGGGAGATACAATACATGGCTCTAACACACAGTACAGTCTAGTAGTGTGATGTTGCTAAAGACTACAGTGTCACATGCAAGACAGCCAATCCTCAAGGAAAGGGATGACTGGCAAAGGTCACGGTTACTTTGGTAATGAAGGGGGTTAAGCGCTTGGCACCTCCACTTGTGGCAGTCTAGTAGTCTAGTAGTGTGATGTTGCTAAAGACTACAGTGTCACATGCAAGACACCCAATCCTCAAGGAAAGGGATGACTGGCAAAGGTCACGGTTACTTTGGTAATGAAGGGGGTTAAGCGCTTGGCACCTCCACTTGTGGCCGGTTCTCCACTCTTTGGGACCTGCGGCACAGAGAGCCTAGGGACCCAGCCTGAAGTCACCCAGGTAGGAGAGAATTATGAGGTACCTAGGGGAAGAGAGCAAACACTGAGAGTGGAGAAAAAACTTTTCCTGTATCCCATAACAACAGCCGGATGGTCACTGGGAAAGAGGTGACATGAGTTGCTGGATTGTTGGAGCCCAGTAAAGGCTCAGCAGTACCAGCCTCAAAAAGCTGCACACCTGGGAGCAGTGTCCTTTATACATAAGAGTGTTTAAGTATCATCAGTGTAATGGAGTTAGCAAGAGTACAAAAGGTTAATAATGCAGTTGCAGCTCACTTTTAAGCTTGAGAGAGCTGCCTTAATGTTCACTGTCACATGACCCCAGCTCCAACCCTGAGTTCAGGAATTAATGAGTGCAGTTCCACTTGTCCCCACTAGGGCCCCATAAGCCAACAGTTTGCGCTATATAAATCATGTATAATAATAATCACAATGCTAACAACCAGCTGACTACCTAAATTAAAACCCAATGGATTGGGCACACACAACCGATCCCAGAGGCACTCAAAGCAGAATGACAGCTTTCCGAGTGGTCATCAGCCATACAAGGGAAGAGACAAGCACAGTAGTGACATCATGTAAGCAATCTGCCAGTGACAGCAGTGGTTGCTGGAAACACAGCGTGTTCCAGCATTGGCTGCTTGCTTAGGAAACATTGACAGTGGGAAGCTGTCGTGTATAGAAGTGGTAGAAATACTGCTTCTATACAGTATATGAGGCCCAGCTCAACATTTTTCATAGTTTAGTATAAAATTTTAGAAACAGCTAATTTTTCTCCTTCACTGGTGTGCGCTGATGTGGCTGCACTGATGGACACTGATAGCCTGCACTGATGGGCTGCACTGATGGGCACTGATGAGGAATCACTGATGGGCACTGATAGGCAGCACTGGTAGGTGGCACTGATAGGTGACACGGATGAGGAGGCACTGGTGGGCACTGATAGGTAGCACTGGTGGGCACTTTTGGGAGTGCCCTGATTATCATTGTAGAAGTCCCTTTCACACAAGCCAGTTATCATCTCTTTTCTCCTCTCCTCACGCTGTCAGTGTGAGGAAAGGAATACCGATAACCGGCTTGTGCTTACATCGTGATCAGCTGTGACTGGACACAGCTGATCACATGGTAAAGAGCCGCTGATTGGCTCTTCAATCTGATCTGTGATCAGCTGTGTCCAGTCACAGCTGATCACGATGTAAGCACAAGCCGGTTATCGGTATTCCTTTCCTCACACTGACAGCGTGAGGAGAGGAGAAAAGAGACGATAACTGGCTTGTGTGAAAGGGAAAGGGATCACTGTGATCCAGTGATCACAGAATGTGCTGCAGTGGGCGTGCGGTGGGCACGATCACGGGAGGAGATCATATGATGCCCTCCCAGAACTGGCCAGCCACGCTGTAGCCGTCGTTCGACTATAGCACTGTTAGCAAGTGGTTAATGTAGAAATGAAGGCAAAACTTTTTTTTCAATTTTGCATAGAGTAAGGGAGGGTTATAACCTCTGTCAGTTTTTTTGTTTGTTTTGCCATTTGTGTCCTATTAGGGAGAGTTCCCTTCACTTCCTGTGCCATAGCCAAAATAGGAAGTGAAAGTTTTGGCTATCCCTTGTTGTCACCAGAGCTAGTGTCCCAATTGAAAGATTTCCCCTCTATTCTTGTTCTGGACACATCCCAAAAATAGGATTTTCTTTCACTCTTAATAATAAAGGTAAACAGAACAAATAGAGAAGGTGAATCTCCTTAATGGGGGTCACATTTTGAAAAGAATGGGAGGAGATAGAGGGAGGGAGAGAGAGAGAGAGAGAGAGAGAGAGAGAGAGAGAGAGAGAGAGAGAGAGACACACAGAGAGAGACACAGAGAGAGACACAGAGAGAGACACAGAGACAGAGAGAGAGACAGAGAGAGAGACACAGAGAGAGAGAGATACAGAGAGAGAGAGACAGAGAGAGACACAGAGAGAGAGACACAGAGACAGAGACAAAGAGAGGTTGAGAGACAGGAGAGAGAGAGACAGAGAGAGACACAGAGAGAGACACAGAGACAGAGACAGAGACAGAGAGAGACAGGAGGGAGAGAGAGACAGAGAGAGAGACACACAGACAGAGAGAGAGACAGAGAGAGAGAGACAGAGAGAGAGAGACAGAGAGAGAGACAGAGAGACACAGACAGAGAGAGAGACAGAGAGACACAGACAGAGTGAGAGACAGAGAGAGAGACAGAGAGACAGAGAGAGAGAGACACACAGACAGAGAGAGAGACACAGACAGAGAGAGAGACAGAGAGACACCGACAGAGTGAGAGACAGAGAGAGAGAGATGGAGAGACAGAGAGAGAGAGACACACAGACAGAGAGAGAGAGACAGAGAGACACAGACACAGAGAGAGACAGAGAGAGGGAGACAGAGAGACACAGACAGAGTGAGAGACAGAGAGAGAGACAGAGAGACAGAGAGAGAGACAGAGAGACACAGACAGAGTGAGAGACAGAGAGAGAGAGAGACACACAGACAGAGAGAGAGACACAGACAGACAGAGAGACAGAGAGAGAGACACAGACAGAGTGAGAGACAGAGAGAGAGACGGAGAGACGGACACACAGACAGAGAGAGAGACACAGACAGAGAGAGAGACAGAGAGAGAGACACAGACAGAGTGAGAGACAGAGAGAGAGACTGAGAGACAGGGACACACAGACAGAGAGAGAGACACAGACAGAGAGAGAGACAGAGAGAGAGACAGAGAGACACGGACAGAGGGAGAGACAGAGAGAGAGAGAGAGAGAGAGAGAGAGAGAGACAGACAGACAGACAGACAGACAGACAGAGAGAAACAGACAGAGGGAGAGACAGAAAGAGAGAGACAACATCTACATCAATGAACTGGCTGCAGCTCTAGAATCCTCCCCAGCACCAGGACTGACTCTACATAACACTGAGGTGAAGTTCCTGCTGTATGCGGATGACCTCCTACTTCTGTCACCAACAGAGAAAGGCCTACAAGACAGCCTGGAAGTGCTGGAGAAATACAGTGCCACATGGGCACTATCAATCAACTTGGCCTAGAAATTAACAAATCAGGAAGTTTCAAGACAGCCATCGAGGCACTAAAAGACAATGCATGCAGAGCCTTCTATGCCGTCGGGAGACACCTGTACCCAGCGTCGGCCCAAGACATTGTGCTGCCTGAACCAAGAATGAAATGCTGCCCCCCCCCCAAAAAAAAAAAAATCAGGCCCACCAAAATGCCCCCACATCCATTATTTTATATCATGGTAACTAAAGTGGACCTGTCATAGCTCTATACATGTAAAGGAGTATAAAGAGGACCTGTAAAGATACATACCGCGGAGATGATCAAATACCACCAAAAGAAAGCTCTATTTGTGGGAAAAAAGGACGTAAATTTTGTTTGGGTGCAACGTCGCACGACTGCACAATTGTCAGTTAAAACGATGCAGTGCAGATCGCAAAAAAAATGATTGAAGTGCAATATTTCTATTATTACATTGTTATATAAAATAAGATAGTTCAACTCACCATAATGCAGAATCAGTGGGAGCCCTGAGCGTGTCACTTGCTAACGTCACCTGCCTTCAGATGCGGATTGTCACTTGCCACGATGCCACCTGCCACACATTGCAGATTGTCACTTGCCACAACACCACCCGCCACACATTGCGGATTGCCACAACGCCACCTGCCACACATTGCGGATTGCCACAACGCCACCTGCCACACATTGCGGATTGTCACTTGCCACGACTCCACCTGCCACACATTGCGGATTGTCACTTGCCACGACTCCACCTGCCACACATTGCGGATTGTCACTTGCCGCATGTACCGGATTGTCACTTGCCACGTCACCTGCCACACGTACCGGATTGTCGCTTGCCACATCACCTGCCACACGTACAGGATTGTCCCTTGCCACGTCATCTGCCACACGTACCGGATTGTCACTTGCCACGTCACCTGGCACACATTGTGGATTGTCACTTGCCACTGCTGCTGATCCCACTGTGAGGAGCCCGGTGTTCTGCTGTGCTTGCGCAGTACGGAGGACAAAGGAGACGCCGAAAGTCTCCGAACATCAACAGCGGGACAATGTACTTTGAAGCGCAGGCGCTGTGTAGAGCTCATGAACAGCTGTTCGTGTATGGAGACTTTCGGCATCTCCTTTGTCCTCCGTTCTGCGCAAGTGCTGCGCCTGCGCAGTACAGGCGGACAGTATCTGATGGGGGACCTTTCTAGGCTGATCCTTACAGTGGGATCCGCAGCGGAGTGGGCGGTACGGGCTGGCTGGTGGGTGGAAATTTGCCGCCCCCCTGAATGTGCCGCTTGGAACCATGGCTCCATCGGGTCCCATGGTAGGGCCGGCCCTGCCTGTACCACCTAAAACCACCAGTGAGAGTCTGGCTCAAAATATTTGATAGCCTCATCACCCCAATTCTTCTTTATGGCAGTGAAGTTTGGGGTCCTGTCACCTACCCAGACCAATCCAAATGGAACCCCAGCCAACAGAAATATTCCATCTGGAATTCTGAAAGCACCTCCTCCAAGTCCATCAGAGCACCTCCAACAGTGCTTGCCGGTCTGAGTTGGGCAGATTTCCCTTACTTCTCGCAGTACAGAAGAAGGCGCTATCATACTGGGACCACCTACAAAACAACAGTCCCAACTCATACCACCATAAAGCCTTATTGAACAGTAAGGACCAGTCCAAGCCATGTGGCCTGCAACAACTCATCAACACCTTGTCTATCCCAAACTCTCAACAATGCGGCCTGACAAAATCTCAAATAAAAAACATAATGATTGACTCCAAAGAAAAACATGTTGGAGAATGGAGAAATGAGCTAACAAACTCCAAAAATCTAACTGTTTACCAGTCACTGCAGAGAGACTACAAACTGGCCCCGTACCTGGAGGTGCTACAAGACTCCAAAGACAGACAGACCCTGAGCCTGTACAAACTGAGCGCTCACAGCCTGGAAATCGAATTAGGACGACACAGACAGACCTAAAAGCCCAAGGAAAGTAAACTGTGCCAGCAATGTGACCAGGAGGTCCTGGAGGATGAGGACCACTTCCTGCTACAGGACCTAAAAATCCTTTACACAGACTTATGCCCATTCCCCTTTATATTACCCATTACCCCCTTCCTTCTTTTTTATTATAGAACTCAACTGCTTTGGCTATGCTAACACGTATTTGGTCCTGCTAATAAAGCTTATTTGAATTGAAGAGAGAGAGAGAGAGAGAGAGAGAGAGAGAGAGAGAGAGAGAGAGAGAGAGAGAGAGAGAGAGAGAGAGAGAGAGAGAGAGAGAGGGGTGGAAGAGTGTGTAGGAATCCGAGCAGGTACAATGTTGTTATGATAACCAAATAACACACATACACATGGGGCGCTGAGTCATGTGTTTGTCTCTAAGGAGTTTGAGTAAGATAATGGGTTGCCAGTAGTAATTACTGACATACGATCACAACAAACCTGTGTCTTGCCTTCCACAGATACTCAGCATGAGTAAGCAATTTCAGGAAATGGTGTCAGCAGTCCAGGCACGCATTGCAGTTTTATGTGATTGTGATTTCCTGCACAAATTAGCTCAGATTAATATCATATTACTGTTTTGTGTGGCTTGGAATTCCTTTACTAGTCTTTGCACACCTGTCTAGCAATTGCCAGTTGGTCATGTTAAAGTACATCAGAAAGAACAGATTGAAAGTGTTTAGAATGGAAAGCACTCAGCAGAATTTCAGGAATGTAAGGCAGGCCATACATTTTGCAATTGCTTTCCTTCAAACCACAGAATACAATGATCACTGCTGGCGGCTATAGCACCAGGGGTGGATCCAGAGTCTAGTTTCGGGAGGGGCACTGCCAGAAAATACGTTTTTTGCAGGCAATTTAATGGGGAAATGGCTGGTGTTGGCGCTTCAATCATCCTGGCACCATGGTTGTTATGGTGTCAGGATGATTGAAGTGCATTATTTTATTATTACATTGTTATATAAAATGATATAGTTCAACTCACCATAATGCAGAATCAGCGGGAGCCCTGAGCATGTCACTTGCCACCGTCGCCTGCCGCCAGATGCAGATTGTCACTTGCCACATGTTGCGGATTGTCACTTGCCACGTCACCTGCCACAGGTTGCGGATTGTCACTTGCCACGTCACCTGCCACACGTTGCTGGTTGCCACTTACCTGCCCCCAGATGCAGATTGTCACTTGCCAAGTCACCTGCCACATGTTGGGGATTGTCATTTGCCACGTCACCTGCCACACGTTGCTGGTTGTCACTTACCTGCCGCCAGATGCAGATTGTCACTTGCCAAGTCACCTCCACATGTTGGGGATTGTCACTTGCCATGTCACCTGCCACACGTTGCTGGTTGTCACTTGCCTGCTGCCAGATGCAGATTTTCACTTGCCACATCACCTGCCACATGTTGCGGACTGTCACTTGCCACGTCACCTGTCACATGTTGCGGGTTGTCACTTGCACGTCACCTGCCACATGTTGCGGATTGTCACTTGCCAGGTCACCTGCCACATGTTGCGGATTGTCACCTGCCAGGTCACCTGCCACAGGTTGCAGATTGTCACTTGCCACGTCACCTGTCACACGTTGCTGGTTGTCACTTGCCTGCCGCCAGATGTAGATTGTCACTTGCCATGTCACCTGCCACATGTTGTGGATTGTCACTTGCCATGTCACCTGCCACACGTTGCTGGTTGTCACTTGCCTGCCGCCAGATGCAGATTGTCACTTGCCACGTCGCCAGACATGTGTTGCGGATTTTCACTTGCCACGCGTTGCTGGTTATCACTTGCCACGTCACCTGCCACACATTGCGGACTGTCACTTGCCATGTCACCTGCCACCCGTTGCTGGTTGTCACTTGCCATGTCCCCTGCCACATCACCTGCCACACATTGCGGACTGTCACTTGATGCTAAGGTGGGGATTGTCTTTTGCTGTGTCCAAGAGTCAGGCAGCAGAAAGATAATGTAATTGCCACATTGCCCCCCCCCCCCCGGATACGCCCCTGTATAGCACACTATATTGGGCGACAAAAAAAACAGATAGGCTGGTTATACTGAAGTCATTTGATGGTTTGACTTCAGAAGCCAACATGCCAATGGATAGATCAAAATCTATCTGTGTATGGCGAGTTTAGTAAGCAAAGATGGCACAAATGCACCAACCCAACATCTTTTCACAACAATTTCTGTTAGAAGATTTTAAAGGTGTTCTTCAGAAAGTGACAAACGCATCTAAGAAAGGAAAGTGTGTAAATACTACTTTGAAGGTATAAAATGTCGACGCTAGCAATAAAAGCATTGAAAAATATATAGTGTAAAAAATATTTTAGTGTGCACAAATTAATCAAGAGTGTGGAGCACAACATCTCTATTTTAGAAAAGTCTTCAGCATCAGAGGGCCTAATGCATTAGGCCGGGTTAACACATATGTGAATTGGATGCGGGTTTCTTTGCATCCAGTTCGCAGGAGAGTGTGACCGGCTCTCAATGGAGCTGATTCACACAGCTCCGGGGCGGCCACGTTCCGCATTGAATAAAAGTCCTATGCGTCTTCTGGTCCAATTCAGGCGCGAATTTTGGCAAAAATCCGGACCTGATTTGCACCTGAATCGGTGAGCAGGGATACACTGGACCCCATGCTGTGAGCCGCGGCTACAGCATATGTGAACGGAGCCTTAAAGAGACCCTCTCCCCGGACCATTTATATCAACAAAAAAAAACTTCCCATAAGATTATGGGGTTGATGTACTAAAGGCAAACAGACTGTTACCTTGGCAAGGAAGTTGCACTTTGCAAAGGTACTTCCCCAGAGCTTAGTGAATGTGGTGAACTTTGATGTGAAAAGAATGCTCAATCTCTTACAAGAAAAAAAAAAATTGCTTGCATATGATTGAGTGATAGAAGTCAACAGAGCTTCACCTCTGGGGAAAATTCCCTTGCAAAGTAAACAAGCCTATTTGCCTTTATTAAAGCAACTCCATATGTGTATTTCACACAATGTAAACATATTATTTACCTGTAAAAGCTCCCTTTTTGTAGACATCCAAAATTCCTGAGACTCGTATTGCCTGGCAGCTAAATAATGCGTCCTGCACACGAACAGTTTTGGTTGTATAGCACCAGAATCCAGCTTATTTCCATACCTGGGAGTCTACCGGTATTGTGTACATAAGTGACTAGCAGCTTGTACAAATGAATGACAGGCTGTCAGATGCCATGGCTGTACGCTTGTAACCGCACATCCGAGTGGGATATTTATTGAGACATCAGGGGTATATTAGACCTCTGATATCTCCCCTGCCCTTCAAAGCATCTGATCAAACACAGATCTTGTTTGATCAGGTAATGATAGCACTGAAACCTGCTTAATTCGTCACAGACATACACACTATAATGCCAAAAGTATTGGGACACCTGCCTTTACACGCACATGAACTTTAACCGCTTCAGCCCCGGAAGATTTTACCCCCTTCCTGACCAGAGCATTTTTTTCGATTCGGCACTGCGTTGCTTTAATTGACAATTGTTCCGTTGTGCGACATGTATCCCAAACAAAATTGACATCCTTTTTTTCCCCACAAATAGAGCTTTCTTTTGGTGGTATTTGATCGCCTCTGCGATTTTTATTTTTTGCGCTATAAACAAAATAAGAGCGACAATTTTGAAAAAAACGCATTATTTTTTACATTTTGCTATAATAAATATCCCCCAAAAATATATAAAAAAAATGTTTTTTCCTCAGTTTAGGCCAATCGTATTCTTCTACATATTTTTGGTAAAAAAAAATTGCAATAAGCGTTTATTGATTGGTTTGCGCAAAAGTTATAGCGTTTACAAAATAGGGTATAGTTTTATGGCATTTTTATTAATAATTTTTTTTTTACTAGTAATGGCGGTGATCAGCAATTTTTATTGTGACTGCGACATTATGGCGGACAAGTCGGACATTTTTTACACATTTTTGGGACTATTGTCATTTATAGAGCAATCAGTGCTCTAAAAATGCACTGATTCCTGTGTAAATGACACTGGCAGTGAAGGGGTTAACCACTAGGGGGCGGGGAGGGGTTAAGTCAGTACTAGAGAGTGATTACTAACTGTAGGGGGATGGGCTAGCAGTGTCACTACACTGATCACTGCTCCCGATGACAGGGAGCAGAGATCAGTGACACTGTCACTAGGCAGAACGGGGAGATGCTGTTTGCATCAGCATCTCCCCATTCGTCCTCTCCGTGAGGCGATCGTAGGTATCCCCGCGGCGATCGAGTCGGCGGGACCCGCGACCCAACTGGCGTACCTGTAAGTCCATTTGCCCAGCCGTGCCATTCTGCCGACGTACATCAGGAAGGGTTAATGGCACCCCAGTCTTAGTCCGTAGTCCTCTTCTGGGAGGGCTGTCCACAAGGATTAGGAGTGTGTCTATCAGGAATGTTTGACCATTCTTCCAGAAGAGCATTTGTGAGGTGCTATAAGAGGTCAAGTCGGCTGGCTGCAGAGGAGATGGAGGAGCATCCGACTTGACCACTTATAGCAGTTTAGGGCTCCCCGGAGGAACAGAAGAGATTGGGAATGATGATGGACTGCAACGGAGGGTGTATTTCAAGTGCTGTAAAGCAGCTTGGATCACTTTTACTGGAAAGCTGATCGGTGGCTCTAAAAAAGGTATAGGACCATGGCTGCAGCCATGGTCCTGGTATAACTATTTGCTGCCTGGGCCGTATATACACTATACTGCCAAAAGTATTGGGACACCTGCCTTTACATGCACATGAACTTTAATGGAATCTTAGTCTTCGTCTGTAGGATTTAAAATTGAGTTGCCCACCCTTTGCAGCTATAACAGCTTCAACTCTTCTGGAAAGGCTGTCCACAAGGTTTAGGAGTGTGTCTATGGGAATGTTTGACCATTCTTCCAGAAGCACATTTGTGAGGTCAGGCACTGATGTTGGCCTGGCTCGCAGTCTGCTCTAATTCATCCCAAAAGTGTTTCATCCAGTTGAGGTCAGGACTCTGTGCATGCCAGTCAAGTTCCTCCACCCCAAACTCACTCATCCATGTCTTTATGGACCTTGCTTTGTGCACTTGTGTGCAGTCATGGAACAGGAAGGGGCCATCCCCAAACTGTTCCCACAAATTTGGGAGCATGAAATTGTCCAAAATGTCTTGGTATGCTGACGCCTCCCTTCACTGGAACTAAGGGGCCAAGCCCAACCCTTGAAATAAAACCCTGCAACATAATCCCCCCTCCACCAAATTATTTTTACCAGTGCACAAAGCAAGGTCCATAAAGACATGGATGAGTGGGTTTGGAGTGGAGGAACTTGACTGGCCTGTCCTGACCTCAACCTGATAGAACACCTTTGGGATGAATTAGAGTTGAGACTGCGAGCCAGGTCTTCTCATCCAACATCAGTGCCTGACCTCACAAATGTGCTTCTGGAAGAATGGTCAAACATTCCCATAGACACACTCTTAACCCTCGTGGACAGCCTTCCCAGAAGAGGACTACAGACTAAGACTGGGAGGCCATTAAAGTTCATGTGCGTGTAAAGGCAGGTGTCCCAATACTTTTGGTATTATAGTGTGTATGTCTATTAGAAAATATTAAAAGTAAAAATCTTAGACATTTGAGAGGCTGTGGAAGTTATATTTTGGCCCTTGCTAATGCATTTGCCACAGTTCCCCACATGTCTAATGTGTAAGTTAAGGTCTATAAGCTTAGATTATTTAGTCTGAAAATGAATTGAAAACTGTCCTAAAAGCCACAACCATAGAGTAGTGATGCATGATCCACATTCTGAATGGTCTAGGGTTGTTGGTGATATACCCCAAAGTTTACTATTGGGACCCTTACTTTTTATTCTATTTATAAATATTATAGAGTTTGGGATAAAATGTTTGTGCTTGAAGCAGGACTGATGCTCACGCTAGGCGAACTAGGCAGCCATCTAGGGCGCACTTCCGCGAAGGGGCGCACTGCTGCCTAGTCTAGGGAGGATGCAGGCTGGCCCGGATGGATGGATCACAGTTGCAGTTCGCCAGGCCTGGCTCCGCTGGAATAGTGCTGACTGTGTATCTGTGTATTGCGGTGCAGGCCCCACACACACGGCGCCGTGTCGGGAGCAGTGAGATGCAAGTGCCCGGGAGGGAGAAGAGCTCCCTGACCACCAGAGAGGCGAGGTGCAGCAGGCACAGCAACCTCGACATGGTGGTGCCACCTAGAGGCTAGATTAATCCAACCTCCTCTCCACTCCCACCTCCAACTGTTACCCGCCCTCCTCTGCACTCCCAGCTCTAAAAGTGGCCTGGAGGACAGGCCGATCGCTCCCCCCAGGACAGGTGGGTGGCGCATGCAGCCAGAGACTGTTACCTGGGACAGTGCGTGGTCTATGACAGAGCAGTGCACCCCCATCCGCAGCCAAAAGGAGAAGGGCCCTGCCTGCTGCTGGCCAGCGTGCAAGTCCCATGGAAGGAGGTACTGGGCATAACACATTACCTATCGACTGGAAGAGGGGATACACAGACGGGACTGCAGACAGGGCTTGGCGCCCCTCTCTCTCTCATCCCCAATGACTTCTCTCTCTTTCTCCCCTCTCACCCCTCTCATCCCCCTCTCTCTCATGTCCCCCTCTCTCTTACCCCTTTCTCTCTCTCACCCCTCTCTCTCTCTCATCCCCCCTCTCTCTCTCTCTCTCTCTCTCTCTCTCTCTCTCTCTCTCTCTCTCTCTCTCTCACCCCCTTCTCTCCCATTCCCCCTCTCTCTCATTCTCCTCTCTCTCATCCCCCTCTCTCTCATCCCCCTCTCTCTTCATCCCCTCTCTGTCTCATCCCCCTCTCTCTCTCACTCCCTCTCACCCCCCTCTCTCTCTCTCACCCCCCTCTCTCTCTCTCACCCCCCTCTCTCTCTCACTCCCCCTCTCACCCTCTCTCACCCCCCTCTCTATCTCATCCCCACCTCCCTCTCATCCCTCTCTCTCTCATCCCCAATCACTTCTCTCTCTTTCTCCCCTCTCACCCCTCTCATCCCCCTCTCTCTCATGTCCCCCTCTCTCTCACCCCTCTCTCACCCTCTCTCTCTCTCTCACCCCCCTCTCTCTCACCCCCTCTCTCTCTCTCATCCCCTTCACTCTCATTCCCCTCTCTCTCATCCCCCTCTCTCTCAACCCCCCTCTCTCTCATCCCCCTCTCCCTCTCACCCCCTCTCACCCCCTCTCTCTCTCACTCCCTCTTTCTCTCACCCCCCCTCTCTCCCTCTCACACCCTCTCTCTCTCATTCCCTCTCTCTCTCTTTCATCCCCTCCTGTCTCTCTCATCCCCCTCTCTATCTCATCCCCACCCTTCCCTCTCATCCCCCTCTCTCTCACCCCTTCTCTCTCTCTCTCTCTCTCTCTCTCTCTCTCATTCATCCCCCTCTCTCTCATCCCTAGTCCCCTCTCACCTCAATATCACCCCCGCTCTCTCATCCCCAATCCCCTTTCTCTCATCCCCAATCCCCCTCTCTCCCTTTCATCCCCAATCCCAACCCTCTGGAATCCTTCCTCTCTCCCATTCCTTCTCTCCCTCTCATCCCCAATCCCCTTTTTCCCTCATTCTCCCCTCTCACCACTCTCTCATCCCAAATTCCCCCCTTTTCTCTCTTATCCCCAATTACCCCCTCTCTCTCATCCCCTTCTCTCTCACTCTCTCAGCCCCCTCTCTCTCACCCCCCTCTCTCTCTCACCCCCCTCTCTCTCTCACTCCCTCTTTCTCTCACCCCCCCCTCTCTCCCTCTCACACCCTCTCTCTCTCATTCCCTCTCTCTCTTTCATCCCCTCCTCTCTCTCTCATCCCCCTCTCTATCTCATCCCCACCCTTCCCTCTCATCCCCCTCTCTCTCACCCCCTTCTCTCTCTCTCTCTCATTCATCCCCCTCTCTCTCATCCCTAGTCCCCTCTCACCTCAATATCACCCCCGCTCTCTCATCCCCAATCCCCTTTCTCTCATCCCCAATCCCCCTCTCTCCCTTTCATCCCCAATCCCACCCCTCTGGAATCCTTCCTCTCTCCCATTCCTTCTCTCCCTCTCATCCCCAATCCCCTTTTTCCCTCATTCTCCCCTCTCACCACTCTCTCATCCCAAATTCCCCCCTTTTCTCTCTTATCCCCAATTACCCCCTCTCTCTCATCCCCTTCTCTCTCACTCTCTCAGCCCCCTCTCTCTCACCCCCCTCTCTCTTTCACCCCCTCTCTCTCTCTCACGCCCCTCTCTCATCCCCATTCCCCTCTCTCTCATCTCTCTCTCACCCCTCTCTCTCACCCCAATCCTCTGTTTTTCATCCCCAATCATCCCCCTCTGTCTCATCATCTCTTTCTCTCTCTCTTTCATGCCCAATACTCTCTCTCTCTCTCATCCCCAATACTCTCTCTCTTTCATCCCCAATACTCTCATTCATCCCCAATACTTTCTCTCTCTCACGCTCCCTCTCTCATCCCCAATCCCCTCTCTCTCATCCCTCCCCCTCTCTCTCTCTCAACGCCTCTTTCTCTCTTATCCCCACCTTTCACTCTCAACCCCCTCTCTCATCCCTACCCCTCATCCCCCTCTCATCTCCAATCCCCTCTCTCATCCCTCTCTCTTACCCCCAAAAATCTCTTTCTCATCCCCACTCTCTCTCTTACCCTCCCTCTCTCTTTCATCCCCAATACTCTCTCTCATCCCCAATACTCTCTCTCTCTCACGCTCCCTCTCTCACCCCCAATCCCCTCTCTCTCTCTCATCCCTCCCCCCCTCTCTCTCTCTCTCTCTCTCTCACTGCCTCTCCCTCTCTCGCACCCGCTCTCTCTCTCTCATCCCCACCCTTCCCTCTCATCCCTCTCTCTCTCATCCCCAAAACCCTCTCTCTCATCCCACTCTCTCACCCCCAATCCTCCTTCTCACCCCCAAACATCCCCTCTCTCTCTTTCATCCCCAATACTCTCTCTCATTCCCAATACTCTCTCTCATCCCCAATACTCTCTCTCATCCCCAATACTTTCTCTTTCTCTCCCCCCCTCTCTCTCTCCTCCCTCCCCCCTCTCTCCCTCTCTCTCTCACCTCCTCTCTCTCATCCCTCCTTCCCTCTCATCCCTCCCCCTCATCCCCCTCTCATCCCCAATCCCCTCTCTCATCCTCCCCTCTCACCCTCCTCTCATCACCTCTCTCTCTCTTTTATCCCCAATCCCCCCTCTCTCTCATCCTCCCCTCTCACCCCCTCTCTCTCTCATCCTCAATCCCCCCTCTCTCTCATCCTCCCCTCTCACCCCTCTCTCATCCCCTCTTTCTCTCATGCCCTCTCTCTCTCACCCCCTCTCTCTAATCCCCCTCCCTCTCTTTCTTTCACCCCCCTCTCTCTGTCTCACCCCTCTCATCCCCATTCCCCTCGCTCTCTCATCCCTCTCTCACCTCTCTCTCTCTCTCTCTCTCATCCCCAATCCTCTCTTTCTCATCCCCAATCACCCCCTCTCTTTCTGATCCTCTCTCTCTCTCATCCCCAATACTCTCTCTCTCATCCCCAATACTCTTTCTCTCTCACCCCCCCTCTCTCTCACCCCCCTCTCTCTCTCACCCCCCTCTTTATCTCATCCCCCTCGCTCTCTCACCCCCTCTCTCTCTCTGTCATCCCTCTCTCTCTTTCACCCCCTCTCTCTCTCATCCCCCCCTCTCATTCATCCCCAACCCCCCTCTCTCTCTCATGAAGATAGTATATGGATACTGGATTGTGGGGAAACATTTGCAAACCCAAGGCATTCTACAAGCAGGTACCAGTTACATAGATAACATCCACCCTTCAGCCCTCCACAATAGTCCCACTGTTAGGAGCTTTTTTTTTCCGGGAAAGGGAGGCGCAAGTAGCTGGTCTTGCCTAGGGCGAAAAATAGTTTAGCACCAGCACGAAGATGACTTCAAAGTAGTGTAGGTAAATTTAGGCTAGCCTGTTTAAATCTGGGTCAGGGTAAGTGATCCAGGGAGCCTGGATGACTCATCAGGCAGCACCTCTGGTGTCCCCCCCTATTTGCTGGAACCTTAGAGAAGTTTCCAGAAGAATGAGAGTGAGGTTAGGAGAAGCTGCCTGGAGTATTGAGGAGGGCCCCAGCCAATCCCCAGTCTGGCAGGGGTAGGCCCTTTTTAAAATGATACTAAAGTCTCAGTTTTATTTGTTAAAAATAACAAACATGTTATACCTGCCTGCTCTGTGCAATGGTTTTGCACAGAGCAGCCCAGATCCTCCTCTTCTTGGGTCCCTCCTCTGTGCTCCTGGCCCCTCCCTCCACTTGAGTGCCCCCACAGCAAGCAGCCTGCTATGGGGGCACCCGAGCTGAGCTGCAACTCCCTATGTTCATTCAGACACGGAGCAGTGGCCAGACCCTGCCCCCCTCTCTCCTCATTGGCTCACTGACTTTGATTAACAGCAGCGGGGGCCAATGGCACTTTGTTGTTGTCTCAGCCAATGAGGAGGGAGGGCTGAGTCTCTCGTCCAACATCGAAGGATTGAGATGGGCTCAGGTAAGTACTAGGGGGTTGCTGCACACAAAAGGCTTTTTATCTTAATGCATTATTTTAGGGCTGGCTCACACCAGAATTCGGTGCAGGAGAGGGTTTTCCTGCGCCACATTCAAAACACACTGCTTTTGCGATCTGCTGTGGATGCCAATTAGGGCTGGCCCAAGACATTGTGCTGCCTGGGTCCAAGAATGAAATGCTGCTGCAAAAAAAAAAAAAAAAAAACAGGCCCACCAAAAGGCCCCCACCTCCATTATTTTATATCATGATAATTATATACTCATCAGTGCCCACCAGTGCAGCCTTGTCAGTGTCCATTAGTGCCCATAAGTGCAGCTTATTAGTGCCCACCAGTGTTCAGCAGTGCAGCCTATCAGTGCCCATCAGTTTCCATCAGTGCCATCTCATCAGTGCCCACCAGTGCAGCCTATAAATGTCCATCAGTGCCTACCAATGCAGTCTATCAGTGTCCATCAGTGCGACCTCCACAGTGTCCACCAGTGCAGCCTATCAGTATCCATCAGTGCAGCTTATCAGTGCCCACCAGTGCAGCCTATTAGTGCTCATCAGTGCCACCTTATCAGTGCCCCCCCAGTGCAGCATATCAGTGTCCATCAATGAAACCTCATCAGTACCCATCAGTGCAGCTTATCAGTGCAGCTTATTAGTGCCCATCAGTGTACATCAGTGCCCACCAGTGCAGCCTATCAGTGTCCATCAATACCACCTCATCAGTGCCCACCAGTGCAGTCTATCAGTGTACATAAGTGCCACCTCATCAATGCCCATCACTGCAGCTTATCAGTGCAGCCTATCAGTGGCCATCAGTGTACATCAGTGCCACCTCATCAGTGCGCACCAGTGCAGCCTATACATGTCCATTAGTGCCGTTTCATCAGTGCCCACCAGTGCAGTCTATCAGTGTACATCAGTGCCACCTCATCAGTGCCCATCACTGCAGCTTATCAGTGCAGCCTATCAGTGTACTTCAGTGCCCACCAGTGCAGCCTATCAGTGTCCATCAGTGCAGCCTATTAGTGCCCATCAGTTTCCATCAGTGCCACCTCATCAGTGCCCACCAGTGAAGCCTAACAGTGTCCATCAGTGCAGCCTATCAGTGCCCATCAGTTTCCATCAGTGCCACCCTATTAGTGCACACCAGTGCAGCCTATAAATGCCCATCAGTGCCACCTCATCAGTGCCCACCAGTACAGCCTATCAGTGTCCATCAGTTCAGCCCAGCAGTTTTTATCAGTGCCATCTCATCAGTGCCCACCAGTGCAGACTATCAGTGTCCATCAGTGCCCATCAGTGCAGCTTATCAGTTCCCATCAGTGCAGCCTATCAGTGTCCATCAGTGCCACCTCATCAGTATCCACCAGTGCAGCCTATCACCGCCTATCAGTGTCCATCAGTGCAGCCTATCAGTGTCCATCAATGCAGCCTATCAGCGCCTATCAGTGTCCATCAGTACAGCTTATCAGTATCCATGAGTGCAGCTTATCAGTGCCCATCAGTGCAGCTTATTGATGCCCACCAATGCCTATCAGTTTCCATCAGTGCAGCCTATCAGTGTCCATCAGTGCCACCTCATCAGTGCCCATTAGTGCAGCTTATCAGTGCCCCACAGTGCAGCCTGTCATTGTCCATCAATGCACCCTTTCAGTGTCCAACAATGCAGCCTCGTCAGACACTCCACACAGGCATCGTATTGGGGAGAAGACGAAGGACCAACCTGCCAGCCAGCTTGCTGCACATCCGATCTGCGCTCCGGGGATCTCAGCACTGCTGTTCCCACTCCAAACCCCATACTTAGCTGCACCTGCAGCCTCTGCTTTCTCCCTAATACCGACCATACATTGGGGTCTGAGAGTCAGCAGCGTTCCCAGCCTCGCCGCCTCCCCTGCTCCCTGTGGACTACTACAGCTGCCTCAATGCTAGTGGCATTGTGGGGCGCAGGGCGGCCCCCAATGTGCAGGCAGCGCAAGCAGCATGACACTGCACACTAGAGGGAGGGAGCCACGGGTTTCGGGCAGTCCGCCCGTGTTGCCGCCCCTCTAAAAGTGCTGCCTTGGTCCCATGGACCCACCAGGACCCATGGTAGGGCCGGCCCTGATGCCAATACATTGTTATCAGAACCCCAAACAGAGATCGCAAGTGCAATGCGTTGATGGGCATAAAATCACGTGGTACCGCAGTACCATGCAACTTGGTGCCTTTTTCAAAAGAAGTGCATGCACTACTTTTTGTAAAATCCGGTGTAATTTCAGCCTATTCAAATGAATGGGCTGAAAATGATTGACACTGCACCACATTTTTGTGAGATTCTGGTGTCAACTGACCGCTATGTATTTGTCAGAGAAATTTTGAAATAAGTAGCTACCCGTAATTTTATATATATATATATATATATATATATATATATATATATATATATATATATATATATATATAGTGTTTCTCCTTTAAAAATACAATCTTTTTTCATTTTTATTAGCTGTGAAAAGCACCGGCCTGTTCTTTAATACTCAGAATGATGCTGTCATGACAACTAGCACATAGTGCATGTTCAGGTCACATGGCCTAGTTTTTAAGGCTAATTAATTTCACTAATTATGTACACATACCAGCTGCTGAATGAGTTGGTGGCCTTGATAAATGGGATGGGACAAAATATTTTACCTTGCTTGAGAAAAAAAAAAAAAAAGCTATGAATGAAGCACATATAAAATGTTAGTCTTTCTCTCTGTGTACATACAGTATGCATTTGCAGCAAATAGGACAATGCAGACATTGTTTACTGATGTGATCATTCACTCCCTGCAATTGTTGTGATGACTACTACTATATATTAAGGACAAACCCCCTGTGATGTGGAAGGATCATTTAAAGCACACAGCATTAAAGAAAGCTGACATCGAATTTTCTGATCATCTGCCGACCCCATTTCCCTTCTTCCCCCAATCCTACAACAGGAAGCATGGATGGCTTTAGGAAAAAAGTTTATCACCCTTGGACTAAACATGAAAAAACACAGGGACTAGCTTGTAGTTTTTGGCTCCAGGCTGCTTCACACCACAAAAACGCACTCCAGATCTGTTCCGGATGCATTTCTGCATGCGCTTTTTGAACGCGTTTTTGATGCTTTCCATATGCATTCCAGATGCTTTTTTTCTTCTTTTTTTTTCACTGTACTGGGGTCTGGTGCTTTTTTTGATGCGTTCCAGTGCTTTTTTGATGCATTTTCACATGCATTCCAGATGCTTTTTTCCTGTTTTTTTACTGTATGGGGGTATGTGCATTTTTGATGCGTTCCAGTGCATTCAGGTGTGTTTTTGATGCGTTTTACCACTTTCCAGTATAGTCCAGTGCAGGAAAAATGCAGTATGCTCTGCCTTTTTTTCTGGAACTGGAACGCCACAAAAACACACTCCATATCCGTTCCAGATGCATTTCTGCATGTGTGTTTTAAGGGCTAGTTCACACCACATGCAATACAGTACATTTTTTTCTGCATCAAAAACGCATGGATAGTTGGTTATATGGTTTCCAGTGGCATAGTTCGCACCAGTGCAGTCAGCTCTGGTGTGTTCCAGTTCCAGAAAAAAAGTAGAACATGCTGCATTTTTTCTGCACTGAACTATACTAGGACGCAGTATAACGCATCAAAAACACATTGGAACGCACATAAACGCACCAGAAATGCACTGGAGTGCACATGTCCCTATTTACAGTGAATAAAAAAGAGGGGAAAATGCACTGGAAAGCACCAAATACGTAGCAAAAAAGCACTGTAAACGCATCAAAAATGCACATGCAGAAATGCATTCTGGAACGCATCCGGACTGCGGTTCTATGGTGTGAACTGGCCTTTAATGCATTTTTGACGCATTCCTGTTTTACCGTTTTCCAGTACAGTCCAGTCCAGGAAAAATGCAGCATGTTCTACTTTTTTGTTCTGGAACGCCCTGGAACTGACCGCACTGGTGTGAACTATGCCATTGGAAACCATGTAATCTACTTTGCATGCGTCCAACTGGCCCTGAAAAAGAAATAGGAAAAAAGAAGAAAAAAAGCACCTGGAATGCTCCTGGAAATACATCAAAAATGCACCGGAACACGCCAAAAACGTGTTAAAAAACGTGCATGCAGAAAATCATCTAGAATGGATCTGGAGTGCGTTTTTGTGGTGTGAACTAGCCCTTAAAGAGTTATCTTATCCTAAGTGTGATGAATATAGAGGAAGGAAGATTTCATTGCAATGATCTTTTTTACTGTTTCTCCAAAACAGGCGTCTCCAAACTATAGATTGCCGGACTAAAGCTGAGATGCACACTCTCCGCTCACCTTTCCCCTAAAAGCTGATGTGCACAGTATACTTTATGTCAGTTCTGATGGTTGTAGAAGACTATCAATATAGGTGTATGATCCTCATGCATATAAAATTCTTCATTGTGTCATATTTATTTCTTCTACTGTGCATGTACATAAGTGCAGACTTTTTTATATTTCTTTCATTGTCTCTAGTCACTAGAATAATATTTCCTACCTAATTGTATTCATTTATTTATTACACATTCCAGTTCCTGCTCTAACAACAATTATGATAGCAAAATAAATGCATGATTGTCCTAACATGTTTTTTCCAGGTGACCTCCTTACAGAAAAACAGGAAAAGAGTCCGTTCTGTCTGTTTTAATGAAAATAGTGTTTGCCTTATCTGTGTCCTTGGGGATTTGGGGAATTGCATAATTTTATTACAGGAAGTGTGAGGAAGCTGTCTGCATGATGGTATGCTATTGTTTTTCCCGTGTTTAACAACTTTATTTCCACTATTCTATTCCTGTCAACAGGCTTTCAGTTCAAGTACTTCGGTAGACTTCTGGACAAGTTCAAAAGTAGCTCTTCCTGGACGATTCTCAGAATTTGGTGTTAAAAAACAACCGTCAAAGATGCAAAATGCATTCAAAGGTGGCATTGAACAATCTGATTGCTAAAAAGCTTGTTTTTCCACCCTGACACTCATATACAATACATATGAAAACTTGTACCCTGCAGGTATACATCTGTTATAGGTGCTTTGAACCCATGCTAACTCTTATCTTTTTATTCAAGAAAAACAGAATTGCCCCAAATTTTCCCAAGAGCACAATTCTGCATTTCTCTGATAGGGATCTCCATGTTTACAAGGTAGCATATACACTGCCTCATCACTGGTTATTTTATATACACCCTTAGGATGGGTTCACACTATTGCCCTCCGCAACCCAATTATGGTTTCCCCGCATTCCAATTCACATTACCGGAGAGTAATTGAGTAACTCTCAATGGAGCCAGTTCCCACATCTCTGGGGCGGCCGCAGAGCACATAGCTGAACAGTCCTGTGCGTCTTTGGCTCAGTTGCAGATCCGAACTCAGCCAAAAACGCAGACCTAACTCAAACCTGAAATAGTGAATGGAGACGCACCGGACCCCTACTGTGCCCCGCGACCGCACATCGTGTGAACCCAGTCTTACCCTATACCCAAATTTGCATAGAAACTGACTCTTGACAACATAAATTCTAACGTCTCTCTACAACAGTTAAATAAAATGTGCAGAGGGAGTGATCACATACCTTAGGAAAGAAAATGAAAGATGTCAGTCAGATAATACTCCAATATGATATTGTTCTTTGACAGAACAATTTTATTCAGTTTATTCAGTTACTTTACATATCAGAAAAATGGAAAATTGTATCAAATAATTACCGTAATTTTCCTTTCCAGACACCAGTCCATGGTAGCATACATGTGACGCCAACATGGCAGCATACATGTGATATAGCTCCACCCCTATATCCACCCACAGGACCTGTTTAAATCTATAAAAGGAAAGCTAGAGCAACCTCTCCCATTCTTCATAAAAATAACATGTTTAAAAAAGGGAGGGTTCGTATGCTGCCATTGATTGGTGTCAGGAAAGAAAAATTACAGTAAGTATTTAATACTTAATGTTATACAATAACGCTTTACTGACGCCAACATGGTAGCATACATGTGATAATACATAACAAGCTAAACAGGGGGGGCTGAAGTGTACAATCAAAGTTTATTACAATGGGCATGGACGTAAAAAATGGACCTAGATGAATGAGCCTCTATCACTTCTGGAGGCTCTTGCTTGGCTGCACTGTAAGTTTTCTGGATGACCTTGACTCTCCAAGATGACAAGGTTTTGCTGTAGGTTCCTCCTCCGAACTTGCCTGATGGAAACACAAACAGCCTTCTGGAGGATTTTAACTAGGAGGCAGCATGAAGGTAGGCATTTTAGACACTTGGTACATCCAATGTAGGTTAGGTACTGTCTCTGGAGGAAAGGATGGAACCACCACTTTGTTTGTAAGATGAAAACAGAAGCCACCTTAGGAAAAAAGGCACTCAGGGGCATAGGCCTCAACTTGTCCTGAAGGAATAAGATGTAGGACTTTCACTCTCAAATGATGTCCCACTGAGGACTGTTTTCTGATGATGTAGTCCTGGCAAGAACCACTGTCCAGGACCAGAATAAAAACCCACTGGAGAATGTTATTCCTCCTCTTTGCAAAGTCTTAGGACCGACCTCCTGAAGTATTCCCCTGGCAGCTCACGCACCCATTTTCCCTGGTGAAAGCTGAAATGGCTGAAATTTGAGCCCTTATGATAGAGTTTATGATAGCAACTGCTCAGATAGCAAGGACACACATTTGTGGCGATGTTGAAATTTAAGTCTTGTTAACTTGCTTCACATTTTCGCTGGCAAGTTGTACACTTGCGGAGCACTTGGAGCACAAGTTCTAGTTGACACTTCCAAATTCAGCCACAGTGACCACTGTAGTGGGATGACTTTTGCACAATGTAACAGAACCAGAACTTGCAGCAGACTTGCAGAATGTCTGCAAAGAAAGTTGATCTGAAGTGCAATGCAGACTTGCTGCAATTGTGCAACAAACTTGTGAAGCCTGGAAAGTCTAGCAATAGCTTAGCAAGTCATTTTCAAACTTGCAGCTCAATTGCTTTGCTATCTGAGTGGGCAACCTCCGGGTTTCAAAGATCAAAATTCTTCTCAACTGTGAAGACTGTAAACTTCTACCAGACTTTGGAGTAAATAGCATTTGTCTATGTCATTTTTATATAACCGTGCCAGGATTTAAAGTGACTGTAAAGTCCCATTTCTTTAAAAAAAAAAATAACAAACATGTTATACTTACCTCCTCCACTGCAGTGGATTTGTACAGAGCAGCCTGGATCCTCATCTTCTCGGGTGCCTCTTCTCTGCTCTTGGCCCCTTCCTCCTGTCGAGTGCCTCCACAGCAAGCAGCTTGCTATGGGTCACCTGCATCACTTCTTTCCCAGGACTCCAGCTCAGATCACCGGATTTTGGGACAGTTGGGAGGCATGGATTACCAGCAAGACTGCAAAGCAATTAATATTCTCAGTAGGAGAACAGAAACATCAACCCCCATATTTCTCCCAGTAAATGTTTAATTTAATCCTGTAAGGTAGGTAATTTTCATAGTTAAAAAAAACAAAAAACGTGCAGGATACATTTTTCCTTCACTTTTGATAAAGTTACATTTCCTATAGAGAGCTAAAATCGTCCACACTATTGCATTGTGCACTGTTTTTATCTAAAACCTGAAAGTCCTGCAAAATCCTGTGAATTGTACTAGTGCTGATGAGCCACAACTCCAAGCCATATACAAATACTATGAAACCTAATTTGTATGATGGTGATGTAAACAAGGAAATGACAGTATCTTTTGGGACTTTATTTTCTTCTCTGGAACATGTTTAACTTCCTGCTTCCTGTTCTAGTTTTGGAAACAGCTCAATCAATACTTCCCTATTAAAAAATAAGTACAAGCAATTTCCTGTTTCCAAAAGTTAATGGCCCTGTGATCAATCTGAAATGGAGAATAGATTTCTGACACAATTCATCAAATATAAATATGACTGTTTATAAGCATCAAATAGAAAATACATGCGATGTTTGTTTTCTGAGTAGCTGACCTCCCTCTATAAATGTTGACAGATGCCTTTAAATATAACAGTTATGACGCCACTCTTTATGAAAATTGATTTTATTGTCAACAAGAAACAGATGGGGTCAAGAAACAGGATGTTTAACGCTAGCTTCTAGCATTTTTCATTGAAAATCTGTCAGCTGACTGATAAATTTAATAAAAATGCTTTTGTTGTGGCAAGTGGGTGCTATAGCTAAATGGAACGTAAAGTTTAAAATAGAAATAAAACTTACATTTTGTCTTTTATTAGAAGCCAAATATACAGTTGGATGGAACCTGAGTTCTCAGCTCCATGACCTAGTACAACCATTACAAGAGGCAATCCCTTTGCCGGTTGGATTTCTAAAATAGTAAGACTCTATCTTCTACATTCGGAGGAGTAAGGAATTATGATAGAGAGAAGGAACCTATAGTCTTGTAGGGGCTAACCATTAGAGAAACAAAGGGTGTAAGTGCAAATATAATGTACTGGGGGCATCATCCCAAATCTTAATGCACCAATAGAAAAACAAAAGGAACTTTTATTTAAGCACCCCCCCCCCCCCCCAGGAACCCCATAATCATAGAGTCATTAACCAATTATATAAGAAAATGAGCAATGGTTATTAATTTTTGTATTTTTTATAATTACTATTTGTAACGGAACGTCCCACACTCCGCTTGAGTGCTTCCATCAGTATATCACTTCCTCCCGGTCTCAATCTAGATATCAGATATTCCAACCACTCCCAAGCACAAAACAAGATGAGACTTGCTTAGCTGCTAACATGGAGTGTTTTATTAGAACCAAAATTACAAGTCTTTATATACTGTTAAAGAGGAGGTTCCCCCCCTCCTGCTCATATTACTCTAACAATACAACTGTAACCTAATTAACATGAGCTAGTTTACTAAATCATTTACCCAGACTAGGTGACACAGAGACATGACGTTTGGGGCAGACTTGGGGTCATCGAGCTTCACACAGTAGTATAAACACAATAGCAGGAGCTAATTACAATTAACAATACAAACAGTGATCTCCCCCCCTCCTCAGCCTAGTAGGCAACAAACTATAAAATTAGTAGACTGCCCGACTCCTACCCAGTTCTAGAAGCCAATGTGATCAGCTCTCTCAACTAACATGTGGAGTTCATAATCAAACAACCCAAGAATAGTCTTTACATATATCCTGGGAGATATTGTGGATAAATATTACTGTCCCATTTTAAGCAATCCAAGACATACCCTCCCAGTCACCATTTCCAATATGGCATACACAGGGTTCCCAGAGTCTGTGTGTCCTGGGGGACAAGGACCCAAATCCAAAGTAACACCACCTCAAGGGTTCCTAGGCATGCAGCTCACAAAGCGCACCGTTCCCCCAAATGCCAGGGCCCATAATCGGTAGGCAAAAGGCTGGCATTAAGTCTCCTCCAAAAGCCTCTGTCCCGGGTGAGTCTGTCACACTATTACACACCAACTCTTAGTACATGATCTAAATCAACAAATTGTGGGGCGTGGCCTGACGCAGCATGGAGTAGGACGCACAGCAATAGAGCTCCGTCCATCACTCCTAATCCTCATCAATCCTGTGTATCCTGCATCAGCAAACCGGCTGGATTGTGTCCCTGGGACACCTGGAGCAGAATCATCCGGTTCTTGTGGGGAGAGAGCGCGGGACGGCCCGAACGGAGCGGCGATCTCCCGCTCGGCGGCTCACCAAAATTTAGGCCGCGGCTTCGGCCTACCACCGGAGGTCGCGGCCATCTTGGTCCTCCTCATCTGCGGCCCTGCCTGAAGCCCACATCACCATACAGGTACCTAGCTGCGGGATAACCCCCTGGGAGAACGTTATTGCACTCATCCCCCTGACTGCCAGCCTATATACTTATTAAAGGCCCAGAGAGAACGGCCTGGATTGCGGCCTAGACCCCTGTGCTGAGACCGGCGGCCATTTTGGTACACCTACCTCCTCTGCCTGCACTGTAACATAGCCTGTGGCCCTGATCTCCCCCTCCACCGCTGCATGCCCGGCCCTCTGTGTTCCACAGGCCATAGCTCTAGTCTACCAATACCACTTAGAAAGGAGGGGTAATACCCCACATACGGACACAGCAAGATTAACTCCTGTCCCCACTTTCCCAGATATCCTAACATCTAGGCATCATGTCGCCATCGAAATCTCAGAAAACTGCCGCATCTAAACTGGACCAATACCGCCGACAGGACAGGGAGGAACAGGCAGAAAATGACGGCGACAATACACATGGCGAGGAGCGCACAGCGGGAGACACAGAAAAGCTGCTGGAAGCAATAACCCTCTGCAGAACATCACTTGCCTCACAGATAGAAGAAGTCAAGGTAGACATATCCTTGATCAGACAAGACTTCCACAAACTCCGAGACCGAGTTAAAGAAACTGAAACCCGCATCAGCGACATGGAGGACACCATTCCCCCAATGAGAACGGAGGTGCACCACATGAAGCAGCAAATCCAACAACTATTCTCCAAGCAAGAAGACCTTGAGAACAGAAGCAGGAGATGTAACCTCCGCCTCATTGGTCTGCCGGAGGGGGCTGAGGGTAAGGATCCCACGCTTTTCCTGGAGCAGTTGCTCATCAAGACCTATGGTAGAGAGGCCTTCTCCCCCATGCTGGCAGTTGAAAGAGCCCACCGCATGCCCGCCAGACCGCCGCCACAAGGAGCCCCACCGCGTACCTTTATAGCCAAAATGCTCAACTACAGAGATAGAGACGCTGCCCTGCGACTTGCAAGGGAAAGGGGCAACATCCCCCTAGGCAACGTAAAAATTGCGGTGTTCCCTGACTTCTCGGCGGAGGTGCAGCGACGCAGACAAAATTTCATGGAAGCAAAGCGCAAACTTAGAAGCCTCAACATGAAATATGCCATGCTGTTTCCGGCGCGCCTCCGAGTGGAACACGACGGCCGAGTTTCCTTTTTTGAAGATCCTGCTGAGCTGTTGGCCTGGTTGGAACGCAGAAACAACCTGGAAAAGGCAGATTAAAGTGTCTGTGAGTATGTAACCATACGTTAATCTTCCACATGCACACCCCTGACACAGATGCAACAATAATCCACTATCATTCTCCACTGAACACCCACCCCTATTTACTTCACCAGTTGTTACCGTTGTGAAGAATAGCCCAAGGGGTAGAAGGACACAGTGCCTACACACAAATATCTACATATACTCCCCTGTTGTGGGCTTAGATCCAGTTTGTATTCTGCGGATCACTTCTGGTACACAATGCTGGAACTTTCCTGGGACAAATCCCTAAATGATCGAACTACACACACTACTTTTTACATCTCAATGGAGCTCTGGACTGCTGTAGTCCTGCAGTCCACAAGCAGAGTGCAGCGTACTCAGCCCCCATACAAGTCTGAACCTGGCGGCTCAAGAAGAAAACACCACAACAACACCAATCTTGATAATGTGCAAACTCCAACTACACACCTGAGTGAAGAGAGGTTAGCCCTCTCTGTGTTTTTCCTTCCATGGAGAGAGAAGTTTGGAGGGGCACAGACATTCATCCTACTTCAAGTACTTTACTTTCATTATTTTTTTTCTCAATATGCCGTCAGGGCCGAGACTTTACAGAAAGTTTTGTTATGGGTGAATGCTAGCATCAGTTGGGGAAGATGCAAAGCAGGGAGGGGGGAGGGGGGAGGGGAAACCTACAAGTTAAATTTCAATGTAAGTGTTTTAATGTTTGAACGTATGGTACTGATATACCTTTTGTTTCACTGGTGTTCAGATGCTGCATGCAGTGAGTTACATCACACAACCAGAAAGAATATAACCATTTCTGTTTTTCTCCAATTAAGGAAAGTAGGGTATAGATTGAGATCACAAAAACATATTCTATTACAACTTCCGTTCCTATATAAATATGTTACCCTTCAATATAGTGTCAAGTCTAGGGTTGTGGGGAAAGCATTGTCATGCATACACACCGAGACCAATTGGAGAGAATACGTATCAGGGGGGGAGGAGGGGGAAACTAAAAAACCAGATCCAACTGCACGTGCTCCGGTTAACCTGTGTGTGACAATGCTATATCCTACGTTTAACTGGTGCTCAGTCGCTACTCATAGCATGTTATACCGCAGATATATTGGAAGTCCGATACTTTCTGTTCTGTTTATTCTAAGGAAAGGGAGCCTCAGGCTGGGTGCACAGAAATCCGTCTTATTTTATTTATTGCTCTTTTATTATTTCCTCTTTTATCACGCTATCAGATGCAAAAACATAAAGAAAAATCTGTTACTGATACAGGCTAGCACTGACTGGGTGGGGGACGTTGCTGGGAGGGGGGAGCGGAAAAGGGAAGCTGAAAAACTAGACTTAAACGTGCGCACTTTAATTGCTACGTCCATAACACCAGCGCGTCCCGGTCCCACCGGGTGTTTACTGGACAAATATAATATGCTATATAACGCACCCCTGCTGTTTAACCTTCCTACATCGTCCCGCTACAATGGAGCTAAAAGCTACATTAACATACTAAAATATAAGCACAAACAACAATGCCTAAAATATCACTGAAGTTCCTTACATGGAACGTGAGGGGATTACGCGATAAGATTAAACGGGCGGCAGCCCTTGCATTTATTAAAAAGCAAAGAGCGGATGTGGTGACCCTGGTGGAGACCCACATTGAGGGTAGACTTCAGATGACACTGCGTCGCCCGTGGGTGGGTTGGGCATTCCACTCGACCCATACATCACACTCGAGAGGTGTCTCGGTACTTATCGCAAAAACAGTGCACTTTGAATTATGCGAGCTACACACTGATCCACAAGGTAGATTTATATTTATATCCGCTAAATTACACGGGGAACCCTTTTTGATCCTAGCTGTCTATGTCCCTCCCCCATTTTCCACTTCCATACTACTAGAGGGAATCTCCTTTATAGCAAAATACCCAACAGCTCAGATAATATGGATGGGAGATTTCAATAGTACACTCAATGAGGAACTGGACAGACTGAGACCAACTCCACTTGCTACAAACCCCCCCAGAGATACTAAACTTGCCAGGCTTTTCTCACCTTTTCACTTGATGGACACCTGGAGGCATAAACACCCGCACACACGTAAATACTCCTGCTTCTCAGCAACACACAATACCATGTCAAGAATTGACTTTATTTTTATATCCCAAAATCTGTTAGCATGTCTCCTTGAGACAGAGTTTGGTCCTAGACTGCTCTCGGATCACGCTCCATACTGGATCACCCTCACCTTCCATATAGATAAACCACCAACTTCATGGCGCCTTAATCCGTTCTGGCTGACATTGTTGCCAGAGGATGACGACTTGTCGGCCGAATGGGAGACCTTCTTTCGGGAAAACACAAACACTGCCTCTTTTCCGATAGTATGGGAAACTTTTAAAATACACGCCAGGGCTACCCTAATAACTCGCATCAACAAGATCAAAGCAAACTCATCAGATATATATGAGAGGGCGGAGACTGAATTCTCACGCATAGAACACATATATCAAAATGACCCATCCCAAGCTAATGCCTCCCACTTAAAACTACAATCTAGGATCATGAACCAACTCCAATACGAAAAAGCAAGACAGAAATTATTTTTTGCCAAACAGAAATATTTTGAGCAGGGTGAGAGAGCTGGAAAACTTCTGGCGTTTCTAGCTCGAAATGAGGACAAACCCCCAGTGGTAATTGCACTACATAGCCCAGAGGGGCAAAAAATCACAGATCCTCCTGTTGTGTCATCCAAATTTAGGGAGTTCTTTATGGACTTATACAATTCTAGGACCCAAGAGGGACCAGATGATATGATCTCCTTTCTGGAAGGAGTAGCATTCCCTCAACTTACGCTTGAACAAAGGGAACTTCTAGAGGCCCCTCTCACTAAAGAAGAAATAGACGCCGCAATTGCAAGCTTTGCCAAATCTAAATCCCCTGGCTCAGATGGGTTACCCATAGAATTTTACTCACATTACAATGAAATAATCACCCCCAAACTGCTTACCCTTTATAATGTCATGTTTCAACAATTCACCCTCCCACCCTCCATGGGTGAGGCCACAATTGTCTTGATACCTAAACCGGGCAAGGACTTGGGTCACCCGGAATCCTACCGCCCTATCTCATTACTACAGGCTGATATTAAGATTCTGGCCAAAATTCTAGCCATGCGACTCAATCAAGTGATACTCAACCTTATACATGCTGACCAGGCAGGTTTTATGCCGGGACGTAACACTTCCTTTAACCTACGGAAATTATTTATAAACCTGCAGGCCACACACGAGAATGTAGGCACAAGAGTGATAGTCACCCTTGATACTGCCAAGGCTTTCGACTCGGTTGAGTGGGGATACCTCTGGTGCTGTCTTGAACGATATGGTTTTGGTCCAAACTTTATTCAATGGGTACAATTACTATACCAGAACCCCACGGCCAGAGTGGTGGCAAATGGATGGCCGTCTCAGAAGTTCGACCTCCACAGAGGCACGAGACAGGGCTGCCCATTGTCCCCACTACTGTACGCTCTGGCTGCGGAACCACTGGCCGTCTCTATCCGGACAGACCCAGAGATTATAGGATTAAAAACTGGAACCCTCACCGAAAAAATCAGCATGTACGCTGATGACACACTACTTTATCTGGCGGACCCAGGTCCTTCCCTCCACCGGGCTCTTCAGACAATTGAACGTTTTGGGAAATTCTCGGGCCTCAAAATAAATTGGGGGAAATCCCAAGTTTTACCAATAGACACTTTCCCACCCACGGAATTCCAAGCCACCCTACCATTACAAAGAGTAGACACAATTAAATACTTAGGAATAAATACCTCCAAAAATCCAGCAGACTACATAACACTAAACATTAAACCATTATATTCCCTTATTAAAACTAAAACACAATCGTGGACTAGACTACCCTTAGGAGTATGGGGCCGCATTAACCTTATAAAAATGATACTACTCCCTAAAATATTATATATACTCTGGCACACCCCAACATATATACCTCTAAAACACTTTAAAATAATGGAGTCCCTTCTCAAGCCCTTTGTGTGGGGAAAAAATAGACACAAGATTGCATGGCACACCCTCAAAAACCCAACAGACATGGGGGGTACAGCACTTCCGGACCTTAATCACTACTATATTGCGTCCCAACTCTCCCAACTTTACCATATAGATAAGGTGGACAGTGAGAGATTCCGGATGCTAATCTGCCCACAATGGGCCCAAGGAACCTCAGATTCCATATATGCTATCACTGTGGGCACTAAGACCAACGAAGGTAACACACACAAAACATCCCTGTTGTATCAATACAGACGCATCTGGGAACTCGCAAACAGCAAACTCAATATACCCAGACACAACGACTTCACTCCCTTATGGTGCAACAGAGACCTACAAGAGCTCCATAATATTCATGACCCGAAACCTTGGTTGGAGAGGGGTATACTCTACTTACATCATGTCTGGTCAAACGGAACCCTTAAAAACTTTGACACCCTTAAGGAGGAATTCCATCTAGCCAACAATATGGTATTCAGATTCCTCCAATTGAGACACGCATTACAGGCACAATTTCCGCAACCCCCACCACAGTCAGCCCCAAATCCCCTAATAGCAATCATAAAAGACACAGACCCAAAAAAATTAATATCCTGTTTCTACAACATGCTCACTATCCCAATAGCCACAAAAATAATATACGGCCTCAAATCCCGCTGGGAAAGGGATCTGGGTAACCTAGAAGATGAGGAATGGGAAGAAGCACTGGACACATGTAAGGAGGTATCTCCCAAACTGTCAGACAGGTTGACACAATTAAATATAATACACCGTACATACCTAACCCCGCATAGGATAGCCAGATACAAACACAACTGTCCAACATTGTGCCCAATGTGTAGGTCCACAGAGAGTTCGTTCTACCATCTCCTCTGGTCATGCCCTCAGATACAGGGCCTATGGAAACAGATAGTGACCTTCCTTCATGACAACATGGGCTCACCTGTGACACTGGACCCCAAACAATGCCTGTTGGGTGTGTTCCCAAACCCACTGGAAAAATACACCAAGGTATTTCTACAGGAGACCCTGTTCTCATGCAGAAAGATAATAGCTAGGAAATGGTTGCGTCCCATACCACCCGAGACTAAAGAATGGAAAGCAGAGGTAAATGGGACACTCCCATATAAACGGGTGATATACATCAATAGAGGATGCCCAGACAAATACAATAGAATATGGGATCGATGGCTACAGGACTCGGAAACCTGCTCATGACCAATATAAATTTCTATGCACTGGAGAAATACCTCTCCTCAACGAAAATACTATAATTATACCCTATATTAAACGATAATAACAATAGAGAACATCAGAAGAAATGTACTACAGATCACTCATGTATGTAACCATCTTTATATCACGTACAATTACATTGCAATGTATACATGTATAAATACGTGCAAATGATATGACTTGTATGTATTCTGATTTACAATAAAAAACTTTGTTGGAAAAAAAAAAAATCAACAAATTGTGATATAAGAGAGATATGCATCCTAACACCAATGTGTTGTGTTAACGCGTTTCACAGGACGACCGTATAATATACACCACTAATAAAAAATATGCACCCTGTCTAGAACAGTGTTTCTCAACCTTTTTTCAGTCAATGCACCCTTTAGAATTCTACACAATCTCAGGGCACACAAGGAGGTGCGTCCGAGTACACACGCACTTTTTTGTGCGTTCGTGCACATTGTGTCTTTCAATGAGTTGTCCTATGCGTGTGAACCTAGCAAAAAAAAGGTGCTGGCACAATTCAATGCATTTTAGCAGGTGTGAACGCATTTGCAGCCATGTGCGTCTGCAAAAGACAGCACATTTTTGTGCGGTGTGGGAAAACACACAATTTCTCACTCATTTCTGCACCACACCTCATGAGAACTGACTCAGCAGTGGCCCTGAGCCAGACACCCCCTCACAGGGGACCCGGGCTGTGGCTGTGGCTCTGAGTTGGGTCTGCCCTGGATAGCTCGGAGCCAGTGCGGCCACCCACTGTATCAGTGATCATCAGTGCACAATATTAGTGACCATCATTGCAGCCTCATCAGTGCCCATCATTGCAGCCTCATCAGCGCTCATCAGTGCAGCCCCATCAGTGCAGTCTCATCAGTGCCCCTCAGTGTATCCTCATCGGTGCCCCTCAGTGCAGCCTCATTAGTGCCCATAAGTGCAGCCTCATCAGTGCCTATCAGTGCAGCCCCATCAGTTTCCATCTGTGAAGCCTCACCAATGCCCACCAGTGCAGCCTCATCAGTGCCCATCAGTGCAGCCCCATCAGTGCAGCCTCATCAGTGCAACCTCATCAGTGCAGCCTAACAGTGCCCATCAGTGCAGCCTGATATGTCTTTCAGTGAGCAATTTGTTGTGTCAGTGAGTTTGCAAAATCTTCCTGTTGCAGAAGCATCTCTCCATCTTACACTTACTGCACCACTGAAGATGAGAGGGAGGGAGACCTCCAGGACTGCTCCTTCTGCTCCAGCTGCTGGTTCAGCCATAGCAGCCATTGTGTGAGGAGTGAAAGAGGTGGCCACACCCCTGGTCCCGCCCAACACTTCCGGCTGCACAGGGACAAGCTGGGGGAGAACTGCAGAAGGCAGAGGCAAGGAGAGTGCCACAGACAATCCCTGCCCTCGCTGACCTGTTTATCCATATCATCTGTGGAGGCAAGTAAGGGGAGACCAGGGACACTGGGCGTACTCTAGACATCCTCCTTAGCAACTGATGACATCAACAGTTGGCAGGACGCGGGCGGGGAGCCCGCACAGCACAGAGTCCTGTAGGAGACAAGATTGGCACTGTAATTAGAAAAAGCTTAAGGGGCAGTAAAGAATATTTCTTTCAACTGCCTTACAGTACTTAGTTGGGGCAGTTTTTGTGCTCTTGCTGCGGCACCCCTGAGGACTCTTTGCTGAACCTCAGGGTTGAACTGTCCCCCGTCCCCCCCCCCCCCCGGTTGAAAAACCCTGGTCTAGAACAGGGGAAAAATGAAGAAAAAAAACCATAGCAAGCACACACCACAAACAACCTTACTTACAACTACACCCACCCCACCAAAAGTGTGCATATATGGTTTCATTGGGTCAGCAGTCTCCCCTGGCCTGTGTGGATGCTCGGTGGGGAAAAAAACAAAAAGGGGCTATTGTAGATCCTCAATAGGAACAGAAATAATAAATACTAATATTACATAATAAGTAAATTTCCATGTACTTACTTGTAATAAAACACAGGTAGTCAACTCCTGATCATGTATGAACTATTAACAGTGTCCAGAGGTATCAGCTAGATTGATGAGAGGTGAAAAAATGTCTGATATCTTATAAATATTAGTAGCCAAAGTGGATGTCCAGCAGTATTCACCCATAATATAATTTCTTTTGTAGTTTGATCCGTTAAGCATACATTTAATGTTTTACATCCTACTAACCATCTTTAAGACCACTTGCCGACCGCCTAACTGGGAAAATATGTCAATTGTATGTAAATACTGGGGTTATGGCTGCAGCTAGATGTCATAACCCTGGTATTTTCTTTTCTCTCAGGCGCCGGACTTTCAGATAAAAGTGATCCCTGTGGCAGATTCACTGATGGATCGAGCTTACCTTGCTGCTCCCTGAGCCTGGAAACCGATCTGGCACTGGCAGCAACTAGGCATAGAGATGAGAGAAGGATAGATGGCTTCCACTCATTTCAATGCCTTAGGTGGACCGAAGCGATATTATGACATCCCTTCTGGTTCTGACCACATGTAAACAGGGCCGTTTTTTTTAAAGCAAAAGATCAAAACATTTTTTTTGCTTTTAAGGGTAGAGGAGAGATTTGGGGTCTTTTACGCTTCAGATCTCTAGATAAAGAGGACCTGCCATGCTGTATTGTTAATGAAAGTGACGTTTACATTCTTTGCGATAGCAATAAAAGTGATGAATTTTTTTTTAAAAGGACAGTACAAAAATTGTAAACATGTAATTAAATAAAAAATTAAATAAAAATTGAAAGCCCTCCCGTACCCACGTGATTGTGCGCAGTGGTGAACATATACATAGGTCACGCCCACATATGTAAACGGTGTGGCACCACACATGTGAGGTATCCCTGTGAACTGAATGAGAGCATTAATTCTAGCACTAGGCCTCCTCTGTAGCTGTAAACTGGTAACCTGTAGAAATGTTTCAAATGTTGCCTATGGAGATTTTTAAGTACCGTTGTTTGGGTGCCAGTCCACGAGTGCACTCAATTTTAAAGCATTTACTCGGCATAACATCATTTTTTATATCATACAAAAAAATTGGGGTAGATATTATGTTTTTTTATAATTCATTAAAGCCACAAAAAATGTGCAGAAACTGTGTGACCTAAAAAATTACAACAACAGCCAGGAGCAGACTGACAACTCATGGGGCCCCCAGGCAATAGGAGATTATGGGGCCCCCGGGCAATAGGAGATTATGGGGCCCCCAGGCAATAGGAGATTATGGGGCCCCCAGGCAATAGGAGATTATGGGGCCACACAGTATACACGCACACACACATACAGTATACACACACAGACACACAATATACACAAACAGTATACACACACACACACACACACACTGAAAAGGTACTCGAGAGGCGGGGCAGCTATAATCTTGGGATTTTTAAAAAAACACATATTTAAACATACTGTCCCTGGTTTTATTGAGGCTGACAACCATGATGGGGCCCCTTAGTGGCATGGGGCCCTCGGGCAGTGCCGAGTGCCCGAATGGTCAGTCCGCCCCTGACAACAGCCATTTATTTCTAGGGTAGTTGCTTAAAAAAAAAACGTAATGTTTGGGGGTTCTAAGTAATTTCCTAGCAAAAAATACTGATTTTTACTTGTAAACAATAAGTGCCAGAAAAAAGCCTGGTCAGCAAGTGGTTAAAGTGGACCTGTGTTTTACCCATGGAGGGAAAAGCAACATATTCTATTTAATCCTTCTTTCTCCAACAGCACATACTCGCTTTTGTTATACTTCCGTGACAATCTATTCTGCTGATGGGAGCAGAAGCGCTATGCGTCACTTATTGTTTAGTTTACATTGGGCTATGGATTCTCCTCATGATTCCTGTCAATCCATGTGACAGTGGTGGATCAATTAGGTACCAGTACTGTCACATGGAGTAAGTCACTTGCTTCTGTATACCCAGAAGAAGCCAGTCTTTTTTGCCGCTAACAGCTGAACAGAGAAGCAGGAGAGCAAAGAGAAACAGAACATGCATTGCTAGGGAGTGGAACTGAGCATGAATTCAAGCTGAACTTTCGCTGTTCGGACGTTCGGCGAACAGCTGAACATACAGGTCGTTCGACCGTTTGTTCAGCCCCCCGAACCGACCACAATGCATTGCGGCGCTTAACAGTGCATTGCAAGCCCTGATTGGCTGGAGCAGTGAAAGCTTCAGCCAATCAGGGCACGGAGCACTGTCAGAGTCATGATTGGACACTGTCATCATGACTTCATCCAATTATGGCTCATTCGCACCCCACAGTATAAAAGTATTCTTTCAATGGCAGCCAATTTCAGAGTGGTTTTGGCGTGGAGATTGATAGAACAGGGCTCTGTTCAGTGCTATTAGTTAGTGTGCTATACTGTGCTATTTTGCTTCAATTGTCAGTGTAGAATATTAGTTTAGTGCCAGTCTAGGGATAGTGTGAGTGTAGTGAGGAGGACCATCATTCAGTGACAGCTCAGATAGGTTCACTGTTGTGTAGTGAGACAGTGTCATTCATACATACATTAGTGTAGAGTAGGGAAAGCTCAGATAGTTTCAGTGTAGTGTAGTGAAACCATGTCAGTAATCTTGACATTAATGTATAGCTAGAGTAGGGACAGTTCAGATACCGCCTATTTGATTGCGTTACTGCCAATTTAACGTTATTTACTTCTATGTTCGTTACTGCCAGTTTAACGCCATATAGTTCTGTGTACGTTACCGTCAGTTTAACCCAATATAGTTTTGTGCGTTACTGCCAGTTTAACGCCATTTACTTTTATGTGCGTTACTGCCAGTTGAACGCCATATAGTTTTGTGCATTACTGCCAGTTTAATGCCATTTACTTTTGTGTGCTTTACTGCCAGTTTAACACCATATAGTTCTGTGCGTCACTGTACGTTTGGCGCATTATATTGCAGAATATTATAGTGTATCCGTGGAGTGTGTCTGTGTAGTGTGAGTACTAAAATTAAAGTGCACCAAACACCTCTTTACATTGATTAAAGTGCATCTACGTACAGATTTCAACTTCTTCTTTACATTTGCTTATAAGCACCACCCCCTCCCTCCCAATGTCTGGGAGGACAACAAGGAGAGGCAGGCGTTCCCTTGGCACTGTAAGGGGGCCAGCAACAAATGTGTCCACAGGCAAAGGTGGACATGGTGGTCAGTCCTCAGGCAGGGCATCATTTCCTCTGTTAAGTGAGTTTGCCCGTGCTATCCAGCCACAGCATGCAGAGGAGGTGGTGGGCTGGCTTACTAAACCTTCTTCATGCTCCTCATCCTCTGTCATGCAAGCAGAGACAAGTGTGCAGTCCCCTGCAGTTGCCAGAGTGTATAAACTTGCCTCCTTGTCCACATCTATTCCTGCCATAGCCCCAACATCAGCTATTGAGGAGTCAGCGAGTTTTTTGACCACAGCGTCAGTCACTTGCCCCTTGATGATGCCCAGACTATACTGGATTCAGATGTTGGTTCTGAGGTTGAGGATGACAGGAACATGAGCCTAGAGAGAGGGAGGAACACTGGTAGACAAATTGGCATTCATGTTCCCCAAGCCACAGCGTATTGCCAAGTTGTCTGCAGTGGTAATGATGAAGATGGAGGAGATGGAGATGATGAGGTCACAGATGCGCCTTGGGAGCAGAAGAGGAAACTGAAGGTGAGGCGGCACAACCCCAAGGAGGCTGACATCAAGAAAGAGAGCAGCCACCCTATTCCATCACACTCTGCAGCTGTTATTTCCCGACTCACTCCCTAAAGCTCAGCTGTCTGGTCCTTTTTCAGCACATCTGCAGCAGATCGCACTGTTGCTTTCTGCAAACTGCGTCTCAGGCACATCAAACGGCAAAAACACCAACCATATGCATATCATTGCAATTTTTTGTGCCTTCATCAAGAGCACCTCTATAGGGTTACAGTGGGAAGGTACCCCCGACACCCAAAGAGTAATTTTTCTGCACCTGTATGACAGGTGCATATCATTGCGGTCCTTTACAGAAAGGACAATTCTTGCTTTCGTCAAGATTACCTCTATAGGGTTACGTTGGGAAGGCACCACGACACCCAAAGACCAATTTTTACGCACACATTACTTCTATCCAAAGTCAAAGTGACACCAGAATGTATCCAAAAAATCTCTAATCTTATTCCCAGTGCACTACATTGTGGCCTCATCATACACACTGGGTCCCCAGCTGTTGCTGAGAAAAATAAAGGCAGCTTGCAGGGAAAATGTCATTTTTGTTTGGCTTTATAAATGCAATTATTGCTGCAGCAGATTCTAGACATGGTACAGATCTGCCTCGTTACATGTCGACTAAGGGGACCCCCCCCAGGCACTATATTGGAAGGAATTTTCCATTTTATGCTTTCACTTTATAAATCAAAAAATCACTGCTCATTTTAAATTTTTTCACAAATGTTTTCAAAAATTCTTTTTTATTGATACGTGTTCCCCAGGGCAGGACCACGGACCCCTATTACCACTGTATGCCCAATTACTTGCATATAAGCCTTCAAAGTGGGCACTTTTGATTTTTGACGTGCAGGTCCCATTGACTTTAATGGGGTTTGTTATTCGGATCCGAACTTTTACGGTGTTTGAAAGTTCTGGAGTGAACCGAACAGGGGTCCATTCGGCCCATCCTTAGTTGTTTGTACTCGTAGTACAGCCCAGACAAAATAGTGCGCATTTTGCTTTTTTTATCCTATCTAAAACACACTGGCACTAACTGACACTGATACGAATGTAAAAAAATGCTATTTTAAATAAATCCTGCTCAAAATATACTGGCCATGACCTTTGATCCTGACATTGACCTTTGAGCCTTACTTGACCCAAACACTAACCCTGACACTGACCTAGATCAAACCTACCTTTATCTAGCCATTTTTTCTTTCCTTTCTTTTTTTTATATTATTATTATTTATTTATTTTTGTACACACAGTTTTGTTTATTTCTTTCTCCCTGCAAGTAGAGAGAGGTACAGTGTATCTCTCCCCTCCATTCAGAGAGAAAGAAAACACAGGGGCAGGCTTCACAGTGACTGATCACTGTGATAGCCAATCAGAGGCTATCAAAGCGATCAGGGGACCCAGAACCGGAAGATCCGGATCCGAATCGTTAGTACAGGATCTGGGGCTCCCAGTGAGACCCCTGTCTCTGTGATAGGAGCACGCTGTGCTACCGGCACAAAGACAGATACACATATATGTGGCCAGAAAAAAGCCCAGTACAGTGAGGCCACATATATGTGTATTGTTGACGGGAAGGGGTTAATTTTCCCTTACGTTTTGGGCACTGCAAACTATATGCTAAGAAATACCTGGTATCTGATGATAGATCCTCAGCGCTCACTGATCAACACACACAGGTACAAAGTTAAGTCAGATTTTTACCTTTGCACCCCTTCCTCCTTCCACCCAAACACACCCACACACACCTGTTATGGAGTCATCCTTTAGCACAAATTACCCATTAGCCTTAGGCCTGTTTCAGCATATACTTAGAATTAAAATAGGACTCATGTCTGTGTTGCTGTTGTACCATAGCATGTGCTCAGTCTGTGCTTGGCTGAACATCTGACAGATGAGGGAACATAGTGAAACCATCAAAGTAATCTTACAAAAATGACCAGAGCTATATCAATCATGAAACCAAGCACATTGCTTAACGCTGCAGGGAATTCAACAAACAGCTCTGGAAAATATTATTGTCTGCATTAAACTGTGTATACTGGTATACGGGTCAGAGAAGATGTACACTATTTGTTTAAAAAGAACATAAACCTGTGCTGGAGTCAAATGCCCAAGTTCTTGTGTGTTGCTATATTGCTACCAGATCCCACTTTTTTATTTTTTAAAGTTACCAAAACCTATAACTTTGCTTATAGGATTAGTCCCCTCAGTTCTCAGTTAAGGCTTAGCTAAAAATCATTATATTTTGACTACAGATTGATTGTAAACTTTCCATGTTTTACAGACACCCAACAGAGTAGAAAAATGTTGTCTCTACAGACCTCTTCTTTTATCTTTTGTTTTCCTTGATTATAAAAAAAAGGTATATTGAAGAGAACTGTAATATAGTGACAACAATGGTTACTTGGTTACTAGAAATCCATGGCACATTTAAGCCTGATACACACTATGGGTTTTTTTCTTTTCAACCCAGCGGGGTTGAAAAGAAAACAAAAAAGAAACAAATTTCAGCTCCAGTGGCAGCTGCTGTACTAACGATCCGACGTTAGTACATCAATTTCCCACTCTGAGCTGTTGGGTTCTGACAGAGGGACAGCCCCCCACCAGAACACTCAGATCTGTGCTCTCAGTCAATGGCTGAGAGCGCTTATAAGGTGCTGGTCGGCTGCTGGCTTTCCAGCATGGCAGTCCAACAGAAGCCAGCCAAAAGGACGGCTTCTGTCAGGCCGGCTGCCGCTGAACTGACCCCTGTCACCCAGCATTGGGCCATGTGTACGGGGCTTTAGGGTCAGTGTCAAGAAGCTTTGGGCTTGAGTCAATGGTGTCATTTTGAGGTGCTTCTGTGATCATTCAAAAATATAGACAGTTGCATTTGACCGACAGCTGATCTCCTTCTCTCCTTGGGTGGCCCTCAGAAGAAGTCATGCTGATGACAAAATTCACAGTCGTCTGTGTGCAAGACTCTTAACTGGAGCAGCTGGAATGAGTGTAAACACAGCAATGTGTGTATGACAGATGAGCTTTCTTTGTTTTGTTTTTATTTGTGAGTAGATTAGATTTTAAATAAATGTTTAATATATTTTATCGGTTTACACTTTGCAGCACTTTGTCTTTCACTGAGACCCTGATTAACCATCATCTGGTGCTGATGGAGGAATCATGAAGAGGAGTGGGCAGCCAGTTAGCTGTGGTCTGTTTGTGTAATAACTTACCTGGATTGCTTTGCTTGAGAGAGTTAGGCATTATTACATCACCTAAAAGAAGAGGGACCGAAGTTGTTAGCAGCCAAGTGCAAATTCTGCAGGTCATCATTTACCTATGTGAGTTCACATTGTCTCTGCTGAAGGAGTGGCCATTAATTGAGCCAAAGTTGATGCAGTGGTAACTGGCCTCAGCCTTTAGAATATTACAGAGTTACGTTCTTTTGTTGGCTTTTGTTCCTTTGGAGACCACTGAACAGAAGTCCAGAAGCAGAAGCATGTAAACAGGCTTTCACTCAAATTGCAGAAGAAGCTGACAAAGGGACCAATTTTAGCATATGCTGATGCCCAGAAACTGCATGTGCTTCATGTGATGCTAGCTTTGAAGAATTGGATGAAGTGTTGTACCAAGAGTATCCATCTGGGTTACAACCAATAGCCTTCATTAGCCAAAGCCTCAATCCTAGTGAGCGCAACTACCCAGTCCACAAGTTGGAGTTGCTGGCGGTTAAATGGGAAATTATTGATAAGTTACATGATTATCTGTATGGAGCTATGTTTAAAGTAAGAACAGATAAAAATCCTTTGACATATGTCCTAACCACTGCCAAACTGGATGCCACAAGACATTGCTGGCTGGCTGCCTTATGCAATTATCAATTCACCCTGAAGTAAAAACCGGACCCAAAGATCATTGGGGCTGATGCTCTATTTAGATGTGCAGGATTGGCTTCTTTTACCAAAAACAGTGATTGGGAAGAGCTCCCTGGTCCCACTGTCGGGGGTCTGTGTTCTATGGCTACAGTGGTTAAAGATCAAGCGGCCTTTTCAGAAGTGTGGCTCATAGATTCCGTAGGAGGTGGACCAGAAGCTGTGCCAAACATGTTTGCCTACACTGCAGCATTGGGCTTGTTTGAGAACGGCTCCATATCCCCACAGCAGATGATCTGATGTCAAAAGGCTGACCCTCAAATTGGACCTCTGTATAAGGCTCTGCATGCCAAAGAACAAGAAATGTTGACGAAAGACTCTACCTACCAAGGTAGACAAATGACTGCTCTACCATGTGGTGTGGTATTATGACCCCCACTTGGGAGGCAACAACTGATGATTCAACCATATTGTTTCAGTAACATGATCTTCACAAGTCTGCATGATCACCATGGCTGACACGTACCTCGTATGTGAGCCTGACATGCAGAGGGAGACCTCTCGTGCAGCCCTGGTTCCCAGATCACTGGAGTTGAGGACAGTGACCGTAGGAGCACAGTGGGGTATGAGTATGGTTGCCACCTCATCCCTTTAAACCCGAACACATATTAATTACACAGGTTCTGTGTCTGATAAAGGTGGTAATTAAACTCACTTGGTGCCTTATCTGCATTTAATTAGCCTCAAAACCTGTGTAATTCAAAGGTGTTCGGGTTTAAAGGGATGAGGTGGCAACTCTAGGTATGAGTGCCTGGTGGATTCTCTGGAACCGAAGATGACGTCCGCTGGGAGGCACTGGAACTGGCTGGAGTGCCGGGTGCAGGTAAGCTGGATGATGGTCAGCAGGGTGCAGGTAAGCCAGATGCAGGTCAGCTGGATGCAGGTGAGCTGGATGCAGGTGAGCTGGATGCAGGTCAGCAGGCTGCAGGTAAGCTGGATGCAGGTCAGCAGGGTGCAGGTAAGCCGGATGCAGGTCAGCTGAATGCAGGTGAGCTGGATGCAGGTGCGCCAAGAAGCAGCAAACGCACATGAGTGTGCACAGCAGGCAGAAGCAAGGTCAGACAAGCCGGGTCATATACAGCGGATCAGATCAACAGAATCGGCAGGCAAGGAATGGTCAAGTTCAGGCTGGTTCTGGTAGCAGGAGATCAGGCAGGCAACCAAACAGGATCAGGGTCAATGGAGAGCCAAGGTTCAGGATTGGAGACAGCAGCGTAGTCAGAGAGCCAGGTCAGAAGGTGATCAGATGCAGATTACAGGAACAGGAAACAGGTGAAGCTGCAGATCAAATAGCAAGAGCTAGTTCAAGACAGCTTCTATTGACCCAAGATAAGAGATACTTTCTATGTAGACGTTGCCTCAGATGTTTACAGGGGAAATCCCTGCCACTTTGAGCTGCTCCACTGGGGAACTTACAGAGTTCAGGCCCTATGGACTTAGTCTGTATAGATGTTCTCTGCATTGACAATGATTCAAGAATAACTGTCAATGTACTGATGGTGACTGACCACTTTACCTGTAACTCCCAAGCTTTTCCTACCAGAGATCAAAGGGCCGTTAAAGTCGCAAGAGTGCTTTGAGAGAAGTATTTCATCCATTACAGTGTACCCCACAGGTTACACTCAGATCAGGGCAAAGATTTTGAGAGCAAGCTAATTAGAGATTTGCTTCGGCTGCTGAACATTAACAAAGTGGAACCCCTTCTTATCACCCTGAAGGTGATGCTCTCCCTTAGAGATGTAATAGGACATTGCTTGATAAGCTAGGTACCCTACAGACTGATGACCAGTGTACCTGGACTCACAGGGTTGAAGCCATGGTCCATGCTGGAAATGAGAGTACAGGGGGTTCCCCCTATTTCCTGATGTTAGAGAGGGAGCCTAGATTGCCCATTGACCTTCTGCTAGGAGCTTCCACTGATGGCATTAGTCTGCTTCCAGCCTTTGAGTCTGCTTACTGTCAGGAAAGTCCCAGTAGAAGACACAGCGTTGGCCGCTCTGGTGCACGCCTGTGCGTGCCGGTGCGTGCGCGGCACTCGGCGCCAAATGGCCTACTTAAACTGGGGATGCACACAGGATCAGTGCCATCTGATCTGCAGCTCCCTGTGACCCCTGCTCCTGTTTATCTGCCTTTGTGTGTTTGATCTCCTGAACGACCCGGCTTGACCTTTGGACTCTCTCTCTTCTCTCTGCCTGCACCTGACCTCAGCCTGCCTCTGACTTTGAACCTGCCTGCTCCTCTGATACCTCACTGCCGGCCAGTTGTTAACCCGGCCTGTGACCTGACCTGTCTGCCTAGCTCCAGTATCACCTGTCTATGCATCAACCAGCCTGCCTGCTTCCACTGGAATCCACAAACCCCTGAACTGTGTACAGGACTGTTTTATCCAACTTCTGGGTGTGGATATTGGATGCTCTAGCTTCCAGCCTGTCTGCTGTTCGGCCTTCCTTCTGGTTGGTGGTCACCTCTACAGCATCTGGGACCCCGGAGCAGCCCTACCAGCAACTAACCCGCCAGTCTCTCATACCACTCTGCACTCCCGTGCCTCCTGTCTGCTCTACCAGGGGCCGCGAGTCAGATACGTAAGGGAGGCCTTCTTCTGCACTATTGGGCTCATCAGTCAGGTACGTGAGAATCTGACACTTACTGTTTAGCTGGAGAAAACACAGCTAAAATAAATAAAGGTAACAAAAGAAGATTTGATCTCCATGTGAGGTACAGAGATCTGAAACCAAGTGACCGAGTCTTGCTACAGAACTTGGATACATCTGTAAAGCATGGCCGACAGACGACCGAATAAGATCAAAGCCTGGCTTAGATTTTCTGCCTAACTCACAAGTCAATGAAGAAGATGGCTCAAATGATGATTTAGAGTATGACTCAGCCCAGCTTCAGGCAGATCTCTCACCTGATCTTCATGATGCCCATGGGAGTGATTGGACTGTAATTTCTGAAGTCTCTATCTCAACACCCTCTTATCCAAGAGAGCCAGTGTACCTTGAATCTCCAAAGTTCGTGCCTTAATCAGTAAACACACCTAGGCAGGAACCCAGTCTCTCTACACAGCCAGTGCCATCCCTTCCCATGATATATACAGTGCCTTGCAAAAGTATTCACCCCCTTGGCATTTTTCGTGTTTTGTTGCCTCACAACCTGGAATTAACATGGATTCTTTGAGGATTTGCATAATTTCATTTACAGAACATACTCATAACTTTGAAGATTTTTTTTTTTATTATTGTGAAGCAAACAACAAATAGGACAAAATAGCAGAAAAAGTCAATGTGCATAACTATTCACCCCCCTAAAGTCAATACTTTGTAGAGCCACCTTTTGCGGCTATCACAGCTTCAAGTCGCTTTGGATAAGTCTCTATGAGCTTGCCACATCTTACGACTGGGATTTTTGCCCATTCCTCCTTGCAAAACTGCTCCAGCTCCTTCAAGTTGGATGGTTTGCGCTTGTGAACAGCAATCGTTAAGTCTGACCACATATTTTCTATTGGATTGAGGTTTGGGCTTTGACTAGACCATTACAACACATTTACATGTTTCCCCTTAAACCACTCAAGTATTGCTTTAGCAGTGTGTTTGGGGTCAATGTCCTGCTGGAAGGTGAACCTCCGTCCTAGCCTCAAATCACACACAGAGGGGTACAGGTTTTGCTCAAAAATATCCCTGCATTTAGCACCATCCATGTTTCCCTCAACCCTGACCAGTTTCCCAATCCCAAATATAGGTATGGTTTATAATTACTGCGCTGTCCTCAAAATGTGGTGATATCAGATACTGTATATACTCGAGTATAAGTCGAAATTTTCAGTCCCTTTTTTGGGGCTGAAAGTGCCCCCCTCGACTTATACTCGAGTCACCGCCATCTGCCTACATGATCAGCGTGTCATGCAGGCAGACGGTGGCCAGCGTGTGCTACATACCACTCGGCAGCCTCTCACTGTTCCAAAGCCGCGCCTCCTCCTCGTCTGTGATGGGCAGCCAATGTACAGCCTATCACGGACATTCTCTCATCCTCGTCCATGGTATGAGGATGAGAGAATGTCCTTGATAGGCTGACCGCTGACTGCTGGGAAATGGAGTTTTCTACCTGTCATGGACGAGGAGGAGGCGCGGCTTTTGAACAATAAATGGCCGCCGAATAGTAATAGCGCACGCTGATCGGTGCAGAGCGGCACACGGAGGCATGCACAGGACACAGGTAGGATGCACACAGACACATGCACACAGACACATGCACACAGGACACATACACAGGTACATATACACATCACACATACACAGGACACAGGCACATATACACATGACACATGGACATATACACAGGACACAGGTACAAGACACATGCACATATACACAAGACACAGGTACATGACACATGCACATATACACAGGACACAGGTACAGGACACATGCACATATACACATGACACATGCACATATACACAGGACACAGGTACATGACACATGCACATATACACATGACACATCCACATATACACAGGACACATGACACATGCACATATACACATATACACATGCACATATACACAGGACACATGCACATATGCACAGGACACATGACACATGCACATATGCACAGGACACATGACACATGCACAGGACACATGACACATGCACAGGACACATGACACATGCACAGAACACATGCACAGGACACAGGGAGGTATACAGCTGCAGATGGGCATTATTGACCCTCTTTTTCCACTTACAGTAGATGCTGCATTTCTCACCCTCGTCTTATACTCAGGGCAATACGTTTTTCCCATTTTTTTGTGGTAAATTATGGCCTCGACTTATACTCGGATCGACTTATACTCGAGTATATATGGTAAGTGATTGAAAACAAGAATAATAAATGTAAACAGCTGCGACTTTGCTGCAAGATACACACATCAATAAATAATTTTCCAATATCAAGCCGTGCTGTAAACTAGGCAAGTGATACATATGATACTGTGACCTTATAAAAATATATCAGTGAAAATTAACGAATCAAATAGTGAATAATTGATAGTCCATTCAAATTGGTAATCAATATCCTCGATGCAAGTATCACACACAAAAATATATCAGTGAAAAATAACCAATCAAATAGTGAATAATTGATAGTCCATTCAAATTGGTAATCGATATCCTCGGTGCAAGAATCGCACACAACACTCAAGAATAGAGATAAAAGAAAAAGAACTGTCTTCCACCTCCACACAGACTGCTGCTTACCAGCTCCTATGGATCTCTTAAATATAGGAGATCGTATGCGCCGGTGGCTTGATACCTAGCCCAGCCTTTGGTTACTCACAGACAGGATCCCAGCGCCTTTGCAGGAATATGTGGTTCAATTGCTCTGATGATCTGTGTAGCCCCCTGATTCTGCACGAATAGTCAGTCTATAAGAACTTACTGGGTGAGAGTGAGTTCTTATAGACTCAGGCTGGGTATCAAGCCACAGGCGCATACGATCTCCTATAATTAAGAGATCCATAGGAGCTGGTAAGCGCCAGTCTGTGTGGAGGTGGAAGACAGTTCTTTTTCTTTTATTACTATTCTTGGGTGTTGTGTGCGATTCTTGCACCGAGGATATTGATTACCAATTTGAATGGACTATCAATTATTCACTATTTGATTAGTTATTTTTCACTGATATATTTTTATAAGGTCACAGTATCATATGTGTCACTTGCCTAGTTTACAACGCTGCTTGATATTGGAAAAAAGTTTCCCAATCCCGACTGCTGAAAAACATCCCCACAGCATGATGCTGCCACCACTATATTTCACTGTGGGGATGGTGTTCTTTGGGTGATGTGATGTGTTGGGTTTGCGCCAGACATAGCGTTTTCTTTGATGGCCAAAAAAGTTCAATTTTAGTCTCATTAGACCAGAGTACTTTCCTCCATACATTTTGGGAGTCTCCCACATGTCTTTTCTCAAACTCAAAACGTGTCATTTTTTTTTTTTTGCTGAAAGTAATGGCTTTCTTCTGGCCACTTTGCAATAAAGCCCAACTCTATGGAGCGTACGGCTTATTGTCGTCCTATGTACAGATATTCCAGTCTCTGCTGTGGAACTCTGCAGCTCCTCCAGGGTTACCTTAGGTCTCTGTGCTGAGTATCTGATTAATGCCCTCCTTGCTTGGTATGTGAGTTTTGGTGGTTTTGCAAAGAGTTTGGATATTTTTTTATAACCTAAACCTGACTTGTACTTCTCAACAACATTGCCCCTTACTTGTTTGGAGAGTTCCTTGGTCTTCATGGCAGTGTTTGGTTAGTGGTGCCTCTTGCTTAGGTGTTGCAGCCTCTGGGGCCGTTCAAAAAGGTGTGTATATATAAGGACAGATCATGTGACACTTTGATTGCACACAGGTGGACATAGTTTCACTAATTATGTGATTTCTGAAGGTAATTGGTTGCACCAGAGCTTTTTATGGGCATCATAACAAAGGGGGTGAATACATACGCACATGCCAATTATCAGTTTTTAATTTCTGAAAAATAGTTTGATGTATATATTTTTCTAATTTTACTTTACCAACTTAGACTATTGTGTTCTGATCCATCACATATAATTCAGATTAAAAAAAACATTGAAGTAAAGGCTGTAATGTAACAAAATAGGTAAAAAGCCAAGGGGGTGAATACTTTTGCAAGGCACTGTAGAACTAATTCAGTGCCTGGAAACACAGGATTACCTCAGACGAAAGTATGAAAGGAGCAGCAACATTCTCTACTTATGATAATTTAGGGGAACCCAGGTTTATCACTTTTTGTACCTTGAGTTGGAGCAGTCTCTAATTTAGTCAACAACAGCCTGTTTTTGCTTTACCTGGCACGCATTGCTAATAACGTGTATTTTTTCTTCAGCAAGTCACTATAATGGGGTGAGGACAACACTATTTTTTAAATTGATAGTGATTATGCACATTATGTTGCCTTTAGAAATGTTATTTTGCTGCCGTACTTTTCTAAACATGGGAAAAATGTGCTACTTTACAGGCAGACTAAGGAGACCCCCCTAGGCATGATATTTAAAGGAATATTTCATTTTTATTGTTTCACTTTAAGCATTCTTAAAATCCCTGCTCCTGAAAAAATAGTGTGTTTTAAAAAATTTTTTTGCATTGATACATGTCCCATGGGGCAGTCTCCAGGTCCCCAAACACTTTTTATGGCAATAACTTGCATATAAGCCTTTAAAATGAGCACTTTTGATTTTTCACGTTCGTGTCCCATAGACTTTAACGGTGTTCACATGTTCGCACAAATCTTTTGTCTGTTCGGGGGGCGTTCGGCTCATCCCTAGTGGTAAAGCACTGTGCAAACTGTTGGGGCTATATAAATTCTGTATAATAATAATAATAATAATGTAGCATGCTCTAGTGTGCTACTAGCAGTAGTATAGGTAAACTATAGTCTGGCCCAGGGCTAAGCCTGAGCCATGGGTTAGGGCTATTAGAGGTTAGGGTTGGATGACGCATCCAGGCAGCTCTCTGGTACCTCCCCCCGGTTCTAGAATATTGGAGAATATTCTAGAAATTAGTAGACGGAAGCTAGGAGGGATGCCTTGCGCATTTAGGGGCCCTTAGCCAATCCCCAGGAAGTGGGCCTGGCAGGGAACTAAGGTGCCCTTAAATAGACATGAGTCATGTCAGCAAGGGGGTCTGGTGGAAGAAGGAAATGCAGTGCTGAGGGCCCTTGAGGTACCCCTGCCAGGGAGGGGTTCTACCTTGGGCCGGAGCTCAGGTGGCTGGCCTGGAAGGATCCTACCACAGGAGGCATTTGGAGGAAAGCTTTTGGGAGAGGCAGCAGGAGAAAATAGAAACAGAGTGAGTAGATCAGCACTGTACAGGGACAGACAAGGGGAGAGACTGTCATCTGTAGCAGGTCTCTCTTGAAGACAGCGGTGTGCTTAAGTCTTCATTTAACCTTGCTTTGGGAGATCTCCAGTGTGTGTCAGTTGGGTAGACTGGGAAGACAAAGCAGACAGGTGGGCTGATGGAATGGCAGCCAGATAGGCTAGCATTTCCTGCAAGAAGTAGAGCTGGGACCAGTGTCTACAGGGGAGCTGAAAGAGTTTCAGGAAGCAGTTCACTCCATATGTGCTATTTCTCCAAAGGACTGAGAGTTCCTAACCTGTAAGAGGCTGTTGCTAAGCTAACAAAAAAACTGTTAGCTCCTAAAAGAGTGAACCCAGGATCAAGATATGTGCAGGAGGAAGGAGTGGAAGCTGTCCACGCTGCCCAGCACCATGAGAGAGAGCGCCATGCTGCCCAGCACCACCAGAGAGAGAGCCACGCTGCCCAGCTACACTAGAAAGTGAGCAATGCTGCCCAGTGCTGCGAGAGAGAGCCACGCTGCCCAGCACCAGAGAGAGGGCCACGCTGCCCAGCACCAGAGAGAGGGCCACATTGCCTAGCGCCACCAGAGAAAGCTACGGTGCCCAGCACCACCAGAGGGAGCCACACTGCCCAGCGCCACCAGAGAGAGAGCCACGCTGCCCAGTACCACCAGAGACCAGCACCACCAGAGAGAGAGAGCCACGCTGCCCAGCACCACCAGAGAGAGGAAGACTGAGCCACTGCCAGGGTACAGACATGCTACACTACTGACCAGAGTCGCCCCAAGGGAAACCAGAGTGAACGATCGTCCAGCTGGAGGGATCACTGCTGTAGTTTTGTTGGGTTTGGTAAGAGTCTGTCGCCCATTATCCATTACTTATCCTAGGGACTGTACTATGTCTGCAGTCTCTGACCATGATATTGTGATAATGACTTTGTTGAAAAGACAAGGTGCTTTGGGGTGGGAAGGTGCAGAGCCCCCCTCCCCCAAATCACCCACCCCCCCATGTTGAGGGCATGTGGCCTGGTATAGTTCAAGAGGGGGGGGGTGTTCGCTCGCCGCCCCCCCCCCCCTTTTCCTGACTTGCCAGGCTGCATGCTCAGATAAGGGTCTGGTATGGATTTTGGGGAGGACCCTACACTGTTTTTTTTTTTTGGTGTGTTTTTTTTTCTTTATTTTTTAATAGCCAGGTGCCAGCAATTTTTTTCAGTTTGTCAGTTTTGCAGTAGCATATTCTGTATATGCTACAAATTCGCCACTTTACAGGCACATTTAGGCTCCATGTACACTGGGCTTAAAAAAAGTCTGTTCTTTGGGAGTAAAAAACGTTCATATAGAGCATTTTTCCTATGAAATCTAGATGAGTTTAAGAGAGTTTTACATTTTTTCTGCCAGTGAGTTCCAATCAGAAACGTGATCCAGAAGGTTTTTTTTTCTGCCACTAGATGCTGTTGCTAGGGGGTCCCTCGTAGTCTGCCTCCTTCAGCGCCTGGGCTCCTGACGTCACTTCCCTCAGTGTAGGATGGGAGATTCCCCTCCCTCTGTCAATCATCTGGGACACGTGACAGGTCCCAGATGATTGTGTGGCCAGTCACGGTGCGCGCATGCACAGTGGGTGCCCGTCTGTGAAGCCACAGACGGGCGCCCACAGTTAAAATTCTGGCACCGCTGAGCGGAGGGGGAGAGGAGCGGGGCTTCGTTCCCCTACATCGTTGGACCCTGGGACAGGTAAGCGTCCGATTATTAAGAGTCAGCAGCTGCAGTATTTGTAGCTGCTGACTTTTAATTTTTTTTTTTAAGGGGACCTCCGCTTTAACATCCTAATGTACAAGGACACATAGGATAACATTTAGCTGCTTCTACAGGCAGAACACAAAAGTTTTTTAAGACAGTGTGCATGGAGCCTAAGGGGGGCCCCCAGACACGATATTTAAAGGAATTTTTCATTTTCGTTGTTGCATTTTAATCATCATTAAAATCACTTCTCTTGAAAAAACGATTGTTTTTAGAAAAAAACTTTTTGTTGATACATGTCCCTGAGAGCAGTACCCAGACCCCCATACCCCATTTTTTGGCCAATTACTTGCATAGAAGCCTTCAGAATGGGCACTTTTGATGTTTCCTGTTCGGCTCCCATAGACTTCAATGGGGTTCGCTGTTCGGGTTAGAACATTTCCCCTGTTCGCGAGTTCTGCTGCGAACAGAACAGGGGGGTGTTCGGCCCATCCCTACATATTAATATAAAAATTATTCCTGCAAATACTATGACAGAAAACAAAAACAAACTTCCATGTGAATGTGAGGACCTTGTTTGTAAATATAAGGACAAAGAATGAGGATAGTTACTCCCACATAGTTCAAGTTAGGTATAGTGTTTGTTTGAATATGCATCACAATGGCAGGAAGGATATAGTACAGGATAGATCCTATTAAGGTAAGACCAAGAAGTATTATGACCGGCAGCAAACAGCAAAAGGAGCAAAATACACATTTCCATGTTTTGTTTCCTGTCTGATTCTATTGTTAAAACAACTAACGCTGAAGTCATAATAACAACGAACGCCTGCATTATATGTCCTTGTTTTGGAGCTTCAGTTTAGTGTTTTCTGGGGACATAGAACTGAAATGTATTGTTATAGCTATGTCAGCAATATCTTAACTTAACCTGTCATTGAAATTCACACTTCACATTTCAGATAACCAAGTCCTACTTGTGAGTTTGGAGAAAATAGTATCTCTTTCTTGAGATGAACAAGAAGAAATGTCTGCTCTTCAGCCTAGGTCGCATGGTATCAGGCCAACAATGATTACTGCTATAAATCTATTTTTTCTACATGAGCGGATTTGTGTGAGTTTGATTTGTGGGGGATTCATCTGTGAAACTTGAAAATACCAGCTAACCCCAATGAAGTCTGCACAGGAAGGAGGGTGGGAAGCTTTATACTGAATTGGAGCAATTTTCAAGACTAATAGGCAAGGTATTGTCAAAAAAGGACATAGGGAGCTAGGCGCTGCCATAGGGGACATATAACAAAGTAGAAAGGGACAATAAAGGTTTTTTCTTGCTTTAAAAAAATTCAAAATATTATCTGAGAGACAATAGTCACAAACGTTGTTCAGTGGCTGGACAGTGGGGTTGATTTACTAAAGGGAAAAAGACTGTGCACTTCCCAAAGTGCAGTTGCACTCTGCAAGAGCAGTTGCTCCAGAGCTTAGTAAATGAGTAGAACCTCTGCTGACGTCCACCATCCAATCATGTTCAAGCAAAAATTCTGTTTTTTTTATTTTCCTTGCACGTGATTGGGTACTCTTTGCAAGGTGAAGCCTTACCTCATTTACTAAGCTCTAGAGCAACTGCACTTGCAGAGGGCAACTGCACTTTGCATAGTGCACAGTCTTTTTGCCTTTGGTAAATTAACACCAGTATGTCTAATCAGCTTGTCAGCTATCAGCTTGTAGTTATCAATGAGCTACCAGGATGCTGTTGAGTGCTCTAAAACAGTGACAGTGGTCTCCAAACTGCAGCCCTGCGTGCACTGATACAATACACTATTCCTCCCACCGACATCAACAATGGGGAATAATTCCTGCTACTGATATCAGCGATGGGGCACTATTCCTCTCACTGACCCCAATGATGGGGCACAGTTCCTCCTACTGACACCAATGATGGGGCACTGTTCCTCCCACTGACACCAATGATGGGGAATAATTCCTGCTACTGACATCAGCAATGGGGCACTATTCCTTTCACTGACACCAATGATGGGGCACTGTTCCTCCTACTGACACCAATGATGGGGCACTGTTCCTCCTACTGACACCAATGATGGGTCACTGTTCCTCCTACTGACACCAATGATGGGGCACTGTTCCTCAAACTGACACCAATGATGGGGCACTGTTCCTCAAGCTGACACCAATGATGGGGTAGTGTTCCTCCTACTGACACCAATGATGGGACACTGTTCCTCAAACTAACACCAATGATAAGGCACCACTCTTCCCCATAATACCAAAGATGCACTGTTTACTCCCACCGGCACCAGGACAATTTCTACTCCCATTTGCCACAGTCAGGCCCCCCTAAAGTCTGGGGAACAGTAAACTGGCACTTTGTTTAGAAAGTTTGGAGACCCCGGCTATAGAGTCTAGCTGGTTCATTGATGCTTCCTGTCAGTGTGTAACTGCCTGCTTGTAGCAGGAGTACAGGAGTCGTACAATGCAACCGCAATCTGCTGATCATGGGTGCAATGCTTTGCAGGCTCCTAGTAATAAAAAAAAAATAAATGCACATTTTTTACCTGGAAAAAAAAGTGCATTTATTTATTTATTTAAAGGTGAAATCATCCTTTCATGAGTAGAGATAGTACCCAAGAACATAGAAAATTACAATCTATACACAGAAACAAAGCCGCGAAACGCCCCATAATGCGCTGCGAGATCGCAGTGCTTTGCTGTATGATGATTGGCCAAAGCATGCACCTGACCTGCATGCTTTGGCCAATCACAGTGCGCTCTGCTAAGAGAGCCATAATTGGCCAAAGGCAGGGTGCCTTTGGCCAATTATGGCTCAGGGGGCCTAAGTCCACACCCCACACTATATAAGGCTGCTTACAGAGCGGCCATGTGTAGTGTTGTTGCTGTGGACAGTGAGATGGCCTGAGTTAGATTAAGCAGGCAGGTTATGCAGTTAGTGTATTTGATATATATATATATATATATATATATATATATATATATATATATATATATATACAGTCAGTCTAATATATATATAGATATATATATATACTCTGCATTCAGTGTAGCCTATATCTACAGTGCATTCTGTGGTGTACTGTTTCTAATACACTTCAGGCAGTGTACACAGTATCTAATAAAGTGTGTACAGTTTCTACTACACTTCTGGTGGTGTACACAGTATACAATACAGTGTAGCACCACCATCACCACCACCCAAGGCCCAATTTTTCTGCCCCTGTTTAACAGGGACATGTAATTACAATTCTTGATATAATATTTCACAGCAGGGCCCATTCCTGCGCCAAACAAGAGTAACTGTGTGGGCTTACAGTGTTCTGGTACCACCAACACCTAAGGCCCAATTTTCTGCAGAGTATATAGGGCAGGCCATATAGTATATATACTGCTGTTCAGAGACTATAGTGCCTGGGGGACCCCCATGCCATTTTTAAAAAAAAAATTAGTGCAGGGTCCCCCTTAATATTAATACCGGACCTGAAGGGCCTGGTATAGATTTTTTTTTTTTTTGGTATTTTTATCTATATTGCCGGGATCTGACAATACATTACAGCCACGAGCAGTTTTAAATGACATTTTTTCCTTTAGAAATATAATTTTGATGTGGCACTGTTATAAACATGGGAAAGATGCGCTACTTTACAAGCATACTAAGGACACCCCCAGGCACGATATTTAAAGGAATATTTCATTTATTGTTTCAATTTAAGCATGATTAAAATCACTGCTCCTGAAAAAACTGAAGTTTTTAAAACTTTTTTTTTGCATTGATACATGTCCCCTGGGACAGGACCCGGGTCCCCAAACACGTTTTATGGCAATAACTTGCATGTAAGCCTTTAAAATGAGCACTTTTGATTTTTCACGTTCACGTCCCATAGGCTTTATCGGTGGTCACGTGTTTGAACAAATTTTTTGCCTGTTCGCATGTTCTGCTGCGAACTGAACCGGGGGTGTCTGTTTGCTAAATGAACTATCTCTCCTTGCAGATGTAGCAGTTAACACTGTTGGGACAAACCATTTACCACTGACAGGGTGCTTATAATGATCATCTTTTATTTATTCATGTAATTTACCCACCCCCAACAATGGTTGCTGTAAATGCTTGTGTAACTGCAGTTTGAGCTGGAGTTTAGTTTCAATGTGTATCTAAATCTGCTAGAACACCTAATGCCTCATACACACGATTGGACATTCCGACAACAAAATCCATGTTTTTTTTCCTGACAGATGTTGGCTCAAACTTGTCTTGCATACACACGGTCACACAAAGTTGGTTGGAAATACCAAACGTCAAGAACGCGGTGACGTACAACACGTACGACGAGCCGAGAAAAATGAAGTCAAATAGCCAGTGCTGCTCTGCACTTTGTGCATCGGAATTGTCTACACAAGATCGGAATTTATGCAAATGGATTTTGTTGTCGGAAAATTTGAGAACCAGATCTCAAATTTTGTGCAGCAGAAATCCCGATGGAAACTGTCTGATGGAGCCTATGCACGGTCGGAATTTCCGACAAAAGGCTCCCACCGAACATTTTCCGTCGGAAAATCTGACCGTGTGTATGGGGCATTACACTCTCTTCCCCCCCAGGCTGATAATGCTGCTGTCTGGTGTGCCCCTGTGCTCCTTCATCCATATTTAATGATTGGTAAGCTGCAATAGGTTACATTTTTGCTTTTGGGTTTAATGCCTCTTTAATATAAGAAGTGATTTAAAGCTAATCATGATCAAGAATATTATAATCAAAGATCTTCATTCACAGTGCATTACAATTTTGAAACTATGCATGTACGTATAGTTATATAAATTTAAAATAATAAAAAAAAAAACATAATAGCTTATTCAATTCAAGTAATGCAAAGAACAACATTAAAATAATAAAAAACAAGTATACCAAAATAGCCAACCAGCTTTGAGTTCATTTAGTCAGATCCACAAAAGGTGAATTTGATTAGTATACAATAATTTGTATATTGCTAAATTTTGCATAATTATGGCTTATTAGACTACCTTATATTTCAGCCTTTTATTTGGTAGTTACTGTATATAAAGATGTTAAAGAAAATTTGTTGTCCCATTTTTCCAGAAAAAAGCACAAGCTTTTATAGGAAATGGGTTCCCTTTTGCTTGAATTTTTGGATAATAAGTAATATCTTAATGAGTATGATCCCATTCAAGCACTATCTACAAGGAAAGTCATATTAATGTGTAATTAACCTTTGAGGTATGGTTTAAGAATTTTAAAATAGCCCTTGATTCATTCGTTTTGACTTAATAAAGTGTGTTAAAGAGTAACTCCACTTTTGATGAGAAAAAAAAATCCCCTCTGGGTGATCTATGTACATTGCAAAGATTTTAACCAACTTTGTTGCAGATTCCTACCTTTAGTTATCCTGAAGAAATCCTTGTGTGTTGGTCTGTGCCCATGTGCTAAGTGCATCTAATGGGAGTGGTTTCATAATTATTAATCAGCTGCTGCACTTGTTGGGCTCTAATGAGGAAAATTGCAGGGTCTGCGTCCCTTTAGATGTGATTTCCTATTGGGGGTATTTCACTAAAAATGACATTTTTGCTGCAGGGGATTCCTGATATCTGACTTGTATCTTAGGGCAGACTTCTGTGAAAATCAGTAAGCAGGAAATGATGTTTCTGGGGAACATTCTGTATACATTCTGTGTACAGAACTCCTCCAGGTAGCCATATTGCATTGCATTTTCAGAAAATGACAGAGCTGCAGATTGAAAAGGAAAGGTCATTTTTAATAACATTTATTTACAATATGACTTGTGTCGCAATTTTATACACTATATTATTTTTTTATTTGTTTTTTTTTTCCCCACAAAAGTGAAGTTACCCTTTAAATATGAGGTAACCCTCTGGATTGTGGAAGATTTCACATAAATTGACATGGTGTAAACACTCAGCAAAGAGGGAAGGGGTGACAAGATATGTACAGTAAGTACTCTGCACAGACTACTTTACCTCATCACCCCTTAAATATTTTGCTGCAGAGTTACCCTTTAGTAGTCCTGTAGCTCTCAACAGATTAAAAACTTTCAGGAAACTTGTGGAAAGCTGTGGCTTCCTCAGTAGTTGTGATAAAATGCCTCCTGCTTAATCTATCCAGTTCTCAGCAGTTGTTAAGCAGCAGTTCTCCCTGTGCCTTGCTGTGACTGACATCTTTTATCGGAGCCAAATTTCCCTGCTCCAGTGTCTCAAATTAAAAAAGAAGAGGAAAAAAAAAAGAAAAACTGTTTTACTTGAATCCGATGATCTCATAGCGGAAATTCAGCTTTTCTTCCAAAGAAAGGGACTCTATTGTGATGGTAACAGAGAGCCCTTACAATCAGCTGTGTTTCCTTACTTAAACATGAATAAAAAAAACAGTGTCAGGAATTGACTGGGTTCCAGCAGGGCTTAAACTCTGGCAGTACAAAAAACCTATTTAGCTAGCAACAAAACACCACAGACACATTTACTCTTAGGTAATGGTGACATAATTTTGAAGTATAATTCCCAGTTATCTCGGACATTTTTTTTTTTCACTGACTGTGCCTAAGTCTTAAATGTGACTAGTGTATTGATGTGTAAACTTAACATGGAGACATTTTGTCTAACAAATCACAGTGAGCTCTAAAGAAATCTTGTTCTTGATAATGAGGCATTGCACGATCATTTATTTTCCTTTGCCTACAAAGAAGCCATTGAATGAACTTTAATCATTTTCCCCTTCTTAGAGCCTTAGCGTAATACTCTCTCTTTTACTGGAACAGGGGAAAAGGGGAAAAGTCTACTGTGGGACGTCGTTATAGGATCTCTGTGTATATACAGTATATATATATACACTATATTACCAAAAGTATTGGGACACCTGCCTTTACACGCATATGAAATTTAATGGCATCCCAGTCTTAGTTCGTAGGGTTCAATATTGAGTTGGCCCACCCTTTGCAGCTATAACAGCTTCAACTCTTCTGGGAAAGCTGTCCTGGCTCGCAGTCTTCACTCTAATTCATCCCAAAGGTGTTCTATCGGGTCAGGTTAGGTGTCTGTGCAGGCCCGCAAGTTCCTCCACCCCAAACTCATTCATTATGTCTTTATGGACCTTGCTTTGTGCACTGGTACAAATCATTTGGTGGAGGGGGGATTATGGTGTGGGGTTGCTTTGCAGGGGTTGGGCTTGGCCCCTTAGTTCCAGTGAAGGGAACTCCTAAAGCATTTAACCCCCAAAAGAATAAAAATTGGATCCTGCTTCTTTAAACCATGTTATATGACACAGTGCTTGTCCTGTGTCATTTGGACCCTGTAACACCTAAAAAAATGGGCTGATCCTGCCAATTTCTGCCCTCTCCTCTGTAAACTGACCACGGTGTATCATGGCTGCTGAGCCCTGACACCGTGGTCAGTTTCTGTGCCTCTGTCGTTCACAGCCCTGCTCTCCTGTGTCTGTGTCTCCTCTACCCACCTGTTTGGCCGTCCCAGTGTCCTCCCCCCCCTCCTGCTGCTTGCATAACACTAACCTGTATACACCATCAGCACTGCCTCCTATTGTAGTGTCCCCCTCTGTGTATGATTTATAAAAATAAATGCTGCAAATACCTAATTTCAGAACTGAGAACTCGATCACATGACCGGCCGGCTCTCTCCTCCTCCACTCCTGACTGATGTCAGCGGGGGAATCTTGGCCCCCCTGTCAGAGGAGGAAAGGAGAAAGCCGGCCGGTCATGTGATCGTGATCCCGGCTCTGAAATGAGGTATTTGCAGCATTTATTTTTATAAATCACACACAGAGGGGGAAACTACAGTAGGATGTAGTGCCGATGGTGCATACAGATTAGAGCGGCTTAACAACCACTTTAAGGAGTGAGCATACCAAGACAGTTAGGACATTTTCATGCTCCCAACTTTGTGGGAACAAATGGACCCTTTTTGTTCCAACATGACTGCGCAACAGTTCACAAAGCAAGGTCCATAAAGACATGGATGAGCAAGTATGGGGTGGAGTATTTTGACTGTCCTGACCTCAAACCAATAGAACACCTTTGGGATGAATTAAAGTGGAGACTGTGAGCCAGGCCTTCTCGTCCACATCAGTGCCTGACCTTACAAATGCACTTCTGGAAGAAGAAGGAGAAAAAGAAGAATGGTCAAACATTCCCAAAGACACACTCCTATACCTTGTGGACAGCTCTCCCAGAAGAGTTGAAACTGTTATAGCTGCAAAGGGTGGGCCAACTCAATAATGAACGATACGGACTAAGACCTCATACACACTATTAGATTTTCTGCAGATTTTTGTCTTCAGATTTACCAAAACCATGTAGTGCAAGGGCCTGCCTGATTGCATCCAAATTAAAACTCTTATACCGCGTACAGACGATCGGATTTTCCAACAACAAAAAACGTGGTTTTATTTCCGAAAGCTGTTGGCTCAAACTTGTCTTGCTTACACACGGTCACACAAATGTTATCGGAAATCCCCGAATGTCAAGAACGCGGTGACGTACAACACGTACGACGAGCCAAGAAAAATTAAGTTCAATAGCCAGTGCGGCTCTTCTGCTTGATTCCGAGCATGCGTGGAATTTTGTGCGTTGGAATTGTGCACACACAATTGGAATTTCCAACAACGGATTTTGTTGTTGGATCCAGCTCCCAAATTTTTGTTGTCGAAAATTCCGACAGCAAATGTCCGATGGAGCCTACACACGGTCGGAATTTCCCACAACAGGCTTACATCGAACATTTGTTGTCGGAAATTCCGACCGTGTGTACGCGGCATTAAGGTTTGACCTCATATTATATGGTTTTGGTAAATCTCAAGAAAAAAATCTGCAGAAAATCTAATATTGTGTATGAGTTCTAAAGGCCCGTACACACGGTCAGAAAATCTGAAGATAAATTTCGTCTAATGAACGATCTGCCGATTTTCTGATCGTTAGTATGCTGCCTTTAACAGCCGATTACAAATTTTCGGCAGAGGAAAACTGGATGTGCAGGCTTGAAAATGTTTGTCTGATGTGACCACAACGTCCAATTTTCTTTTCATTAGTACGGTTTTCGCACAAAAAAAAAATCTAAAGAGCAAGAATAGGCATGCTCAGAAATGAAAGAACACATACAAAACAATTCAACGCATTACATCACTTCTGACGTTGAATGCTGTCGTCAGAAAATTTTCTGATGGCGAGTACCCTCTTCACTTTTTGAGACTAGCATCAAAAAAACTGATGAAAATTTGTTGAATAATCTGACTGTGTGTACAAGGCTTAAGACTGGGATACCATTATAGTTCATGTGCATGTAAAAGCAGGTGTCACAATACATTTGGTAATATATGTGTGTGTAAATATATAAATATATAAATGTAAATTTAGCTTCAAATTTAGCGGTAAGGACTACTCACCAACCTGCACTGAAGGCTTTGTTCCCGATTTGTATTTAACCAATTGAGCCCCAGGCCAATTCTGACATTTCTCACATACAGTATATGTAAAAATCAAATTTTTGTTTGCTAGAAAACTACTTACCCCCAAACAATATATATATATATATATATATATATATATATATATATATATATATTTTAGCAGAGGCACTGGAGAATAAAATGGTGGGTGTTGAAGTTTTTTAATTCACATGATATTTGCGTAGTGGTTTTTCAAACAGCATTTTTTTATTTTTTTATTTTTTTTTATATTTTTTAAATACACTTTAATGAATTTTCGTGCACACAGGCACTATATCATACCCAATTGTTTAGTACAACATAAAAAAATGACACTATGCTAAGTAAATAGATACCAAACATGTCATGCTTTAAAACTGGGTACACCCGTTGAATGGCGCAAAACTACGGTACCTAAAAATCTCCCTAGATGACGCTTTAGAAGCCTTTACAGGTTACCAGTTTAGAGTTACACGGGAGGTCTGGAGCTAGAATTATTGCTCTCAATCTGATGTTTGCAGCGATACCTCACATTGGCTGGCGCGATCACTGTTTACATTGCGTGCATGTTGCGCACAAGTACAGGGGTGATGGGGCGCTGTAAACATTTTTTTAAATGTTATTATTTATTTTATTTTTTTTTTTTGCTTTTACACTGTTTTTTTTTTTAAATAATTTTTATTGCTACCCTGTTTCCCCGAAAATAAGACCTAGCGTGATTGTCAGTGATGGCTGCAATATAAGCCCTACCCCCCAAATAAGCCCTACCCTGTTTCCCCGAAAATAAGCCCTACCCTGAAAATAATACCTACAAGAACTTTAACTAGGGCTTATTTGGGGGCTAGGTCTTATATTGCAGCCATCACCGACAATCATGCTAGGTCTTATTTTCGGGGAAACAGGGTATCACAAGGAGGTTCACACCATCACAAAGAACACAACATGATGCAATTCTTTCAGCCTCCACACATGCACACTCCTTCATGCAGTACCACTATCCCGGTGTGGGAGAAGCACTTTCTTGCTAGTCTGAGGTTCATGCCTGCTTTCAGTGCCAAAAGTTCCAGCACCTAATGAAGTTATTAGCATGGTAATTTAAAACACTAAAAAAGCAAGGTTGGCTTTATGATATAATATACAATAAATCAGGACCCCCTCGCCCACAAAAAAATACCAAAAATCCTGTGGTGGGTAAAAAGTTTGTAAAAATACTTAACTTATCAAAGGGTAATGTAACACTTTTTCCAGGACATTCCAGGGAATGCTTAGTACTTTCCAGATCTCACGAGAAGATTCTCCTGCATTGGGCTGGTGTGGCTTGTGCACCATATCCGTTGAGTTATATTTTTCTGCACACCCCTGCACATGTATGGTGGGAACAGGGTATTTTGAAAACAACTGACACGGTATGAACAAACCCTTACTGAAAGGAGCATGACATCACCCCCCATCACATACAAGAAACGTAAAGTTTTGAGGTCATGGAAAGGGTGCATTAGGGTTTAAATGACAGGACATTTTAGGTGTTAAGGGTAATTTTTCGGGATCTAGCAAAGGGTTAGGTTCAAGAGTTTGGATTACCTTAAAGAACTCAAGGTTAATGGCAACGTTATTGTACAAGTACTATACTGGTGCGTCAAGAACCCCAAGCAATGAATGCCGATTTTGGATATACAGTATAGCAGTATGTTGGTGTTTAATGCAGATAGTTCTCAAAGTGGGAATTTTGGTTCCCCAGTTATAAAGGTTTGAAATTATGGCATTTTATTTATGGAATGTATAATTTTTTAGCACTACTTTAGTGACATCATTGACCAAATATGGCCATGGGTGACATCATTGGTGGTGAAATCATTGACCAAATATGGCAATAACTATGTTGCCCCACCATGATGAACCACCATGTGACAATCTCACACCCGTCGCAACTACCACTGCAAGATGACAGATCTTTTGGCAGCTTGAGTTTTTAAAGAAACTGGCTGGGGATCCTTTTAGACATCATTGACCAAATATGATCATAACATTAATGTCACTTTTAAAGGGTGAACTCTCACTGTTCTGTAACACCACATGCAGCTTTAAGGCACCCACAAGTAATACTTAAAAGATTTGTTTGTTTTCAGTTTCAATTGATTTTTTTATTTTCTTTATTTTAATGAATAAATGTAAACATAGTTACAGAGATTCAGGTCAGAGATTGTACATTTGATATATATATCTTGTACATCTGGTTGTCTTCATTATTGGTGGACACAGAGAGCTCTCAAGCCTAAGGAACTGTGAATGAGTACTGTATGTGTGAAAGTGATTCATATTTTGTACCACAGGTTATAAGAAAAACTTACCCTTACTGACCTGCCAGGAACCTGATTTCTATGCAATCTAAATAATGTTCATCCAATTAAATAAAAAAACGTAAATCGAAGCATTATTAAGAAAAAAAAAAAAATACGATTGTTGCAGTCATCTCTTACAATGGTAATACCACACTGTCACGTTCACCTATAACAACCCCCCCCCCACCCCCCCACCCCCCCGATTTCAGCAGTACTTACTTCTGTGGGTAATGAGCTGCCAGTGCCCCCACAGTCCGTGTAGCAGTCTAAAGATTTGAAATTCTATTTTTTGTTTATATTTTATTGAAAAGTTTTACTATAAAAACATAGAAAAAGTATATACAATTCCAGATTCATCAAGCTCATAGCTTTACACCAAAGGCAACACGCATCATAGATATACAACATAGTCAAAAAAAAAACACAAAACCCCAGCTGACGTAGCATTGAAAAAGGATGGCCTAATAATCAGGAGCCGTGGCAAGCTCGGGTGCTGATTTTCTACCTGGAAAAGGGAAAACCTCTCTGAACCCTACAGTGGTAAATATCACTGAAAATAGCAATAATTGATTATGAGTAACATAAGCAAACAAATGCCTTCAAATACCTATATCAAGTCAGCGTATCAGACCCATTAGAGCATAGGAGAGTTAAGAGATTAACTAAATCTAGCCCAGAATATGAGAAGGATGGTTAGGTGTGAGTATACACATCAGGAAGTGATAGAGAGGAGCATTTAGGGAAGACTTAGCAGTTGATCCCTTAGGAACCATTTAGAGTATCGAAATGGCTGAATGAGTTGTTTTACTTCTTCTCTAGTATAGGTGGCCTTGATATAGTTTCTTCATCTTAGAAATAATTCAGAGGTTTTAGAATCATTATTTAGTTCCAAATCCAGTTTTCATTGGAGAATAGATAGTGAATCACAGATTAAACATCTGATGTGGTGGGGGCTTGAGGATAACTCAATTACTTTACTATGCATCTCCTAGCTGCCAGTAGGCAGATATATACCCAGATGTGATTAGTCAACCTTAGCATCACAAAGGTTTAGGAAGCTGTTCTTCAAAGCTAAACAGTAGAAGCATAGGATAATGGGAAAGAAGAATGTGAGTGACCAATTGGATGGATAATCTCATTTATGTCCAAATTCTTGAGAGCTTGTTACAGGACCATAGACAGTGGGATCATTTGGGTTTAGGCAAATTGCATTTAGGACAGCTAGATAAACTCTGCCCCCCATCCAAAGTGGTTGTTGGGTGGTAGTGGTAGGGGATATATTCCCGATGCAGAATTTTAAATTGAGTCTCTCTCCAGACCTCACTTAGGAAAGTTGATGCAGTGATTTTTTGTAGTCTGTGAGAAGTTTCTCCATAATGTTATCAATAGGGATGTCCTTAGCCCACTTGGCCACATTGAAGACTTCCAAGGTTTTAGAGAACAACAGGAGTGAAGGAGGGTAAAGGTCAGATATAGATATTGACAACCTTCTCAGTAGAGCATCAAGAGTGTTAAGTTGTAACAATTGTCTATTTTCAAATATTGTATCTCAAAAAATAGCAAAACAAAATACAGCAATAAAAACAGGACGCTTTGCTACTCCATTTAAAACAAAATAAAAAATGTTGGCTTTAAGCCAAAATGACAGCTCCAGAGCCAATCTTCAAAAAAAAAAAAATCAACAGTGGTAGCACCCCTATTTATATACTTATGGGCTCGAAACAGAAAGTGGCAGGCTGATTCACAGCCTTCAAAGTGTTTAAAATATGCTAGAGTCTTCTAAAAAATAAGTAATTTAGTGAAGGTGATACATAAACCAGCAGGAGACACATCTCCTCATGTGAAACAGCTGCATCGGCTGCCTGCTAGCCACAGTAATCTTTTCTCACATTTGTGCGGTAAGGACAGGGCTCATTTAGAATTTTAAATAAATAGATGGGAGGGCTAAATATTGTCAGGGTTACAATAATCACACCTGTATCAAGAGTTTATGCAAACTAAATCAAACAAGTACGCTGATGATGGCCATATTCATTGAACATTAATAGTGTAAATAAAAACACTTTATACTTCAAATAAAATAAACAAAATATAAAAATAAAATGTACAAATATTGTTTGTTTTTCCTCATTCTTACTTCTTAATAAATAAAATGATCGTGCACACATTTTCCTATGATACTTCTCTTGTTCTCTCAGACCTCAGTGATCTGCTGTTCTTAAAAAACATGGTTATCATTTGTATTATCAATCACAATTAGGGATGAGCTTAAAGAGGAACTGCAGTCTGCTCACATAATTTGTAATAAAAACATATTTGCCCATCATTGGCCCTCTTAAGACTCATCCCCCCTCCCTTCCTGGCAAACTCTCACAAGAGTGAGAGAGAAAGAGTTGCTTATGATGTCATAAGCCTAGGCTAATGACCAGACAAGAAACAGGAAGTGGGCTGTATAAGGTATTTACTGGCAGAAAACAAGGGCAGAAGATTTATTAGATGGAAAATTTAAAAAATGACTGAAGGTCTGCTTTAAGGATCATAATGCAAGTTTGGACTGAACCTTGACTGTTCGGTCATTTGGATGAACACCCAAACATTTATCTGTTCAGTGGGACCTGAATGTCATCTATAATGGAAATATTACTACCTCTATTATACATGCTAGTTTCCCACTGTCAATGGTTGTTCAGGATGCCAGCGGGCGCCAGGAATCCTCAGCCATGTAAGTAAAAAAGCAGGGATAGAGAAAAAAATGGCATGGGGGTTCCCCCATAATTCATACCAGGCCTTTCTGATATTATTATTATTATTATTATTATACAGGATTTATATAGCGCCGACAGTTTACGCAGCGCTTTACAACAACATTAGGGCAGACAGTACAAGTACAATACAATTCAATACAGGAAGAATCAGAGGGCCCTGCTCGTTAGAGCTTACTACTTATAAGGGGGACCCCATGCACAAAAAAAAGTGTAAGGTGACCCCAAGGTCTAGTATGGATTATAATGGAGCCCCATGCAAAAAAAAAAGTGTGAGGTGCCCAGCAAAAATCCATACTAGGCCATTATCTGGAGATGCAAACTGGCAGACCATGAAAGGGGGAAAAGAGCATGTGTCCTGAACATGGGGGGGAGGTGCCCGACCGAAGGGGGGTAAAAACCCCAAAAATGACCCACAATGTTAATCCATCATCATTCATGCAGTCCAGCTATATGAATCCATGTCAATCACAATGCTCGATGCCCATTGACCTGCTGAAATCCATCTGTTCCCGTCACTTTACTCCAACTGAATGACAGGTCTGGCGGCTGACATCTGTTATTAACAAAGGAACGATGTATCCCGGGTGACCTCATGGACCATATGCCGTCAATGATGTTACACAGATCCAGTTTACTCATCCACATATCTGGGGATGGTATTTGGATACCCCCCTATTATTAAAGGGGTCCACTAGATTCCAATAGACTTGTCCCCCTCCTTTTCAGGCCTCCCAGTCTGCATGCTAAGATGATGGTCTGGTGTGAAAATTTGGGGTGGGGTGCCTATTTTTTTAGGGGTGGGGTGCCTATTAATGTCCATATCAGATCTCCAGTTAGGATAAGGGTCTCATGGAGAGGAAGAGAATTCCTGGAATCTTTTTCACAAACTGAACAAAGCAGCTGGGGGCTGTCATTTTGCCAGCAATTTACACACACTTATTCTATATAAAGGTCAGTTTTGCTGTAGCAGGTTGTACATATTGCACACATGTGCCACTTTACAGGCAGTGCCAAGGCCTCCCGCAGGCATATTTTTAAAGTGTTTGTTAACCCAAAAAATAGAATAAAGATCCTATTCCCTTAAAGCATGTTATACAGCACAGTGCTTGTGCTGTGTCATTTGGACCCCCAAACCAACTGAAATACCTGGCTGATCCTGCCTGGCTATACCCTTCCCACTGCAAACAGACCACGATAATCATGGCTGCTGAGCCTTGACATCGTGGTCCGTTTGCGTGATTCTGTCAGCCGCAGTCTGCTATCTGTCTCCTGTGTCCTTCTCCCCCCTCCTCCCCCCTCCTCCCCCCTCCCCCCGCCTGTCTTTGCTCTACCAGTGAAGCCCCCCCCAGCTCCTACTGGTCTCATTTCAGCTATTAAATGCTCCCATCCTCTCTGCACGATTATAATAATTGTCCCTGTGCCTGTGTTCTGTAAAAAAAAACTGCATGACTGTACCTGAATGAGATCTGCTCCCACTGCTCAGCTGATTGTCGGTGGCTTGGCTCTCTCCCTCTCCTCTCTCCCCCTCCTCCCCCAGCTGATGTCAGTGGGAGGGCTCAGCCACGCCCACTGCAGCTGTGATATGGAGAGACAAGGGAGGAGAGGAATCAGCTGAGCGCCGGGAACAGAGCTCATACAGGTACAATCGTGCAGTTTTTTTACAGAACACAGGCACAAGGACAATTATTATAATGGCGCAGAGAGGATGGCAGCATTTGTTAAAAGTGCGTTAGCAACCACTTTAATGCAATTTTTAATGTTTCACTTTAAGCATTACTAAAATCCCTGCTCCCTGCCAAACAGAATGTTTACATTTTTTTGCTTTGGTACATGTCCTCCAGGGCATGGCTTAGCCCCCATGCCATTTGTTTGACCATTCCTAGCATATTGGTATAGAAAATTAGCGTCATGCCCCGTACACACGATCAAATTTTCCAACAACAAATGTTGGATGTGAGCTTGTTGGCGGAAAGTCTGACTGTGTGTATGCTCCACACACAGTCGGACTTTCCACCAACAAATGTTGGCTAGCACGTTCTCAAAATTTCCGCCAACAAATGTTTGTTGTTGGACTTTCCGATCGTGTGTACACAAGTCCGTCGGACAAAAGTCCACGCATACTTGGATACTCGGAATCAAGTCTTGTAAAACTAGCGTTCATAATGGAGATATCACGTACGTCTTGTATGTCACTACGTTAGTAATTGTTGGCCAACATTTGTGTATGCAAGACAAGTTGGAGCCAACATCCTTCGAACAAAAATCCATGATTTTGTTGTCAGAAAGTCCGATTGTGTGTACGGGGCATTACTTTTTTTTGGCATTCTGCTCCCACTGACTACAATGGGCTTTAAATTGGGCACCCAAACTTTGCTAATGTTTGCCTAACCTGCCCCGAACTGAGCTCAGGTATGTTTGGTTCATCACTAATCATCACTAATCTAAGTGACTTTAAACTCTAGATCACCCAGGGTGCTGTGGAATCTTAGGGATCCTTCAAATGTTGCTAGGGGTTTCTTCTGCCTCTCGAATAGGTAACCACTGACAATTATTATATTTTTAGATGTCTGTAAGGGAGGCAGCCATACCCCCTACTCATACAATAGGGGCAGACTTCTCACTGACCACCAATATAGTAACATTCTTCCAGTTGGCCACCAGTGCAGTGTTACCCTTCGCCCAGCTCCAATTGTCTTGCTAAGGATTGCAGCCTCTGATTTATTGTGTGGTTCATAGGCATCTAAATGCTATTACCATAGAGGAAGCTTATCCTATTCTACACATTCAAGAATTCTTTGCCACTGTAAGACAGACCAAATTTTCTTTCAAACTCCATTCCACCAGTGGGTATTGGCAGGTCCCTGTCATAAAGGAAGAAGATAGCATTCTTTACTCCACATTCCAGAGGATGATAGTATCCTGCGTTATGGATATAAACTTGGATAGTATCCTGATCTATCTAGACAATGTGTTGGTGTTTTCTGCAACAATTGGGACAATTTTGTACACTTAGATGCTGTGTTGGTCCAGCTGCACCAGTATGGGCTGAAGCTTAAACTCAAGAAGTACGATCTATTCAAGTGTGAGATCAAGTTCCTAGGTCACGTCATCTCCAGACAAGATAAACTCCCAAATCTGGAGAATGTAAAGGCCATACAGGAATGGAAGCCAGCAATGACTGTAGCTGAAGTGCTTTTCTGGGCCTGGCAGGATATTATCAGCATTTTCACTATGCACACCACTCTGCCCTGATTCAAAGGCTTCTATACTGGGTAGGTTGGGGGGTGTCTACAAGAAAGAGAAATGGTGACCAGAACAACAGGATGCATTTGGTTTCTTAAGTGGGCAGCGGATGTTGGCTCCTATGCTGGCATTTAGTGACTTCCCCCTTTTTTCTGGTATAGAAACAACACCAGTACTCAGTGCTTTCACAGATAAACGGTGGCCGGAGAGGGTCATCACTGACGACAATCAGAGCCTACATGTGACTGAAAGGAATCCTGTGAACTATAGCTCCTTCAGGTTGAAGCTGTTGGCTTTGGTGCAGACAGCCATCAAACAATTTGCTGAGTACTTGACATGAGCCAAGTTCAAAGTCTGCATGAATAATAATCCATTGGTGCATCTCCAAACAGCAGAACTTGGTGCTCTGGAGAATTGTTGGGCAAAGTTAAAATTCTTGCATTATCACCTTGGAAAGAGCAACCAGGCAGCAGATGACCTGTCACAGTTCCACTAGCCAGGCCTCACCGAGCTATGGATGTTGAAGCCGAAGCAATAGAAGTCCCTCCCTTGGCTTGAGGAATTCCTAAGAATAGGCCTCAGGTGAACCTCATCCATGTTCTGGAAGAGTATAACTGGGTAGAGATATAGAAAGAGAATCCAGTGGTTGCCCCCATAAAAGAGGCTATACAGTTACTCTGATAGCCCAGTCTAAAGAGAAGGATAGAAGCTATTACCAGAAACCAAGAAAGTGCTAAATGAGTTGTAGCATTGCATCCTGAGGGATGATACACTGTACTGCAGAATAATGTTCCCCAGTGACATGGCTGGTTGAACTGTCAGGGATCCTCTTTGTGGCAGAAGGAATCCATGTAGAACTGGGGTTTCCACAAAATGTTCACCTGGTTCATGAGACAAGCCATGTATTGAGTCTGTTCCAGTTGGTTAAACAAGTCTGCTGACACTGTGTGGTTTGTTCAGTGTCAAAGATGGCTGAGGGTGGGATTCCTCCCCTGACTTGGCACACATGTACCCCACCTGAAATGCTGACCATAAGATTTCTTACACTTGACATGAATGAAAAGATGTAAACCCTCACAGTCTGGTTATGGCAGACCACTTTACCAAATTTGTGGTTGCAGTGCAGACCTGAGAACAGACCACCACCCAGTTGGTGTGAAAGCACTTCTGCACTTAATATGACTGCAGAAGATACATCTAGACCAGGGACTTTGTTTTAAAAGGGAGCTCTTCCAAGATTGGTGTCATTCACTGGAAAGTCACACACTACCATGTACCAACCACAAGGCACTGGGGTAACCACAAGGTAAAAAACTTCCAGTATCTACTTCCTCCCTGCCCCAACTACTTACCTAGCTCCTCATTCGATCCAGCTCTGTGCCTGAGAGCAGCATTGTTACTCCTCACAGGCACAGAGAAAGCAGTGGGAGCCATTGGCTTCAGCTGCTGTCAATCAAATTCTGTGAGGAGAGAGTGTAAGGTAGGCTTGTGGGGTACTGTGTGTGACTATGGACACACAGAGCCTGGCTTGGGAGCAAGCCGAGACATCTGCGTTTGCTATCGGGGCAGATGCAGAAGAGGATGAGCCCAGAGCGCTGGCTGGGGACCGCAAAAGAGAAGGTTTGAGGGTGCTCTGTGCAATATCATTGCACAGAGCAGGTGAGTATAACATGTTTGTTATTTTAAGTATATAAATACATACACTTGCTTTTAATAATTCTTTAAGCTCACACATAATAATTCTTTAAGCTCACTCATAGGTTACCGCCTATTTATCCCATCCTCAGTAGTAGAATGTCCCTGTAAATATTAGTCTTCTATCCCTGACTCAAGCCTGCATTGTACCTAGAAATATTTCTCGCCAATCCTGGTTGATCTCTTCCAGGGCTACTCAGTGATGTAATTCTTTCTGGATTTACACCTACACTGCGTGTATCAACAATGGTGTGCAAAGTGCAGTACAGAGAGATCTGATTAGTTGCGGTTATTTACCAATATCTGCACTTCCTTGCGGCCATTGCACTGTTTATTGAATAAGACTTAAAGTGGAACTAAACTCATCTATTTAATGGTTTCCCAAAGCAGTTATATTCAAGGCATTCCGTGAATGCTAACTGTCATAGTTGCTTGTTCTGTCATCTGAACCGTCAAGCCATCCACTGGCAGGTGTCATAACTGGTCATATGTGCAGCACCATGGTAACTGCAGATCAAACAGATGGCAGCTTCCATGACTGTAAAGAATAGGAGGGTATGGCTCTAAATTTAACATACAGGAGGTACTGGAACACATGTGTTGCAGTGCAGTGGTTATTTTAAAAATAATAGCCAGGTAAGTTTATGCTATGGTGTTTTTAAGCTGCTTGCAAAAATATAGGTTTACATACAAATCCTGTAGAATCAAATTCAGGTAAGTATTTGTAGAGCCAAAGAAAATGAAATACTCCTCAACAATATATAAACAATAGCCAAAAAAGTGCATATATAATATGATCAAGTGTCAAATGTCTCTTCAAATAAAGTTCATCCAAATGTGTAGAAAAGCCAATCCTCCACCATCAGATCTTAATTGGCTGTAAATCTTCCAATGTATGGACACAAACCGTGACCCATTATAATGGAAACTCACCAAACACCTATGCTACAACAAGTGTAGCCAATGTAGCAAACAGTTATGAGCTGAGAATAACTCCCTCTGCAAGCTCCAGTTTAGCGCCTCTTCCTGGGTAACTTCTATGCCTAATAATGGATGCCGCTCCAAGCTATACTGCATAAAGCTATCACAAGGAGCAAACCAAAACTGATCATAGTACAGTAAAATGTATTCATTACTAAAAGCCATTTCATTCAAAAATCCACTATGGAACACAAACGCTGCAGACGGGAGTATATAGCAGCATGACATCAATGCATCGACTCAGCCCAATATGTTTCGTCCAGTAATACATCTCTAGGGAAAACCTGGTGGCCAGAGAACTCTCCCAAAATAAAACAGATTCTATAATCTTGTCAACACTAAATACTCTGTCTGGAGCCCATTAAAGCTTAAAGTGCTACAGGTTGGATGGTAGGTACGCCCCTTCCTAAGCAATTCCTACTACTACCCTATTCCAAAACTTCCTACAATCAACAACTTCAGTTCTGAGACAGGCATGGGAAGAGCAGTATTTCCAGCAACACCGGGTTGCTGATGTGGGGGTGCAGAGAGAGTAGTATATTTAGTTGTGTTATTTCCAGGAGCAAGACATGACTTAGTCTAGAATAGAGACAGTTATATTTCAATTTAATACTTTATGTTGATCAGTGGGTGGTAACACAAGGTAATTTCTTGGAGATGGAGAGCAGTTCTTTTGTAAGAACACTACTGAGCTGGGGGTCGTAGAGATATGAAGATCCAATTGGTTTTCAATTACATTCATCAGTTTTTTTTTTATTCAAATGTATGGAGAGCTAATTTAGACAAAATGGTTTTTGCTCTCTAAGGGATTTAAAATATAATATGCATTACTGCATACGCATTACAACTAATACACATTACTGCATAATCAGACAATATTTTAGCTAGAAGCATATTTTTTTACATAGTGTAAATCATTGTACATAAATCATTTGACTGATTGTAGGGTGAGGCAGAGTAAAAGGTAGTTGTGGCAGGAAAGGATGGGTGTGAGAAGAAGCAGAGAAGGAGCTGATCATGCCTGTGGAAGGCAGGGAGCAGCAGCTGCTTATAGACCTTTTGAAGATATAGGCAAACCATCAGCTGACTGTGGAACCCTGAGAGGATAAGAGAGGGGGTAGAAAACAGCCATTTGTGGACTTGGCATAGGAGTTGGTAGAGGGGGCAAGTAGGGACTGTTTGTGGTGCATAAAGAGAGCATAGTAAAATATGGTCAGAGTTGGAGTTGAAGGAGTGAGGAAGAAGTGGCAGCTGACCATGGAATGGAAAGGAGGAAAGGAAGAGCAGAAGCCAGGCAGAGGCCTAGGGCTCAAACAAGTCACAGTATGAGCCAATCAAAACTCAGAGGGAGGAGAGATAAGGAAAAGTAGGATGAAAGGTGATGAGAATAAGCAAAACAAGGACAATTAATTTGGTCAGGGAGGAAGAGAGGAAGGAGGTCACTGGGAGTTTTCTGGGTGGCGGAAGTGATCAGGTTTTACTGGGATAAGATGTAAAGAATAGGCTGATCACTGACCCAAGGGTGAGAAAGAAAAGGTGCTGGCCATAGATAAGGAGGAGGGGAGAGAAGAGGTCAATTAAGAGCTAATTGTACACAAGGGATAGAGACAGCAGAATAAGAGCTGTAGGGGAGGTGCTTCGTGGAAAGGGAAAGAAATTAGTACAATGGTCCCTCATGCATATTTAATAAATTTAAGATGACATTTATGTGCTTGGGAGTTCATCCAGGGCACAGAGGAGACAGTGTTCAAAGACAACATACTTTAGAAAGGACAACATTGCGGAGATGGGGGAGTGTCACAGAATGTCAGCAATACTGAAACAAAAAAGTGGCAATAAGGCAGCAGCCTGAGAACTATAAGATTCAGTAACACAAAAAAACAAAGAAAATCAAAGAGTGTGTTATGCTCAATACAGCATAAAGATTTATGATGGAGAGAGGTGTGAACAGATGCAGACAGGATCTGACTCCATGCAGCTTATTTTCAGTTTTCCACAGCAGTGTCAAAGATTTCTATTTAGTCAAACTGCTATTTTTTCCACTGATGATTACATAGCAATGGCAGTATGACTTTAAAATTTAAAGGGAATTTAAGTATTTTACCATGCTGTATAAAATTTTGATGTTTGGTAGATGTGCTTTGGAAATCATGGCATAATTACCCACCCATTAGCAATACCCATAATGGTATTAAGTGACTAGGATTGTTATTTTAATATTAAAAATCATTAAAATAATCAAATATACTAAAAAGACAAGTATATATTTATTATTCTTGTTTACGTAGCTGTGATTTGTTATATTTTCTGACGTCATTAATCTCAGACGGTATACTGTTTTGTGTGTTGAAAAGAACAGCTGACCAAAGCTTATACGTTGTGTTTTTTTCCCTGAGATTCCCCTTCCCCCTCTGTTCTTTCTGATCTCACTTATAATTGGAATAGTGGAAACCATGGAAACCATCCATTCACTTATGTCAGATGGGCTGGATGCTATAAAATATGTATAGATGAGGAGGGCCATTTGAATAAACAGGAAATAGGCTTGTTTTCACCTCTGGTGTGTCATTAGAAACGTGTTCTGTTTTTTGTTTTTTTTCATATAAATGTTTAAAATTTATATTATACAGACCTGCTTTCTGAAAAGCACAGACATGCTGGTATTTAAGGAGAAATTTTTTAAACAAAAGTGCAGAAACACTGTCACTATGACATCATGGTATAACAATGTTGTAATTACTTACTGAGCCCTTGGAATTGCATGCATTATTGTAATCCATAGGAAAAAAAAAAAAAGAAAAAGACCAAGCTCGGAAGAAGTAAGCTAAATGAATTCAAACTGCTGTAAATCTTTATTTTATTTTATCTATCTATCTATCTATCTATCTATCTATCTATCTATCTATCTATCTATCTATCTATCTATCTATCTATCTATCTATCTATCTATCTATCTATCTATCTATCTATCTATCTATCTATCTGTAAGAAGGGAATTCTGTGACCTCATACAACCTCCAGCTGTGCCCTGAGAAACTAGGTTAAGGAATACAGTTATATGATGCTCATATTTGAATGAGCTAGGAGAGCCCTCTGCAGGTTACCGTAGTTTATTGAATTCTATTACATTTATTGTCTTTGAGAGACTACTGTAGAGTATTAGCTTGTGGAAATCTATCATTCAAATTGATTGTTTTATCTGACATACCGGTGCTTGGTGAGCCAATACAATTAAAATTAACTGTGTACCATGTGTGATGGGCTTCTTTATTAATACAAAAAATAAATAAAATACAGTGGTGGGGTAATGCAAAGTTCTAAATTAGAAATCACCATTAGTTATTATTATTATTAAGGTACTTATATAGCGCTTTACATATACATTGTACATTCACATCAGTCCCTACTCTCAAGGAGTTTACAATCTAAGGTCCCTAACTCACATTCATATACTAGGGCCAATTTAGACAGAAGCCAATTAACCTAACAGCATGTCTTTGGAGTGTGGGAGGAAACTGGAGTACCCGGAGGAAACCCACGCAGGCACAGGGACAACATGCAAACTCCAGGCAGGTAGTGTTGTGGTTGGGATTCAACCCAGTGACCCTTTTTACTGCTAGGCAAGAGTGCTACCCACTACACCACTGTGCGGTCCCAGATAGTTACTTAAAGGGATATTAAAGGCAACTATAAAGAATTACCATGTTCCCTGCTGCTTCATTTTGTAAAGTTTGCCTTTCCACTGCTACAGCTTGCTCCCTTAAATACTAGCCTTCTCTCTGGTTCTAGGGTGGCTCTCTGATGCTACCAGCACCTACACACACAGACAGCCAGGCAGCACTACAAAAACAGAAAAGACGTATGCACACTGGCACAAGACATGATGGGATTTGTAGTCTCACTGAATCGTAACAGTGACAACATTTGGGGGAAGCTCTGTGGTTCGGGGAAGCTCTGTCTAGGACACAGGAGTAGAAGGGAGTATACAGTACTTTTAATGTAAGTGCTTATGTACGGTTTGCTAATAAAAGTTTGATTATGTTGTAACAAGCTAATGAAAAAAAAAATAATCATACAATCCCATATACACAATCCTTCACCCACAGTTGATTCAGAGCAAGGAGAAAAACCCCAGCAAAGCATGATCCAATTTGCTACAGCAGGGGAAAAAAAATCCTTCCTGATCACCTGAGAAGCAATCGGATTCTCCCTGGATCAACTTTACCTATAAGTGTTAATGCCCAGTAATATTATGTACATTTAGGAAAGAACCCAGGCCTTTTTTAAAGCAATCTACTAAGCTTGCCAGAACCACCTCTGGAGGGAGTCTTTTCCACATTTTTTACAGCTCTTACTGTGAAGAAACCTTTCCGTATTTGGAGATGAAATCTTTTTTCCTCTAGACGTAAAGAGTGCCCCCTTGTCCTCTGTGATGACCTTAAAATGAATAACTCAACACCAAGTTCACTATATGGACCACTTATGTATTTGTACATGTTGATCATATCTCCTCTTCTCAAGAGAGAATACATTCAGTTCCTCTAATCTTTCCTCATAGCTGAGCTCCTCCATGCCTCTTAGTTGGTTTAATAAAAAAATGAGACTTTAGTAAATCATATTATGCTTTCATGCCTTTGATTTTGTCATTAAAACTTCCTCAGAAAAGTGATTACTGCATTATCCCAGTATGGAAGTCAGGGACAAAGTTCTGACCCTGCCAGTCTTTCAGATCTTGATCTTATTAGCCAAATCTGACAGATCTGGTTATTTTTTACTTATTTTATGTATTACAGGTACTTATATAGTGCTGTCAATTTACGCAGAGCTTTACATATGTATTGTACACTTACATCAATCCCTGCCCCAAAGTAGCTTACAATCTAAGGTCTCTAACGCACATTCATACATACTCTTATGGGGCATACACACGGTCGGACTTTTCGTCTACAAAAGTCCGACAGCCTGTCCGACAGACTTCCGGCGGACTTTTGGCAGACTTGCGGCGGACTTGTGGCAGACTTTCTAACGAACGGACTTGCCTAAACACGACCACACAAAAGTCCGACGGATTCGTACGTGATGACGTACACCAGACTAAAATAAGGAAGTTCATAGCCAGTAGCCAATAGCTGCCCTAGCGTGGGTTTTTGTCCGTAGGACTAGCATACAGACGAGCGGACTTCGGGGTCCGTTGTAGTTACGACGTAAAGATTTGAAGCATGTTTCAAATCTAAAGTACGTCGGATTTGAGGCTAAAAAAGTACGTTGAAAGTCCGGAGAAGCCCACACACGATCGGATTACCAGCCAGCTTTAGTCCGTCAGCGTCCGTTGGACTTTTGTAGACGAAAAGTCCGACCGTGTGTACGCGGCATTACCGTTGGCCAATTTAGACAGGAATGTGTAGGGAAAGGGGTGAAAATACTGCCCTAAACCAACAAAATGCATGAAAAAAATGATATAATAAAATTATTGAATGAGCTGCTAACACACAAAAAAACAAGTCCAAATAGCAATATCAAAATTAGTATAGCACTAGAAAATAATGACTAATTAAAAATAAAAAACACAAAACAACTGGACAACCTCAAATCAAAGAAGGTGAAAGTAAATTCAGAATAACCTGGAAACAAAAACAAAGTGTCATCTAAACGTGCACCAAAGTGCTGTGGAGAGATAGCAATGAACTACAATGATCGAATGACCAAATGTCCACATGTATAGTGTCCAATAAATGGAAAACCTTCTCTTTAATCTTCAACCGAAGCAGAAAATGTGTGGTCACAATGGACCAAAAATGCACCAATAAACATTAGAGGGCATTCAGATGAGAGGGTGGGTACTCTTACCGAATCAGGTGGACGCACATACCGTATGGCAGTGCGTGTATAAGGCTTATGGTACTGGATCCCCAGTGGTGAGGTGATGCCAAGCTGGATGGTGACACAAAGACCGCAAACTCCAATCCACTCGAGGTTGGGTGGTGGTTCCAAGGCGAAGGTTCCAAAACGATCAGTGGCCAAACCGATCCAAAATGGTGATAGTCAGAAGGTGGTCCTCAGTGCTCAAACTTTTCTTGTCTAAATCCACGTTCTCAGACGTTTCCATCAAATTTTTTTGTTCAATTTAGACAGGAGACAAATAACCTACCAGCATGTCTTTAGAATGTGGGAGGAAACCAGAGTACCCAGGGGAAACCTATGCAGGTTACTTGATATCTGGATAATATAGAGCAGCGGTTGGCTACCTTGGCACTCCAGCTGTGCTGAAACTACAAATCTCACCATACCTCTGCTTTTGAAAGTCCTGCCTGTGGCTGTCAGAGTCTTTCAATGCCTCATGGGGTTTCTAGTTCTGAAACAGCTGGAGTGCTGAGGTTGTCCTCCCCTGATATAGAGAATGAAGCTGGCCAAACACAGGCTAACTCTCACCAGCACTACTCAGCTTGACAAAAGTCAATATTACAATCTACTTTTGTCAAAGGAGCCTGCACAGACACTGGAGTAACAGTCAAGTGGGAAAGGGCCTCCATTTCTGACCACAGGACTCCAGTCCTCAAAGGGTTAAGGGCCTCTAGGAAGCAGCTCTTAAAAACAGGAAGTAGTATTAGGTGTGAGTAGGATTGGTGGTAAGCAGGGCTTTTTTTCTCAGAAAATAGGTGCAGGAACTCAGAAAATAGGTGCAGGAACCCCTAAAACCCCCTCCCCCACACACACTTTCCAAACCCCATCAAATAGTGGGTGTGGTCAAATTTCACTAACAATGGGAGGGTATTAAAGGGGCATTAAATACCCTCCTTAAGAGCTTTACCATCTACCACATGTCTTACTTTTGTTGCGTTATAAAATTGAAGCATCCAGCTGGCTCTGGTATCTCCCCGCACACACTGTAGGTACCTCCTTCTCTCTAACTTACAGGGAGATCATCCAGTGGATGTCGGCATATGGAATTCTCCCCGACACCTGCATCTCCCTTGTCCCCATCCTGCACTCAGTGGGAGCCGCTCAGGAGATCAAATCTGTCTGAGCTGTTGGGAGACAAGCTTTCACTGGTAAACACGGAAGACTTCTGTGTTTACTAGTAATAGTGCTGAGCAGGGAGCAATGGGTCTGATTCAGAGGTGGTAGAACTGAGTTCCACCAAATTCCAGCTGAAAAAAAGCCCTGGTGGTAAGACACCTGTTTGGAGAGCTTGCAGTTTGTTGGAAGCTGCCAAATAGCCCGATGGGGACTGTGCTAAACCCTGGGGTAAAGACCCATCCACAAACTCTATGTTCCTTTGTATTTTTTTTTTTGTGCTGAAGATAAGCGGACTTTCTGTTGTGTTTCATTCTTCTGTTGCTGCTGGAAGCATTTTTTTGAGTTTTCTTTGAAAATCAACACCTCTTTGTTTAAGAGCCCTTTCACACTGAGGCAGTTTTCAGGCGTTTTAGCGTTAAAAATAGCACCTGTAAAGTGCTTGAAAACTGCCTTTCATGCCTCCCCAGTGTGAAAGCCCGAGTGCTTTCACACTGGGACGATGCACTTGCGGGACGGGAAAAAGTTCTGCAAGCAGAATCTTTGGGGAGGTGTAGGAGCGCTGTATACAGCGCTCCTACACAGCCCCTGCCCATGGGAATGAATTTGCAGCACTTCTGAAGTGCCTGTAAAGTGATTTGGAAGCGCTGCAACACGGATGATTTTAACCCTTTTTTCGGCCACTAGCGTGGGTTAAAAGCGCCCGGCTAGTGGCCAAAAAAGCACCGGTAAAACTACGATAAATCGCTTTACCACTAACAGACCCGCTGCCCCAGTGTGAAAGCAGCCTAAATTTACCGGCTTTGCACTCGATCCTGTGGAGCTACTTCCCCCCCCAAAACATTGCAATATATATATATATATATATATATATATATATATATATATATATATATATATATATATATAGTATATGTACTGATAAGTATTGGATATAAATAAATATACAACTACCAAAAAACTTACTTAAATAGATATCATGATCAAGTGCATATAAAGGGTGCAGTGATTTTATTGCTGTTATTATAATGCATTGCAGTGTTTGTTTTCTTTTTCTTCTATTTTTACTTTGGTTTCATTTTTTTGTTGGGTTGATTCTATGCACTGTAGCGTGATGCAACGTGTTGCAGAGCGTTGTAATGAGTTGTGATGTCTGCCCGAACAGACCCTATACAAAGTAAAGGCTTTTTGCCTTGTTTGAATTGGCACTGCATTGGGCAATACTGCCACATGCACTTCAAAGGGACTGGTGCTAAGCAGCCCCATAACCAGATCAGGCACTAAACCCATCTTTGATGGGTTTTAATGTGTCAGTTAACTTTTCCATGTATGGGTTTGTTAAGATAAAATCTGAGCTCTTGGGTTTCTGTTTGGCTGCCACAGATTACCAAATCATGTTTTATCTACAAATGTATTAATACAGATCCTGAAAATACTGTATATGTGAAGGATAAAATATATCATTTAAAAATACAAAAGGAAAACACATCTATGAGTCTTGGTTTTTGGCATTGCATTAATTCTTAAATTCCTTGATGATGTATATATTTCACATTTTTCCTTTATGACAGGTTTATAATATAGTGTTTCTGGAAACACACCATTATGGAAAAGCTGGAATTGCATAAATTCTTCATAAGGTAATAAGACAGGCTGACGTTGTGGAATAATACATTCAAACTCTCAGACCTTCTGCCTGCAACAAATGATATTTGAATAGCTGTGGCAGGAATCCTCCAACTCCCTAGAAGGAATATGCTACTCAGACAGCTGAGATATTACACTCCAGACATAAAGCAGACATGCATTTTTACTTAATAAGCTCATGCTCTCTCTTTTTTTTATTCTGTCTATAATTGGTCACTGTTGGTTTTAGTGTGAGCATATAATTACAGCACACTAACCTATAATACAGTATATAAACCATCCTGGATATGATGCATTCTCAGCAGGTTCCCTCTAAGGAAGGTGTTAACCTGTGCCTGTTCAGTTAAATGTGTATAGTTTTGCTAGCTTAAAGCATAACTCCATAATCTCCATTCAAAACTGAGGATTGTCAAATTTGATCATTAAAAAATGAAAGTGTATACTGTGACTAGAGAATGCCTTTAATAAATACAATTGTGAGCAGCTCAGTATACATAACATAAAGGTATGGCCCAAAAAATCCCTTGCAACCTTTTTCTAAATAGAGTAAATTACTCCTTCCCCACTAAGCATTATGCTTTTTTCAGCCTTTTTTACCATTGATAATATATCTCATAATCCTTTCCACAGTCACCTACCCTCAAGCTGAGCACATACCTGAAAAAGTTCCTATGTAAGGTTATACAATATGTATGACACAGTACAGCAACAGTAAGACCTGAGCTTTATTGTCAATGTGTCTTCAACTGAGAATGAATGGAAACAATACCAGTGATTTCAAGGAGGGAGTTTATGCCCTGCTTGCTATTTTAGTTTGTTACCCACACACATAGCACATGGCTAGTGTGGGACCAATATGGCAGTATTTTTCCCTTTGCCCTTTAGGAGCTAGAATAGCTTGACTTTATACCAGGGCTTTTTTTCAGCTGGAACTTGGTGGAACTCAGTTCCACCACCTCTGAATCAGGCCCTTTGCTCCCTGCTCAGCACTATCACTGGTAAACACAGAAGTCTTCTGTGTTTACCAGTGAAAGCTTGTCTCCCAGCAGGTCAGACAGATTTGATCTCCTGAGTGCCTCCCACTGAGTGCAGGATGGGGACAAGGGAGATGCAGGTGTCGGGGGAAATTCCATATGCCGACACCCCACTGGATGATCTCCCTGTAAGTTAGAGAGAAGGAGGTACCTACAGTGTGTGCGGGGAGATACTAGAGCCAACTGGATGCTTCAATTTTATAACGCAACAAAAGTAAGACATGTGGAAGATGGTAAAGCTCTTAAGGAGGGTATTTAATGCCCCTATAATACCCCCCCCCCCACTGTTAGTGAAATTTGACCACACCCACTATTTGGTGGGGCTTGGAAAGTCTGTGTGGGGGAGAAGGGTTTTAGGGGATCGTGGTTGAATTCCTGCACCTATTTTCTGAGAAAAAAAAGCCCTGCTTAATACTATAAGCAAGCATTTAATTCAGCCTTTTTCAACCAGGGTGCCTTCTACTTAAGCACTTTCTACGTGTATTTTTTGTGCTTAAAGTGGAGTTCAACCCAGATTTTTTTTTTTGCTAATCCGTTCTGTTACGCTGCATTAAATACTTGAATGCATGTGGATTAATAAATTTCCTGTTCAATTCCTGGAACTCACGTTTGTTTTCTTCTTTGCAGACCACTTCCATCTTCACTATGGGCATGTGAAGGCAACTAGGAGTCTGTTCCGGTATATGGTGCTACTGGTTACCCAGCATGCACCTCCCGCTCTTGCGCGTGTGCAGTATACACAGGCCATAGCTCAGGAATATTATCTTGTTGTCATAACAATGGACCCGCTGATGCCTGTTTTCTCCTGGGATTGATGACACGCATCTCCCAGGAGATATTGCAAAGCCGAAAATGACACGCGCGTCCCTGCCCGTGAAGGAGGAAGTGAGAATAGAATAAAGAATTACTAAAGTAAGTAATCAAGAAAAAAAAAATTATATGCCAATTTGTAATTACTGCACACATTACTGCTGGATGGTGAGGACTTCAAAATGTGGGTGGAACTCCGCTTTAATATTTTAACGAGATATACATTTTTCAGACTTATGCATGTCCCACTACCAGGCCTTTATTGGATACAGAGTACTGACCTGTCTGACTTCAATCTCTGCAAGCTTGTTCCAGGTCAATGACTTAGAAAGTAATAATACTGGTGGATCAGCATTGTGGCCAACCAACTAGCAATTATCTTAAACAAGAATGTAGCAAGTAAGGACAGGGAGAAAATTCTAAACCACAGGAATAAATGTACTGTATATTTTACTGGATCATCAGTGTCTTTCAAATTAGTAAAAAAAAACGACTTTACACCTTCCTTGGCTTTCAAAATTTAAAATTATCAAAATATTGTGAAGATGTATCTCAAATGTCCACAATACAGCTCTTTGCCATCTAGAACAAAGAAAGAGGAACGACAATTTCATTTTTAATCAAGGCACATCTTATTCTGAAAATACATTACCTTGCAAGAGCCACTCCTACTGGAGATATATCAACTTTGGATGCATGGTGTAAATTCATTATCCCATGCTCGCCTTCAGGACTTCTCCAGAGCCTCCCCCATCCTCTTGAATGCTCTACCCCAATAGGTCCGATTTTCTCCTACTTTAGCCACTTTCAGACGATCCCTGAAAACTCATCTCTTCAGAGAAGCCTATCTGGCCCCCACCTAACAACTGTACATTTATCTTCTCAATCAGCACATCACCCACAGTTATTACCTCTTGTATCTCTTGACCTCCCCTCTTAGATTGTAAGCTCTAAGGAGCAGGGCCCTCTGATTCCTACTGTATCAAATTGTATTGTATTTGTACTGTCTACCCTCAAGTTGTAAAGCGCTACGTAAACTGTTGGCGCTATATAAATACTGTATAATAATAATAATAATAATAATAATCATAAAGTCTGGTTTTTTTTAACATGGTGGAGCAATACTAGGATACCAGTCTCCAGATGTAAATGGCAGTAAAGAATGAATAATGCTGATTAAGCGGACAGACAGTAGTTTTTGATGGATTTTATCAGATTGTCTGAGATTATAATAATTGTAATTTATGCAACTGCAAACCAAATCCAATTACAGGTTAATTTCATCAGATGCTGTTAAATATGCATAGTGCATTTCCAGACCCTCACATGTGAAATCACAATTAAATATTTGGTTTAGCAGAGAATTTAGGATCAGGCAGTCTACAGTACTACATGCACTATACATTTAGAAGAAAAAAACATAAGAAGAACATTAATACTTTATACAGTAATCCTGCCGTATGAATACTGACTATTCCTATAGTCTGACATTAGAAACAAATCTCAAACTGATTGTTGCTTAGTGAACTTTAGTTTATGAAAATTAATACTGACATTAATTTTAATAAAAGTAAAGTTCATAACTGTTCTTCCACATAATAACAGCAGTTTGTCTTGAAAGAAAGCCATTAACCTTGTACAGTATTGTACAGTTCAAGGTGAAAATATCAGTTTGTCATTTTTGAAGACGACATTCGTAGATGTTCTTAGAAGTTGCCATGGTTATCACTTGCATCACTATGACATCAAACACATAAAAAAAATGTCTTTAAATAAATTATGTAACATTTGTTATTGTTTTCCTTATTTTCTCCATAGGATTTTAATAGTGGCAGCCTTGCTCTAGCCAAGTCCAAGGACTTTAATCCACAACACACAGGAAAAATCTACCAGATTCACTTGAATGTCTCTCACTTCGATATGGATGCAAAAAATATCATAATAAGGTTAAAATATTACTTAGAAGGTCTGTTTTTGTTTTACCACGTTTTTAAGGTAAACAATACACAAAATGAAATTTTTATATTTAATGCAAACATGTATAATATTTTTTGTAACGTTAAAGCGGGGGTCCACCCACACCACAAAAAACAAAATATTAAAAGCCAGCAGCTACAAATACTGCAGCTGCTGACTTACCTGTCCCAGGGTCCAGCGATGTCGGCAGGGGACGCCGAGAACCCGCTCGGTTCTCAGCAGCTGCCGCCGCCATCCTAGGTGAGGGAATCAGGAAGTGAAGCGTAGCGACTTCACTTCCCGGTTCCCTACTGCGCATGCGCGAGTCGCGCTGCGTGTCCCAAGTGGTCCCCGCTCTCTCCTGGGAGCTGTGTGGTTCCCAGGAGACAGCGCGGAGGGACGGGAAGTGGCATAGACACCCATGGGAGTCTATGCCGGAAGTGGGTGCAAATACCCGTCTTAGACAGGTATCTGCAGCCCCCTACCCCCTGAAAGGTGCCAAATGTGACACCGGAGGGGGGGAGGGTTCCGAAAAGCGGAAGTTCCATTTTTGTGTGGAACTCCGCTTTAAAGGCCACATTTACTTTTAAAAATAAAGATTAGGCAAAAGGCATAGTATTTACCTTCAAAGAGATGTGTCCCTTGTGCTGCTGTGTATGAATTAAGTAAGAATGTTCCTCCTCTGATGCCCCCTACCCCCGCTGCTGTAATCTTTCAGTGTGTGTGTGTGTGTGTGTGGGGGGGGGGTTAATAGACTAAAGGGAGCTGTCACAGGCACTTATTAAGAGCACCCGACTATGATTACAAGACCTGGGCAGACATAGCAGGTATAGTTGGCCACGCTTGCTGGGTGTCTGTGACAGCTCTCATATTTCTATTAACCCTTTCCACCGTATTTCCTAGGGGCAGGAAGATTTCTGTGAAACAAGGACACAACAACACAAGGGACACATAACACTGCTTGTTCTTTATATTTTTTTTTAACAAAACCTAGGCTTAAAATTTTTCCTGTTGCTAGAATTTGGAACTTATCGGTAACAAAATGTATTGCCTTTTTGGTTTTTTTTACATTGGTGGGGTTTGTTAACCTTTATATTTACTGTATGTTGAAGATTTTTTAATAAAATAGAATTTTAAGGTTGTATTAGATTTTTTGTTATTTCTAAAATGTTTCAATGTGCAATTAGTTTTTTCTTGGGATATATAATTACAACTTTATATCAGTTTGTTGTATTTTTTTACCTGATGTTTGTACAGTGGGGACGGAAAGTATTCAGACCCTCATACATTTTTCACTCTTTGTTATATTGCAGCCATTTGCTAAAATCATTTAAGTTATTTTTTTTTTCCTCATTGTTGTACACACAGCACCCCATATTGACAGAAAAACACAGAATTGTTGACATTTTTGCAGATTTATTAAAAAAAGAGAAACTGAAATATCACATGGTCCTAAGTATTTAGACCCTTTGCTCAGTATTTAGTAGAAGCACCCTTTTGATCTAATACAGCCATGAGTCTTTTTCTGAAATATGCAACAAGTTTTTCACACCTGGATTTGGATCCTCTGCCATTCCTCCTTGCAGATCCTCTCCAGTTCTGTCAGGTTGGATGGTAAACGTTGGTGGACAGCCATTTTTAGGTCTCTCCAGAGATGCTCAATTGGGTTTAAGTCAGGGCTCTGGCTGGGCCATTCAAGAACAGTCATGGAGTTGTTGTGAAGCCACTCCTTCGTTATTTTAGCTGTGTGCTTAGGGTCATTGTCTTGTTGGAAGGTAAACCTTCGGCCCAGTCTGAGTTCCTGAGCACTCTGGAGAATGTGTTCGTCCAGGATATCCCTGTACTTGGCCGCATTCATCTTTCCCTCGATTGCAACCAGTCGTCCTGTCCCTGCAGCTGAAAAACACCCCCACAGCATGATGCTGCCACCACCACGCTTCACTGTTGGGACTGTATTGGACAAGTAATGAGCAGTGCCTGGTTTTCTCCACACATACCGCTTAGAATTAAGGCCAAACAGTTCTATCTTGGTCTCATCAGACCAGAGAATCTTATTTCTCACCATCTTCAGGTGTTTTTTAGCAAACTCCATGCAGGCTTTCATGTGTCTTGCACTGAGGAGAGGCTTCCGTCGGGCCACTCTGCCATAAAGCCCCGACTGGTGGAGGGCTGCAGTGATGGTTGACTTTCTACAACTTTCTCCCATCTCCCGACTGCATCTCTGGAGCTCAGCCACAGTGATCTTTGGGTTCTTTTTTACCTCTCTCACCAAGGCTCTTCTCCCCTGATAGCTCAGTTTGGCCTGACGGCCAGCTCTAGGAGGGGTTCTGGTCATCCCAAACATCTTCCATTTAAGGATTATGGAGGCCACTGTGCTCTTAGGAACCTTAAGTGCAGCAGAAATTTTTTTGTAACCTTGGCCAGATCTGTGCCTTGCCACAATTCTGTCTCTGAGCTCTTCAGGCAGTTAGGCCCCTTTCACACTTATACGACTTCAAAGTCGCACGATTTTACCGCGATTTTGCGGCCGCGATTTTGCCGCTATTTTACCGCGATTTGCCGCGATTTTACCGCGATTTGGGAGCAGTACTACTTTGCCACGTTTTTGGCATTAACAAATTAAAACATACAGTAGTTGGTATGAATCATAAGGGGAAACTCCACGCCAAGTTTTAAATAAAAAAACTGGCGTGGGTTCCCCCCCAGGGACATACCAGGCCCTTAGGTCTGGTATGAATTGTAAGAGGAACCCCCCTACGCCGAAAAATCGGCGTGGGGGTCCCCCCAAAATCCATACCAGACCCTTATCCGAGCAGGCAGCCCGGCCGGTCAGGAATGGGGGTGGGGACGAGCTAGCGGCCCCCCCCCTCCTGGACCGTACCAGGCCGCATGCCCTCAACATGGGGGGGTGGGTGCTTTGGGGCATGGGGGGCACCCTGCGGGCCCCCCCACCCCAAAGCACCTTGTCCCCATGTTGATGAGGACAAGGGCCTCTTCCCGACAACCCTGGCCGTTGGTTGTCGGGGTCTGCGGGCGGGGGGCTTATCGGAATCTGGGAGCCCCCTTTAATAAGGGGGCCCCCAGATCCCGGCCCCCCACCCTATGTGAATGAGTATGGGGTACATGGTACCCCTACCCATTCACCTAGGGAAAAAAAGCATCAATAAAAAACACACTACACAGGTTTTTAAAATAATTTATTAGGCAGCTCCGGGATCTTCTTCCGACTTCGGGGGTCCTCTTCTGACTTCGGGGGTCTCTCTGGCGTCCGCATCTTCTGCCGGCTCCACCGCTATCTTCTGGCGCTCTTTTGCCAGCGGTGGTCCGGACCTCTGGATCGTCTTCTTCCCTCTTCTCTTCCAGAGATGTTGACACGACGCTCTCTCCAGCCAGAATGGTCTCTGTGCGCTCCGCAACTGACTTATATAGGCGGTGGCCCCGCCCCCTTATGCCGTCACAGTCCCTGGGCATGCTGGGACTGTGACGTTTTAGGAGGCGTGGTCACTGGGTGAGGACCACGCCCCCTTATGACGGCACAGTCCCAGCATGCCCCGGGACAGTGACCTCATAGGGGGCGGGGCCACCGCCTATATAAGTCAGTTGCGGAGCGCACAGAGACCATTCTGGCTGGAGAGAGCGTCGTGTCAACATCTCTGGAAGAGAAGAGGGAAGAAGATGATCCAGAGGTCCGGACCACCGCTGGCAAAAGAGCGCCAGAAGATAGCGGTGGAGCCGGCAGAAGATGCGGACGCCAGAGAGACCCCCGAAGTCAGAAGAGGACCCCCGAAGTCGGAAGAAGATCCCGGAGCTGCCTAATAAATTATTTTAAAAACCTGTGTAGTGTGTTTTTTATTGATGCTTTTTTTCCCTAGGTGAATGGGTAGGGGTACCATGTACCCCATACTCATTCACATAGGGTGGGGGGCCGGGATCTGGGGGCCCCCTTATTAAAGGGGGCTCCCAGATTCCGATAAGCCCCCCGCCCGCAGACCCCGACAACCAACGGCCAGGGTTGTCGGGAAGAGGCCCTTGTCCTCATCAACATGGGGACAAGGTGCTTTGGGGTGGGGGGGCCCGCAGGGTGCCCCCCTTGCCCCAAAGCACCCACCCCCCCATGTTGAGGGCATGCGGCCTGGTACGGTCCAGGAGGGGGGGGGCCGCTAGCTCGTCCCCACCCCCATTCCTGACCGGCCGGGCTGCGTGCTCGGATGAGGGTCTGGTATGGATTTTGGGGGGGACCCCACGCCGATTTTTCGGCGTAGGGGGTTCCCCTTAGATCCATACCAGACCTAAGGGCCTGGTATGCCCCTGGGGGGGAACCCACGCCGGGTTTTTCATTTAAAACTTGGCGCAGCGTTCCCCCTCTGGATTCATACCAGACAGCTGTCAGCACTGCCTGTCGCTCATCGGGAAAGGAAAGAAAAGTTTTCCTTTCCCGAATAGCGAGGCCAGGCTTGTGCTTACAAAGTCGTGCTGAAGTCGTGTCTATATAATATTCAGGCACGACTTGCATGCTACTTCAGGGTTTAACATTGAGGTCTATGGAGTACAACTCGCATAGAAGTTGGACCAAAGTAGTGCAGGGACTACTTTCAAGTCGGCACGACTTAAAGTCGTGCCAATATGAATGGTAGTCATTGAAAATCATGGAGAATGACTTGTCATACGATTTTGCAGTACAAAATCGTGGGACAAGTCGTATAAGTGTGAAAGGGGCCTTACTTTGACCTCATGATTCTCATTTGCTCTGACATGCACTGTGAGCTGTAAGGTCTTATATAGACAGGTGTGTGGCTTTCCTAATCAAGACCAATCAGTATAATTAAACACAGCAGGACTCAAATGAAGGTGTAGAACCATCTCAAGGTTGATCAGAAGAAATGGACAGCACCTGAGTTAAATATATGAGTGTCACAGCAAAGGGTCTGAATACGTAGGACCATGTGATATTTCAGTTTTTCTTTTTTAATAAATCTGCAAAAATGTCAACAATTCTGTGTTTTTCTGTCAATATGGGGTGCTGTGTGTACATTAATGAGGAAAAAAAGTGAACTCAAATGATTTTAGCAAATGGCAGCAATGTAACAAAGAGTGAAACATTTAAGATATATATATCTATATATATATAGATATATATACATACACACACACACACACACACAGTGCCTTGAAAAAGTATACATACCCCTTGAAATTTTTCCCCTTTTGTAATGTTACAACCAAAAATGTAAATGTATATTATTGGGATTTTATGTGATAGACCAACACAAAGTGGCACATAATTGTGAAGTGGAAGGGAAGTGATAAATTGTTTTCAAGATTTTTTACAAATAAATATGTGAAAAGTGTGGCGTGCATTTGTATTCAACCCCCCCCCTGAGTCAATACTTTGTAGAACCAACTTTCGCTGCAATTACATTTGCAAGTCTTTTTGGGGTTGTCTCTACCAGCTTTGCACATCTAGAGAGTGAAATTTTTGCCCATTCTTCTTTGCAAAATAGCTCAAGCTCTGTCAGATCGGATGGAGAGTGTCTGTGAACAGCAATTTTCAAGTCTTGCCACAGATTCTCAATTGGATTTAGGTCTGGACTTTGACTAGGCCATTCTAACACATGAATATGCTTTGATCTAACCATTCCATTGTAGCTCTAGCTGTATGTTTAGGGTCGTTGTCCTGCTGGAAGGTGAGCCTCTGGCCCAGTCTCAAGTCTTTTGCAGACTCTGACAGGTTTTCTTCTAAGATTGCCCTGTATTTGGCTCCATCCATCTTCCCATAAACTCTGACCAGCTTCCCTGTCCCTGCTGAAGAAAAGCATTCCCACAACATGATGCTGCCACCGCCATGTTTCATGGTGGGTATGGTGTGTTCAGGGTGATGTGCAGTGTTAGTTTTTCGCCACACATAGCGTTTTGCTTTTAGGCCAAAAAGTTAAATTTTGGTCTCATCTGACCAGAGCACCTTCTTCCACATGTTTGCTGTGTCCCCCACATGGCTTCTCGCAAACTGGAAATGGGAATTCTTATGGCTTTCCTTCAACAACGGCTTTCTTCTTGCCACTTCCATAAAGGTCAGATTTGTGGAGTGCACGACTAATAGTTGTCATGTGGACAAATTCTCCCACCTGAGCTGTGGATCTCTGCAGCTCCTCCAGAGTTACCATGGGCTACTTGGCTGCTTCCCTGATTTATGCTCTCCTTGCCCAGCCTGTCAGTTTAGGTGGATGGCCATGTCTTGGTAGGTTTGCAGTTGTGCCATACTCTTTCCATTTTCGGATGATGGATTGAACAGTGCTCCATGAGATGTTCAAAGCTTGTGATATTTTTTTATAACCTAACCCTGCTTTAAACTTTTCCACAACTTTATACCTGACCTGTCTGGTGTGTTCCTTGGCCTTCATGATGGTTTTCTAACAAACCTCTGAGGGCTTCACAGAACAGCTGTATTTATACTGAGATTAAATTACACACAGGTGGACTCTATTTACTAATTAGGTGACTTCTGAAGGCAATTGGTTCCACTAGATTTTGGTTAGGGGTGTCAGAGTAAAGGGGGCTGAATACAAATGCACGCCATACTTTTCACATATTTATTTGTAAAAAAAATTGTAAAACCATTTATCATTTTCCTTCTACTTCACAATTATGTGCCACTTTGTGTTGGTCTATCACATAAAAGTCCCAATAAAATAAATTTACTTTTTTCGTTGTTACAAAATGTGGACAATTTCAAGGGGTATGAATAGTTTTTCAAGGCAATATATATATATATATATATATATATATATATATATATATATATATATATATATATATATATATATAGTCAGCCTGGGTTAGGTTAAGAGAGGGTTAATAGAAGAGGGCAAGTACTTCCGTTTCAGGCCTGCTTAGTAGGCAGCTGGTCAGAGTTTTGCCATCGGTGCTGAGGAGACCTTGATGCTGGATGGAAGCCACTTGTCTCTGACTTTCACCTGCTGGGTGAGCTTGCCTGAACTGGGACTTTGTTATGTTATATATGCTGTGGCTGGGACGCTGAGCATTATTTAATCAGCAGGCTGAAATGGGCAAAGGTGACACCGGTGTAAATAGTGACCCGCGGAGGGCTGTGCAGCGGACTATGTAAAAGATGGCCATTCTACATTTGTTGCTTACAAATTCAAATCAATATTTTTTTGCTAGAAATTTACTTAGATCCCCCAAACATTATATATATAATATTGGAAAAAATGCACTTCAATTAATTAAAAGAAACAAAACAGTAAAGTTAGCCCAATTTATTTATATAATGCGAAAGATGATGTTACGCCAAGTAAAAAAATACCTAATATGTTACGCTTTAAAATTAAGCACATGCGTGGAATGGCGACAAACTAAGTTACTTAAAAATCTCCATAGACGCTTTCAAATTTTTTGACAGATGCTCAATTGGTACTAAGGGACGCAAAAAGTGCTAAAAAATATCCCCCACACCATTACACCAGCCAGAACCACTGATAAAAGGAAGGACGGATCCATGGTTTCATGTTGTTTACGCCAAAGTCTGACCTTACAGTCACGTACCTGGTGGAAGAGCCTGACATGATGAGGGAGGCCTCTTACACCTCTGGCTCTGATAGAGCAGAAATGTAGGGCAGGAGTACAGAGTGGCACAAGTGCCTATTGGTCTTGCTAGCAGCAGGGCTGGACAGACTCTCAGGATTAAGCACCAGTGAGCAGGAGACAGGAGCAGGCTGAGATCGTCAGTTAAACGCAGCAGAGCAGGAATGCCGGATGGACACTAGTGAGCAGGAGTCAGGAGCAGGCTGGTACTGGAGATAGCGGACAGGCACCGGCTGGTAGCAGACAGGCGGTGAGCGGCACCAGTGGAGTATAGGCAGAGGTTTGCAGCAGGCTGTCCAGCAGTGATGTGGACAGAAGCAAAGTCAGACAAATCAGGTCATACACAGGCAGACAGATCAGGTGCAGATGTGTAGGCAGGAGCATTGTCAGGATGCAAGCCAAGTCGGTAACAGATCAGTGGAGCAGCAGCAAGGGGAACAGGCAGAAGCGTGGGCATATGCAAGCCAGGATCAATTAAAGCAGAGTTCAGGAGTATCAGAACAATCAGGGTCAGTAACAGTAGTCAGAAACAGAATAGCACGTTGCAGGTATGCACAGGAACACTGTAGACAAGACAGCACTGAAGCTTAACACAGGCTCAGTTTAAATAGCCCACTTGGTGCCAATGCAAGCACGAGATGCACATGCGTGAGCAACAGATGTGCACGCAGGCATGAACATCCATGTGCGCAATTTCTATTAGCATGAACAGGAACACAAATTAGCCTGTGCCTATGCACAGGATGCTGTCTAGAAGAGCCATCCTGTCTGCTGCAATGTCCTGACACCTGCCATCTGAATGTTGCATCTAAAATCGGGACTCATCGGACCAGCAAACATTTTTCTAATCTTCTATTGTCCATATTTGGTGAGTCTGTGCAAATTGTAACCTCAGTTTCCTGTTCTTAGCTGACAGGAGTGGCACCTGGTGGGGTCTTCTGCTGCTGTAGCCCACCAAGGCCCACCAAGGTTCAAGGTTCGATGTGTTGTGCATTCAAAGATGCTATTCTGCATACCTTGATTGCAACAAGTGGTTATTTGGGATACTGTTGCCTTTTTATCATCTTGAACCAGTCTGCCCATTCTCTTTTGACCTCTGACATCAACAAGGCATTTTCATCCACACAACTACCGCTCATTCTCATAGGATCATTCTCTGTAAACCCTAGAGATAGTTGTGCATGAAAATCCCAGTAGATCGGCAGTTTCTAAAAAAGTCACTTAAATCCCTTTAAATCCCTTTCTTCCCCATTCTGATTCTTGGTTTGAACTTAAAGCGGAGTTCTACCCATATAAAAGTCAGCAGCTACAAAAAGTGTAGCTGTTGACTTTTAATAATCGGACACTCAACTGTCCCACGGTCCAGCGATACGGGCAAACGAAGCCCTACTCCTCTCTCCCTCCTCTCCTTTTGCCGGTATTGTGACTGTGGGCACCCAGCTAGCAGCGCTGTGTGCAGTGATTGGCCGGGCAATCTTCTGGGACCTGTGAATTGACCCAGCAGATTGCACGGAGGGAGGGGGAAGAGGTGAACTTCCTTCCAGCTCCGCCGAGCTCCGGAATGAAGTGGGAGTTGGATGCCCCTAAAAAGAGGGTATCCGCTCCCCCCCCCAAAAAAAAGACATGCCAAATGTGGCATGTCAGGGGGTCATCTTCACTTAAAGCGGAAGTTCAATTTTTGGGTGGAACCACTACTTAAGACAACCAGAACACATCCTAGAGCTGGCCGTCTGGCCAAACTGAGCTATCGGGGGAGAAGAGCCTTGGAGAGAGAGGTAAAGAAGTACCCAAGGATCACTGTGGCTGAGCTCCAGAGATGCAGTCAGGAGATGGGAGAAAGTTGTAAAAAGTCAACCATCACTGCATCCCTCCACCAGTCGGGGCTTTATGGCAGAGTGGCCCGACGGAAGCCTCTCCTTAGTGCAAAACACATGAAAGCCCACATGGAGTTTGCTAAAAAAACACCTGAAGAACTCCAAGATGGTGAGAAATAAGATTCTCTGGTCTGATGAGACCAAGATAGAACTTTTTGGCCTTAATTCAAGGGGACTTATACTCAAGGTATGCAGCCATGGTCCACAGAGGTTCTCAAATTTTATGAGGGCAGCCCCTATGTTAATAAATATATTTCCCAATTTTAAGTGTGTCCCCCATACACTGCAGCCATTCCTTTTGGGTGTGGGGGGGGGGTCTGATGACTTCCAATGTCTTAGAGTGCTATGTGCCTGGCATAATGCCCTTCCCTTGCATTAGTAGACAATTTTGTAAAGTATTGAAAATTTCCAACAAACAGTGTTTGGGAATGAGTGGAATGGACCTATAATACAGTGTTCAGAGTATGTACACTTCCTTCCCAATATGCATGCAATTTAGGACATCTCCATAAAAGGTTAAATAAATCACAGTGATCCCAACTGCATTCACTACATATTGGGTCCTCAAGAATACCCATCTTATAGAGTTTTACAGGGGTGTGGTGGACCCTGAGAAGCAGGTCCACTACACAAGCTTTTGAGCCATGTTAACGGAGCATTTCTGTACTGCCTGAAGGGCTTCTTCACATTGATTTTCTACCAAAGGGCCAAGATCTACTGCCCACTGCCTTTCCACTTTTAGAGGATGGGCATTCAAGAACTCAATAACATAGCTTAGCATTTGGAGATAAAGCCTTTAGCCTTTAGTATTGCTAGTAATAGCCATCATATTAAATATTGGAGTTGGGGATTGACACCAAAACATATGCTTTCCCTGACTTTCACTGCATGTTTAAGTTGAAGGTAATAGAAATACATGGACTGAGGGAGAGAGAAACTTTCTTGTAAATCCTCAAAGTTACATAAAGTACCATTTTTATATATGTGATATAGGTGGGTAATACCAAATTTCCACCATCTAGGAGAATGGATCTTAACTCTGGGTACATGCCATCATGCCATAATGAGCTATACTGAGTAAAACCAGTTACCTGCTGGATTTGTTTGGTATTATTCTGAAGTTTTTGGATAAGACCAAAGGTTAGAAGGAGTCTGTTCAATTTAGTAAGGCCTAAGCCTCCAATCCAGGCAGGATATCCGTTGTTCCAGTAGTACATAGTAAAATATGTACAGTCAAATCTATTTGTTTGGATTTCTGCTGTGTGGGTGCAATCATACCTTTTGTTTGATGTTTTAATTGTGTGGCTACATAATATAACCAGGCCAGGCCATAGACAGTGCAAATTTTTTTGCTGACACGGGAATCTCTTCTTCCGAGCCATTGTCTGCTCCCAATGGGGGAGGGCGGCAGGTTCATCTATGGCCGGCTTTAGGCATTGCCAAGCCCCCATCATCCTTGGGTCTCTGCAGTGTCCCAACTTCATTTATGAAGCTTTTTGCTGTCATATCAATGATCTAAAAATGGAGTTTACCTCACAAAAAAATTTTAGATTCAAAAACTATAACAAGTGGGGCATAAAAAGCATTTTAATAAAGCTCAATTTACCCACTAGGGCCAACCAGAGACTGTTCCAGATCTTAATCTTTTTTCAAAAGTGAATCAATAGAGGTTGGTGGCAGAAGTTCACAGGTCAAGGGGTGGATAATTTGTATGTAGTAGTTATGGGTACTGGGTATTTGGAGATATTTGTTAGAGACTGGAATATGCCTCCATCTAAGAGCATGAAGGCAGATTTGGACCAGTTAATGGTGAGCCCAGAGTACTCCCCAAATTGCATGATGGTATGCATGGCTGTCCAAAGGGAACAGGAAGTATCACAAAGTAATAGCATGGTTTCATCTGAATAAAGCATACTTTTTTTCAAGAAGCATGCCATATTGAAAGCCAGTAATATCAGCATTCTTTCTGACTGATGCTGCTAAGGGCTCAGTTGCCATGGAAAACAGAGGTGGGGATAACAGACAGCCTTAATGGGTGCCCCTGCCCAGACAAAAAGTGGGAGACAACCTTCTAGTCTCCCTTATGGCAGCAACTAGCTGATCATACAATAGTTTGATCCATGAAATAAAGGCTGTCCCAAAACCACATTTAGAGAGGACAGCCCACAGGTGTTGCCACTCTACACTGTTGAATGTTTTGCAGTGCTCTTTCATCCCTACTATCTGCCTGAGCCTGAATGTTAACAAACAGCCCGAAGATTCATGGCTGTGGATTTTTGAGGCATACAACTGGATTGACCCAGATGTATGATGGAGAAGATCACCTTATTAAGTCAAGGGGCCAAGTTTTTAGCCAAAATCTTAACATTGTTTTGGAGGAGTGACACTGGTCTGTATAAGCTCGGGTTGGTGGGATATGTACCAGGTTTCAAAAGAACTGTAATATTAGCTTTTGTCATTGAACAGGGAAGGCATTTACATTAACAAATAATGTTGAAGACCGGCAGCAGAAAAGGCATGATACAATCACTGTATTGTTTGCAGACTTTTATAGGCAGACCATCATCACCCAGTGCTTTGCAGTTACAAAACAAAGCAGTTTCTGTCTGTAACTCATCCAGAGTAATTGGTGAGTCTAACATGTTCCTATCCTGTATGGACAATGTTTGCAGGTGGATATGTCAACAAGGAGTCAAACAAGCTGGACTGTTTTGATTTATATAAAGAGGAGTAATAGGCAACTGATTCGGTCATAAGAAGTTATGGGGGGATGACTAGCTTACCATCCCCAGTGCCAAGGCACCATTAGTGCTGGAGACCTGTTGTGCTCTAAGAATTCTTGCAAGCAAATGTCAACTTAGAAAAGAGCCTTTTGTAGTCTACTGAGCATGCTGCCAGACATTCCTGTGCATCCTGGGCAGACAGCGTGGCCCCCCTAGTGGTGTCTGAGGGATTAGCAATGTATGCATGCATGCATGCATGTTCCAGTTGCCGTACCTGTTGTTCAACCCAACTGGCAAGCTCTCTTGTGTTTTTTTTAACTTTCTGGATTTCAGAAATGAAAATACCATGATGGTATGCTCTAAATGCCTTCTACTTTTGAAGTGTATTATGGTGTTGATAATGCATAGTTATGAATCTGATAATAGTCTATTGAGACAATAGGGTCATGGGAAGGGGAAAAGAGGTAGAGGGGGCCTTAGCATCCAAATATAGAATCAAAGGAGAATGGTCAGAAACTCCTCTAGGAGTGTACGGAGTTTCTGATATTAGTGATGCCAACATTCGAGTTCCGAGGCAAAAATTTATCCGTGATTATGACATATGGGATTTCGAGATGCAGGAGTATTGTTTTGTGGTGGGGTGGAGAGTATGCCAAAAATCAGTCCAACCAACCTCTGGAGGTAGCAATTAAAATCTCCCATTAATAGAAGAGGGATGTCAGGTATACCCGCCAGGTAGGCTAACAAGGACTGCAAAACTACAAAATCTATTAAGGAAATTATTCCTGAAAGGCAATTGACCGATGTATCAATACACTCAAATCTCTAAAATAAGAGGTGTTTGAGGAGTGACATGGCTTTCCCACCCATGTATAGTGCCGATGGTTCAAAGTATTTTTGGGGAGGTGAATGTACTTGAATGTTCCAGGAAATTATAGGCACTGCGCTCATGCGGTAAAGTATTAATAATGAAGGGGCCAGTAAACATGAGGTGGAAGTTCCCTTTTAAAAACATAGCATAGTTACTCTAACATAGGATCTTGAGAAACAGTCCAGCATTTATGCAATCTGGTAGAGGTTGAAGAAGGCCTGACAAAGTACTCATAATGTTCAAGGAGGGGACAGTCCTGTACGGTGGTGTAGTAGAACTTATTCTGGAGTGGAAAACTGATGAAGAATAGGAAGAGACAAAGTAGGCGCAACAGTGCCCACTGCAGTCATAAATGGCCACACGATCGCCTTCTTGAACTTGGGGACATGTAGAAAAGGCCAAATGGGTAGCAACAGGCATGCCCATGTTGTTAAAAGAGAGCAACAATAAGTCATTTCAGGTCAACACCTAATTATAGGGTTAGCACAACAATAAAGAAGAAGTTGTAGATCTCGCTGTTGTATCTCTTTAATAGTGAGGCAAATGGGAATGATCCTCGGCCTAGGGGTTTCCAAAAGGTGATCCATCAATGAAGATATTGTGAATGGGAAAAGGTGTAGATCATTCTTCTTCAGAAGCTGCCTGACAGTGTCTGAGGGTTGACTCAGTGTCAATCCAGTTAGAAGCCTTGGATGCCTGATCAAAGAAGTGTGACTGCCTGCCTGTGGAGCTTGTCTTGGTACAGCATTGCATAAAACACCTGAAGCATGCTTCCTGACTTTGGTGAACTTACACTCTATTACACTGGACTATAGCTGGAAAATCAGGGTAGAAGGAGGCCTTGATGCAATTATACTGGATATTTTGACATTCATGGGTCAAATGAAGTATGATCTCTCTGTCTTGGTTATTGAGTAAATGGTCTAAAATGGGTCTAGGTGGTCAGCCAGGCGGGAGAAGTCTGTTAGGGGTCCTGTGAGCCTGCTCAACAAAGAATAATGGTGTGAAGACATCCCTACCAAAGCCAGCATTCAATAAAGTCCATGGGGTCATCACTTTGTCATCCTCCCTAGACATACTTGCTCCTCTTTATACTCGCAGAACCAGGCCCCATCTGCCACAACCCTGGCAAACAAACGACACCAGAAGTCTTAAGAGACACAGCCGTGCTCTTGAGCGAGCATGGCGTAAAACTAAATCCCTGCAAGACTTTACCCTCTACAAATCTGCCCTTCTCAAATACAACTCCTGCCTCCACACTGCTAAACAAACCTATTAAAATACTCTCATCAAAACCCTCTCATCCAAACCTCGTCAACTCTTTTCTACCCTTAATTCCTTACTTCACCCCCCACTGCCCCCACCCACCAACTTGCTTACCGCTCAACAGATTGCCACCCATTTTAATTGCAAAATCAATACAATTCGCAAGGAGATATCCAGCATTCAAACTCCTCCCCTACCCAACACATCGGGTCCAACACCACACTCAATACTCTCCTCCTTTTGCCCAGTTACCACAGATGAAGTTGATAAACTCCTCTCCATGGCCCACCTCACTACTTGTCCCCTGGACCCTGTCCCCTCTCAATTACTGCAACCACCTTCCCACTCTATCCTCAACTCCCTAACCCACATCTTCAACCTCTCGCTCTGCTCTGGCACCTTTCCTTCCCCGCTCAAACATGCACTGGTTATCCCCATACTCAAAAAACCCTCACTAGACCCTACCTGTTTGAATAACTTAAGACCCATCTCCCTACTCGCGTTTGCCTCCAAGCTCATCGAACGCCTTGTTCATGACCGAATGAGCCGCTACCTCACGGACAACAACCTTCTCAACCCCCTACAGTCTGGCTTCCGCCCACAACATTCTACTGAAACTGCCCTACTAAAACTAACCAATGACCTACTAACTGCTAAAACCAATGGGCACTAATCCATACTCATACTTTTAGACCTCTCTGCTGCCTTTGACACAGTTGACCACTTGCTCCTCCTCAGCAAATTACACTCCCTTGGCCTCCGTGATTCTGCTTTATCCTGGTTCTCCTCCTATCTATCTCAGCGCACTTTCAGTGTCACTTACAACTCCATCTCCTCCGCTCCCCTTCCTCTTTCTGTTGGGATACCCCAAGGCTCCGTCCTTGGGCCTCTCCTATTCTCACTCTATACCTCTTCCCTGGGCCAGTTGATAACCTCCCATGGCTTCCAATACCACCTCTATGCTGACGACACCCAGATCTATCTCTCTACTCCTCAACTCACCCCCTCGATCTCCTCACAGATCTCAAACTTACTAAATGACATATCGATATGGATGTCACACTACTTCCTCAAACTCAATCTTTCTAAAACTGAGCTTGTTATATTTCCTCCTTCATGGTCCCCCCTGTGACTTCACGATTAATATCAACAGCACAACCATTGGTCCCTCCACACATGCCAGGGTGCTGGGTGTAATCCTTGACTCTGACCTCTCCTTCAGCCCCCACATCCAATCACTGGCTAAATTCTGCCGCCTTAACCTCCGCAACATCTCCAGAATTCGACCCTTCCTGACTAATGACACCACAAAGCAACTTATTCACTCCTTGATTATTTCCCGCCTTGACTACTGCAACTCCTTAATGGCCTACCCTTAAGCAGGCTATCCCCCCTTCAGTCTATTATGAATTCTGCTGCTAGACTAATACACCTCACTAACCAATCCATGACTGCTGCTCCTCTCTGCCAATCCCTTCACTGGCTTCCCCTACCCCACCACGTAAAATTCAAAATGCTAACCATAACCTACAAGGCCATTCACAACATCTACATCACCAAACTTATCTGCAGATATCGCCCAAATCGTCCCCTCCGCTCCTCCCAGGACCTCCTGCTCTCTAGCTCCCTTGTTACCACCTCCCATGCTCGCCTTCAGGACTTCTCCAGAGCCTCTCCCATCCTCTGGAACTCCCTGCCCCAGTATGTCCAATCAGCCCCTACCCTGTCCACCTTTAGGAGATCCCTGAAAACTCATTTATTTAGGGAAGCCTATGCCACACCCACCTAACAACTGTCCCCGAGCCACCCCCATCAAATCATTCTCTGCAGCTATTACCTTTTGTACCATCACCCCCTCCCTTAGAATGTAAGCTCTATGAGCAGGGCCCTCCTGTACCTTTTGCATTGAACTGTACTGTAATTGTGTTGTCCCCCCTATACATTGTAAAGCGCTGCGTAAACTGTTGGTGCTATATAAATCGTGAATAATAATAATAATGGGGTCTCTCCCCTCCACCTTCTCTGGGAGACCCACGATACAAACGTTGTTATGCAGCATTTGATTTTCTAGGTCCTTCGCCTGCATATTGCTCACCCTAGCTAACTGTGTAGTGGAATGAGATTCACGGGCAAAAGGCGGTAGTTTATCCTCTAGGTCACTGAGACAGCCCTTCATCGCCGTAGTGCACTCCCTGGTTTTCTGGAGGTCCTGCCTTAGCAGAGAATCCTCCTATTTTAGCTCCCAAGGTGGTCTTTTAAGGTGTTCACGGATGCCATGCACGTATTAACCGTTCGCAATATTTCACTCAGTGTAGGTTGTTCCTGGTCAGTTGAAGCAACTTCCTGTTTGTCCTGTGACAAATCATCCTTATCTACTAACATGGCCATGGAGTCTGATACCTGTCCCCCTTCCGGGGGAGTCCAGCATGTCCTGTAAGGCTCTCGTATCTGAGCAAGAGGACTGACAGTGGGAGTTTGGGAACTTTTGTGCATAATAAAACATGCCCCTGGTAGATTCTTTCCCCATCGACTTAGAAGTTTTGCTTTTAGTGTTCACAGTGTCCTTTTGTTACTCTGATCCACATGGAGCTCGCTGAGGCAGTGCTGCAGCGCTGCAGCAACACCATGTTGGATTTCTGGAGCTCCTCCATCCTCCTTGTTTTTGTGGGTCATCCTGTAAATGCAGGCATGGAGAATGCATACTGGCTGGTACAGCAGACTCAGCAGGTCTCACGGGCAGCTGATGAAGCTGACTCAGGCTGTGTAAAGGCTGAGGAGAGGATCACAAACAGGATTGGCTGAGGGAGCACTGAGATGTGTGTCCTCTCACCTGCCGCACTCAGCCACGCCTCCCCCTCCTGTATATTATTTTAACTAATAAATGTAAAACATATATCAGAAATCTCTTTTTAATTATAATTTGGCCCAGCCAGCTAATCAAAAATACCTGCACCAATTAACTAAATGTGAGAAAACTTTGAGGTGCAATGTTGTAAAATTCCATGGAGGCAGGTTTAATCAAGATAAACAGAGTCTGTTAAATTTATTATGTGGCAGCGTAAATTTATAAAATTAAATAAAAAAAACTTTGATCTAATGTACTGTGAGGCAGTTCTATAGTAACATGAATGTAAGCTCTATGAGCAGGGCCCTCCTGTACCTTTTGCATTGAACTGTACTGTAATAGTGTTGTCCCCCCTATACATTGTAAAGCGCTGCGTAAACTGTTGGTGCTATATAAATCGTGAATAATAATAATAATGGGGTCTCTCCCCTCCACCTTCTCTGGGAGACCCACGATACAAATGTTGTTATGCAGCATTTGATTTTCTAGGTCCTTCGCCTGCATACTGCTCACCCTAGCTAACTGTGTAGTGGAATGAGATTCACGGGCAAAAGGCGGTAGTTTATCCTCTAGGTCACTGAGACAGCCCTTCATCGCCGTAGTGCACTCCCTGATTTTCTGGAGGTCCTGCCTTAGCAGAGAATCCTCCTCTTTTAGCTCCCAAGGTGGTCTTTTAAGGAGTTCACGGATGCCATGCACGTATTAACCGTTCGCAATATTTCACTCAGTGTAGGTTGTTCCTGGTCAGTTGAAGCAACTTCCTGTTTGTCCTGTGACAAATCATCCTTATCTACTAACATGGCCATGGAGTCTGATACCTGTCCCCCTTCCGGGGGAGTCCAGCATGTCCTGTAAGGCTCTCGTATCTGAGCAAGAGGACTGACAGTGGAAGTTTGGGAAATTTTGTGCATAATAAAACATGCCCCTGGTAGATTCTTTCCCCATCGACTTAGAAGTTTTGCTTTTAATGTTCACAGTGTCCTTTTGTTACTCTGATCCACATGGAGCTCGCTGAGGCAGTGCTGCAGCGCTGCAGCAACACCATGTTGGATTTCTGGAGCTCCTCCATCCTCCTTGTTTTTGTGGGTCATCCTGTAAATGCAGGCATGGAGAATGCACTGGCTGGTACAGCAGACTCAGCAGGTCTCACGGGCAGCTGATGAAGCTGACTCAGGCTGTGTAAAGGCTGAGGAGAGGATCACAAACAGGATTGGCTGAGGGAGCACTGAGATGTGTGTCCTCTCACCTGCCGCACTCAGCCACGCCTCCCCCTCCTGTATATTATTTTAACTAATAAATGTAAAACATATATCAGAAATCTCTTTTTAATTATAATTTGGCCCAGCCAGCTGATCAAAAATACCTGCACCAATTAACTAAATGTGAGAAAACTTTGAGGTGCAATGTTGTAAAATTCCATGGAGGCAGGTTTAATCAAGATAAACAGAGTCTGTTAAATTTATTATGTGGCAGCGTAAATTTATAAAATTAGATAAAAAAAACTTTGATCTAATGTACTGTGAGGCAGTTCTCTAGTAACATGAATCTATTAACAAAAATGTGACAAATTGAGGTGCATAAGAGTTTATTCTTCCACTTTCTATTTCCCTCCAGGTTGGTATTGTTATCAGAGTCCTTAATAATAACATATCCAGTGCAGTCTATTAAAATGTACTGACTGTGAACATTTGTGAAAGGCTTTGGATTCTTTCTGAAGGACACCTTAATGTTCCTGTCATGCTGAAAATATCTGTCTCTATTGTTATTTAATTCTGTAACTGAAAGCTGTGCAATATACCTACACAGGAGGCCACTAGTTATTGCTCATCATTTACGTTGTATGCTCAGATTCTGTCGTAAACATCATTTTTTATCAGTAGCACAATACATGCTCAATTTCCCAGCTTTAAATAATTCAATCTTTCATCTATCCCCTGCAAAAGATGAATAACTACACTGAGCTAAAAGAGGGAGCTCCCCAGTGACGTTCAGCATCTGTGTAGGAAGAGCAAGGAATACCTTGCAGGTCCTGCTTGCGTCAGTTACAACGCCTTCACAACAGGGCTTCCAGGAAAGCCTGCTATCACAATATAATAAAAGCAAATTAAATACACTCCAAAGGCTAGAAGGTTATGTATTTTTTGCTTTTTCCAGTTATTTCTGGATAACTACGTGAATACATCTACGAGACCAAGAAGGAAATATACATCTGCTGCTAATTATTGCAACAACTAGCATAAACCGTGTTACATAGTTCCAGTTAAATTGGTTTATTGCTTGTATATTTATGCATTTAAAGCTGTACTCCAGGATTCTACACACTTTGTAACCCTATATCCCTCCCCATGCTTACTAAAATTGTTGTTATTTTTTATAATTAATGCCTTACTTAGAATATCATCTTTGTATGGATCCTGTGCTGTTCCCGATAACTGGGGGAGGATCAGTGCTGGAGCCCCACGTCACATCCGATGAGGGGACCAAAAACTACATTTCCCATGGTTCAATGGAAAATAACCGACTCTGAATATGCATGCAGGCTTCTTCAGCAAACTACCAGTAGGATGTTCTGTTTCACCCTAACTGAGAAAAAAACTTTATAGAGAAATGACTTTTCACTACACAAGAAATACATCCTCTGGAAAGTCAATTGGGATAAACTGCATTATAGCTAGCACTGGACACCCAAGGCACATGCCCTGCATCTCCTGTGGGGTGTCTTGGAGCCCAGACAACAAGATCATTCACCTTTGCAACATCCGACATCTCTTCCCACTGGTTATCTGTTATAGCAATAGGCAGCGGAGGCTGCCCTAGTCTCCTCCTCAGTTTTGACGTGCCACATTACACAAACCAAGTAAGACTCTAGAGGAAATTACATCCCCTGGCATTCTGCCATGTCGTGGGGAAGGGAGGAGAATTGTACAGCGGACACAATAACCTGAAAGGGGTAACAAATATTTTGTGGAGGATAGGATTTGAACAGGGAGGGGTGGATTTTGGAGAGGGGGAAGATGATTTGTGCTGGGAGGTGTAATTTTGGGGGAGGTATATTTGTCCTGGGTGTAGGGTGTGGGGGATGAATATGGTTTATGCTGTGAAAGCATATTTTGGAAAAGGGAAGATTTTGTGCTTGCTTGGAAGGGGGATTTGAGAGTGGAGGATTTGTGCTGGGAGGGGGGTTTGAGGGGCAATAGAATTTATGCTAGTAGGGGAGATTTTGTGGGGAGGGAAAGAGGATCTGTGCTGGAAGAGGGATTTGTGCTGGGTGTTTTTTTTTGGGGGGGACAAACATTTGTGTTGGGAAAAGGGGGGGAGTCAGCAGAGGAGGGAGATTTGTACTGTGAGAGGGGAAAATCTTTTGCATTTTTATTTAGGGAGAGTTTTGACTTACAGAGAGAATTTATGCTTGGTGGAAGTGGGAGGGTGGGTTAGCGTGCAAATTAGTACATGGGATTTTTGCTGAGAAGGGAGGGATAGTGGGATAACATTTTGCATTCTCCTAAACTGCCTTTGTGCATTACACATCCCTGACTTCTTTTCTCCCTTTGTTTTCTATGCCTGACCCCTACATTTGTGTGCATTTCATACTTCTAAACCCTGTAAGTTAAACAATCCTGACCCCTGCACATGATGTGTTGCACACACCTGACACCTGCATTTTGTGCATTACATACTCCTGACCTGTGTACTCTGTACTGTATGTAATCCTGAACCCTGTACTATGTGTGTATGTACTCCTAAACTTGACACTGACTGCCTCACTCTGTGTGCTATATACTCCTGATCCCTGAACTTAGTGTATTACATACTCCTGACCCCTGCAGTCTGTGCATTAGGCCTTCCTGCCCCTTGCACTCTGTGCTTTGCAAACACTTGACAACTGCACTCTGTGCCTTACAGACTCCTGCACTATATACACTAAATTGTAGATAACATACTTCTGACCAAAGTGTTTATAGCCATAACAGTTGCTAGCTGTTAAGCAGTCTTTGACTATTGTAAGTAATGGAAGTGTTTTATGTAAATAAATATACATATATTGTGCTGAGGTTTATACATGTCTGTCAGACAACTGCTTGTGGCACAACAGTATATATAGTATATAGTATATTTATTGCATACAAGAAGGCTTGTGTTTTATTAAACTATGCCCCTTTAAACCCCTCCTACTGTTCCTGCAATTTGGCCACACCCACTGTTTGGCATTACATACTATGCACATTATTCTTTTCATTAGGGTGTCCAAAGGTGCCTCCCTTCTGAGTATTCTTGGTGAGCCGACACTGATTTTTGATCTTGCTGACTTAGCTAAAAGCTATAATGTCCAAACAGGCTGGGTCTCAAAAGGTATGTCTTATGCATAAAGTGATTTTTCAGACAGAGCAGTTAAAGCCACACAACTGAATGAGACATATCACCCATTCCTTACCATGTACCTAGAACGAACCAGGAAAGTATGACAAGCTACTCTGTTAGCAGTTCGGTTCCAGGTATAGGTATAGGGATAGATAGATAGATAGATAGATAGATAGATAGATAGATAGATAGATAGATAGATAGATAGATAGATAGATAGATAGATAGATAGATAGATAGATAGATAGATAGATAGATAGATAGATAGATAGATAGATAGATAGATAGATAGAGATACAACCTGAAAAGGAGAAGTATCTAGCAAGTCCTGCAAGACCTTGTTTGTTACTGCAAAGTTTTCACATCCCTAATGTATTATATCAGGTCTCAGTTTCTCAGTTCAGGTACATCAGAGCTAGCAGCCAGGACAAAAACGTAAACACAGTATCTCCTTATGGCAAGCTACACATTTACTTGTTAGTTTCACATATAACATGTAAGAAAATGAAAAAAATTAAATCAAAACTTGAAAAACTCTTAATGTACAGGACAAATGTATCTGTTTAAAAAGGAAGCAAGAATAAAAACAAATACACAATTACATACCCACCAGCCATCCATCTAATATCTTTTTGCTTTCAAAGTTCTCCTAAAATGTTTTTATTTTATTTCTCTTATTGTCTAAGGCAACGTTTCTCAACTCCAGTCCTCAAGGCGCCCCAACAGGTCATGTTTTCAGGCTCTCCATTATTTTGCACAGGTGATTTGATCAGTTTCACTGCCTTAGTAATTACCACAGCCATTTCATCTGAGGGAAATCCTGAAAACATGACCTGTTGGGGCGCCTTGAGGACTGGAGTTGAAAAACACTGGTCTAAGGAAACGGTGACAGAATCTTAGGATGACAGGCTGTATACACATGACATGCTGGTGGTTGTGACATACAAACTGCTGGTTAATAGTATGGAAGATGTTCCTGCTGAAGAATTGCTCTTTCCAGTTTAAGGGAGCTGTCATTCAAATTCAGGTACAACATAGCACTTCTAAACACTTAGGTATCGCATTAAGTTAAGAGAATCCAATGTTTACCCATTTCCCTGCTACCCTGCTCTAGATGTAGCTATCAGAAATGCACAGGAAGCCCTTGGTAAACTACCCAAAATGTTGCTTTTCCTGGGTCTACTAATGTCAAGTTACTGGCTGAGGTAAAACACTGGCAAATAAATGCTATGCTTGATATGGCACTTTGAGTGAGGTTACAGTTCTTCTTTGTGGTGTTTGCTTAACCTCTGGAAAGCCCTCTCTGTTAAATCACACCATTTCCTCATGGACTTCATCAAGCACAGTATAACATCCAAACATCACTTGTCATTGAAAACCCATGGAAATCTCAATGACCAGCAGTTGACATAGATCCTACCATGTCCATACTACAACACATAATCAGCTGCCGCAGTTAAGAGCAATAACAACAGGAAATCAAACACATTGGGGGATATTTACTAAAAAATGGGGAGTGCAAAATCTGGTGCAGCTCTGCATAGTAACCAATCGGCTTCCAGATTTGAGGCTGGGTTCACACTGGTACGACTTTGGGAGCACATGTCACATGACATGTGTAAATCAATGATTCCCTATGAGAGCCGTCTTAACTGGTCCGACACAAGTCGATCAGACTTTGAAAAAGGTTCCTACACTACTTTGGTCTGACTTTAGTCCTACTTTAACCACTGAAGTCGGATCAAAGTCGGGTCCTTGTCCTAACCATCCGACTTGTGGCATCCGACATGGTGATTACAGCATCAGTAAAAAGAAATTGATGTCACGTTGGGATTGTTTTGATCGGTCACAGGACATGTCAGACTTTACCCTCAGCTTCTTTAGCAAAGCAGTGGTCATCTTGGAGGTGTGTTTGGGGTCGTTATGTTGGAATACTGCCCTGCTGCCCAGTCTCCAAAGGGAGGGGATCATGCTCTGCTTCAGTATGTCTCAGTACATGTTGAAATTCATGGTTCGGCATATGGTCTGAGCACTGACAGGCTGACCCCCCACCCCTTAAACCTCTGCAGCAATGCTGGCAGCACTCATACGTCTGTGTGTTAAAGCGGGGGTCCACCTATCTATCGTTTTTTTTTTTTGGAGTTAATTTACAAACTTTTCTTCTCATGATTATCTACTCGCATGTTCTGTGTAATAAGTCCGCCTGTGTCCGATTTCGTTGTAAAGAATAACTTATAAACTTCACTGAAGGCGGTTTCCATATTCATTGTGGGCATTTGAAGCTCACAAGCATGTATTTCCTGGATGCGGTGAATGCTGTGCTCCCAGCATTCACTGAGATGTTGTGATGACGCTGTTGCACAATGCATGCTGGGAAGCCTGAGACTAGCTCCCAGGGGACTGTGGGAGGTCTGGGAGAGGGTACAAACACGCCTACTCCCATGGAAGGAAAACCAAGAAGTGCTAAGAAGATTAGAAAAAAAAGGTAATTACGGCGATTTAAATTTTTTTACACAGCATGTCAGCATCTAGGCAAGGAAGAGAATGCATAGAGATAATGTTCAAAATTTGGGTGGAACCCCGCTTTAAGTTATTTTGAGGAACAGCAAATTAATACTGTTATACAAACTGTACACTCACTACTTTACATTGTAGCAAAGTATCATTTCTTCAGTGTTGTCACATAAGAAGATATAATAAAATATTTACAAAAATGTGAGGGGTGTATTCATTTCTGTGAGATACTGTACATGTTATACTCAGTTGGAACTCAAGAAATCTGGTTGTATACAGATTCACATGACACAGTCCTGGCAGAATTTCTAAAAATATGTTCAGCACACTGGTCTTTCCAAGTTGAAAAGGGATCTGTCACAATGCCAGAGGACTTTACATAAAATCTTTTATTGCTGTAAATTGAGTAAGTGGTGAGCCAGAATGTATCACTGCCTCAGGTTTTTTGACATTTAGTTTAGTGTCTTAGCAGAGTTATCATGATGCATATACTAGAAAAGCTTTGCTTCCTCAATAGCATGTTTTGTTTACTAAATGCATTGCCCACAGCGAAAGAAATACATGAGAATGTCTCTGACTAGACAGACTGTGTAGGTGACATATTTTATATTTCAGTCGAAACACACTAGACAGTATTTACTTGCTTCTGATAAAAATAAAAACTTACAAAACATGAGTATGCATCATGGTACACCAATTCAAGCTATAAAAGAAAGTTAGAAACATATAAAAGCATAGGAAATATATATATCAAATGGTTTCAGAAACTAGCACAGCAAGAAAAATAATGGTTTAAAGTATATGAAACAGCAAAACTTTTTGCTTTATTTTTGATTAGAGTGATGGAGGGTTAGACTCTCTGTCAAGTTTTTGTTGCTGTCTGCACCTTTGCTGAGAGATTAAGCCATTTTTTCTTTATTTGTCACCAGGGCAGGAGATGAGAGTGAATCATCTAATAGGCACAAATGTTTCACTGACAACTATCTAAGATAGGTATTTCCCTCACTTGAAGAAATGTCATTTCCTATTTTGTCTCCTGGACAGGAAGTGGAAGGACATCTCCCCAGAAGGACACAGATAGAAAAATAAACTGATAAGGGTTTTAACCCTATCCATAACTAAAAGAAAAATGTTTGGCTACCCTGGCTGATGCAGGCTTTCCTGAGGTTCAGGGTCTAAGCACTGGTAATCACCAGAGTTTCTGATGGTGGTGGCGGGTTTTGCTGCATGTTAGTACCAGAGTCACAGTTCTCAGGTTTGCTCCACCAGTAGCAGACATAGCAGGTAGGGATAAAGCAAAAGCGTACTTAGTAAAAGAATAATAAATATATCAACAGATCAGCGCTTACAGACTAATTTACACCTGCAGCCCCCCTATGTGGAAAGGGGACACCTAAGTGATCCCCCAAAAAATGAAAATCAAAGTATAGGGAATGGCGCTGTGTTAGAACTAGGAGTGTGGCTATAAATTAAACAAATGTTCAAGTGCATAAAATAATTACTATTAAAATTGAAAAAATATATATTTTTTGGTATGATCCAGAAATTAAACATTTTTATTTATTTTTTTGTCCTTATTTTAGTAAAAACACCTTATTAAGTGAAACAAATGCTACTATATGTGCAAAAAATACCGCAAATGTTAAAACGATACCTTTGTATAACATATATAAATCCTCACGTTAATAAATATAAAGTGATAAGTGCCAGAAGCAGTGATTATCAAACAATAGTGCATTAATGTGCAATAAGAATTCGCAATAATAAATCATTAGTAGTGTGTCAAATCGCAACTAAGTATCAAAGAAAAAATTCCATATGTTATTTGGTGTAAAAAATGTTCATAGCAATTGTGCAAAAAAGTTCTTCTTTGGTGGTAAAATGCCGTGCTGTAATAACTGGTAGTCACCCCCCCAATGTGGTTGCACTCACCGGAGCACTCCACCCCTGCAGGGGTACGCGCGTGTGATGTTGGTCCTGTCACTCCGGTCGTGTGAATTTCCTTCCACGCGTCCCAATCCCAAAAACAGCTGCTTGCACACAAGGAGGTGGGGACTTCCTATCCCTTGATGTATTAAAAAGTCCCCACTGGGTATCCACAGATCCCATTGATTGCCATGTCAGCGACAGGGAATCGCATGTGCGTTATGCCACTCAGGGCATGAAAAAGCGACATCTCCTCACTGGAATCCTCCAGTCTCGAATCTGCTTGGAACTCCGGGGGCCACCTGGAAAGTCCTCACAGCAAGACCAGGATGCAAATCAGGTAGACGGAGATGTCACTTATAAAGTTCAAGTGAACACTTGACTCCATGCACAAAGCTCCAGATTCTTGCCGCTCAAGTTCTGATAAATTCCTCTCAGTGTCTATAGTACAGTGATCAGGAATGAAAAATGTACAGGCTAATTTACAGAGTACAAAATGAGCCCCTAGGGGAATTTATCAGAACTTGAGCAGCAAGAATCTGGAGCTTTGTGCATGGAGTCAAGTGTTCACTTGAACTTTATAAGTGACAATTGCTATGAACATTTTTTACACTAAATAACATATGGGATTTTTTCTTTGATACTTAGTTGTGATTTGACACACTACTAATGATTTATTATTGCGAATGGTTATTGCACATTGATGCACTATTGTTTGATAATCACTGCTTCTGGCACTTATCACTTTATATTTATTAACGTGAGGATTTATATATGTTATACAAAGGTATTGTTTTAACATTTGCGGTATTTTTTGCACATATAGTAGCATTTGTTTCACTTAATAAGGTGTTTTTACTAAAATAAGGACAAAAAAAAAAAATTTAATTTCTGGATCATACCAAAAAATATATATTTTTTCAATTTTAATAGTAATTATTTTATGCACTTGAACATTTGTTTAATTTATAGCCACACTCCTAGTTCTAACACAGCGCCATTCCCTATACTTTGATTTTCACTTAGTAAAAGAAGCCAAAGGTCAGTAACAAGTGGTTGCAGGTTAGGATCAAGTAGAAGCGTAGTCGAGAAACAAGCCAAAGGTCGGTAACAAGCAGTAGCAAAAATACAGATGGTGTCAGGAGTGAAAAGATCAAGATATCAGCTGAAAGAGCACAATAATCTGACTAACAGGAAGTGCAAAGGCATTACTTAAATGGGAAGTTCATGGGGAAAGCAAAAGGTTCAAGAGAAAAAAAAACACAAAGCAAGGTTGTCTAAGGAAGCAGGCAGGGAGCTGTCCAGCGTTTCATGTGGCTCCACAAAAAAAGATACTGTCAGACACAGCAGAGGTTACAGGTTCAGATCTGGGTCCTAACAATAATTGACTACACTAGTGTAATAGGTATGATATTCAAGCTCATCTAAATTTAGCGTTTGACCTAAACTGTACATGTTTACAGTTTAGGGAAATGGCAAACTAGTGACTTGGTTTGCCTTTGAGCCTAAAACCAATTACCACTTTTCGCTGTAACCAGCATATGTCATATGTCAGCAACACATTCGTGGCTGCTACAGAAACCAGGAACGTGCATAAATCTGACAAGCAGTATCTCAGATTCTTCCAAGCACCTCTAGTACATTCACCACCCCTCCCCCACCATGTTTTGACATACCCAGGACTGGCAGGTGCCACAGAGTAGAGAGGAGGGAGACCAGCAATTGTCTATCTACTAAGAACCTGGAAACCATGTGTAAAATGTCACTTTCAGGTCCGGCTGCTGTGGCTGGGGAAAAAGCTAATGGAGGACTATTTGGTTCAATAGAGGGCAAATGAGACATCAAGAGTCACATAGGTACTTTAGGTACTTTTTGAGCCTCCCCCACATGCATGCCACATACAAACATAAACACACACATCAGGGATACCTATGCAAAAAATCATAGGTTGCTACATATCTGCAGGTCAGAGTAGTGGTCAGGCCGCAGCATTGAAAAGCGTGGATAACCATGCCTATATCTTCTTCCTGCTCTTTCTCCCAGGTACAGTGTAACATAGTGTCATTACAACCTGCAAGTGTGCCCTCTTCTCCCTCCTGTTCTACTGCTCATCCCACTGTTGCCCCAAAAAATGTGGGGGTGTTGGCTGAATTATTTGAGCACACCATCAGAAACTTCCTGCAGGAGGATTCAAAGGAGGATGCACAGCCAAAGTTCAGTCCAAACAGTCCAAACCTGAGTTCGAACCAAACCGTTGACTCATCCTTAACATAATGTACTGTAATTTTTAGTTTATAATAAAACCAAGGAAAGCCTAGTCTTTCCCTTTTACACTGTGGCCTAGTAAAAATGCATACATGATTTGCAGCGTGTCTGTACAATATTTCTGGCTAGTGCTGGTACTAAACAAGTAGGGATCATCTTCGTCATATGACTTCTAAATTACTACTCGGTGACAAGGTTTGACCTATTACAAGGCATATACACCTTTGAATACCCTTGATGAAATTTTCCCCATGCTTCATCAGGCCCTTTTAAATCGTACACACGAGCGGAATGTCCAACAGAAAAAGTCAGAAAGAAGCTTTTTCATCATCTATTTCGATCGTGTGTATGCCTCATCGGACTTTTTTTTTTTAAATTCTGACGGACCTAGTTCTAAATATTTCCGACGGAACCAATTCCTATCTGGAAACGCTCTCGTCTGTATGCTGTTCGGACGGACCCAAAACGACGCATGCTCTGAAGCAAGTACAAGACAGAAGCTATTGGCTACTGGCTATTGCACTTCCTTTTTCTAGTCCCGTTGTACGCGTTGTACGTCACCGCGTTCTGGATGGTCGGACTTTGGTCGGACTTTGGTTTGACCGTGTGTAAGCAAGACCGCTTGAATGGAATTCCATCAGAGTTCCGTCGGAGAAACCTTCGGAGTTTATTCCGACAGCAAAGCCGGTCGTGTGTACAGGGCATTACATTGTAGCCTATTAAAACCAGTTAAATATGTGCAGAGCATCCGTGTAATATTTTTGGTTGTTTTCTTTAACATATTATGCTGTAATTTTTTTTTTAATCGCAAGGGTAGTGGTGGGGGTTTGGATAGAGAGGGCAGTACTTTCCTGTGACCGTAGAAGTGATCATATGGGAGTGTGTGTAAAATCTGACACTGGCATATGCCTTATTCCAATAGCAGCAGAAGGTTGTGTTTGTGAGCTTCTTCTTTTACAGTACAAAGCTGCATTACCACAATGCCATATTCTACAAATCCCTCCTATATAACCCCAATTATTCCCAAAATATTCTAAATATAAACTTCACATTTGTGTTTGCTAAAAAAAAGCTATTGTGATGACAGTACACATGCATTGAATAGGCGGCTAATAGAAAGCAGCAGGGCAGATTCTTAAAAAGTGTATTATCTGAAAGACAATGGCCACAAACATTGATTAGTGGCTGTACAATACTGTATATAAAAGGTTTGGTTGTACTGCAATATTAGAGGTAGCGATGAGAGGTTTTATCTTGAAATAGAAATTAAAGTGAATTTTTAGAGACAAAGCCACAAATATTGTTCATTGGTTGGACACTGCAGTTGATATTCACTGCCATCTGGAGCTTCAAAGAAAAGCTACACTATATATTTACCCCGATGTTCAGCAGTCTGAGCCCCACTTTGTGCAAGCTCTTGCCTGCCTAACCTAGTGGAAACCCTGGCCTAAGTTGCCTCAGAGTGGCAGATTTCTACCCACATTTTTTTATTATGTAACTTTTTCAATAATTTTTTTTCCTTTATTTTTTGGTATTGATGCAGTGGTTGGGCTGCACATAGCACAAGCCAGACACATCTACAATTCAGTTTTGCCGCCATAATCTTTCTCCACCTAGGCATCCAGCAGCCAGTTTTATGTTTTTATTTTATATATTACACTGTAGTCACGGCACTGGAGACATAGCTGCATATGGAAACCTACTGTATGACTATAGGCTGCCCATCATTCTATAACAAAGGGGAGGACAGGCAGCAGCAAATAGAGTGGAAAAATTATACGGCCAGGGGGAAGGGCAGGCAGCAGCAAAAAATTAAATGTAGAATACTGCTGTCTTGCTGCCTGACCTTAAACAAATAAGGACTGCCAGAAAATAAATAGACAGTCAAGCCTAAAATAAGAGGTAGAGATGCTGTCACATAGAGACGGTAGATGGCAAGCTTTGCTAATATGACCCCTTCTTCCTCTTTCTCCTCTTCCACCTCTTCCTCCTTCTCCTCTTCTTCTTCCAATGTGATTAAGGCAGCATGGGAGGCTCTGGGGAGCTAGTATTTTTTTCAGCTTCTTGTTTTCCTGCATTAAAAGTCTCCCAATTTTGCTTTATCCGATCTGCTTCTATCCCTGCCTGTCCCAGATGTACCCAGATGTACCTCGGTATTTTTGTCCTCTGCAAGCTCCACTGTCATCTGGATAGTGTTGGACAAGTTTACCCTAAATGTCTAATTTGATGTCGCTTTCAAGCTTGCCTTCAGCTCCAACTTTTGCTTAAATTTTTATCAAAAAAATGTTTTGTCTCAATAGTATGCCCTCTGGCATAGGGTTGCAATTAATGGCCCATTTTTGAAAAGCCCATGCTTTACAATGATTAAGTTCTTGCCCTTGGCTAAGCCTAAGAATTGTTCAACTCCATCTGGGCTGAGATCACTAAAAATCTACATCTGGCAGCTTCCAGGTACTAAACAAGTAGGGATCATCTTGGTCATATGACTTCCAAATTACTACTCGGTGACCAGGTTTGACCTATTACAAGGCATATACACCTTTGAATACCCTTGATGAAATTTTCCCCATGCTTCATCAGGCTATTTTAAATCTTTCATTGAGTGAAACCAGTTACATTGAAGCTCCACCTGCCCACTCCTAGAACTTTTTATGTCTCTCTTTTGAGACCCCTGATCATCAACCAGTTCTCTTGTTCATCTCCTCACTCTCCTATAATCAATAAACTGGATCAAATTATCAAAGAGTAGGATCCTTTATTTAATCTATTGGGAGGACTACAGTCCATTTTAAAAAAAGGCCTGTAGCCAGCAACAATTAGGAAATGTGCCCTGTGAAAAAAAAAACCCATAGTTGCAGCCTGTTGCTACTGTAGTGCATGTGGACAGAGACAGGCTGTACAAAAAGCTGCAGGACATTAGCAGTGTTAAGATTTATCGAAGAATGAATAGGAATAAAAACCCTCCCTTCCCCTGACACCCAAATTCTACAAGATACACATAATTTTGCTAGATACTGGACATTCAGAAAGAGTTTACATCTACTTGTAAGAGATCTGTCATTGCTTTCAAGCCCTACACTAATATCCTAGCTAATTTTTAGCTTCATCATCATCAGCACTCCTTCTGCTTTCTCTATCACAGCTAAAGCACACTGTCATTATGTAATTATGGCTGCTATGACCTCAACCTTTTATAGTAAGGGGGCTGGCTTATCCAAAGGCCCTTGTGTAGGCCCCTCAAAAGTCTCATAGATACTACTAGTCTTTTTTCGTTCAATCCAGCTGGTTGAACAAAAAAAAAGCAACCCAATGTTAGTAGAGCGATCTCCCCTGCTGTGCTATTATGTTCTGACAGGGGGACACCCCCCGCCAAAACACTATGGTCAGCGCTCTCAGTCATTTTCGGTCATGACCCTTTGGCAGAAACCAGCCAAATGGCTGGCTTCTGTTGGACTGGCTGCCGTACACATGGGCCGAATGTCGGTCAGTTTCTATTGAACCAGTCGATGCCGCCCGACATTTGGCTCATGTGTACTAGGCTTAAGCCAGCTGGCATAATTTCAAAGGCCAGACAGTGCATTACAGTTACCACGCTGAATCCCTTCAGTACTTCACTTGGTCTGTAACCCGCTAACATGTGGGATTCACTGCAATCCCATGGTAGCGGTGAATCCAAACCTCATCCCTATCCAAAATTCAACATTTTTTTTTTTACAACTTTACTAATAGATTACAATTACTTTTTTTAATAACCACCTATTTATTACAAACATCAAGTAATAATGTATATAAATCCCTAACCATTAGAGATTTACCTAAAAAAGGAATCTAAATTACAATCTGCTTATATTGTATTACTGCCTCTAGAGCTTGAAAAAAAAGCAACAATTTTTTTCAATGTCCAAATAATAAATTGGCTCACAAAAGCATTCACACAATTGGCCACTCTCGTGCTCAAGAATTAAGCAGCATTGAAACCTGATTATCTTTCATTCAGATGTATGAATTGCACAGCCATCAACATGAATATTATTCAACACTGATGGGAGATGAGCAGGATGAAAATCAGATTGATTGGGTAATGAGATGTGCAATACAAACTAATACTGCTCTTGGATTATTTGTGAGTGAACATCAAAATCAATGCGAGTTGGCATTTGGACAACTGACCCCAAACCTTAATGAAAAATGTGCTATAGACACTGTATGAAATGAAACATTTAATGGTTTCTAAGGAAACCAAATTGAGCTGCAGTCACATGGGCCAGCTGTGGTTGCTTGTGCTGCAGGGAGTACTACTGTATGTTGTCACAAGGAATTGTGTTTCTATGCTTTGTGTCTGTCAGAAGGATTACTTATACATGAATAGGCTTAACCTTAGTACTGTGATTATTTTGAAATTCCAGACATTTACCAAGTATGATTGAATGAAAAATGCCACTTCACTGGCTGATTCTGTTAATTTGAATGAAAAATGTCACTTCAGTGGCTGAACATGTTCACTCACATTTAAGGACCCTTGAGTGATTGCTGAGCTTTCCTTTTTTTTTCCTTTTCTCTGAATAAAGTACAAGTTGCAAGTAACAAAATTAAAAAATGCCAGGATTTGTTTTAAGCAATTAGCTCAATACCAAAGATAAAAAGACAGCACGCACTGTCATAATACTATAAATGTGTTTACAAAATCTTAACATGAGGAAGATGGAATTGATAAAATGACAAAACAGAGACAGAAATAAATTAGTGAAAGGCAAATTTGGAAGAATTTACAAATGACAGGAGTTGCAGGAAATTAATCAGCAATCATGCACTTGCTTGTACAGTAAATTAGATAGATTAGGTAAAGCCAATTGAAGTCTCAAAACCATTTTTTTTTCCTTGACAGTGTTGTGTTTAGATTTTGAACATATTTTGCCTTGCAAATTCCCCAAATACCTTTTTTCTCATGGTTAGAATGTGTTTCATGCCCTCCCCATGTAATGCTCTTTTTTGGAATAGAAGAGTAATGGCTGCACCCCTCATCACAAGCAACCTCATGCCGACTGGGAAAGAAGTGATTTTTTTTGTCCAGGTGTGTTAGGTTAAAGAATGCACTGGGCAGCATGGTCAAACTCCTGTGCCTAGTGGACCACACAGACTTACTGCACAACTGCTATAACAGTTACATTTATGATGTGTGTGAGAGTGGGACTACCAGGATCAGTAGCACAACCAGGGATCCGAATGATCTAGCATGCATGCCAGACACATGCTGTGGACCTATATATGCACATGGGAGATCATGCTACCAGGATTCAGAAACCTGTTCAGAAGACATTAGATGAGGAGAATCCATTTGGAGGTTGCCTAGGATCTAGTGCATGCATGTTTGACCCCCTGTAATAAGGGGTCAACTTCTCTCGGTAAGAGGCTGTGTGGATGGTGATGGTCTCCTACTTGGATTAAATTTTTCCTATCTAGTCACCATCTCTTCTAAAGCTGAAGTACAGTTAAATCACACTTGTTTAATAATAGAAGTAAAAAGAACAAACGTAGTGAAAACATAGCCAAAGTTCAGTAACAGGAATGGATAGTCAGCCAAGCCAGAAGTCAGGGATTAATGTAGTGGAACAGCAAGCAGGATCTGGAGACTGGTAGCATCAATGAACTGGCCTGCAGCTGCAGAGTCGATTAGAGCCTGTATCTCGACAGACGGCTCAGCCCAAGAAAGGGCAACCGAAACCAGGGGCCTTTCCTTCAGGAAAAATGGCGGGCGAAACAATGCCACCTAAGGTCTGTCAATGACAGGACCTCGAGGTTTGGGCGTTCCCTGGACGGGTAGGACAAGACTTCAAAAAGTGACCTGCCTGGTCACTATAAAGGCACAATCTCTCCCCCCTCCTAAGGGTTCTCTCATCCGCAGAGAGACACGTGAAGCCCAAGTGCGTGGGTTCATCCTCACTGACCGACTCGGTACCAGGAGGCATAGGAGGTGAGGGAGGCAAGGGTGGGACTGAAAAGCTCGGAGACAAATGTACAGGAGGCTTCCGCAAGCGCTCCTTAAAAGAGAGTCTTTCTCTGAGTCTGGAGTCAATGAGGATGGCAAAAGTGATCAACTTCTCCAGCTCAGTAGGTATATCTCGGGCTGCTATCTCATCTTTGATGGTATCCGAGAAACCATGTAAAAAATCAGCCACGAGGGCATCATTGTTCCACGCAACCTCTACTGCCAGAGTATGGAATTCAATGGCGTAATCGGCAACAGTTCTCGTACTCTGTTTGATGGACAAGAGGCACTTGGCAACAGAAGCGGAATGTGCAGGAATGTCAAATACCCTTTTAAAAGAAGCCAAAAACTCAAGGTAACTCAAGGCAACGGGTTTTTGTGTCTCCCATAGAGGGTTTGCCCCCAAATCGCTGGGGAAGCGGAGCGGAACCAGACATACCTCTTAAAGAGGTAATACTTGAGGTGGGTGCCTGCACAGAGACTGGAGCAGCAGCAGGGGTGGCCTGCAACACAGGTTGTACCGGAGCAGCCACAGTGGGAGATTCTAGGTGAGCTGTGCGACTCAGGAGCATTTGTTACGCCATGGCAAACTGATCCATGCGGTGATCCTGCTCATCCAATCTGGAAAAAATATTACCAACAAGTGGATTGATTGCATCTTCTGAATTCATGGCCTTCGCCTACTGTCAGAAACCATGAATCAGACTGAGACTGAAGTACAGTTAATTCACACTTGTTTTATAATAATAAAAAAGGTAAACAGAGTAAACATAGTCAAAACATAGCCAGAGTTCAGGAACCGGAACGGATAGTCAGACAAGCCAAAACGTCAGGGAGCCAGAGAACAGCGTAGTAGAACAGCAAGCAGGATCTGGAGCCAGAAGAAATGTCAGCCAATCAAGTCTATTACAGGAACACAGGCATGTGTCTCTAGATATGTAACCAAGGCGAAGGCAGAGATCATCTGGACTGAATGGCTTAAGTAGGCAGGGCTGACAAGCAGGATATCATCAACAGGTGAGTCACTGTGGAGAGAAGGGAGCTGGCAATTAGCTGACAGCTGACCGGCTCAGAGAAGGAAGGGCTGAGCCCAGCCCTGACAATCCCTTAATGTGTGGAGCTCCACAAGAAGAACCAGTAAGTGCTGTGTTGGAACAAAGAGATTGACTCTTCCCTAAGTATCAGCCTGGGAGGGAACATTAGCTGGTGACTGCTTAGCATCAGCAGCATGCATCATTAGAGCAGCATTTGGTAGCACAGGCAGAAAGAAAAGCAAGTAGTCCTTTGCGTGTTTGTAGGCACAGAGTCTTTAAAGACCATTTTTGTTCTAGAAAGAGTTGCTTTAAAGTTTGTTAATTTATAATTTGTTGATTTTATCAGTGATATTAAGAATATAGTTAATATGTGATACTTTGAACTTTTTTCTTTTCCATGCTGTTATTTTTTAGGTGAGTGATATAGCAGTAACAAAAGCTTTGTAGCTGGTAAAAGAGACTGGATAGAAAGAGATTAATAAAGTGGACCTATTGGTAACAAGTCAGATTATACCCACTCACTTGTTTCTATGTCTTTGCACTGTATTCTGAGTTCAGACTTCATCCTTCTACCCTCTTACAGATTTTCCAACTCTTATTAGCTAAAATAGTGTACTCTTGAGGGTTGGAAATGCAGTATAGTGCCAATATAATTGTCAAATATGCAAAATAGAGTAGGGACTGGCCAGACAGAGATTACTTTAATAATTAATGCAGTTGGCTGGCTGGAACAGATATTGAAATATATGCATATTAAGAACCCCCCTTTTTTATAAGCAAGAGTTTTCTATATTAAAGGTTAACAAGTGATTACACCTGTTTAGTAATAGTATCTGTATGTGTTTATACAGTATATGGAAGCTATTTAGGACCTTAACGCATACAGTATACAGTATCTCTAGCTTTACTGCATGGTGCAGGTCAGTAATATAAAAGGGCAGGGATGTCTGTAGCTGCTGTATTATATTTTGATAATGCTTTAAGTTGTATTTACTGTTCTGTTACATTCTGTTGCTCTGTACACACATTTTTGTTTTATGCACACTTTTACTTTATTAATATGTGGACATATATAGTTACATAGTTACATAGTAGGTGAGGTTGAAAAAAGACACAAGTCCATCAAGTCCAACCTATGTGTGATTATGTGTCAGTATTACATTGTATATCCCTGTATGTTGTGGTCATTCAGGTACTTATCTAATAGTTTCTTGAAGCTATCGATGCTCCCCGCTGAGACCACCGCCTGTGGAAGGGAATTCCACATCCTTGACGCTCTTACAGTAAAGAACCCTCTACGTAGTTTAAGGTTAAACCTCTTTTCTTCTAATTTTATTGAGTGGCCCCGAGTCTTGTTAAACTCTCTTCTGCGAAAAAGTTTTATTTCTATTGTAGGGTCACCAGTACGGTATTTGTATATTGTAATCATATCCCCTCTCAAGCGTCTCTTCTCCAGAGAGAATAAGTTTAGTGCTTGCAACCTTTCCTCATAACTAATATCCTCCAGACCCTTTATTAGCTTTGTTGCCCTTCTTTGTACTCGCTCCATTTCCAGTACATCCTTCCTGAGGACTGGTGCCCAGTACTGGACAGCATACTCTAGGTGCGGCCGGACCAGAGTCTTGTAGAGTGGGAGAATTATCATTTTATCTCTGGAGTTGATCCCCTTTTTAATGCATGCCAATATTCTGTTTGCTTTGTTAGCAGCAGCTTGGCATTGCATGCCATTGCTGAGCCTATCATCTACTAGGACCCCCAGGTCCTTTTCTATCCTCGATTCCCCCAGAAGTTCTCCCTCCAGTGTATAGATTGCATTTATATTTTTGCCACCCAATTGCATTATTTTACCTTTTTTTCTTACATTGAACCTCATTTGCCATGTAGTTGCCCACCCCATTAATTTGTTCAGATTTTTTTGCAAGGTTTCCACATCATGCGTAGAAGTTATTGCCCTGCTTAGCTTAGTATCGTCTGCAAATACAGAGATTGAACTGTTTACCCCAGCCTCCAGGTCGTTTATATACAAATTAAATAGGATTGGTCCCAGCACAGAACCCTGTTTTCCTATTCCTATTTGTTTGAGGTGTAAATATAGAATGATCAAAATTATCTGTGTTATAGATGTAAATGTTTTTCTGTTTCTATATCAGTGGTTCTCAACTCCGGCCCTCAGGACCCGCTAACAGGCCAGATTTTAAGTATTACCTTGGGGAGATGCAGACTAGAATACAGCAATCACTGAGCAGCAAATGATATCACCTGTGATGTATTTCAGTTATCTTGCAAACCTGGCCTGTTAGTGGGTCCCGAGGATAGGAGTTGAGAACCACTGTTCTATATACTGTATCCCAAAATAAATGAAAAGAGTATTGCAATAAATCATTGCAGTCCAATCACATTTTATATAGGTAGAACAATTAAAAGTGACTTTTCATTAATTGCTTCATGTTTCCAAACTTTGCACACTTAAATAAATAATATTCAATGCAATGTACATATGCTTCCTGTATTTTCAGCCTAACTCAAAAACATGTAGCTTGCACATAAAATGTAGCATATATACAGTATATATGTCACATGCAAAGTTGTCAACTAGCAGCTCTCTAAGGGAACAGATGGCATTCACATATTATGACTGTTTTATGACTGTTTTATGCAGATGACAATTTCAAAAGCAGTAAATGTCTGGTGTACAAAACATTTCTCTGGAACACACGCTTCTGGTTTCTTAGGAAGCCCGTTACAACAATGCATCTATTTTAGGGCAGTGGAGTTCAACATGATGATATTGACATACTCAAATAATTTACATAAGAGTATGATTACTAAATTTGCAAATATTGTGCTGTCACAAAACCTACAGAGGGTCATTGTAAAACACATTCACTGGAATACTTCTTGATGTTTCCCTTGTATGTACTTTGCAATTATGTTCAGGTTAATAATTATTCAAAAACTATATTTATCTTAAAACAATAGCCCGATTATCAACCATCCGTTTTAAAGTGTCCAATGTGTGGGAGCTTAACAGTATAAATGGAGATGATGCAATCCAATCACCGTGCACCTTACCCACTTGGGCCTAAAATATAAATTTTATTACAAAATGCATCTAAAATGTTATCAAAAACACTTTAATTGCTCATGTGGCTTAATACTAACAAGAGGAGAAAAAGCTATAAAGGTCCAGGAGACATCCTTGAGGCATAGCCTCTTTTTCTATCAGGACAGGCGGTAGCTCGCCTCGCGACGGACCGGCAGCTCGATCCTCATGTTTGGGAAGTCATTTATATCCGGTAAGGAGCTGTGTGCAATCAAGTGATGGAACACAAATTGGACACATCACTTTCATTGAATGTTATCACAGCTTACTCATATGACATGTGGACTTTTTTTATTGCAATATTTATAATGGTTGCACTTTATATAATTTGATGCACAGTTGTACTGTTGCACTACAAAAGTATTTGTATATATGAATTATTTGATATAGTCAAAAGATTGTGCATCTAAAATATTTATCAAGTTTGTATATAGTTTTGATCAAATATTTTTATAGTTGCACATTGCTAATTTATATATACTTTTGGTGTGTTTTTTTTAATTAATTTGTTTATTTGAGTCATCCATTTATATATTTTTTAAAGGGACAGCACAACTAACTTTATTTTCAGTTTGTATTTGATGTTGTGTAGCACGCTTCTAGATACAGTAGGTGCTAGAAATAGTGTATTATAGTTTTTGGTTGCTCTGCTTAACAGAGGAACAGCTGGATAAATCTAATTGCTGTGTGCTTAACAGAGAGCTGTGATCAGCTGGTATAGCCTGCTCAGTGTGCTCTGGTGCTGCTCATGCTGTCTCGAGTTTCACTGTGTCCTAGCAACTATGGAAAGTGCTGAACAGTAGGTAGAAACCATGCAGATGGGAGCATGAACATTCATACAGCCCTGGCCAATTACAAGGGGAGGTGCCTCTAGGCATGCAGGGTGTCTGTATTTATGTTTGAGGAGCACATGGACTCAGGTTCCCCCAGCACTTGCTGTCATGTGGTCTCAGGTGGACGACCTGAGAACCTGAAGCTTGTGTGGCTGACCCTGGTATGACCATAGCTGACAGAGTCTACAGTGCATCTGGTCTGATATCATATAGAGAGAAGGCTGCTGGTGTTGCTTCAGGAGCCTTGTGAGTACAGACACCCTAAGGAGCCTTAGACAGTTAACCCCCTCTTGTGCTCTGAGTCAGCTGAGGGTCTACACAAAGGGAACACTGGCTAGTGTTCTTAGAGCTTTGTCCAGGACTGTCCACTACTTTACTAAGGGACATTGCTCAGTTTTGCAATCAGTCTGCTGCTGCTGTAAAGAAGTCTTTATCTGCCTTCTGCAAGGACTTTGGCCAAGTTTCACTAGGAAAGGAAGTTAGAGTCCTCTGCGTGAATAGTATATTTTGGAAGATCTCACTATATCCCTTACCCTATCCAAGTTCTCCAATAAAACAGCAAAAACAAAACCCCTAGACTGGTCATTGGAGTAACTAGCGGAAGTGAGTGTGCACCTGGCTGTGTGATTCTACCTTGTGCCTGGCTGTGAAGACCCGGGCAAACATACCAGCAGCTCCTGCAGTGGTAGCGCTACAGTTGTATTCTGACAAATATTGAGCGTAGCTGTCCAAATTTCTTTAGAGTTTTTTGGTTATAATACAGGCAAACAGCTGGAAGGGATGCAAGTCCAAGGATACAGGGGGCTACCCTAATCAACCTAGAGCACTCTGGCAGCAATTAGGGAGTTGCTCACCTCATTTACTGAGTCTTCGATAGAAGCTGCATGCTTTCATGTTCCTGCAAAACTGCCTGCATGCTAGTTCTGACAGTGGAGGGACTCTCACTGTACTGTACATCACTTGCCCAGCCACCTCTTCAGGTATGGCCTCTCTAAGTTGCTGAGTGAGGGAATCAGAGAAACTTATCTACCCAGGGCATATCCGGGAACCTAAGTCGTTTTGGACTATGACCATACCAGGCTTGTTTGCATCACCTCCTTTCCCATTTGAGGAGTATTCTTGTCTGTGCTTCAATGCAAATAATCCTTACTGGAGCTGAGTCATCCCTGGCAGTTTTCAGGTGGCCACCTCCCATGGAGCCATCTGTTTTGTTGCAGGTGGGTCTATTAGTTTCCCAACTATGACAGCCCTAGTTTCATTTAAGCCTGTACATACCTGCTCCTGACGTGCTATAGCCACTTCTAACAGTTCACTGATGTTCAAATAGAAGTTTCTCTTGTGAGGCTGTCAGGACCTAGATCATCTGCTGGTGGCACTGTGCTTCCCAGAGCAGAAGGTTGTAATTCCAGTGTCCTCCAGCTGGTGTCTCCCAGCAGCCTGCAGTTCGCAGTAATCAGTTTCCACCTGATGTTGGCTGCTGGGAGGGTATTTAGTTCCTACCCGACTAGTGCCTGACATTGTTTTGCTCTGCTGCCAGAGACTGCATGCCATTTATTCTGACCCTGATATTTCTTCTGCCCTGCATTCTGTGCCCTACTGCCTCTTATCTGCTCCTCTTGTTCCTGATCCTAGTCCTAGTTTCCCCTTCCTCTCTGTTCACTGAATCTTGAGTTTACTGGGTTGATCAATTTTCCCCATTTTGTATAAATAATGTATATAATTTGTTTGTTAGTTAGGCTTTATATTACTCTGTTAGGTTGATAGTGAGATTTTTCATCATTGGGATAGGGTTCATTTAAATTTTCATGTTTATAACATACTATAATCTAGTCTGTAACACACTAAAACAAAACGTTCTGTATTTTCTGGTAATTATAATAATTTTACAATATCATGCCCATAGCTGTTTCGAGACTATTTAATTCATTGCAGAAATACATTTTCTTTGACTTTTTCTTGGTATTTATGATTTTTCTAGACAATATATGGGTCAGTAGCAATTCCTGCTATATGTAATGTATATACATAGATATATTCACGTGTACTGGAAAATGAGCATTGGTCCATAAGAAATGCTTGAGGCAGGTGCCAGAACTGACAGTTTATTCAAATGCCCTCATTTAATGTAGTAATAAGAACTTCAAAAGCTTCAGGCAAATTGAGCAAGGAGATCTGTAACCCACATATGACATGACCTTCTAGCTTCCTATAATTCTCATATGCTTTACTTAGATTCATTTGTAATTGTAATGCATAAATAATATTTGTCCAATGTGTAATACTAAACACTTTGCAAATAAAATGGGCCAAAAAGAAGGCATACCTAGTGAAGATCAAACAGACTGGCTTTTATTCCCAAGCTGTTTCACGAATCTGGCTCAAAATTCAGAAAATGTGGACTTTGCCTTAAACCCCATTGAAGTCTAGGGGGGCAAATTGTATTATTACATTTTAGGCTAATAAGCAGGCTATTGTCAAATGGTATTAAAAGCCTGTCACTGCCATGGAGGTAATGTACCACTGCCAAAATATAGATAAATAATTAAACAGACTTTAAGAGCGATATTGAAATTACACAACTACCTAAATTACAGTTTTGGGGCATGCCTTAAAACTGTCCACAGTATAGCACAGTAAATACAGTGGGGCAAAAAAGTATTTAGTCAGCCACCAATTGTGCAATTTCTCCCACTTAAAAAGATGAGAGAGGCCTGTAATAGTCATCATAGGTATACCTCAACTATGAGAGACAAAATGTGGAAACAAATCCAGACAATCACATTGTCTGATTTTTGAAAGAATTTATTTGCAAATTATGGTGGAAAATAAGTATTTTGTCAATATCAAAAGTTCATCTCAATACTTTGTTATATATCCTTTGTTTGCAATGACAGAGGTCAAATGTTTTCTGTAAGTCTTTACAAGATTGTCATACAAAGAATTTATTTGCAAATTATGGTGGAAAATAAGTATTTGGTCACCTACAAACAAGCAAGATTGCTGGCTCTCACAGGCCTGTAACTTCTTCTATAAGGCTGGGTTCACACTGGTCCGACAAACGCTCCGACGGGAGCTCATGTCGCATGACGTGTGAAATTTAATGTTTCCCTATGGGAGCCGTCCTAACTGGTCCGACACAAGTCGTTCCGACTTTAGAAATGCTCCCTGTACTACTTTGGTCCGACTTTGATCCTACTTCAGCCTATTGACTATCATTGAAGTCGGATCAAAGTCGGATCGCCGTCTTGCATGATCCGATTTCGGCACGCGACTTGTGCTCAGATGATCTTGAGGGGGAACTCTGCGCCAAATTTAAAAAAAAAAACTGGCATGGGTTCCCCCTCCAAGAGCATACCAGGCCCTTGGGTCTGGTATGGACCTTGAGGGGAACCCCCTACGCCGAAAAAACGGCGTGGGGGTCCCCCCCAATCCATACCAGACCCTTATTCGAGCACGCAGCCCGGCCGGACAGGAATGGGGGTGGGGATGAGCGAGCGCCCCCCCCTCCTGAACCGTACCAGGCCACATGCCCTCAACATGGGGGGTTGTTGCCTTGGGGGAAGGGGGCGCGCTGCGGCCCCCCACCCCAAAGCACCTTGTCCCCATGTTGATGAGGACAAGGGCCTCTTCCCGACAACCCTGGCCGTTGGTTGTCGGGGTCTGCGGGCGGGGGGCTTATCGGAATCCGGGAGCCCCCTTTAATAAGGGGGCCCCCAGATCCCGGCCCCCCCACCCTATGTGAATGAGTATGGGGTACAGCGTACCCCTACCCATTCACCTAGGGAAAAAGTGTCAATTTTAAAAAAAACACTACACAGATTTTTTAAGTATTTTATTAGACAGCTCCGGGGGTCTTCTTCCGACTTCGGGGGTCTCTCCGGTTCTTCTCCGCGCTCTCCGGGTCTTTAAACCTAGCCTTTGCACTGCTTGATGAGCTGTGGGTGCCCCTCACCCCCTAGGTGGGACCTCGCCCCCTCCCTTCCCCATAGACCCCCCTTCTTCCCTCCCCCCTCTTTTTATTTTATTTTTTATCTCTCCCTCTCTCTTTCTCTCTTCCTTTATTTGCCGTCCCCCTCTATTTACTTTCTCCTGTGTAATTCAAAAACTGGTATGTTTTGACCCCAGTGGGATACCCCGCATTACTCTTCCCCCAGGTACTGATAACTGTATTTTTTAAGGATAACGGGACTTACCCTTATTGAAATGCGAGTGATAATACAACTCGTCTACGCAGATCCCTAGTCTTACACTTCCTAGATATCTGGGTACCCTGCACACCTACAGCTCTATTCACTTGTAATTACCTTGAGAGTCCTTACCTTTAGTAAGATGCAATAAGATGCTGATCATTTATATGCTACATTGTTTGAACCACCTATTCTGTGAAGTTATCTTTTCATTGTATGTCGCATACCACTAAATAAAAAATGTAAGAAAAAAAAAAAAAGATAACCTCTCAATGTAGTTCAGCATGCAAAGATCAACAGCACATATCTCTTTAATCACTGCACTAATGTCTATTCAGCAGCTAGCATAAAATATGGGTAACAATAGTAAAAAAATGTATAAAGATATGCAGCGCTAGAAAAGCATGAACTATGTAAATAAAAGTCCACTGTCAATGAGCGCAAAAAGTCCATGTTCGAAGAAATGGCATCACCCACAGTGTAAATATAACAAGCTGAGGTGAACTATGAAATCCTCCACCGCACACCAACACATCGGACCTTTTACCGCAGAAAGTGGACCACTAGGTTATAGGTGGTCAGATAAGCATGATATATCCACTACAGTACGGCTCCACTCTGGTACCAGACAGCTGAATCTCATAGGGTCATAACATGGGGTAAATCCACAGGTTCATATGTTGAATAAAAGAGAAGCAGCTCCTCATAGTGTAGTATGTTAAATTAAGATGATTTTATTACATAAAAAGCATACAGGTTACTTACATTTAGAAGATTAAAACGAGCATGTCAGGAACACAAAAAGTCCTAGGTTAACATTTGTTTCCAAACAGCAAGATGGCCGTGGTCAGCGCATATAGCGGCGTGACGTCAAATCTCCAGACTCCACCCTACACAGCGTTTCGTCCAATGAGGAACATCATCAGGGACATTAGGAGATCATCACTTCCTCTATATATAGGCGGAGGGTAAAGTAGAAATGCCTCCTTCCTCTTGCGTTTCAAGCTTCAATGTCAGCCGCCGGAAGTGGGCCCACATCCACTGGAGATCACAAACAGGAACTACAAATACTTCACTGTTCTGATTTCTAGAACTGGGCTTGAAAATAGAAACCTGGGCCATATGAAAACAAAAGAAATATATAAACAACTTTCCTGAAACATCTTAGAAAATATTAATAATAATTTAACATCCATGAGAGGACTTTTCAATGGACAATCAGGACTAAAACTAGTGCTGCCATCTTGTGGTTGGAAACAAACATTACAACAATTACTATAATATAAAAAAATTAAATAAAAAATATTAATACAAAATAGTAAAAACAGCATAGGAGTTCAGCTATTGTTTATAAAGGCATTGACATCTCATTCTATGTTCAGGCTATATGGTCTGTAAGATTTTAAACAAAAAATCCACCAGGTTTCCATTTTAGAGATCTCTCTTCTGGTGTGACTACCTCTCCAAAGGGGGGTTAAACTTTATCTATAGAAAGAGGTGCCTTTCAGGCTTTTACCATGGCATAACGCATAATGTTTTGACAAAATATGATTCAAAAAGCCTTTGCAGATATTAGCTAAATGCTCCTTGAGTCTGATTTGTGAATAGTGCGACCTACATAGTGTAGCCTACACGTGATCAAGTAGACCACATTCTTGGTTGAACATGTAATGAAGGAATTTAATTGATATGTTTGACCAGTAACATTAGAGCCAAAAAAGAGACATTGTTCTCTCTCTAGGACAATTGTTATGGCAAACTTCCCATTTTCTACACAAATAGAAACCTTTGCAGTCCCCAAAAACTCTTATTCTGATTGGGGGTTTGATTAAGTTAGGGCCTACCTGGGGTCTAAGAGGGGGGCACCTGTATAAGTAACCCTATGGTGTTCAGGAAGTATGGGACCTAGTATTCTGTAATTTTTCAAAACATTCCAGTACTGTTAAAAAATCTTTTTAATAGAGAAATGCTGGTTCAAATAAATGGTGAAAAAAGAAAAACGGGAAGGGAAATCATCTTTGTTATTCCAAATCATAGGTTTTAACAATTCTCTTTCCCTTGAGCCAACATCAGCAATGACCAAATCAAGTTCATTAGCTGCATAACCCTTCTGGAGGAAGCGAGTTTTAAGAAACTCCACTTCCCTCATATAATTATCTTGAAGGGAACAATTTCTCCTCAATCTCAGGAATTGACTCAAAGGGCACAGATCTAAGCCAAGACTCATGATGACAACCATCCGTCCCTATGTAGCCATTCCTGTCTATGTCCTTAAAATAGGTAGATGTAATAAACCTGCCATCCTGTATTCTAATGTCCAAATCCAAAAAGTGCATAGCGGAGGTACTGACCTGATGCTCGAGAACGATGCCTCGATCACTGGCATTCAACTCGCCAATGAAGGGAGAGTTGGGTGACTGACAGGTGGCATCACCATCACCCCCTCTTCCTTCTAGAGGAGGGGAGGAGAGGTATCTGGGGAGCCTTGACCAATCCCCAACTTGGATTGACAGGAGGCAGGCCTCCTTAAATGCCTGTGGTCAGCCCAGCTTGGGAAGATTTGTAGGGTGGAAAAAGCTGGAGTTAGAGAGTGTGGAGGTTGTCGGGCCCAGAGGAAGCTCCCTAGTCTGGGGGGGGTGACCCTGGGCTGGGGCTTAGGTACATCCGGGAGGAGTGAAGAGATCTCGGAATCCAGGAGGAGTACAGGTTGCAGCCAAGAGGGCTTGTGAGTAAGCACAGTCGGGAGCCACGCCTGAGATTACTGGGAGATTGCAATTTGAGAGATGGGTGCAGAACCAGTGGAGAGAGGACTGTGGAGAAAGGCAGTGGAAAGGGGTCTTTGCAGCCATGCTGGTTGCCAGGGCCAGAAGAGAACTATCTGGAAGTGGTAGCTGAGCACAGGACAACTAGCAGCTGAACTATTCTACTCCACAGGGGCCCGCGGCCCCTGCCCGCAAAAGGCAATTCATTGAGATCTGGCTGGAGTAGTATCAGGCCTACCCACGTGGTGCTAGCCAGTCCAGAGGAGTGATAGTCTGCAGCAAGGGAAGTGCTGGTGAAGGAACAGTCTGCAGCAAGTGAAGTGCTGGCGGAGGAACAGTATGCAGTAAGTGAAGTGCTGGAGAGAAGACTGAGGTGTATGTACAGGGAGTGTACATAATAGTCCCGATTGATGATCTACAATTCACAATTGATTGCTCTACAACCTACAATGGATGATCTACAGTTCACAATTATTTGTTCTGAAATCCTGGGCCTCCCATAATTCTCTAATACCCATCCACGTTTAATCCCCTCAATAAAACAAAACAAAACAAGCTATGGTCTGGTCTGTGTTACTGAGTGACTGTAAAATGGATGTTGAGCTTGGCAGGGTGACAAATGAACCACAACTTTCAGTAACCCCTACGGGGTATGGCTACCGATGTATCAAGCAATTGGGCTCAAAGAAGACAAATTTATTGTTAAAAAGTAAAAATTATGCACTCATGAAAACAAAACAGATATCACTCCACAAGTACAGGGCATAAGGCAGAGTATGATCTCCTGTAAAGAACCAGCTAGTTGCTAAACTCCTGCAGCCCATAAAGACTAGACTCACTCCAGGATTGTTAGATTTCACCCAACGTGTTTCGTCAATGATGAATAAATTCATCAATGCTGATTAGGTTTATCAATGCCGTGTAATGTCCATGCACACACTATACACGAGGCATCCACAAGTCACAGCTAAGCCCTACTATCCTACCACTTAAAAATAGAAAGCCAGATTTTCAATGGCAATTGTAGTCCATGACTTAAGACTGTCAAATAGCAGGGCTTGGGACTAAGGCTGGCCGTGCATTGATCATTTTTTTCTCGTCTGATGGGAGAAAAATGAATAAATTCCCCAATCCAGACAAGCAAGGTGGATGGAGGAATCCTTCTCACTGTGCTATTATATTCTGACAGCGGGGAGTCCACCCCTGTTAGAATACACTGATCAGAGCTGCAGCCAATTGGCTGCAGGCACCCTTTGAATGAAAGTTTTCCAACAGCCCAGTTAAAGAGAAGTAAATTATTAGATTGACTTCTCGCAAGCGGGAATGGTGGGAATGGCAATAGATCGATCAAATTCGGCTAGTACCTGCTAAACTGGTTGAATTTTGATTCATCTATGGCCAGGTTCAATTTTTAGAGTGGGAGAGGTTTCAAATTGGGTAGACATTTTGGCTCTGCATTTACCTGGGTTAGAGCAGCTACTGTGATACAAATCATTTCACTTGATGTTTACCACAGGCACCAGGATGTCTAGAGTTTAACAATATTGGTAATTAGGCCACTTTCTGAGCCTTGCTAAATAGTATCCAATGCAATATGCAGTTTAAAAAAAAACTAGTAGCAAGAAATCATATCACTTATGTGTGAAAAGTGGCCTTTTGGGAAAACAATGAATGTTTCTGCAGAGACACACTGAGTACTGCAACCTTATAATCAGCATGTGTTACGTTCAGATGGCAGTTGCTGAGCAACTGTAACACTGTCAAAGCAATGGCTTTTGTACTGAGCAAAAAACATTAGTTGTACATTTGTAAAAATACAATTATTTTTAACTTTTCTCTTGGCACAGATGGTTCCAAAAGAACACTATGCTCTCTGGTGAAACATTTTAATTTCCTGTTTTGTTTTTTATATTTTTAATGCATTTATACTTATAATTAATTGGTGTACTTTTCAAAGATCACATAATTCTGTGGAGACACTTTACAACTCTGCACATGGTATATATCAGGATATTTCATGAATACAGTGCATTTATTATTCCTACAGCACAAATTAATAATACAGCTGGAGTGATATGCTTATAGCCATGCACTGTAAATGAAAATCACTACTGAAAAATAATACATGATTGACATAAAATGTAAGAAGATGTTTCCATTTTTGCTGGATGGCCACTGCCTGACCTGACTAATTGTGGCCAGATCTAGCGATTATGATATCTCTGTGTACTAGCACCAACCCTCCCCCTCTCCATCAGTGTACCCTGTTAATGTAAATAATTAATTGAATGGGGGGGGTTGCTGGCAGTTAGTTATTCCCCCAATATAAAACCCACCATCAAGGATGTCTGCAAAGTCAAATCCACTTCATATGTATTAGGTTAGGGTGAGTATCTCATGAGTCAGAGGCTGCTCCGTCCCTTTAGACGAAATACAGCAAAGGTTTCTCCCGTGGGACTTTATGGCAGCCAAGAAATTTGAAACAATGTAGTTAAAAATAAAAAAGGCTTTGTTTATACAAAAAGTTAAAATTGCATCCATTCATCGAAAGTGTCTTGTCAAAACACTATACATAATCACCTGGTAGTCGCTTAACTAAGGGTGACCATAAAGTGTGTTGTATATATGATAGTGTAGATAGCCACAGATTCTTTCCAACGCATTTCGAATAAAGATAATCTTCCTTGGGGGATATCAGGTGGATCGATGATACAGTATGTGAATTGACCAGGTACTAAAAACAAGTGATTGCTGGGGCACATCCTGAGGCGGTACACAGAACATGGAAGCGTGGCCAAGGATCCCTCACAGAGGGCAGGAGAAGTGGCAAGAAATGACATGGAGGATGGTAATCTTCATTGGATCCTGTATCAGATAGGTCCACTTGAGAAGATATGGCTCGAGCCAGGATCCAATGGAGATTACCATCCTCCATGTCATTTCTTGCAACTTCTATATTTGAACCCCGTGCTTCAGACTTAGATGGGCAGATAGCCTGCAGTGGGCCTGCCCTGTGTGGTTGCCCCTTCCCTCCTGCCCTCAGTAGGGGATCCTTGGCCACACTTCTGTGTACCCCCTCGGGATGTGCCACAGCAATCACTTGTTTTTAGTACCTGTTCAATTCACATATGTTTGATCCACCTAATATCCTCTGAGGAAGATTATCTTTAATCAAAACGCCTTGGGAAGAATTGGTGGCTATCTACACTATCATATGTACAACCCTTAGTTGGGCGACTACCAGATGATTATGTTTACTGTTTGGACCAGACCTTTTTGATGCAAGGATGAAATTTTAAATTTTGTATAAATAAAGCCCTTTTCTCTTTAACTACATTGTTTTAAATTTCACGGCTGCCATGAAGTCCAACGGGAGATACCCTTGTTGTATTTAAAGCAGAGTTCAGGCCAAAATATGACTTTTAAGATAAAAATACCTCTAGAATACTCATGCCTCGTGCAATGTAACAAAGGTATTCTGTAAACTATGCCCAGTTTTCTATCTGTGCAGCATTGTTTTCTTACTTTGTGAAGTTTCTGCACAGCGCGGCCATCTCCAGTGTGGGCAACTGAAGCCACAGTGTCCTTCTTCCTGGATTCCGTGCATTCTGGCTACCCAGCATGCACCTGCCGAACTCGCGCATGTGCAGCGCGGTGCAATCTTGGTCAGCTTGCCATGCCAAGCTGACCAAGATTTTCCATGGATGCCAATGTTAAATGTTACTGGAGCCGCGCCATGCCAAGCTAACCAAGAATTTCCATAGACGCCGATGTTAAATGTTACTGGAGCAGTGCCATGCCAAGATCTCCCAGGAGCCAATGCAAAACCAGAAATTATGTCTGTGGACATGGCCCCCTAGAGGAGAAAATTAAATTAGATATAGGCTTAAATCAGGTAAGTGAACAGAAAAAAATAATTAAATTGCCAATTCATTTTAAGGATACACATTAGTGCTGTATGGTGAGGAGTGAAAAATGTGGGTGGAACGCCGCTTTAATCCACTGCATATGTAACCTGGACTGTAGCTGATAACTGCTGCAAAACGTCTTTCTTTGTTTTCGGTGATTGTCCTTCTGCAGTGTGAACAGGATTAAACTGACTATTCATTAAAGCTGATTGGCTAAGGCAGAGAGGCCGGCTGATAATGTCACGTTTTTCTGACTCGACCAATCAGGGGAAGCTTTGTATTAATTCACAAAATACAAAGCTGGCAATGAATGGCTGAACATCACTCAGTCTGACTCTGCATTATTCTGGGTGTGAGACAGGAAGTCTCTGTCTCACAGCCGGAACCCAGCACTCTGTACTGTATGTATCTGAGTCTACATACAGCCAGTGCAGCACTTACTGTAAGGAAATAGTTTGTTTGGACCAGCCTGGTCCAAATGAACTATTTAAAGTCACAGGAAACACGGAGAGCAACATTAATGAATGCAGCAGCCATCTTTGGGAAGACCACTTTTCAATGCTCAGTTAGAGTGTGTCCAGTGCAGGGAGTAGCCATCTTGGCTAGGTCTGGAGGACAGTGATTGGTTGATGCAACAAAGCAAGGAGAGAGTGAATGGGGACTGCTGTAGAAAGGGGTCTCTGTTGTGCCACCAGCCTAGAGAATGCAGGGAGGCATTCTCCGAGGGGACCATGTGCTGCCGCAACCATTTTACTGTGCTGAACAGCTAAGAGAGACGACCACAAGGTTACAGTGAAGGTGTGTGCCCAAAGTCTGCTGGAGCTATCTTTTTTTATAAAAATTATTATAATTTTTTATATACAAAAATTTATGAAATCACAATTTTTATGAGTACTTTACTCCACTTTTAATGTTCATAAAATACCCTTTTTTTCTGAATAATAACAAAAATCTTCAGTAATTCACTGCACTCCACTTGTGACCACCTCTGTGACTACCACCACTGTGCAATCAATGCCCTCACCTTTGATATTAGACCTATACAGATATACAGATTACACTAGCCTGTTCTCTTTAAAGTGGTTGTAAAGGCTGAAGGCTTTTTACCTTCATGCACACTGAAGGTAAAGACCTTCAGTGTGCAGCTCCCCCCACAGCCCCCCAATACTTACCTAAGCATGATCTCGATCTAGTGATGTACATGAGACCCGAAGCTCTCCCAGGTCTCTCTCTCCTAATTGGGCAGGATGCAGCAGCTGGAGCCATTGGCCTTGACTGCTGTCCATTGACAGCCATTGAGGCGGGAGCAGGGGTGAATCTTATGGATGCAGGGAGCTGGTTTGGGAGCAAGCACTCATGAGTGCCCCCAGAGCAAGCAGCTTGCCTTGAGGGCACTCGGCAAGGGGAGTACCGGAGAAGAGGAGGACCGGGGCTGCTCTGTGTTAAACCACTGCACAGAGAAGGTAAGTATAACATGATTGTTATTTTTTTTTATATAAAAATGTTTCCTTTACAATCACTTTAAGCGAGTAGAAAACCTCACTCTTTTCCTCCAAAATCCACCTCTAGGGGGCAGTGCAGCTCAAAGTAAAGCAGGTAAGAACTCCAGAGTGCTTTCGATTAAAATAACTTCCATTTATTATAATAAACATAAACCACTCACATTTATGTTTGCACTTCCTGGTGTACCGCAGATGGTCACATAAGATAAGTGATCCCCTTTAGAATAGCTGTGCTCAGCTCTGTATTCACATTGTGCTTGATTACTTCCTTGTTTCAGTGATGACATTTATGTACGCTTTACTCAAAAAATTGTGATTTCATACTTTTTTGTATATAAAAAAATGTATATTTTTTGATTAATGGTTTAGAAAACACTTTATATTTAATAGTATTGTACATAAGTTATAAGTGATGGTGGATTTACCATGTATTGGATATTGCACTTGTTTTCTAGTATGAAGGTTGATTTTTGAGATTTTTTAAATTTAATATATTTTCCTGACATAAGCATGACAGCATCCATGCATGGGTACAGGCTCCACCCCTGCTCAATCACAGGACCAATTATTCTATAAACAAGAAACTCCCACAAGGTGACATTCTTCCTTTTTCCTTTTTTTGCTCAGTCACTTATGGTGTTATCTAAACAGAATTTTTTTTTAACCTTCACCTTGCCAGTTTCAGTTCCTTCTATATAGGCTGTAAATCTCCAACAGAAATGAAGCCTTTCCCATCCAGGATCCTGGGGTCATAGAACGCTGGTCTCTGGTTGCAGGTACACCTGATATGTGGCTGCAGGCTCTCACATGGTTGCGTTGTTGCTCTGCCAGCAATGATACTGGTTTCATTCTCATATAAATTTCCACACACACTTGGTCGCTTCATGTCAAGGTGGTAGGGACCCGAGAAGTGGTACATTGGGTTACGGCTCTGAGTGGTCAGCATGTTGGGAAGACACCTGCATCCACTTTAAGTCGGTGCCTTTATCCAAGATGGTTCCCCTGCAAGGTTTCCAGCAGGTTGCCCCTTTCCAATATGGTGCCTGATGGAGTTCTGGTGGTCTGGACTAGAAGTGCCCATTTTCAATATGGTGCTGGGTGCACTTCTGGTCTGACGCAGAGTCGGGGGTGACCACTGGCTACAAATTGGCTTGCTGGGCAGGTGCTCATGGCGCACATACATGGGTTGGAGAGCATCAGGTGGCCAGGTAACAGCCAAAATGCCCCTCTTCCTACCTTCCCTCAACTTTATTAGGGCAATAGACGCCCAAGGGAGTTGCATGCAGACAGAGGAGCAAAGTGCTGCACAGGTGGTGCCAGGTAAACCCACGTATGTGACTTGATATTAGTCACATTTGCTAGATTTATGATGTTTTTTTCTTTCATTTCTACCAGTACCCTTCCTTGCTGAGTGCATTTTCCTGGTTAGTGCTTTACAGGTACGTAGGTCCTGCTCTTATGCTTTCTGTAACCAATGGCAGATTGCGTGTATGTTGTCATGCTTGTGTCAGGAAAAGATAAAATTGTATACTTACCTGACAGTAATTTTCCTTTCCTGATGCATAAGCATGACAGCATACAAATCCCTCCCAGAGCTTTGCATTGAGTATAGTTACAATAATGCCTCCTTGTGGATAGTGTCTTATTTATAGTATAAATGGTCCCGTGATTGGGCAGGGGCAGAGCCTGTACCTATGCATGTATTTTATAATGCTTATGTATCAGGAAAGGAAAATTACCATCAGGTAAGTATACAATTTTACGTATTTTGCTCCAGGGGATTATAACAGTCAAATTATGTCAAGCGCAGGTGGTTTTTATGAAGTGGGACAAGTAAATTAGTAGCACGGCACTGTGTCAGTAAGTGCTGGGTGAGCAAGGTGTGTTATTTTCAGGTGTGCAGAGAAATCACAAAACAATTCCGTAGCTCCTCTAAGGGTAGTGATAAATATACATATATATGTAAAAGGGTGGGTAAGGGTAAGTATGCATGTGAAACTATCATAGTTGTTTGGCAAGTAGACCTAACTTTCAAATACAGGCACCATTTATTGCCTATGGAAAGCTTAAAGTAGTTGTAAAATATACTTAAAAAAACAAAAAACAAACATGTTATACTTACCTGCTCTGTGCAATAGAATCTGGGGTCCCCCGTTGGCGCTCCTGGCTCTGCCTCTTTTCATGTGCCACCATAGGAAGCTGCTTTTATATGGTGGCACACCTGTGGGCTCAATCCTGAGTCATGCTGACTGCATTCATAGACACAGAAAGAATGGCTTGGCCCTGCCCTCCTGCTCCCTCGTCATAGGATTTGACTGACAGTCACTGGCTACTGTTGCCTCAGCAAAGGCAGTGAGAGTGGGAAGAGCCACTGTGGGCACACTGCTGGATTGAGCAAGGGCTTAGGTAAATATAAGGGGGCAATACTAATACCTAAACATTTTTTACCCTAATGCAGGGAAGGCATAAAGGCAAAAATTTTAGGTTTTAGAACCAATTTAAAGGAAAGTTTCGTAAAACATGGAGGCCACCATTGTCCGTTTCCCATTCTGCAACTTCTAGTTTTCTGGTTATCATGCTGATCCTCTTTTTTCAATACTTTGGGTAATTAGGTCATAATTTTTTCTTCAGTGTTTTGAGTAATTTTCTGAGAACAGGTACGCAGATAGGTCTTTTGATGTTGTTATATTTACTCATGATATGCATACTTGTTCTAGGTCAGGAATTCAGTAAACGAATAGAGAAAAAGGATCAGCACAACAACAAGGAAGCAGAATTTTCAGAAGGTCCCAAGTATTTATCCTAGGAAAAGTTTCCTTTAAAAAGCCAAGTGATTGAACTGCTTTTCATTTAATATAATATGCTTTACGTCTTCCTTAATTCTGCTAACCAAGTAGCAGTGGACTGGCAGAGACTACACAATGGTATAGCACTTTTAAAGTTTGGCTTTGCTTTTTTTTAGCTGCTGCTGGTTGCAGTTTGTGGAGGTTACAGTTCTGACCGTGAAATTATTATTTTTTTAGTATTTATATATATATATATATATATATATATATATATATATATATATATATATATATATATATATATATGTATATATATATATATATATATATATAACTTCATATGTGACAAGTTCACTTTAACATCTTAACTTCCTGATTTTTTTAGCTTCATACATTTTATTTAAATCGTTACCTAAAATGTTTAAAACATATATGCCCGAATTAAATCTGTAGTCACTCACCCACAATAAAATCTTTTAGATGACAGATCCATTATAATTTTGTTCATAATGAAATATTAATAGCATGTTTAAATACAACTAATAAAAGCTTCTGTAAGAAAGGCCAGGTGCAGTGTAAAAGATGTATCTACGTGTGTGACAAATGTACACAGGGCCAGTGCTTATCATATCTTGTCTACAGCTTGATGATATATTTTTAATGAGGAATGAAGGAGGAGGACAGCAGATGGCAGGGAGAAACAAAAAGAGTAGTGTCTTAGAAATAAGAAAGACTGAATGTAAAGCATGTTTTTAGATACAGTCCTAAAGTACAAGTAAATTAATATGAGTATGGGAAGTCTGCCTTTTTTAGAAACTTTTTAAAGTGAAATTTAAAGCAGTCAGCTGAATAAGCAGTTGAAAAGCATATATGTTTATTCTGTTACCTCTCAAAGGATTATAAGTAATTTTACTCCCTGATGTTACTGTTGTGATATACACACCTCTACCATGCTGCACAGGTAGGTAGATGAATATAATATTTACTGATTCAGTTTTACCAATTCCTGACACAGCTAATTGGACAGAGATGACCATATTGATTCCTTAGGGTTAATTTACTAAAGGTTGTTCACTTTGCAAGGAAATTTGCACTTTGTAAGTGAATTATTCTCAGAGCTTAGTGAATGTTGTGAAATTTTACTTTGCAGACAATGTCCAATCAGGTGCAAGGACAATAAAACAGTATTTTTAGTCTTATTTATTAAGCTTTGGAAAGTGCAACTTTCTATGTAAAGTGAGCATTTGCCTTAGTAAAACAGTAAACAATATATGTGAATTAACAGTGTATATATCTGATTGCCCGATGTTCCACTTTAATGGCAATACGAGGCAAGACAGCGTTCAAATCTCAGTTTGTAAAAAAAACGAGTAGAACAAAATAAGATTTTCACAGCATGTAGCAAAGACTCCTACACAGCAGTCAAGTGAGGCTTTGTTAGAGTTTGAGAGAAAAGAGTAAACACAGAAAAAATTGTTTAGTCTAAAAACTCTTGAACTTAGTTGAATTTTATTAGGTTGACTAAATTAATTTTTGTTTTCACTCTGATAGCAAAATCACTATCCTAATTCCAACCACAGACAATTAAAAAAAAAAACGACACTTTTGGTGCTTACATTAGCCAGTAAGGGAACATTTTTTTTAGACTGTCTTCTAGTAATTCAATGCTTTGCTTTATTTCAGTGGTAGAAAAGCAATAGGAAAAATATCTGAAAACAAATGTTTCCAGTACCTACAATGGCGGACTATAGCGGCAGCATGATGGAGACAAGAATATCATAAAAAGTTATTTTTATTGTACATAGGTAAAATATATAGTTACATAAAACTATACACGGTGACCCCCTATGCCCAGGGGTACCAACATATAATCCAAAACAGAATAAAAACATGCATGGTCAAGGTGTGAACAAAAAACATCTGCATGTATATGAAAGCATCCGTAAGGTCAACGTTTCACCAAATCACTTGGCTTCCTCAGGACCCAGACAGCAAGATGAAAAAGTTTTTACCTAGGATGATATAACCATTAGGCAAATCTTATATTATCAAATAATCATGTACAATATGAGTTTACAAATATATGTGTTATCCATAATGGTAGGAAAATGTACTGGTGATCGCATGTGGTAAAGAAAACCACCCATAAACTGCTCCAGGCGGTCCTAGGGGCACACCAGACCAAGAACCCCAACCCCAGCATCCAGAGGAAAGGAGGTGTCTATGCAGTAGACGCCTCCTTACCCCTAGATGCTGGGGTGGGTGTTCTTTGCCTGGTGTGCCCCTAGGCCTGCTCAGGGCAGTTTACTGGGTGTTTTCCTTTACCACGCGTGACTCCATCATGCTGCCGCTATAGTCCGCCATTGTAGGTACTGGAAATGTTTTTTTCCAGGTATGGCCCCTGACATCACCAATGAATGACACATAATATTTAGTGAATGCAATGCTACAGAACACTGTCAAAGACTCCAGGCATGCAACAGTAGATGCTCAAAGGCTTCAGGCTTGATACAAGAAATGGTCAGAGAATGCAGACATGCTACAGGAGATTATCAGAGACAGTCAAAGAAATAAAGCATTAAAGATCCCTGCCCCCCCATGTGAATGAGTATGGGATACATTGTAGAAATAGATCAAATATCAATCATGATGCCCGCCGCTACTGCCAATCCCTACAAAAAAAAACATTTGCACCCGACATAGGCTCCCGCCGTCTGCCAGCCCTGTCGTCTGACAGTTCTTAAATAGCTAAGTGACGGGGCCATCCGGAGACGTCACTGGTGGCCCCATCCCCTTGTGATGTAATCAATCTAGACAGCCCCTTAGCTATTTAAGAACCGTCAGATGGCAGAGCGGGCAGACGGGGGGAGCCTTTGTCAGGTGCAGAACTGTTTTTTGCTTTTTTATTCGGGTTTGGTGGTAACAGCGGACAATCAGTCAATAGCTTTTTGACCAACTTGGAATTCGTTAGAAAATTAATAAACAAAACAAAATTAAACTACATGAAATTAAACTAAATGAATTCCAAAACTAATCAAAAAAATTAAATTAGTAACATAACAAATCTATCCAAAACTAAACAAAACTAATTTTTCCATTCTGCACATGTCTACTGTCTGTGCTGCACTCTAATCAGTCAGTGCCAGTTCACACTGGGGCAACATGTCAGGCAACTTAGCCACCTGACAAGTCACGCTCCATGCAGTGCAATGGAACTGTTCTAATGGGAGCGACTCAAGTCTCTCCAACTTAGAAAAAGGTTCCTGCACTACTTGGGGGCGAATTAGGAGCGGCTTGCATTAACTTCTATTAAAGAAGTCATTTGCAAGCCACGCTGAGGTCCCTCTGTGCGGGGTGACTTTGAAGCCGCCCCAGTGTGAACCGGCACTTGCGCTGTTCCTAGCTCTCTCTATGGACTATAGAACACACCCCCTATATTATGGAGAAGAGAAAGGGGTGTTCTGTAGTCTTAAGACACTTTCTGTCTTTGGAGTGACAAGACAGCAAAGGAAAAGGTGAGAAACTCCAGGCACAACAAATAATATAAGATTCCTCACACGGGTGCAAGCCTTGGCTCGCCTGCCATAGAAGACTGAATGAAGGAAGAAATTGGCTGCACACCGACATGATTGAAGTCCATTTATTGAATATTTCATGCAAAAAATGACACACACCATGGTTGCAGTAGCTGGAACAGAGGTGTACTAGTTTCCCACAGCTACACAGTGCTTACTCATTATTAGAAGTGACAAAACTGCTCCTTCATAGATACAGTACAATGCAAGTATTGTCATCCTACTATAGGAAATGTGCTATGCCGCGTACACACGAGCGGAATGTCCGACAGAAAAAGTCTGACGGAAGCTTTTCATCGTCTATTCAGATTGTGTGTATGCCTCATTGGACTTTTCTTTTCGAAAATTCTGACTGACCTAGAAACGGAACCAATTCCTATCGGGAAACCCGCTCATCTCTATGCTGTTCCGACGGACCAAAAACGATGCATGCTCTGAATCAAGTACGAGACGGAAGCTATTGGCTCCTGGCTATTTCACTTCCTTTTTCTAGTCCCCTCGTACGTGTTGTATGTCACTGCGTTCTGGACGGTCGGACTTTGGTTGGACTTTGGTTTGACCGTGTGTAGGCAAGATCGCTTGAATGGAATTCCGTCGGAGAAACCTTCAGAGTTTATTCTGACGGCAAAACCGTTCGTGTGTACAGGGAATTACTGTCAGGATCACAAGGTGGAAATAAATGAGAAATCCTAAACAATTAAAACTAATGCAGCCACAACAACTAAGGATAGGTAAGCTGCAATATATTAAATAAACATGCTTTAAATAAGTGTCATGCTACTTTCAGTTAAAGCAGAACTAAACTTAACTATGCCCCAGTGATGTGAAGTCTGCAAAATCCCTTGCATCTGCAACATCTCATCAGCTCATGCACCTGAGAATTCATTTATAAGGCATGCAGATATTTCTACAGAAGCCTGCGAGCAGGAAGGTAAGAAGGTTTTATTTAATACAGACATATATATTTTCTGCAATGCTCATTTTTTTAAAAGTTAAAGCTCTGCATTAAGCTCTCTAGCAGCGTACACAGAATCTTATACAGTAAGCATGCAGCTCTAAACATACTATTCACCTATAGCAAGAAAATAAAATAAAATTGTTTATTCAATAAGTCTGTCGATCAAACGTCAGTCACAATAAGTCCAGTAACTAATATAATGTATATTTAATATGCAAGAATTATTTCTTTCACAAGTGTTGTCGTCTTCAGTGTATAGTTATCCAACTATCTCAAACATTCTTGTGGGCAAAAATATCTCAGACAAAAAATGACCACTAATCTATATATTTTATATGGTCAAATAATTTATATATTTATCCATATTCTGGACTTCATTCTCCTTTAATCATAATTTACTCTTTATTCCACTTGAACCAATATACAGCATAAAGGTCTACAATCATGTAAAATGAACACAGAAAGCCTCCATAGTGCAGCAGTGAAATGTATTAAACAATCAATAAAAACCTTTGTATACGATACACATTTACTGGTGCTCAAATAGCACTTCAAGTATAGGAGTTCAGATGTTCAATATCGCAGATCACCCTCTTCAGGGTGAATAATGATAATGGATTTGTTCTAGATTGTTGTGTAAAAAAATATTTGTTTTTTCAGGCAATTCTTTACATTTTTAACTTCAAGAATAAAGACTTGATCCTACATTTTGCATACATTAAAAAAATCAAAAAGGTGGTATTGAACATTTTGTATATTTGTTGATATAATGTTTTATGTTTTATATGTTTAAAGTAGAACTCAAGGCAAATAGCTGAATATACACTTATTTTTAATTCCATTTCTTTTTTTTAGCAATTTAATAGAAAAGAAAATGTATAGGATAACAGAATGATATTGATTTATAAATGTTAGTCAGTTATTAATAGTAAGTATTATTAACCTTGTCTAATGGAGATTATTACATAATAGTGGTCAGAATTAAAGAAAATGGATCCTAATGTGCTCTTGTTTCTAGAAGAAGGCTTTTTTTACCAAGTCTTTATTTAAAAAACTGGCATTACATATACCGTAATTGTTTTACATGAATTTGTTATTTTAACCTATTGATTACTTGTCCACTGTAGCTACATAAATATAGGGGTGACACAGATCGATTACCAGTGTAATCTGTGAGCCAGATTCAGTTATAGACAAAATGGCGTCTTTGGTTAAAAAAAAAAAAAGGAGGTACTCCATTTGTTACAATTTTGTACTGCATGGTATCCTTGCCAATTTCCTTGTTAGCCCTAATAATGCTGGCCCTGCTATTAATTATTATGTTATATTATTTCTTTTTACTAATGACAAATTTCATACACTCTTTTTACTAATTACACATTTCATACACATTGTTTTATGAGCATGAATGCCTTTTCTAGCAAATTGCATTATACTGATATTTCTACGACCTGCAATGCCTGGAGACACCATGAACAAGAATGTTCTTCTCGGATGAATTGACCTGTTCATATTAGAGGTGAGGAAATGGAGGAAGAGATAAGTGGAGCTGACAGACACTACCAACAGGTCTTCTAAACTGCTCGATCCATTGTTTGTCCAGACTATGGCTGACCTGCAAGATTGAATCTTTACAAGTACATAAGATAGTTCTCATCTGGTGTGGTAAAACATGGTGTCACCCCCTCTCAAAAAAAATCCTCATAGATGTAGCACCCTGTAGCTTAGGAAGGGAGCTCCACACAATTTACTTACCAGGAGTAGTTATCCTGGTTGATTGATAGAGATCCATTGATTTCTCCCTAAGTTTGGCCTTGTTGCACTTTTCTCTTCTACCACTAGGTGGCCGGGTACTTAGTGGAACTAGATATGAGAAGAGCAACTCAAGGTCAGGTTATGGAGTGTATGGGGTATCTCAGCCAATGGGCAGGGGTTTTCTTGAATTCCTTGGCCTGCTGGGAGCACCTATATATTTGGGTAGAGTCAGGTGATCTAGGTTCTGTGCTACCCGGATGACTGTCTGGGCGGATGTGTTTCGTGTGCCCCGGGCTGCTAGACCGAAGATTTGGCCTATCCCAGGGGCATCTGGCTGCTAGGCGGTCTGGGGGCCTATTCAGATGCAAGAGAGAGTAGCGCAGGGTTGGGACTGCGGCTTGCAGTCCAACCAAAAGTGACGGTTCTGCCGGCCAGAGAACCTGCCAGTGGTCGGAGGTAGTAGGGAAGCTGTCACCACAAAGGGACCAACCACCTTGTTACCAGGGACCACAGTGAGTAACTGAAGCAAGTACTGGAGGAGTATTCTCACCGAATGGGCACGGTGGATAATCTGGAAACTTCAGGCGGTGATCAAGTCAGGGACCCAACCAGTGGAGGTGACGCTTGCAGAGTAGCCTTGTGTGTCAAGCCAGGGACCGAGCCGGTCAGCAGGGGTGAAGCTTGAGAAGTATATGGAGTGCCAAGCTAGGGACCCAGCAGGGAAGCATGGGGGGAGATACCACCGCAAAGATTGGAGGAGCTCAAGGGATTCAGAGTCAATGAATCACTGGGTCTAATGAGATACCGGGAGCTCAGTATTGAAGAACAAGAAGAGGCAGTTGTAGTGAAGCTGAAGGAACTGTTCCGTTTAAGTTAGGAACTGTTAAAGACTGTTGCCATAGGAAACAGCATTCCTGCATGTGCAGATGTGGCACCTTGCTGGGGCCTTTCCCTGCACGGCTGTCCTCCTGTTGAAGTCTTGGAGTCTGCTAATTGAATATACAACTACTTAAGGGTGTCCTGGCCCTAACCCTCTTTCCCCCAAAAATACAAAAAGGACTGTTAAGAGAAATAAAACCTCTTTTGCATCCAAGAAGTGTCTGGCGCCCAATGACTTTCACCATCTTTGCACCCACTATGCCTCACAACCCACTACATATTGAAGGATGTCATCTATCTCTGGCTTGGAAAGTTCTCATTAGACTGGACCAGGCCACAGACCTTGCTACATTTGGTGCCCAACATGGGGCTGAGGCATTGCCCTTGCAGCAGTCGCCCATAGCAAACGGCTTCAGCTCTATCGGGACTTCATCTGACTCGGTGGGAATGTGGCAAGTAACATTTACTCTTTTTATAGACTGTGTTGTGTGTTGTGAGGATCAGCCTAGTCTTTTGACACTTTTCGCCAGCACTGTGAGGGTTACTACAGGCCCCAAAATGAACTCCATTACAGTTTTGGCACTCTGCAGCAAGAAGAAGGCGGGCGCTACAGTTCCCAGGAAACATTTGCACCAATCTGTCGGCACTGCAGCACTGTTACAGCTGAAAGTCTCTCCCCTTGTCTTGTCCCTGCACCATGCTGATGTACTTACTGTCTCTCCCTGCTCTCTCCTGCTGTCTCTCCGGCATGAATCCCTCCAACTGCCTCCTGTGGTGGGATCCTTCCAGGACAGCCTCCCGATCTCCAGCCAGAGGTAAAACCCCTCCCCAGCAGGGCTCCCTCAAGGTCCACTGACAGCCTCCCTCAGCACCTCTTCTCCATCTTCCATACAACTCCCCTGCTAGCATGGCAATTCATGGGCTTCTCAGTCCCCTTCCAGGCCCACTCCTGGGGATTGGCTGAGGGCCCATAAATATTTAAGGCAACCCCTCCTAGCTTCCGCCCACTGTTTTCTAGAACATTCCCCAACATTCTAGAAACAAAAGGAGGCACTAGAAAGTTGCCAGGATGAGTCACCCAGCTCTGAACTCTAGTAACCCTGACCTAATAACAGACTCACCAGCTAAACATGAGTTGGGGTATAGTTTGCCTACTCTCACTACTAGTAGCACACACTAGAGGATGCTACACTACTGATGGGATAAGTGCCAACCCATCAATAGCCACCTAAAGTACCAATTTTTTGGAGTGAACACAAACTTCAGTATAGGCATAAAAAGCCACTATATATTGAGGCTGCTTACTAAAGACAAATAGGATATTCATTTTGTAAGGTTATTTGCACTTTGCAAGGGAATTTTCTCATTTACTTTCAGTATTACAATCCCACAGCGAAGTTGCATAATTTGCATTTTATATATCCAATGTTGTTCTGTGCCGTTTTAAAAAGATATTACCTAATCAGTCTTTTAGGAACAATTTGATCACCTAAAAACCTTTTGAGCTGTGTTTGTGGGTTCAGTAAATCTAGTTGATTGAATTTGTAAAGCTACACTATTTGCAGGCCGATGTTTAGCAGAGTATAAAAAGCTTTTAGGTTGCCAGAGAACTTGCCCTGCTTTGAATCAATTGGAAATTATATCACAATAGGCAAAAATGAAATGCAATGAACCACACAAGCTCATCTCTCTCCTGTTTGCACAAGTTTTTCCTCTACTGTGTGTACTTCAGATGACATTTTCATGGAAAGGATGGATGGTATGGCTTATGTTCTTGGAAAATGGTAAGGAGCCTTGTCTTAAAGTATATATTTACTATTTTTCAAATGTGGTTTATTAGAATTTATTTTTAAATTTTGCATTTTCTAAAAAATTAATATATCATAAGCATTTTTTTAAATAAATGTTATCATTCAGTCATGCCTTTAATAATTTTATGAACAATACATAAATGAAATTGCTGAGTGGTTAAGTATTAGGGATAATAAATTAAACCTAAGAACTCAACAATTACACACTGCAAATTCATAAAATTACCATATTCTCCTTTGGGATGGACATTATAAATCATCTTTTATCTTCACAGTCACTGCAGTGACTGTGAAGAATCCATGAATGCGTTTAAAGGATTTTCCATTTGTTTCATCTGTTATAGGGAATAAAATATGGTTTAGTTGGAATTATTTGACTGTGTAATACATTATAAAGGTTCTTATTTGATGAACATTTGATATCTTTATTTTACATTACAGAAGCACAATACAGCAGATGTCAAATGTCTTTTTTTAAGGAGAACTAACTTCCCTGTAGCCTTGTTAACAAAGAGCTGTGCTATGGCTAAAAATTTGCTTTCATGTAAACATAATTTTAACAAATACATAAAGCTTTTCGAAAGTTGACCTATTTTTCACCTTACTAAAATGTAAGTGATCAATTGGTAGGGTGTCCATGTGGACCTGTCCATCAATGTTTAGGAAGCATGGCTGAATTCAATAGGGTAATTTCCCCTGGCCAATTATTAACATCTACTAGCTAATTCCCCTCCCTGATCATAAACCCCTGAATTACCTGGGGACCAGCACAGTGGTGATCTCATATTGTTCTTCTCTACAGTCACTAAGTTGACATGCATTGACATCATGTCCTCACTATCACAACATTTTCCAGAGCAGTGAGTAGATAGCAGTGTGTCAATATTGATTGCTTTGATGGTTGCTGAACTACCACACTACTTTGTTATTCTTAATGAGGAGGTAGACCTTGTATCTACGTAAATATATTTGCAAAGTGTATCAAACTTTGTCTCTTTTATATTTGCAAAAGTGTCCTTTCACCTTCTTCTACTGCCCCCTAAATGCTTTCCTTCTAGTCTGCCACCAGTACTGCTTCTCTCATACAGCTCCAAGGCCCACCCTCCTCATACTGATTTTCTTGTCCACCAACAATCCTGATCCCCTTGTTTCCTCTATTGCTTCTCTGCTGCTTTCATCCACCTTCATTTAGTATTACTTTTCTTGTCTGCCTTCAGAAACTTCCTCCACTCCTGTTACTGTTTTTTTTTCCAAACTGCCCCACACCTTTTACACTTCTCCTTTTCACCCATGCTGTCATATATAAATGATGAGTGATAATTATTATTGTAAAACTTATTTCTGCAGGAACTAATTCAATGGTTCTTTTCCAGAGAAATGCCACAGAGTCCACAGAGTACTTGTTACAGGTGACAAAATCCAGCAGCGTATTTGTAAATATTAGAATGAACAGAAGCCTTCAAAGTCCAATTCATTATTCATGTCATAGTGAGCATAGCAACACTACACCATCAAGCATAATATGTTCAATCTATAATATGCATCTAGGTAGCTTCCATGCATGCAATAATGTATACTATCTTCTAGGTCTGCACTTCCATACTACTCGGCAATCAAAATCTTTCTTTGTATTCAGCTTCCTTAATGACTGGTTTTACTAGCACCTTCGGTCTAATGTGTAATCAAATGCCTCCTGCCCTCAGACAGCTGCAGGTATAAGTTCCAATTGAATTTGATCAGAGATCTCCTGTACTGTTTAAGATCACAGTCTTATCCACTTCAATACAGGGCATTTTCACCCCCTTCCTGCCCAGGCCAATTTTCAGTTTTCAGCGCTGTAACATTTTGAATGACAATTGCACAGTCATGCAACATTGTACCCAAATGAAATTTTTATCATTTTTTTCCCCACAAATAGAGATTTCTTTTAGTGGTATTTGATCACCTCTGCATTTTTTTTTTGCGCTATAAACAAAAGAAGAGGGACAAGTTTGAAAAAAACACAATATATTTTACTTTTTGCTATAATAAATATCCCATTTTTTTTAAAAAGAAAAAAAAATTCCTCAGTTTAGGCATTCTTCTACATATTTTTGGAAAAAAAAAATCGCAAAAAGCGTATATTGGTTTGCACAAAAGTTTTAGCGCCTGCAAAATAGGGGATAGATTTATGTCATTTTTAGTATTATTTTTTTACTAGTAATGGCGGGGATCTGCGATTTTTATCATGACTGTCACATTGCGGTGGACATATCGGACACTTTTAACACTATTTTGGGACCATTAACATTTATACAGCGATCAGTGCTATAAATATGCACTGATTACTGTAGAAATGTCACTGGCAGGGAAGGGGTTAACACTAGGGGGCAATAAAGGGGTTAAATGTGTTACCTAGGGAGTGATTCTAACTGTGGGGGGAGAGGACTGACTTGGGGAGGAGACTGATTAGTGTTCCAATATACTAGGAACACACGATCTGTCTCCTGTCTCCTCTCCCCTGACAGGACATGGATCTGTGTGTTTACACACACAGATCCACGTTCCTGCTCTGTAACGAGCGATGGCGAGTGCCCGGCGGACATCGCGGCCGCCAGGCATGAGCACCAGCGCGCGTTCACCCCGTTTACTGCTGGGAAGCTGAGGACGTCATATGACGCCCACCCAGGATTGGAGATCCCATCTGCGGACGTCATATGACAATGGGCGGGTAGGGAAGTGGTTAACTACTGTAAACAAATACTCAATAAATCCTTTAAGTGGTTGTAAACTCAGAAAAAAAACCTGCAATACAAAGGCATAATGAGCTAGTATGCATCTCATACTAGCTCATTGTCAAATACCTCAGATTGAAGCTTTTGCAGCGGTCCCTGCATACCGATGTGACCAGCGACATGTCTCCTGGAATTATTTCCAGGTTCACGGGCTTTGGCGCTGTGATTGGTGATGATGTCACTCCCACGCATGTGCACGGGAGCCGCCGGTCGTGGCACAGCTACTGATGAAACTGCCTAAGCTGCCCATTTCTTCAGTACGCATGTGCTGATGACGTCGGATACAGCGACTATCTCCTAAACTGTGTTTGGAGAGATATGCACGGTACTTACAGCTAAGCCTTGATTATAGGCTTACCTGTAGGCAAAAGTGGTGTAACAGGGTTTACAACCACTTTAAAGCCCCTTTTCACATCATCATTAGATACCAGCCAAACTGCATTCTCACCAAATTGCATTAAAAACCCCCATGGACTTTTACCATTACTTTCAAGTCTGATCAGACAAATCTGCATTTTACAATCCCCTGTAGATAACTTGAACCTTTTGATATGTAAAATGCAACTTGCCTGCCAGCTATGTGCTACCCTCACATGTCTATGTACACATTACAAAGACTGTATATATATATATATATATATATATAATATCGTACATAAATCTGCCTACAATCCAGAGTCTTCCCTTGACTGCTCTTCTCTTTGGCTCCACTTCCCTATACTGTGCCTCTTCTGTGACTTTAGCACTCCCCATAGTGCGCCTCTCTTCCACCTTCTGCATCTCCTCTACTTTACTCCTCTCATTCCACTTCAGCACATCCCACTGTACTTCATGGGTGCTCAACCTGTGGCCCTCCAGCTGTTGCGTAACCACAGGTCTCATGAGGCATTGCAAGCTGTTGACAGTTACAAGCATGACTCCCAAAAGGCAGAGGCATGATGGGAGTTGTAGTTCCACAGCAGCTGGAGGGCCACAGGTTGAGCATCCATGCTACTGTGTCTCTGCTCTCTCTCTACTCTTTTCACTTGGTGCACATCTCCACTTCTCCTCTTGCACTAGTATCCTTCAGGGAGTAAATACCATGCCAGACTGAAATGGAGAGATTCACTTGACAGTCACAGAAGCTAAATATATAACAACAATGTTTAACCCTTGTTTGATCCACACTGCCCAGTTATTAATATTATAATGTTTGAATGGGGAGTTAAAAACATCCAACGCTTCATAAATTAACACTAACATACTGTAAATACCACTGGTATACAGTATTTACAATCAGTAATTGGATATGCTAGGTTATATATCAACTGTAGCTAAATTATAACATAAAGAAGCAGAACAATTCACAATGCAACAAATAGTAGCAAAAAAAGTTAACATTTTATATAACAATTTATTGGAAAAAAACATTAAACTAATGTTGTTTTTTGTTCATGAACGCTTACTTTTATTAAATGGTAATAAAAAGACTCATTAAATATTGCATTATTATTTGTTAAATGCAAAATAAAAAAGCAACATTGCTCAGCTGCATTTAAAAACATACCATTACTTACAGTCGGCCTCCGCACATCTAGATAAATCCCTGAAGCATTGTAAGAATGATTTATGGAACACATAGATTGTTTCCTTTGTATACCACAGAGATTTGTTCAAGGAATTCTGAGATATTTACAGTGTATTAAAGGCTAATTAGCTAGGTTGAAATGCCATCACCTGCCAATGTATTATTAAAAAGAAGCTCACCAATGTGCATTTATAATACATTTCTGTACTATCAAAACAATCCAAATGCCTTTTGTTCTTAACTTGATTTCCTCAACCCCTTTCATTTTTTTCGAAAAAGAAGGTCAGCTATAATATTGTTTTGTTAACAGCTTTTATTTGGTATCTATAGTTGTTTTCCTAGTACATAGATTAGTTTCCTTTTACAAAATGTCACATGATTAAAGATTAACCAAGCATATGTCTCGAGCACTAAGAATATTAGAACAAATATGTACCTAATATAGATTAATATAATAATATTTCAAACTGGGAAAAAGAGGTTTTACTATACTGGATGCACTGCACCTTTGTATGCAATGTAATCCTCTCTGCTAGAACTCTTAAGCCATTATATTACAGTACTCCATTCCTAACAGTGGAGGGCACCCTTTGAAGAGCTATTAGATGTCAGAATTTTGCTGTTTTGCTGTTATCACCCTGGATCAGAACTACAGAACACCTCTTATCTTCTCTATAACAAAATGGAGAGGTGTTCTGTAACTCAAAGGCGTGAACTAAGGACAGCGTAACTGATAACAGTCAGCATGGTTAGAACCCATAGGACTTCTAGCTGTATTAACAAGCATTTCTTTTAAATGTATGGCACAGATAGAACAAAATGATTGCAATGATATATTTACCAGGTGAAAGTGTGGGCAGGTACAGTTTATCCTCCCCTCCGTAGCTGGCACTGTGTTGCTGGCCGCTGTAAAGAAGGAATGGAGGATGAGAGGAGTATTGTTCATCTGCAGCCCCTGTAGGTGTCACCAGGAGAGCCGTAGTCCAATTGGATGATGCAACACTGAATGTACTCAGCAGCCATCTTTAGAGGGGACAATGCTAAAAAAAAAAAATCAGTGCCTCACTCCAATTGGCTCTTGCAGTTGCAAAGTGGATAGAGTAAGAACAGGATCAATGCTGGATAGAGGCAGCTTATTTAACCCTAGGAAGATGTTTCTGATGAAGAGGGGCAGACTAGGCATACCGCTGCCAGCTCCAATATTCCTATGACTCCGGTGCTGTAATAAATATTTTGGATTAGTTCTTCCAAGTGCCTCTACACCGCTATTCTGCCTAGCAGTCACCCCTCCACTCAGATGCTGCTCAGGTATTGTAAACCTTATTAGAGTGACTATCTTAATGCTGGAACTACTGTGCTGCTAACATTGCTGAGAATTTCTGAACCTGCATTAACTGTGTTATTGAGACACTGATACCATAGTGACAATACAACACCCAGCACTAAAAGGACCAAGGACCCTCTCAGTCCTGTATCAATAAAGTCAAGCAAGGGAAGGTTTCTTCTAGTGTCATCCCAGAAATGATTCCTCCATCAATTCCACAGGTAATGGGTGGACCTTGCTGCCTTCTTCAGATAAGGGGAATCCCTAATAATAACTATAACAAGAATAAAAAGTGGACACACCAGCCTCATGCATTACCATACAGACAATTTATTAAAAACTAAAAAAAAATGTAATATACTCACAAAAGTAAGCATAAACAGGCACATCAATGAAATCCAGTGCCCTATCCAATGGCATTACTGAAACAATGCCATTAGCTAGGATTATGGCTTAAACATTTCAAGGGCAGAACCCTCTTCATCAGAGCCAACCAAGGTATTCAGAATAAATATATAGTACTCATAACAATAGGAATAAATGATAGTTCCCATCCTTCACAACCTCGAATAAGCGGAGGTTTCTACAGGTTAATCCTTGTGGAGCCACAAGCAGACCCAGCCTACAGACTAAATAACAAATGTAAACCTATAAAAGAAAGTAGACATGTTAGAACAATAATAAAGTCTCCAAAAACATCAGAAGACAGGGTTTAATACTAAAAATCCAATAGCCATAGCCGATGTCTCCCAAAGCACTGTAAAAGATCGTTAATCATACAGCTGGACAGTGGAATGCATTTGGACACAAATGAGCACACTCAGAAACAACGTAAGGAGGAAATAGATGGCACATTAAAAAAAACAGGTGCTCACCAGGAGCAGCATCAGTCTATGTCAGGGCAGACATAGCACAGCAGATCCAGTCCCATGCAAAAGAACTCAACCCCGATTCAGCCACCACATACAGGACAAGCTCAGACAAACCAAAAAAGTACAATATAACATGGAAAGCCAATCAGAAAATGGAAGGCAAAACAGAACAGTGCACAGCTGGAGAGCATAGACAAGCATGAACAATTGGGCATTGGGCACATATAAAAACAAAAAAAAACTCTAACAGCACACACAAAAATGATCTATAAAAAAATGGAATTAATAAGAACAATGATATTAGTAGTAGATTAACTATTAAAAATACTGGGCCCAAAAGTTTCTCCACGCAGGCAACACCGAATAATAACATAATATAAATTATATAAAAGTAAAAATTCAATAAAAAATAATTATTAATAATATCATCCATAATAATCAAGAAAATCAAAAACTGTCAGGAGCTTATATATACAGTATACATATATACATCAACTATAATGGATTAGTACGTCTATATACATCTTCAAAAATAAGTGGGACTTAAAAGAGAAGTATGGTTTTACAAAAAAATAAACATTTGTACTCACTGTAGTGGATGCAGCATCAGTTCAATGCTTCTTCTGTCTCCTGCCGCTTCTAAGACTTTGAACTGAGTGATCAAAGACTGCTGATCCCTCAGTTCTCTGTCTGAGAGGATGAGCAACTGCTGATCTGGGTGGATCCTGACTGTAAAGTCAGGATCTTTCCCGAGCCTGAAAGAGCTCAGTGACATCAGCCGACAGCAACATCTACCTGTAAATATATGTACATATCAAAAAAAAGCTATAAATAAATCTACCCAGGCTATAAATGATGTAAATAATACAAGTGGATACGCACGTATCAGTAAGACAACTACCAAATTCATTAAAGTACTGAATGAACCTCCGGGCCTTCATTCAGACCAACTGGGGACAGGCTTCCTAACTGGAATATCCAAAAGGTTACTCTACTACATAATGTATGATACTGTCTGCCTATATCAGGGTAACAATCCCAAAAAAGTCTAAGGCCAGGTCTTTGTGGTGAACCTCCAAAAAATACAGAGGGATAGAATGTTTTCTGGTACCCTTCAAGATGTTAAATTTATGTTCCCCAAATCGAGTCCTGAGGCATCTAGAAGTACAGCCCACATAAAGAAGACAACAGGGGCATATGAGTCCATAAATGGCATACTGAGTACCACAGTTAATAAACTCCAATTGATCAAACAGGAAACCTCACTTGTCTTGTATTCCATCCCCTTTAATAGACCTAATAGGAATAGGGGCAATGTAGCTCCAAAGATTGCAAGGTTCTGTAACGATAAAACTAGGTCTCCCAGGTAAACTAACAGATAGAACTGGATCCTGTTTTAAGATGTTTAATTTGTACAGACAACCCACTTGATGTCAAAAGCTCTGCTACTGTATCTTGTACAAAAAATGATTGTGATTCTCATCTGGGGACTCTTACTTGGGGGACAAAGCAGTGGGTTCATTGTATCCTGGTAAATACTGGAGTCTGTATTTGGAATAAATACCGTAATGTTTGGAACTGCTAAGCCAAGTACTTTGCCGCTGTTCTTCACATGTTATGTGTTACCTTTATATAGCCAAGCAATAAATGGGCAACTTTACTTGGTCTCTGTGTGCCATTCATAAATACTAGGTACCAACTAACTGGCCCAGGACACAAAATGGAACAAATAAGAGAAGATCATTGTTAGGGTTTACATACAGTTTAAGAACTTATATATACCCTCACTTATACAATCCTCAGCTCAAAAGTAGAGAAATATGTTTTAAAGCCATGAAGGATAGGGGAAAAACTCCTGACCTGTGAAAATAGCAGCAAAATTTGTCATTCAAAACACTCAAATATAATAAGTGTGTGTATATCTCCTTCTCTAGTTTTTGTGTGTAGTTATGTATTATTTAAAACAAAGCTTGTTTTGTTGTAAAAAAATCTTTTTGGTCATACTGTATCTACACGTATAATTCCCAAGGGGCTGAAAAGGAATAAGTGTAAGTGGAAGAGCAGTGGAAATAAAAATTGACGCCGGCTTTTCAACACCAGTTGTGTGGCGTTTATTGACCTTTATTTTCAGATTCACTGTTTTTGCATTCTCCAGTCCAAATTTTACAACTTCATAACTGAAAAACAGTATTGGAATCAAAGAAATGCAAATAAAATAGCCTGCCATACAAAAAAAAAGATGTACTAACTGGGTGTGGCCCATGGAGACTCATCAGATCATGGAGAGCCAAAGTTTAAAATCAGTGAAGGAGACCAATAATTTTTGAAATACCAAAAGATCTATCCAGAGAAAATACATATGTATTTATTAAAAAATATTTATAAGGGTGCATCAACAACAAAGAAGAGAATTAAAGTGTTACTAAACCCAGGACCCTGCATTCACTATATCTGGTCTCTCACAGTACACAGAACATTTCAATTATTTTAGTGAATATAAACTGCTAAATACCTCTTCTCATTAGCAGTATATAACAGTCTTATGACTTCTTTGAGTGTCTGGTTAAAGCTTATAGGAGGAGTTTTCATTCTACTCTGACTATCATATGAGGCTGCAGAACCCCTGACCCTCTGTCTGGACAGTGCTGATTGGCCCTGTGCCAATCACATGTACCCTTCCAAGAAAAAAAAAAAACTCTCTAGCAATACACACCAAACTGAGCATGTGCAGAGTGCCCCCAAAGCTCTGTTCTATCATAAGATAAATTGGGGGCTGTAGAAAAAGGGGTGGATTGTAGAAGACAGGATCAAACAGCCTTTGTACACCCCTTAGGTTCCACAGTGGGTATAACAAGCATGTTTTACAGCATATATAGACTGATTTTACTGTTTTGGGTTTAGTAACACTTTAATGACTTTCAGCTTTGAGAATCTGATAGAGAAGCTCACAAATTTTAAAATATTCAGGAAGAAATCTATCCACTGGAAATATGATATATTTACGCAGCAAGCTCTACTGAGAAACGTGCCTACACCACAGGTAAACAGCTTTGAGGATATTGCAATGAACCACAGAAATCTGTAATCATAGGGCATCTGTACAGGCCTGACTTACGTAAAGTGGAAGGCCTGGCTAAACCTATCCAATCTTAAACCTGCTCCCACCCCTTTCTAACTCCTATACTAACTAGCCTGTGAAAGAAGTCTATACTTACCTATTTCCTGGGTTCTCTGGTCCAGTCACGTGAGTCCCCAGTTGTTCAGGGGAGAGGAGAGAGACGAAATGTCTGGGGAGTGATGTCACCCATAGACTTACTATGGGGCATCTGTTGACTGCTGTTTCTCCTTTCCCCTGAAGCTGGAGCTGGGAGCTGATCTCATGACCAGACTGGAACGCCCTGAGAATAGGTAAGTATACACATCTTTCCTCTACAGGGTAGTCGGAATAGAAGTTAAAATGGAGAGGGAGCAAATTTAGCCTGGATTCCCACTTTAAGTGTGGCGTGAGATGAAGTGAGCATACACATCCAACCAGACACAGTGGAATGTAGATATAGACCTTCTCTTTCTTGTGAATGGAAGCGAATTGTGTCACATGGTCTATTTGGCCAAAAGAATGTGGACAGCCCTCCAATTGTTTAGTTCAATGAAGTGTACTGTTAGTGCTACAGCAAAGACTTTTTAAAATGTAACTTTTTTTTAGTTTTGAATAGAGTGGAAAGGGATTAAAACACCTGTGAGTTTTTATTTAACTCTGTGTCCCCTTTTGGGAGATTCCCCCTCTCTATTTGTCCTGTTTATTTTTATAATCGAAAGTGAAGGTAAAAGAAAATTCCCCAAAAAAACCTTCAAATGGAGATACTAATTCTAGCGACCCTGGTGACACATCGAGATTCCCTCACTTTGGAGGGATTTTATTGTAGAACGGCTGCTTACTGTATTTTTCGTGCCACATCCAGTATTGAAGCTAGACAACAAGAAAACCCCCTAGTGGTGGACTTTTAAGGCACATAAAAAGATTAAAGGTATTTTTAATACAAATGTAATTTATTAAGTTTAAACAATAAAAACACAACAATGGTGTAACATCTACTCTTTGGAATGCATATCAAGCATTTTTACATCAATGTATATACAGTGCTAAAAAGTACTCTTGCACCCAACACGTTTCGGAGTGTGTGTACCTCCTTCCTCAAGGGTGGGTGTGAGTTAGAGATATTTCTATTCTAGAAAAATACATTAAGAAAAACAAGTATAAACACTGTAGAACATATATGAGTATAACAATTCCTAATGTAATTTCCATATTTCTTACACTTACGTTTTTATAATGAATTGCTGACTTGGCATTCCATATGACTCTAATTAAAAACAACAGCAGCAACGAGGTCTGTCTACCAAATAACTAAAAAAAGGAAGGGTAGGGGTGTGTTACTACTGTCTACCAAATAGATTCTTGATTCCAAAAGAAAAAACAACAATTTTCGGTTTGAATATTTTAAAGGATTATTTTGTATTCATGCCCAAGTGAAAGCAAAAATTAGTTCAAAGAGTATATATTATTTCATATAGTAGTAGTGAGAGACAGAAGAAACCCTCTCATTAGCCCTCCAAAAAAGAAAAAAACACATGGCAGGTATCATTAATTACACCTACGTACCACATTGGTGATTAAAAAACTGCAGACACAAAAAAATATATACATCATGCCTGAATGAGGTACACCTATGTTGATCCTGCTAAAAATATCTCACTTCATACCACTAAATATATTATGTGATCTTGTCATGCTATTCAATAGTTGTTATCATCAAATTGTATGATGCATACCTATGTTTGTCTTGCTTAATGTATTATATCATGCCTGAATGAGGTATATCTATGTTGATCCTGCCAAATATATGTCACTTCACATGACTAAATATATTATGTAATTTTGTCATGCCATTCAATAGTTGTTATTACTCAATTGTATGATGTACATATATGCCTGTCTTGCTTAATGCATTCCACTCTATGCAACCCAAAATGTCATTTTACCCTGTCATATTATTCAACATCTGCTATCACTGTTTTCTTGTTTCCAGAAGGTCATCTATTATTGCTAAGTGCAATCATGGATTTATTTTTGTCATGAGACCCATATATAGGACGTATTTTTACCCAATAAATATTATCATTTACTTCCCTAACTTATCTGCGGTTCGCCCGGCACACCAAGCCGCCCGGGCCATGTAACCCACGGCGGCGTCATGTGAGGGTACAGTCAATCTTTCCATCTGTGACTGACCTCCATATTGCGACCTCAGTGGGCATGTGCAGTCCACTGGGGAAGCTTACTGTGTCGCCGGGTGGGATGGGCGTGGCCCCGTTCCGACGTGCGTGCTCGCGCACGCGCACCGTGGACGGGGCGGCGTGCACCCAACTCGGGAGGCCATACCTGGCTAACTCCTGCTCCCTTTCCCTTTCACATCATCAGCTGTTGCAATCAGCAGCGGCAGCTGATTGGAGGGGAGGGACTTTATAGTGGTACTGAAAGAGTATGCTGGATATCCACCGCATTATGCTGTGGGACACCGGTCTGAGCAGTCAGAGATTCTTTCATCCCTGAAGTGTATAGGTAAGAAGTCTTTCCTTATTGACCTTTATTGTCTTCATTTGTGTGCTGTTCACAGCTTTCAATACCGATACCAAGGCTCTGCTCTGGTTAATACAATGTTGCTATCACATAAATTAATTGATAAAACTAATAGCATCTTCATTTATTTAAGCTTAGTGTTTTCTATCATTTATTACACAGAAATAGTTTTTAATAAGTAAATTGATCCTGCTTAAACGCTATAGCAACAGAGTAGTTACAATAATACACCTGTGATGTCTTTATATAATATTTGAAACTGGCCAGTCAATTAATTAAATTAGTGACTTGTTAATATTGTATTTTTATAGTTACTACCCACATACCAGCAACATCAGTCGCTGAGCTCTTAAATAACCATCCTTCAGGTATGATTTAATGCTCCTATACAAAATCATCTCCTACTATTCAAATAAAATCAATGTTTTTTATTTTTATTTAAAATAATAAGCAAATATGACACTTATTATACATTTTTTATTATATTTCTTGCAGGACTTGCCTTTCGGCCTCAGTGAATCCTCAGAGTATAACCCATTAATACGCCCCCTACTGGCCCCCCTTTTTTTCTTTTTTGGAGGGCTAATGAGAGGGTTTATTCTCTCTCTCACTACTACTATATGAAATAATATATACTCTTTGAACAAATTTTTGCTTTCACTTGGGCATGGATACAAAATAGTCCTTTAAAATATTCAAGCTGAAAATTGTTGTTTTTTTCTTTTGGAATCAAGAATCTATTTGGTAGACAGACCTCGTTGCTGCTTTTGTTTTTAATTAGAGTCATATGGAATGCCAAGTCAGCAATTCATTATAAAAACGTAAGTGTAAGAAATATGGAAATTACATTAGGAATTGTTATACTCATATATGTGCTATAATGTTTATACTTGTTTTTCTTAATGTATTTTTCTAGAATAGAAATTTCTCTAACTCACACCCACCCTTGAGGAAGGAGGTATACACACTCCGAAATGCATTGGGTGCAAGAGTACTTTTTAGCACTGTATATACATTGATGTAAAAATGCTTGATATGCATTCCAAAGAGTAGATGTTATACCATTGTTGTGTTTTTATTGTTTAAACTTAATAAATTACATTTGTATTAAAAATACCTTTAATCTTTTTATGTGCCTTAAAAGTCCACCACTAGGGGGTTTTCTTGTTGTCTCACTTTGGAGGGATTGAAAAATCCAGCATAACTGTTTTCCTGTGCACAAAGCCAGATCCATAAAGTCATTGTTTTTTGAGTTTGGAGGAACTGGAGTGGCCTGTACAGCAGGGACGTGCAGTCAAGGGAGGCAGAGTGAGGTAGAGCCCGGTTTTCAATGGAGCCAGTTCACATACTGTATATGCAGGCCGGTTGCGGTGCGGATTACAAAAGGGTCCTGTGTGTTCTTCAGTCCGGTTGCAGTGCAATTTACGTGTCAACATCACATCTGAATCTCATCTGAACTGCTGAATGGAAAGCGGACACCGCACAGAAGCCAGCCCCGCATATATGTGAACTCACACTGCCCTTTAGTATCTGCTAACATGGCAGAAGAAGTTCCAAAGATCCTTGAAGGCCTGACAAATAACTTCAGAAAACTGAAGAAATCCATTCACTGAAAATTGCACATTTTAAAGCCCAATGTTCAAAAAAACTATTTTTGACAAAAACAATATCAAAGAAGAGCATATTTTGAGCAAAGCTCTGACAAAGCATATAAAAATCTTGTAACAGTCAGTTCTTTGAAAATGCAGTATATTGAGGACAATATTCATAAACTCAGAAATATGCAGAAAATGAACTCAGGCATGAGTTCAACCCCAACCTAAAAATTGATAAGGGTCAGAATAACTGGTGAAAAAAAAATATGTATCATAATTAAATTATATGTAAATCACATCACTAAAATTTCATATCAGCTTTATTATGTTCATGTCATTTTTAAAGTAATTTGCAATCCTTTTAAATCTGCAGCTTTATTTAAATTGATTAAATTCCTGAAATTTAATTGGAAAACTAAAGCAGAGTCTCAATAACTAAAATTGAGAGACTGCAAAACAATAATGCATTGGAGATGTAATAAACTGTGTAATGTACTTGAAATATTAAAACTCTATAAATGACAAAACAGTTCAAGTACCAAAAATATAATACCAAAAAAATCCCAAGAGAATAATTGTGTGAAATCCACAAAACTGTTCAAGTGATTAAAATCAATACTCTATGAAATTTTACAAAAAAACAATAGTGAAAAAACAATAGTAAAAAAGCATAATCAAAAACATTTGTGACAATAAAAAGTGATTATATAAAGTCCCAAATGAAGTCCCAAATGAATTGAACAATGATTCAAAAGAAGTCCATGCAGATGTAAAAATACGATGAAAAATTGCGCCCACAGTGCAGTATTTAAAAGGATAATTTATTAGTAATCACAACGATTGCACTTACAAGATGAAGTTCGTATACACGCGGTGTGTCAATTTATTTATTTTATTTAATCAGAATAGCGGTGTCTCCTCGGGTTTCCTCTGCCTGCTGTTCGCTGTTCGCTGTAGATTGATGGTACAGTGAACAGCAGGCAGAGGAAGCCCGATGAGACGCCGCTATTCTGATTTATTGACACACCGCGTGTATACGAACTTCTTGTTCGTATACACGCGGTGTGTCAATAAATCTTGTAAGTGCAATCATTGTGATTACTAATAAATTATCCTTTGAAACACTGCACTATGGGCAATTTTTTGTTTATGTCTCTGAGTGCCAGGGATCCAGCAGTTTTGGGATGTCCTAATAGGTTTTTGGGAGACCGAATTCACTGAGCTTGGTGAGACCACTGTTGTGGTCATTCCTGCGGGTAAGGAGACTACATACTCACTTTGGGTGTAAAGTTGGCTTGGAGGAAGGGCCCCTTTTCTCTTCACGCCTTTGTGCTTTCATCGTATTTTTACATCTGCATGGACTTCTTTTGACTCATTGTTCAATTCATTTGGGACTTTATATATTCACTTTTTATTGTCACAAAATGTTTTTGATTATTTTTTTTACTATTATTTTTTCACTATTGTTTTTTGTGATATTTCATAGAGTATTGATTTTAATCACTTGAACAGTTTTGTGAATTTTACTCAATTATTCTCTTGGGATTTTTTTGGTATTATATTTTTGGTACTTGAACTGTTTTGTCATTTATAGAGTTTTAATATTTCAAGTACATGTTTATTACATCTCCAATGCATTATTGTTTTGCAGTCTCTCAATTTTAGTTATTGAGACCCTGCTTTAGTTTTCCAATTTAATTTCAGGATTTTCATCCTTTCTGAATATTTGAATAATTTTCAATTTTTTTGTTTTTTTCTATTTTTCATCTATGCACTGATACTAGCGCTGCACTCACCCCATGTTTTTACTGATTTGAGTTTTGTATTTTGGTACCGGCAGCTTCATTTATTCGATTTATTTCAAATTTTTGTATCATATATTTTTTTCAAGCGCAGTGTTAACCGTCTGGTTCTTTTACTATTTAATTAAATTGATACCTGCTTATCCTGCCATGACGATCTTTGTTCAGGCATTTCCTTTTACAGGGTGACAACACTCTTGCACTGTCCCACAGGCGTTCAATGGAGATTAAAATTGACTGTTTCTAAACACATTGCACAGGCATGGTCCACTATTACCATCATCAGTGAACCAGCCTTGAGAAATGCCATGCAACTGCCACTGAAGTTCATACATTAGGATGGCAAAGTGATGCAAAGAGTCTTCAGAAGATCAAGAGCAAAAAAGATGCAACAAAGAATAAGAAAAAGGTGAAAACAAATATTTAAATATTTATGATACACAGTGCTTTAGCAAAGTACATGTCATTTACTTATGGTTTATACTGTATCTACTTTTAAAATAATCTTTTACCCTGTTTTTGCAAAAAGATTGAAGTTAAAAATCATTGGTATTAAAAATTAGATTTTTATGATTATAAAAAGTTGCGTTTCTTGAGTTAAATTAAAAAGCAGGATTCAAGAAAATCATTTTCAAATGGTTACTTAACAATTTTACACCGGGCTTATAACCAAATACTAACCACAATTCCTTGGAGTGCAGATTATTCATATTTGGATTGGCTTACATTACATTTGCAGTAAAGTTTTGTTTAAATAAACTGTGCGTTTAGTACGTATTTATTATTAGGAACAACACACATTGCTGGCAATATACAAAGAGAATTTGTAAGTTTTTTTCTTTTTTTTATGTACCATGTAGCACTAGTATTTAGCAAAAAGAAAAAAAAAATAATAATTAATGCCATGTGCTATGAGCAATGCCCAGTATCTTTTACCTCATGATAACTATAAATTGCATAATTGTAGTTTCTTTTTTATCCAATAAAAATACATATTTATATATGTTAAACATAATTCAGTTTGGTGGTAAACATTATGAAAACTACTTTATGTAATTTTAAGGAAAATACAACATTTACCTAAAGGTGGGACCTATCACTGTAATTTGTAGACACAAAATCTTCGACGGCCAAAGCAACACTCTTTGTGGCTAGGCTAGGAATTTGTAAAGATAAAACAGGGAAGAGGGAATATATTATTTGTCAGTTGACTTTTGCATTCAAACAGAATCAAAGTCCCAATCAGCAAGGTTGGCCACATTTGACTGTTTTTGTAGTCTAAAGAGGGAAGAAACTCTTTAAAAAAGCACAATGGGATGTTGTAAACTGAATCTAAATAGAAGTTATGTCCAAAAGATAGGGTAGAGATTTGTGTGTAGGACTAGGATCCAGGCATGAGCTCAGAAATTGGTGAGTGTTAGTGATGAACTGAAAGTACCTGATTTGTGGGATGTTCACCGAAAAAGCTCAAATGTTTGTCCAAAACTCATTGAAGTCAATGGGAGATGAATCTTTAAAATCAATTCTGGCCATTTTCAAAGCCAATAGACAATGTATTGCAAAACTAGAGGTATGGGGAGCTCTGCCTTGCCACGTTGGACATGTACCGATGCAAAAAAATGTCCTAATAGTTTTGCTCAGTGGAGAGCTGCTCTTTTAAAACTGCTTAAAGTAAAACATTAAAAATGTTAATTTTCTTTTAATAAAATGTTTGGGGATGTCCTAAACCTGCATGTCAAGTCATTCATCTATAGATGTAATATCGCAAAATAACATTTACAAAGAAAAAAAAATACAAATTGTGGCTACATGACATTTACCTATAGGAATGCTCTTTTGCTTGAAAATGGCACGGGGACCCCCTAAATCACACATTGGGACCTGGACACTACAATGCAATAAAACATTTTCAAAATTCCATTCCCTGGGGAGCAAATCTTTTAATAATGCTTAAAGCTAAACATTACAAATGGAAAATTACTTTAAATACCATGCTTGGGGAATACCCTAAACCATCCTGTAAATGGCACACCTGTACGGTGTATACAATGTGCAAAAGAAAAAGGAAAAATGCTGGTAAATGACATTTCCCTGTAGATTCTTCTGCAGAAGCTGCCTGGGAATCCCCAACTCTTATTCTATATTCACCCATTCACTAAATGACAAATAGTCAAAGTTTGTACCGAATCTTACATCAGTCCAAACCAGAACCTCATCTATAGTGAGTACCAAGAAGTTTTGGATTTAACCATGCAATTATTTTAAGTCACATTACCAGGTTTACATTACCTCAATACAGAAAGGCAGATGGGTAAGTATTCAAGTGTAAGTAGACCCTAAAATTAAAATCCCCTCTACAGACACTTACATTCTGACACTAACTGATCTAGCCCTGTAAAGAAGAAATCAGTACACATACCTTTTCTAAAGCCGATCCCCCCAGTCTCCAGTGGTGGAAGATCTGAAGAGGAAACAACCAACAACGGCTGTGAAATGAAAGGGGAGTGAATTCACCCATAGAGTTACTATGGGGCTTCCATTGTTAGACGAGTCCTCTGCACCCGTTTCCACAGCGAAGCCGCAGATGACAGCTCAGCATGGGGTCAGGTTGGCTGCATTAAAGGTATGTATACTGATTTACAGGGCTAGATAGGATAGTGTTATATCGTCGATGTCTGTAGATGCAGGGATTTTAGTTTTAGGATGGATTTCTACTTTAAACTATATGGCGTTAAACTGGCAGTAACGCACACAGAACTATATGGCGTTAAACTGGCAGTAACGCACAAAACTATAAGGCCTTAAACTGGCAGTAATGCACAAAACTATATGGCGTTAAACTGGCAGTAACACACACAGAACTATATGGCGTTAAACTGGCAGTAACGTACAAAACTATATGTCGTTAAACTGGCAGTAACGCACACAAAACTATATGGCGTTAAGCTGGCAGTAATGCACAGAGAAGTAAATGGAGTTAAACTGGCAGTAACGCACACAGAAGTAAATAGCGTTAAACCGGAAGTAATACAATCAAATAGACGGTGTTCAAACCGTCACTACACGGACGCTATCTGAACTGTCCCTACTCTATTTATACACTAGTGTAAAGATTACTGACACAGTCTCACTAAACTACACTGAAACTATCTGAGCTGTCCCTACTCTACACTAATGTATGTATAAATGACACGGTCTCACTACACTACAGCGAAACTATCTGAGCTGTCCCTACTCTAGCTGCACACTATGCAAAGCTGAATGATGGTCCTCCTCACTACACTCACACTATCCCTAGACTGACAACTAAACTAATATTCTACACTGACAATTGAAGCAAAATAGCACAGTATAGCACACTAACTAATAGCACTGAACAGAGCCCTGTTCTATCTCTCTATACGCTGAAATCACACTGAAAATGCCTGCCATTGAAAGGATACTTTTATACTGTAGGGCGGGAATAAGCCATGATTGTATAAAGTCATGATGACAGTGTCCAATCTTGACTCTGACAGTGCTCTGTGCCCTGATTGGCTGAAGCTTTCACTAATTCAGCCAATCAGGGCTTGCACTGTTCAGCGCCGTGAACAGTGGTCAGTTCGGGGGGTCGAACAACCCGTTTGTTTGGATGTTCGCCAAACGACTAAACAACGAAAGTTCGGCCCAAACTTATGCTCGGGCCAAACCGTTCACCCATCCCTAGTAGCAATCTGGATTGAGGAAACAGGAAATAGAGTGTAAATCCAGGAGAATTTAGGCTTCAGCAAACAAGCCAAGTCACTACCAGGAGAGCAAACATTGTATGCTCAGTTCATATTATGAAACACAGATCTCAATACTCAGATGAGGATCAGAAGCAGGATCAAATACAGGACTGACCTGTGAAAAGAATCAGAAGCACAAAGTGAAAATAGGAAGCAGGTGGAGAAGGAACAGAACATGTGAAGAACAAGCCAGTGGTTGGAGCTTCTAGTATACTTTGTGATTTCTGAGACAAAGCACAGGTGAGTAAAAGGGGAGAGACACATATTACAACCAGATAAGGTTATAACAAAATAGAGCAATATAGAGAGACAGTAAGCACCAAGGTTAAGGAAATACACAAAGACCAAAAGGTCACAGGACATGTTGGTAGTGGACTACAAAGTGCAAAGTGAACTTGCCTTTCTTAAATAACCCCAATGTATGTATGTATATATATATATATATATATATATATATATATATATATATATATATATATATATACACACACACACACACACATACACATACACACATACACATATATACACATGCACAAAAAGACAGAGATCACAACAGATTATTTTATTCTTTCAAGCGTTACACCTAACCTTACACTGGAAGTCAGAGTACATTACTGATGAATTAAACACAGTCAAGTTACTAGTGTGAATTATTCATTCACTTCTAGCTGTAACATAGTGACCTTTTTATTGCAGGCATTGGTTCACTTTAGGTAAAAATTACAAGTTTATAAAACGTGGAAGTCTTTCCTATTAGGTTACATCTGAAAAGGATATATTTGTAAAAGATCTGTTACTACAACCACAAACTTATATTTATTTTCAACAAATTAGCGTCATAATGAGGTTTGATTGGAGACGTAGTGTCTACAAGACATCCCAAAGGAATGGGGATCCCCTTCTCCTGGGCAAAGAGCCGAACTATGCTGTACTGTTTAATGCAAATGTAAATGAAAGAAAGTAAGTGATTCTCCTTATTCTGGAGGCCAACAGTTATTTAAAATGAGCTGCCAGACTCATAGTCAGCCTTTAGAATTCTTTACAACAGCACCTTTCATTGTCAAATGCTTTGAGGATTAGTTAGCTTGCAGCGGAAAAAAAGATTGTGTAGAACTGTTTCTCTCTCTGTATATACAAGTGTATGTAAATATACAGAATGTCTTTATATACATGATATAAACACACATCTATCTATCTATCTATCTATCTATCTATCTATCTATCTATCTATCTATCTATCTATCTATCTATCTATCTATCTACATATAGATAGATAGATAGATAGATAGATAGATAGATAGATAGATAGATAGATAGATAGATAGATAGATAGATAGATAGATAGATAGATAGATAGATAGATCTATATATATAGATAGATATACAGTATATATCTATCTATAGATATATAGATAGATATATATTCTGTTAATAGATGGTAAAAGCAGTTATAGGTTACCTATGTACAATTACATTATAATCTTTACTTCTACATTCAGTATTAACAGAAGTTGTTTTTGGCAAAATGGGTTTAAAATTGCTTGTGATGTACAATTAAATCCGTGAATAGGTTTGCCTTTTCTTTTAAACAAAAATAGTCTAAACATGAAATAATACTCTAAACCTACTCTAAACTCTCCTGAATAAATAAAAAAATTAACAAAATGACATTTAAAAAAAATCAAACCAGCCAGTTAATCTGTCTAGTAAAAAAACTTTAAAGTAAACTGGGAAACACCTTTAACACTAAAGCCGCGTACACACGAGCGGAATGTCCGACAGAAAAAGTCAAATGGAAGCTTTTCATCGTCTATTCTGATCATGTGTATGCCTCATCTGACTTTTTTTTTCGAAAATTCTGATGGACCTAGAAATAAAACATGTTCTAAATATTTCAGAACCAATTCCTATCGGGAAAACCGCTCATCTGTATGCTGTTCCGACGGACCAAAAACGACGCATGCTCTGAAGCAAGTATGAGACGGAAGCTATTGGCTACTGGCTATTGAACTTCCTTTTCCCATTGTACGTGCTGTACGTCACCGCGTTCTGGACGGTCAGACTTTGGTTGGTCTTTGGTTTGATCGTGTGTAGGCAAGACCGATTGAATGGAAGTCCGTCGGAGTTCCGTCAGGGAAACCTTCAGAGTTTATTCTGACGGCAAAACCAGTCATGTGTACAGGGCATAAGGCTATATTCGCATGGGCGAATAGCTCCAGTGCAAATGACAGTGGCAGAAATCTGTTGATTTCTGCAGCCGTTTTTGCCTCCTGTAAGCAGCTAGCTGTGGCTATCGAGCCCTGTACATTTCATGACTTGTGTGCATCCAACAGCAATCACCGCAAGTAATCACTGATTGTATGAACAGCCATAGTTAGCCACAGCCACTGCTGACCTGTGTACATACAGGACCCAGCAGCTGCAGCTAGCTGCTCACAGGTGGTAAAAAACAGCTGCAGGAATCAGCAGACTACGGAAGTTCTCATTCGCATTAGTGCTAGTTGCTGGTATGAATGTAGCCCAAATTTAAATAAGATGTAGCAAGCCTCTTTCCTTACATAGACACACATGGTATACTTCCTATATTTAATATATTTTTTATTACTTTTATTGACTTCTTACTTTTTTAGGGATTGCAAACCTCAGAAACCATTTTAAATGTGATTTTAGCTGTCTAAGTCTGCACCACTTTTATAAACTTAGACAACAGAACAGATGCTGCTCCCTGACCTGCTCAGTGTTCTTTGCTGTGTCTGTGTACAGTTAGAGATGCATGTTCTGGCTTTCTCTGCCTGGCCCTACCCCCTCCCCGCTCAGCTGATTGCAGAAGATAGGGAGAGGACTGTGCAAGCTTTGCCTGTAAGAGCAGAGGGAGGGATGTGAACAGTTTGCGAACAGTTCGCATCCTGGTTGCCAGGTTTAACCTGGCATGATCAGCAGCAGTTTTCTATTTTAAAAAATTGCTATAATTACTTTTGTTAATTCAGAACAGATCCTATGCCAGTTTCTATTTTACTCTAAAGTCGAACCTTGCTTGGTGGCACAGATAGAACTTAATTAGGTCAATCTGTTTATTTAATTTGGCATACACCACAAATGCCTGTTACATCAGTGCAGTTGTTTTATCATAGTGGTTGATTCACCTGCAGTAAATGTCATATTTATTGCATTATAATAGGTATACTTGGAACATGCACTGGGTTCAACTGAATCACATGTCCTATACAGCAGTGTACAGCTTTCTTTTTTGATTTAAAAAACACTGAAAAGTGCCCATAAAAAGGTAAAATCAGTACATCATAACCAGTTCAGAGGAAAGAGGTGATTGTAAAATGCAAACATCATTCTGATATTGCAACAGCATCAAGCGCCTTACCCTATATTTCCATAGCAATTCTATGACTCTCTGAGCCTGGTTCAACAATGGAATTGATAATGCTCACAGAACAAATTTGAATTTTTACTTCAATTTTCCAGTTAGGTGCGAATTTCCTACCAACTTCTGAAGCAGCCGGTTGAGACAGGCGAAACCGGTCAGAACTCTTGCCATTGTCCACCTCTCTTTGATGACCCAATAATACGGTATGGGACGGATTTATCCTGCAATACATCCTGCATTGGACATTCTCTCCACTAATCATAGGAGATTCACCAACTATCGGATCTTATAAGTTATTTTACTTTCTTGGATATGGGACTTTACTTCTTCACATCATGTTCTTCATGGATTACAATGATCTCTAGAACTGTGCCTTAAGGATCATAGACCATTATGTGCTTTACCAGTGTGGTTAATTATATAGTGCAAGGGGGGAGTCAAGGCATGAAGATTTGCTGAGGTATAACAGATAACATCTGACCCCTGGTTGGGTCTCCAACACCTTTATATCTTCATAACCTTGAATATCTAGCCTCCTCTAGACCACTGCATCGTAGCTTTGTTTGCAGCTTTGTTTAGATACATTCCATTCTACCTCATTCCATGTGTTCTTTACTACAATCAGATATGAACTGTATGTATCTTCCTTAATAGCTATATCCAAGTACTGTGGCCTAGATACTATGGCATCGAATCAAAGGATCATACTGAACTGTTCCTTTGCAGGATTATCCGCCCAAACTCAATATTAATCCCTGCACATTATATATCCCCATCCACTGGCAATCTTAGCGAGGGGGTCAAAGTATATTAAGCTCAGTGATACACTGGGGTCACAAACACATATATATGTGTATAAATGTGAGGTGGACAATTGTTTTGTAATGGTATGAGTGATTCTGGCTTGTGTGATGTGGTACCAATTTTTATTTTGCTAATTTTTTCATTACTTGACCAATAAAGTATTTTTCTAGTTGACACAGTGAGCTAAAAATAGGATTTTATAGAACAGCTTACCTGTAAAATCCTTTTCTTGAGATTACATCACGGGACACAGAGCTCTATTAATTACATCATGGGTTAGATAGCCACCTTCAGGTGTTGGACACTGGCAACCCTAATTGTAAAGTGAGTTCCTCCTCTATATAACCCCTCCCATATGGAGAGCACCTCAGTTTTTTCGCCAGTGTCTAAGGTGTTTGGTCCCGATGCAAGATGTGCTAAGAAGAAGGCTCTGTTTGATGGTCCCTGCGGGGGCCTAGGAGCTACACAACCGGATCCATACCTTGGGCCAATTAAAATTGCCAAGGATGGATGGTACCCGGGCCTTGTGGGAGAAGAAACAAGGTTTTGCCTGTAATGTCTCTTTTTGAGGACTGGGCTCTGGGATCCAGCACTTTGGGCACGTATTAAATAAGCGCAAAGGTTTCTGGCAGAGTCTTCTACAGGTCCGGGGAAGAGGCTCCTGTAAGTAGGAACCCTGAAGGTTGGCACAACACTACCCGCCGTGATGGGTGAAGGTTGGGTCTGGCTGTTCTCAGCAGTATCCTGCGGCGGGGATAAGGTAAGTGAAGACAATCCTAGGTGAATACTATGAGGATTATCTTCTTTGAGTGTAAAGTGAGTTCCTCCCCTATATAACCCCTCCCATATGGAGAGCACCTCAGTTTTGTAGCAAAGCAATAAGTATCTTGATGTATATATATATATATATATATATATATATATATATATATATATATATATATATATATTTATATATACACATAAATCCTGAAGAGGGGCAGGGAGCTCTGTGTCCCGTGATGTAATCTCAAGAAAAGGATTTTACAGGTAAGCTGTTTTAAAATATCCTATTTTCCTGTTCATACATCATGGGACACAGAGCTCTATTCAATACATCATGGGACGTCCCATAGAAATGCCCAAATTGAGGGGAGGGAGACACAGATCAGAAAAGACCGCCATTGCACGTGAGGACCTACACTGCTGCCTGCAGTACACTGCGCCCGAAAGCGGTATCCTCATGCCCTCTTACATGCACCTGATAAAATCTAGTGAATGTATGGACCAAAGACCAAGTTGCAGCCTTGCAGATCTGAGCCATGGAGACCTGGTGATGCACTGCCCATGAAGCACTTACTGCTCTAGTGGAGTGCATTTTAACCTGAAAAGGAGGAATTTTCTTTTCCAAACCATAGGCCTGAACCATAACTTGTCGAATCCACCTAGCTATAGTTGACTTTGACGCTGCCTGGCCCTTTCTGGGACCATCTGGCAACACAGAAAATCAGTCTTCCGTATCTGAGCAGTCACTTTCAGATAGATTTTGACTGCTCTAACAACATCTAGAGAGTGTAACAACGTTTCCTCCGCGGACTGCGGATCTGAAAAAAAGGATGGTAGGACCACATCTTGGTTTAGGTGGAACCCTGATACCACCTTAGGTAAGTAAGCCGGGTGAGGACGCAACACCACCCTGTCTTTGTGAATAATTAAGTATGGCTCTTTACATAAAAAAGCAGCTAATTCTGATACCCTCCTGGCAGAGGATATGGCAACAAGAAAAAACAACTTCTTGGTCAAAAGACACAAAGAAGCATGGTGTAATGGTTCAAAAGGCTGCTTTTGCAGAACAGACAAAACCAAATTCAAATCCTATGGGCAAACGGGTGGCCTGACTGGTGGATTTAAATGCAGTGCCCCCTGAATAAAGATCCGGACTAGGGAATGAAAGGCAATTGGTTTCTGAAAAAAAATACAGACAAGGCCGAGGTCTGACCCTTGATAGTGCTCAAGGCTAGCTTCATTTCTACTCCTAATTGAAGGAAAGCGAGAATTCTGTCAATGGCGTACCTTCCAGGTTCTATAATAGATGAGCCTGGAGGCCGGCTTCTTGGCAATAACCAGAGTGGTTAGGACTGGACCTGAGATCCCTCGCTTTTTTAGGACGTGGGTCCCAACAGCCAAACCGTCAAATTCAGATTTTGTAAGGAAGGATGGAATATTGGCACCTATGAAAGCAGACCTGGCCGCAGTGGAAGCACCCATGGCCTTCCGAATGCCATCCTCACGATCTCTGCATACCAGGACCTTCTGGGCCAAGCCGGGGCTACTAGAATTACTGGCTTCTCCTCTCCCTTGACCCTGCGAAGGAACCAAGCAAGCAGCGGAACTGGAAGGAATGCCTAGATCAGAGAAAACTGATCTCAAGAAATTGTCAGGGCATCTAACCCTTGTGCTAGCGGATCCTTTGTTCTTGACACAAAGTTGTCCAATTTCTTGTTGAACCTGGAAGCTAGCAGGTCTACATCCAGGGTACCCCATCTCTGGCATATTGTCCGAAATATGTTAGGGTGCAGCAACCATTCTCCTGGGTACAGCTGCTGGCGGTTTAGAAAATCCGCCTGCCCATTTTCCACCCCTGGAATAAAGACTGCAAATAGGACATGCTTCTCTGGGCAAGTGAAAATGTGGTTCACCTCCCTCAGGGCATTCAGACTCCTGGTGCCGCCTTGGTGATTGAAATAGGCCACTGCTGTAGCATTGTCGGACTGAATCCAGACAGGACAGCCTTGCACCCTGTATGTCCAGGCCCTGAGAGCCAAACGTACTGCCCGAATCTCCAGAACATTGATGGGCAGGAACTTTTTGGTTTGGACCACCTTCTTGAACCGAAACCTCTTCTAGGGCTGCACCCCAGCCTACGAGGCTGGTGTCCATTGTTACCACTTTCCAGGTAACTGGAAAAAAGATTTTCCCTTCTGTAAACATTTTGCTAGCAACCACCAACTGGGGCTTTTACATACTTCTGACTTCAGGCGCATCGGCAAATCCAAGGCTTGGATTCTCTTGTTCCAGGCAGATAGTATGCTGTTCTGTAATGGCCTTGAGTAAAAAAATGGGCAACAGGAACACCCTTGAATGAGGCTACCATCTTCCCCAACAAGCTCATACAAAGGAAAATCGAAGGTCTTTTCCTTGCTTTGCCTACTTGGACCAAATTTTTTATGGTCTTGGCTTTTGACCCAGCTAAAAGATACCATGTTTTGGGCTGTGTCTATGACTATACCCAAACACTCCAGCCTCCATAGGGGCTGTAAAGACGATTTTTTAGATATTTGACTATGCTGGACATAGCTAGGTCCAGCAATGCTACAATCCATCCATCGGCAGCCGACTGCCTTGGTATGCCATTACTGCTATACCCTGGGCCTTTAGACCTACTAGAGGCGGGCCCTAGTACTCTATAAAAACTCGGGCATGGTGGCCAACCCAAAGGGCAAGACCACCAACTGGAAGAGGTGCTGTTTCGCTGTGAAACGCAGACAACCTCTGTAGTCATATGCAAATAAACACATATGTGTATGTGGCAAAAGTTAACGCCATATGCCTTAATATAAGCACGCGTTCATGGAAGCATGAATCACCCACAATAGTTATAGGCAAAAACATGAAAAGTATGCGCTGTGAACACGCATACACATAGCATGTGTGCTATGGATCAGGCATCTTGCAAGCAAGCATGCGTCTCTGAATGTGTTATGCAACATTACACATCCTGTATCCAGGCAGACATGTATTCCTATGTGAATATAAGGAGTCCTGTATAATTAAGGAACACTAAATTAATATGCCTCGATATGCCACCATGCAAAACCAGATGATCATTCAACTTTAGTCGATCACGCATTTTTATGCGATTCAGCAATTTTTATGCGTTTATAAGCACTACTGTGCGGACAAGTATGCAGCATTTTTATGCGATTTAGGCATTTTTGTGAAAAACAAGCCTTTCCGCGTGACCAAATATCCTTGGATAATCAAGGATTCTTGTGAGATCCAGCACCCTTGTGTGATCCCGTGTCTTTATGCCATCAAGCATTTTTATGTGATTTAGGCATTTCTGTGAAAACAAGCCCTTCTGCGTAATCAAGTAACCTTGGGCAATCAAGAACTCTTGTGAGATCAAGCACTCTTGTGTGATCCCGCATCTTTATGCAATCAAGTATTTTTATGCGTTTTTAGGCAATTATGCGATTTTAGGCATTTATGCCGTTTTAGGCATTTCTGTGCAAACAAGTACTTTAACGACCGAGTATCCTCATGCGACTATGTAAATCCACTACAAACAGAAAACATGTATCTCTATGTGAATAACATGTTCTGCCACATGCATCTTGTACATTCCAAACACATGTATTTTATGCAAACATGTGGACTGATAAAAAAGGAAGTTATCCTCCACTAACGTGCGTTCCCACAGTCATGCGATTAGCTGTTTGTGTGTCAGCAACCATGTGCACAGCAATTGTGCATCTCAACAGTTGTGCTTTTGGCTAGTTTGTAAGCAAGCACCTGCATGAGGACCTATGGGAATTTAAGAAAACCCAAGTAGAAGACAGAGGCTTCGGCTGTCTAGGCTGAGGGTAAGTTATACACAGCATGAATCTCTGTAAAAGATTGCGGCTACAACTTCAGAGCTTGTGAGGTTTCTGATACCTCTACCTCGTCAGATTGCACCTGTTCCCTGTCCTCTGATGGTGAGCCTTCATTATCAGATTGTTGATCCTCTTGATCGAGGATTTAGGGCAGGGGAAGGGGAACTACCCCAATTTCTCCTCTCTTGTGAGGATGCTGCGATTAAAGCAGCTATCTTCACCTGTAACCCACACACTGCAAATGCAATCAAAAACCTATGCAGGGTTGCAATGTTGGGAGAGGCTGCAAGCCTGACAGGAGCAATGGCTCATCCTGTGCGGCTGCCTCCAGTCTCTCAGGGGAGGATGGTATCATGCAGGCATGTTTAGAACCCCAGATCCTCTTAGGGGGAGACATAGTCCTAAGCTGACAAAGCAGAGGCACTAATACATATGCATTTACAGTTGAACTTAGTCTTACAATAATAATGTTTGCTAGCCTGCACAACCTGATTCTGAGTAGGTGTCTAGGAATACCTGTATCCAATCGACATGAGATGCTTACGTGCCCACAGCTCTGTGCCCCATTGCTTACAGACTCTTGGCGTCCTGAGCTTAAAATAGCCGCCTCGCGCCTGCGTACTGATCCACCGTGTACCTTGTATGTGCATCGCACTGGCAACCACGAACCCCCCTCCTTCCCCGCCGTTTCATGCCATAAAAGCATGCCCCCTACGCATGCACAAGTGTAGGAATAACATGGCGGCGGCCAGGGGTGAGGGGTTGTGAAAGCAGATGACGGGGGTACTACGTGGGACCCCAAGACTTCGTGGGATCCCCCTTTCTACTCATGTGTCAGAGCCTGACAGGAGGTGAGGAGGTGAGCGGCTGACAGAGCGGCTTCACTGAGCTTGTGTTCCTGGAGAGCATGTAAGTAAACACCAAGTATGTCTCTTAATCCATCTAGTGGCGGAAAACAGGTAAGACATGCAAACTACTCAAAGAAGATAATCCTCATAGTATTCACCTAGGATTGTCTTCACTTACCTTATCCCCGCCGCAGGATACTGCTGAGAACAGCCAGACCCAACCTTCACCCATCACGGCGGGTAGTGTTGTGCCAACCTTCAGGGTTCCTACTTACAGGAGCCTCTTCCCCGGACCTGTAGAAGACTCTGCCAGAAACCTTTGCGCTTATTTAATACGTGCCCAAAGTGCTGGATCTCAGAGCCCAGTCCTCAAAAAGAGACATTACAGGCAAAACCTTGTTTCTTCTCCCACAAGGCCCGGGTACCATCCATCCTTGGCAATTTTAATTGGCCCAAGGTATGGATCCGGTTGTGTAGCTCCTAGGCCCCCGCAGGGACCATCAAACAGAGCCTTCTTCTTAGCACATCTTGCATCGGGACCAAACACCTTAGACACTGGCGAAAAAACTGAGGTGCTCTCCATATGGGAGGGGTTATATAGAGGAGGAACTCACTTTACAATTAGGGTTGCCAGTGTCCAACACCTGAAGGTGGCTATCTAACCCATTATGTAATCAATAAAACTCTGTGTCCCGTGATGTATGAACAAGAAATCAGGTTTTTATTCTGTTATTGTGTAAGTGATATTAAAGCTGGGATTCTATTTTAAGGACAGCAAAAAAAAAATGAATTAATAAATAAATAAAAAGAGAAGTAGCACACATCATATAAACTGCAGGACTGCAAAAATATTTGAATCCATAAATGGACAACAATTCCTGCAGCTATTTGATATGGGATCAGGATGAGATTCAGCTGATGCAGACAAAAATAGAGCAAACAGGGTACAGGAAATATATTTACACTTAGTAATTTTAATGGAAGATCAAACAATATTACACTTGCATTAGAGTAAAATAATCTTCGGGCACGAAAACCATTCATAGAGCCAAATGTCTGGAAACCCTAGAGAAAATGATGCATCATTGAGCTGTCAGTTGGTAAGCCAGCACTAGCATGCTAGACCTGCTGAAGAGCTGTCAAATGTGGCGTCAGTAGCTGCTCTGTAAAATCATAGAGATTTTAGGCGGGAAACTGAAACGCGTTTCCTGTGTGGGGGAGGAAACGCGTTTCAGGGCCCCGCCCCTTTGTCAAGCATAGCTGCCTAAACAGCAAGTTTTAAAGCAGAGCCTAAAAGGACTACAGAGCCCAGACTAACCTAAAAACTTGTGGCAGGAGGAGGAGGAGGAGGATGGACGAGCGCAACTAAGTGCATGTTATCACTAATTTGGCCACTCACCCCCTTATGAATGGCCTCAAAAATAATTTTCTCACAGCTGACGCATTGGCCCTCCTCCATTTACTGCAATTTGGCAGCTACATAGCAGCCATAGGCCTCTTCAGCGTCGGGGGGCTTTTCAGGGTCGCATTAGCCTCCTTAATGAGGCCCAATGCTGCCTCCAGGTTACTTCCCTTCCTGGCCCTTTTTGTTGGAAGGCGGAGGGGAGGCACCTGGGATTGGGTGAGACTTCTACTGGGTCCGGCCACCTCCTGGCTGACACTTACCCCGCCTCCTCCTGGCTGACACTTACCCCCGCCTCTTCCTGTGTGCCACATTCCAGAGCCTCGTCATGGCTGAGGTCTTCCTGTGTGTGAAAAAGGGACATAGTTTTAGTTTTTGGTTCATCAATCACACACAATTTTCAGCTCATAACTGTTGCAAATTGAATGTTAATAAATAGAAAAGACTATTGTTCCGAGCCCAGCATTTTTCATTCTTGTCACAATAATTTTTGGCCCCTACTGTCTATTGATATGTAAAACACTTTTTGTTGAATCATTCATTTGTTATCAATAATAACATCTAGTTAACAACACTAATTTTCTGACAATAAATATGTTAAAAAATACTATACCTGGCTCCAGCTGGGCTCCTCCACTTCTTCCAGGATGAAAGGCCCAGGTTGGTCCTCGGAAGCCTCAGCTGGGGTTGAGGGTAGGGCTGAGGGAAGGCTGGATGGAAGTGTAGAAAGTGATTCCCTGACTTCCATCTGGTCTTCCAGAAACCGCATCCTGTTGTAGTACCACAGACTGGGTACATACACGTCTTCTGCTGCAGCTCCTAATCTCATGGAAGCCTGGACCTTATTAAGCTCCTTCCTATACGTGCTTCTCAAGCTACCAATTTTCCTCTCCACAAACTCGATGTCTGCATTGGGGATCTGCGTCCTCATAAATTGCAGCAGTTTCTCCAGCAAAGCCTTCCTAGCTGGTTTATTGCGATATAAGGGGTTTTTTACCTTCCACAAATTTCTAATAGCCCTGTATTTGTCAATGAAATGGCCCATGAAATCAGGGTCTTTGAATTGTTTCATATTTGCTGCAAGACTCTAAACTGTTAATCTCTCCGAATCTTATCCCAATATAGGCCTCAATCTCGAATCAGTATAGGCCACTGATGACCCAAGTTAAAATGTTACCTTCGTTAGAACGTGCAGTGCTTCCTACGCACACAGAACGTAGGTACAACACACGCATGTTAGCTTTATATACACTGCGCATGTGTGAAACTCCGCCTGCTTCGCCCGCCCCTGACGTTCTTTTTGGAATATTCCCCGCCCCTTCTCTTTTAGCTCAGTAGAAGATGAACATGGCGGAGACACAGCAGGTGCGTAATAGCAGTAACGAGGAGGAAAGCCTAGAGCCAGAAACGTCCCGATCCTGGAGGAGAAGATTTAAGGCATCAAATATGGCCTTTGTAGAGATGGTGGAGATGGTGGACATCTTGAAGAGGGCCGACTATGACGGGAAGTATGGACCTTACCTCTAAACTGCTAAACTCTCCTAATCTTATCCCAATATAGGCCTCAATCTCGAATCAGTATAGGCCACAGATGTCCCAAGTTAAAATGTTACCTTCGTTAGAACGTTCAGCGCTTCCGGTCCTCCTTCCTACGCACACAGAACGTAGGTATGACACACGCGTGTTAGCTTTATATTCACTGCGCATGCGTGAAACTCCGCCCGCTTCGCCCGCCCCTGACGTTCTTTCTGGAATATTCCCCGCCCCTTCTCTTTCAGCGCAGTAGAAGATGAACATGGCGGAGACACAGCAGGTGCGTAATAGCAGTAACAAGGAGGAAAGCCCAGAGCCAGAAACGTCCCGATCCCGGAGGAGAAGATTTAAGGCATCAAATATGGCCTTTGTAGAGATGGTGGAGATGGTGGACATCTTGAAGAGGGCCGACTATGATGGGAAGCATGGACCTTATCTAAACCCAAATGTGAGAAAGGCCAAGATCATGACTAAAGTTGTGAAGAGTCTGCACAGGAATTTTGGAATACGATGATCCAAGGAATAATTGAGGAAAAGCTGGTCAGACCTGAAATTGAGGGAGCAGGATCAGTACAGAAGGATCAAGAAAATGCTTCTAAAAAGTAAGTAGTTGTCGTGTTTCGATTATTATTATTACTTGCATGCTGCACCATGTGCTTTTCTTTACTGTTGTACAGTTTAAAATGGCAACCTTCAGGCTCGTGGGCACAGTAATCGTTCATAGTAAACATCGTTTGTTCACCAACTAAATACAATGTTTTAGGCAGATACAGGGTTAACTACATTTGGTCTAGGGATGAGCTTCGAGTTCGAGTCGAATTCATGTTCGAGTCGAACATTGGCTGTTCGCAAGTTCGCCGAACAGCGAACAATTTGGGGTGTTCGCGGCAAATTCGAATGCTGCGGAACACCCTTTAAAAGTCTATGGGAGAAATCAAAAGTGCTAATTTTAAAGGCTAATATGCAAGTTATTGTCATAAAAAGTGTTTGGGGACCTGGGTCCTGCCCTAGGGGACATGGATCATTGCAAAAAAAAGTTTTAAAAACGGCCGTTTTTTTAGGAGCAGTGATTTTATTAATGCTTAAAGTCAAACAATAAAAGTGTAATATCCCTTTAAATTTCGTACCTGGGGGGTGTCTATAGTATGCCTGTAAAGGGGCGCATGTTTCCTGTGTTTAGAACAGTCTGACAGCAAAATGACATTTTGAAGGAAAAAACCCATTTAAAACTACCCGCGGCTATTGCATTGCCGACAATACACATAGAAGTTCATTCATAAAAACGGCATGGGAATTCCCCAAAGGGGAACCCCGAAACAAAATTAAAAAAGAAAAATGACGTGGGAGTCCCCCTAAATTCCATACCAGGCCCTTCAGGTCTGGTATGGATATTAAGGGGAACCCCGGCCAAATTTTTTTAAAAAAATGACTGGGGTTCCCCCTAAATTCCATACCAGACCCTTCAGGTCTGGTATGGATTTAAGGGGAACCCCGCGCCAAAAAAAAAAAAAAAAACGGCGTGGGATCCCCCAAAAAGTCCATACCAGACCCTTATCCGAGCACACAACCTGGCAGGCTGCAGGAATAGCAGGCCACATGCCCTCAACATTGGGAGGGTGCTTTGGGGTAGCCCCCCCCAAAACACCTTGTCCCCATGTTGATGAGGACAAGGGCCTCATCCCCACAACCCTGGCCGGTGATTGTGGGGGTCTGTGGGCGGGGGGCTTATCAGAATCTGGAAGCCCCCTTTAACAAGGGGACCCCCAGATCCCGGCCCCCCCCCTGTGTGAAATGGTAAGGGGGTACTTACTTATTTCACTAAAAAACTGTCAAAAAGGTTAAAAATGACAAGAGACAGTTTTTGACAATTCCTTTATTTAAATGCTTCTTCTTTCTTCTATCTTCCTTCATCTTCTGGTTCTTCTGGTTCTTCCTTCGGCGTTCTCGTCCAGCATCTCCTCTGGGCGTCTTCTATCTTCTTCTCCTCGGGCCACTCCGCACCCATGGCATGGAGGGAGGCTCCCGCTCTTCTCTTCTTCTTTCTTCTCTTCTTCTCTTCTTCTCTTCTTCTCTTCTTCATTTTCTTCTCCGGGCCGCTCCGCACCCATGCTGGCATGGAGGGAGGCTCCCACTGTGTGACGGCGCTCCTCGTCTGACAGTTCTTAAATAACGAGGGACGGGGCCACCCGGTGACCCCGCCCCCCTCTGACGCACGGAACATGACGGGACTTCCCTGTGGCAATCCCCGTGATGTCACAGGGAAGTCCCGTCAAGTCACCGTGCGTCAGAGGGGGGCGGGGTCACCGGGTGGCCCCGCCCCCCGTTAATTAAGAACTGTCAGACGAGGAACGCCGTCACACAGCGGGAGCCTCCCTCCATGCCAGCATGGGTGCAGAGCGGCCCGGAGAAGAAAATGAAGAAGAGAAGAAGAGAAAAAAAGAAGAAGAAAAGAGCGGGAGCCTCCCCCCATGCCATGGGTGCGGAGCGGCCCGAGGAGAAGAAGATAGAAGACGCCGCGAAGGAGATGCTGGACGAGAACGCCGGAGGAAGAGCCAGAAGAACCAGAAGAACCAGAAGATGAAGGAAGATAGAAGAAAGAAGAAGCATTTAAATAAAGGAATTGTCAAAAACTGTCTCTTGTCATTTTTAACATTTTTGACAGTTTTTTAGTGAAATGGTAGGGGTAAGTACCCCCTTACCATTTCACACAGGGGGGAGGGATCTGGGGGTCCCCTTGTTAAAGGGGGCTTCCAGATTCCGATAAGCCCCCCGCCCGCAGACCCCCACAACCACCGGCCAGGGTTGTGGGGATGAGGCCCTTGTCCTCATCAACATGGGGACAAGGTGTTTTGGGGGGCTACCCCAAAGCACCCTCCCAATGTTGAGGGCATGTGGCCTGGTACGGTTCAGGAGGGGGGGCGCACTCTCATTCCCCCCTCTTTTCCTGCGGCCTGCCAGGTTGCGTGCTCGGATAAGGGTCTGGTATGGATTTTTGGGGGGACCCCACGCCGTTTTTTTTTTTTTTTTTTGGCGCGGGGTTCCCCTTAAAATCCATACCAGACCTGAAGGGTCTGGTATGGAATTTAGGGGGAACCCCACGTCATTTTTTTAAAAAATTTTGGCCGGGGTTCCCCTTAATATCCATACCAGACCTGAAGGGCCTGGTATGGAATTCAGGGGGATGCCCACATCATTTTTTTTTTTTAATTTTGGTTCGGTGCCGTTTTTATCAATGAACTTCTATGTGTATTGTCGGCAATGCAATAGCCGCGGGTAGTTTTAAATGGGTTTTTTGCTTCAAAATGTCATTTTGCTGTCAGACTGTTCTAAACACAGGAAACATGCGCCCCTTTACAGGCATACTATAGACACCCCCCAGGTATGAAATTTAAAGGGATATTACACTTATTGTTTGACTTTAAGCATTATTAAAATCACTGCTCCTGAAAAAATGGCCGTTTTTAAAACTTTTTTTTGCATTCATCCATGTCCCCTGGGGCAGGACCCAGGTCCCCAAACACTTTTTATGACAATAACTTGCATATTAGCCTTTAAAATTAGCACTTTTGATTATTCATGTTCGTGTCCCATAGACTTTAACGGTGTTCGCGTGTTCGAACAAACTTTTTTCCTGTTCGCATGTTCTGGTGCGAACCGAACAGGGGGGTGTTCGGCTCATCCCTAATTTGGTCATGCTAATTTGTATTAAAAGAAGTTTAGGACATTGTTGTCTAGATGTGTTTGTAACTAGAATGAATAGCAAACTTGATTAGGTGTAATGTAAGGAGAGGACACTCAGCAGCTGTTTACACATCTGGACTCAGGAGCACTAGTGTGGGACACAAGAAAAAACTTTTTAGGGTGTCCCACACAAGTACTCCGGTGGATACTTGGGGTGTCTCCATGTGTGAAACTTGTCCAAAAAAGGTAAGTAGTGCAGCTTTGTTAAGGGAATAATTCATGTCTTCAACTTAGAACTCTGCCCAAACAATCAATCGTACCCCACTTCCAAGCAATGTTTCACATTCATATTTCTGGCCACAAATATCTGTGTGCTAAGTATACCTTTTGTTTCATTCTCATAGGGGAGAAAAGACTCGGGACATCGGAGGACAACAGGAACCCCCCATCTCCTGAAGAAGGGGATCAGAGGACACAACCTCAGGATGTGGAGGAAAGAGAGGTGGTTGAGATTGTCACCACAACAGGTGAGTGTCTGACACCACAGATTCAGGTAATAGATGTATGCCTGTATATGTATAATACATGGTGTGTATTTTTTCTTTTAGGTGATGTGTATGTTGTGGAAGAACAATCTACTCATTTCACGACTGACAGTGCACAAAGGCTAATCCAGGACATAATGTATTGTAGTCGGGATTTAGACCTCATAAAAGAAAAAAACCAAGGAGATTGAACAAAGAATGAAGAACATGATTGATGTATTAGGGAGAATCTAAATTAAAAAAAAGACAACTTTTTTGTTTTTATTATTATTATTATTATTATTTAAATAACCTTTTTATACATTTTAAAAAGCCAAATTTGGAAGATGCACACGGTATGTCAACATGTGCTATCTGCCATAAGGGGATATGCGTTTTGTGGGTGCAACCCCTTCCTCGCAACTCTAGTAGGTGAGAGGAAGGGGTTGCACCCCCAAAACGCGTCCATTGATCCCCCATGATGGGAGATAGCACATATTGACATTAGGCATGGGATCAGGAGGGAAATCCCCATTTTTACTCCCAATTTGTGTGCATCTTCTAAATTTGGCTTTTACAGGGGGACATCCCCCCATCTGTGAAGGCAAGATCAAGACATGTTTGACACTATAATATCTGATATTGCCTTCAGTTTTTCAATGTTGAACTTTGTAAGTTCCTGAGTTGTGTATGTTATGTTTTAAAACATGCCTGATTATGTACCAAAATAATATTTTAAAGATAAAAATTTTTTTAACAAAGATGTTATTTTTTTTAACAAAAAAAGTTTTACAACGCACATGTGAATCTGCACGGAGTAAAAGGTTTTATACTCAACAATGTGTGGCTTCTTCTTTCAATGCTCAATACCAGTTTTTGTATCAAGTTGGTGTTTACAGTGACAATGGGTGTTTTTTAATAATGGAAAAACCACTTGGAACTACAAGTGCACTAGGAGAACCTAGGAGACAGATAAAAGAAACTCAAGCAGTACATTTTTTTTTTTATTTTGCAAATATTGAAAAATGTGCTGGCATAGCAATGGCCCCCCTACCCATAAGATATTCCACATATTTTTGACGCACTTCACGGGCACTTTGGGGGGGCAAGCCAGGACAGCCAGCTTCCAGGGCCGTCATTGTTGGTTTATGACATCCGGCCTCAGGCCCAACTGAGGCTACATAATTAGTAGCATTTCGCTTGATAAAGTTGTGCAAGATGCAGCATGCGAACACGATGTGGTTAAGTTTGTACTCCGCCATATTTATAGCCGTTAGAAATAGGCGGAACCGGGAGTCCTTCCATGTTCTCTTCTACAGGTGGCAATCCCAAGCCACCACTCTGGAGACGTGTGTAGAACTCCGTCTGGGCAAAGACTCCACCATCTGACATCCGGCCATTCTTCCCCACATCCACATAGAGAAACTCATATGTTGCTGACACCACCGACATCAACACGTTACTATTGAAACCCTTATGATTAAAATAGAATGGCCCCGAATGGGGTGGTGGGATGATGTGGAGGTGCTTTCCATCAATTGCCCCTCCAGAGTTGGGAAAGTCCCAACGGTCGGCAAAGTGGGATGCTACAGTCTGCCATTCCTGTGGCGTGAAGGAAACTGTGGAGTTAAAACATAAAATTAGTACTTTTGCACATAACATTGCAAGCAGATTAGACATAAACATTCTTGGCCAACATCAGTATAACATTTATTTTAAGGAGTATTTAAAGACAAAAATATAAGGTCCACTTATCAGATTCCTCACCCACTCTGATGGCCCATTGGAAAAAAATTAGGGGGGGTTATAAATGAGTTTAAGGACAACAATAACATTTGTACACATTTAAGGGGGTGTTTAGGGTAAAGCAGTACTATGGAGCTGACAAAATACATTGTTAAGTGACTAGGCTAGGTATATGTGCCAAGGATAGCATGCTGGGGAGGTTAGTGAAGGCAAATATGCATGAAGGACAAAAAAGGAGAATTAAAAACTTCCAGCATGCATGAGGATAAAGAGGACATTCACAGCATATTACAATCATGGTAATTAGGGAATGATGAAAGAAATACAATACATTAGCAAACATTAAATACAGAGAATGTGATGAAACTTACCCTAATATAGTCCTTCTGCAGGACCTGAATGGTGGCAGAACAGGTCTCTGGAATAATGATCCCCAGAGCCTGGGGCGAGATGCCTGTAGAGAACTTGAAGTCCTGTAGACTTCTCCCCGTTGCCAAGTACCGCAACGTGACGACTAGCCCCTGCTCCGGAGTGATGGATTGCGGCATGCCGGTGTCCTGCTTCGTAATATAAGGGGACAGCAAAGTAAACAGACGGTGAAAAACGGGGTCCGTCATCCGGAGAAGATTCCTAAAAACATCAGGGTTATTCTCCTGGATCTCACGCAGCAAAGGCATATGAGAGAATTGGTCACGCTAAACCAATTCTTGGAGCAGCGACTCGGGAGTGAGCCTACTCGGGTGCCCCCATAGCAGGCTGCTTGCTATGGGGGCACCAGGCAAGAGGGAGTGGCCTGGAGCGCCTGCGCGGGACCAGAAAAGAGGAGGATTGGGGCTGCTCTGTGCAAAACCATTACACAGAGCAGGTAAGTATGCCTTGTTTTTTCATTAAAAAAAAAACAAAACTTTAATGTCACTTTAAAGCTGAAGTTAACTTCATAATTTATCAGAAAAATGAAAGCTTAAATGAACCTTCTTTACTTATTACTGTAAAGTCATCAGTCTGCATATACAGTAATAAACATTCTGCTCTTGTACGTTTTTTCTAAATTGCTAAGTGCTGCAGCAAAAGTTAAAATATCTTGTGCTGGCAATATGTAAGAGATATGTAGGAGAGTCAGGATACTGACTGAAGTAAGGAACTGTAAAATTCCATTTTAGTTTCTTTGATAGCTACAATTTTATATAACTTAAAAATAAAGTATTGCCTCTATATCTGTACATTGATAACCTCATCCATGTCCACCCTAGTCCAGACGGGTAAGATGCCTCTTTGTTAGGCACCTACTATTTGGGCACAAAGTTGACAATGAAAGAAGGAAAGTGGGAGGATCAGCTTGCTCCTTTCCATTAGGGATGAATTGAGTATGCCTGGGTTCGATGCAAGGTGGGCTTGGCAAATTTTACCGAAGTCCAGGTGCCAAATCCGGACCCCATTAAAATTAAAAGGAGCCAAATGTTCAACAGATCGTTCACTCTTTATCATATTCACTCTATAATATGTCCACAAGCTTGAAAATGATAGTCCTGCCCTAGGACTGCCCGGGCGTCCTAGAGCAGGAACTGTCATTATCATGCCTGTGGACATGATATAGAATAAAGATGAAAACAAGCAACTGATCCAGTATGTGATGGGTTTTTTTTTCTCTAAACTGGATTTGTGAGTGGGAATGGCTCAGGTTTGCCTTCGGCACCCAGGTGGTGTCAGGAAAGTGCTATTTGGATTTGAGCTGCTTGGAGAGGAGACCTGCCTATTGAACCAAGAGGAGCCATATGTTGACAATCCGTAATGGCCATTTTCTGGGCTACTAGGTAAAGGATTGTCAAGCAAATGGCATGGGGGTTGGGCATTGCCCTGGAGAACAAATTCTGTTTGGGGGGAGCAGTGAGTTACCTGTCAAAATTACTAATACCTGGTTTAATGATCATGGTATCACTGTGCTTGATTGGCCAGCAAACTCGCCTGACCTAAACCCCATAGAGAATATGTGGGGTATTGTCAAGAGGAAGATGAGAGACACCAGACCCAACAATGCAGATGAGCTGAAAGCCGCTATCAAAGCAACCTGGACTTCCATAACACCTCAGCAGTGCCAAAGGCTGATTGCCTCCATGCCACGCCGCATTGATGCAGTAATTCATGCAAAAGGTGTCCTGACCAAGTATTGAGTGCATACTATACTGTACATACTTTTCAGTAAGCCAACATTTCTGTAATGAAAACCTTTTTTTTATTGGCCTTATATAATATTCTAATTTTCTGAGATACTGAATTTTGGGTTTTCACTAGCTGTAAGCCATAGCCATCATCATTAACAGAAATAAATGCTTGAAATATATCACTCTGTGTGTAAAGCATCTATGTAAAATGTATGAGTTTCACTTTTTGAATTGAATTACTGAAATAAATAAACTTTTTGATAATATTCTAATTTCACAAGATGCATCTGTATACTAAAATTAAGACAAATATCAATGTTTTAAGATTAAATATTTTTTTACAGGCAGAAAAACTACAGTAAGTATGACTTTATGAACCAACTTAATTCATACATGGAATACAAGCAGACCAAATATACATATAAGTTAGCAATTTGCATAATCAACATTTTCTATAATGATCATACTTTCTGCATATTTTAAGTTAATAGCTTTCTCTCTGATGATGACACGTAAGCCCTGTGTCGAAGACGCGTAGGGGAGGGGCCAGGACGGAGTGTTAGGTAGCGATCACTGCAAGTGTTGGGACAGACACCATATCCTCGCTGCTGTACCTATATACACGCTTGTTATAGGGTGGTGCACTGACGCACCCTGGAAATGTGAGTACCCCCTCTTGTTTTTATCTGGCTTGGAATAAATAATTTAAAACGTATTACGCTATATGGTCCTTTCTTCTCATCCATTAACTGTCCCCATGTTGAAGCCTGTGATCCTGGAATCTGCACAGAGCCCGAGGTGGCTCAAAAGCGCTTTCTGACTTTGTCTAGGGACTTAGTCACAGTCTCTGAGGTGAGCGTATTACCTTAGGGGGTCACCTGTATTGCACCATCGCATGATCTGTGACACGAGGAGATTTGAGCATGTTTTGAATACACCACCATTGAAGATCTTGTACAAGCATTTATTATCCATGTGCAGGACTGTTTATATGCTTAACATAATCATGTAGTTCCTTAGGATACATTGTATATATGAATTGTGTGGCACTTAGCACTTTACAGTTTGTTTGGCACATGGCACTTTTTAGAATTTGTTTCCACATATGATATATGTTTAAAGTAATTGTGGTTTAGGTTTGCTGTATCTGCTTATGCACCTTATATTTATTCATATTTATTTATATTTATTAATTTTGTGATTATATTAGTGTTGGATACGCTCTCACATATATTTGATACACTATTGGTTGTGTCATCACATGGGCACACCCAGCACACTCTAGCGCATTTACTATTTATTGATTTCTGTAATAAAAAACTTTTTTTTATTGGCCTTATATAATATTCTAATTTTCTGAGATACTGAATTCTGGGTTTTCACTAGCTGTAAGCCATAGTCATCATCATTAACAGAAATAAATGCTTGAAATATATCACTCTGTGTGTAAAGCATCTATGTAAAATGTATGAGTTTCACTTTTTGAATTGAATTACTGAAATAAATAAACTTTTTGATAAAATTCTAATTTCACAAGATGCATCTATATACTAAAATTAGGACAAATATCAATGTTTTAAGATTAAATATTTTTTTACAGGCAGAAAAATTACAGTAAATATTACTTTATGAACCAACTTAATTCATACATGGAATACAAGCAGACAAAATATACATATGAGTTAGCAATTTGCATAATCATTCTCTATAATGATCATACTTTCTGCATATTTTAAGTTAATAGCTTTACCACTCTATGTTAGTTGTGCCAGATTAGAGTTCTTGCGTCCATGAGCCCCTGCATTCCACAGAGGACACATACCATCTGTTAACTTTCAAGGATTAAGGATTAGCTTTTCACACAACACTATATATTTTTATGTATATATATATATATAGATAGATCTATATATATATATATATATATATATATATATATATATATATATATATATATATATATATATATAGATAGATATATATAGATATATCTATATATCTATATATATATCTATATCTATATATATATATATATATATATATATAGATCTAGATCTATATATATATATATATATAAAAATTGTCCCTATTTGCTACTTTTCTGAGATTTGGGAGGCTTTTATTCATCTATTCTACCATGTAGACCTAAACATAATTTAGACTTAATATAAAGCTTGTTGCATACATTTTCCTTTATCTGTAATGCTTTCCATATGTGGGACACACACATGCACAAAATCAGTTCTTAATATTTTTTTTTTTCATTTTAGGATTCAGTCTGAATTTCTATTTATGTACACATTAACATTGGTTTCAAGGTGTTTGCTCTTATGCCGCGTACACACGATCGGAAATTCTGCCAGCAAAACTCCAATGAGAGATTTTTTGTCGGAAAATGCGACCGTGTGTATGCTCCATCGGTCTTTTGCTGGCAGAATTCTAGTCAGCAAAAGATTGGGAGCATGTGCTCTATTTTTCGGTCGGGAAAAGTTCCTATCCGAAAAAGAACCGCAAGACAAAGGCATAATGAGCTAGTATGCATTATATACTAGCTCATTATGAAATACTTACCTTAGAACTATTCCCTTATTATAGGATTACCTGTAGGTACAATCAAAGAGGACTTTACTTCCTCTTTAAAGTCAATGGGTTGTACATGCTGCAATTTAGCTGTTGGTAATTTAAACTTACAGCCCAGAATCTTGGGTGACGCCATTGACCAAATCTGGCCAATTACTTCATCTAAGATTTCTAGCTGTAAATGTTATGATACTGGAATAATTGCTGCCCTTACGTTCCCAGGCTTCATGCCTGGATAGCGGTCCGGCTGGAAAATTAAAGCATATTTAAACTCAAAAGCAAACATTTATTTTCTTTCAGTTTACCAATTCTTAGATGTGATGACTGCATTAGTTTGCTTTTTTAGGCTTTCTTTCTTCTATCTTCACCTGGTGATATGGCCAGTAAGTATTTTGTTTTTCTAAAGAACAAGCTTTCTTCTTAATGTATCAGTTTACAGAGATGAGACAAACCTATTTAACACTGACAGGGGTGCTCACAATGATCAGCTTTTATTTATTCACGTGTACCACCCTCTACCTTAGGTAGTTGCTAGAGTAGTGAGTTTGTTTTGCACTGTCAGGGCAGGTAAATTTTGGCAGGCCGATGCTGTGAGCTAGGCCTGTTTGTTTTTGATCTGGGGGCAGGGGAGTGGTTTAGTGTAGCAGCAGGTGACTGACATGTGCTTCCGCTCTTTGGTGCCTCCATTGTGACATGGGATGTATGTCACAGAGTGTATAGGGTTTATGTGGGAGTGAAATGGGGTGTATGTGGGAGCCCGGACCAATCCCCAGCTAGGATTGGCAGGGGGCAGGCCTCCTATATATACCCATGGTCAGCCTGCTGTGGGAGGAGTTGTCGGGTAGAAAAACTGAATGATGTGGTCTAAGGGAACCCCCTTTCTGGGGGGGTGAACTCAGGCCTGGAGTTTAGGAGCTGGGAGGGAGCCTCTCTTTAGAGAGAGTTGGCAGCACTGTTGGGAGCACTGCCAGGCAAGTCATTCAGGAGGGATCCATGCCGGGGTCAGTGAGTAAGAAGCACAGTGAGTAGCTCTGGGAGACGTGCCATTTGGCTGTGGAGTCAGAGGGAGAGACTGTGGTGTTGTTTTGGAGTCAAGTCGTTGCAGCCACGAGGGCTGGCAGGGTTTGCATTGGATGTGCTGGGAGCAGTAGCCCACCAAGGATCAGTTAGCACAATTATCTTCTTCATCTAAAATGGTTGCTACTAGGAAAATGTTAGGACTTCAGAGTGAGGCCTAGCCATGTGCTAACGGTGACAGGAATCTGGAACTGGACAGTAAGGAAAGCAAGTGATCTCAAGTAATGTCCTGGAGGAGATGTGAAGTACTGTAGCAGAGACTTTAGATTCAACTACATTTATTTTCATTACTAAAGATTCATTACCTGGGCATCCCATGTCCCTTTTCCCCATCCAAGTTTAATCCCCTAATAAAAACAACAAAAACAAGCAAGAGAATGTTTATTGACTGGAAAAGTGTGCCTAAAATGGATGTCTGACCAGCAGGGTGATGTGTGGATGCTAGAACACGTAGCGACCCCACGGGGGCACATGTAAAACTTTTATTCCTAAAGGAGAAAAAAAACTACGTGCTGTAACTGAATATAAAGTGTGAGCTGGAGTTTGGCTTCAATTTGTGACTGTATTTAAGCTCTTGCTCCTTTTCAGGTGACAAGCTTCACATCATTTTTAAAGCTTGTTTGGCTGTACTTCTCCTGGGGATCACAGGAGTGCAGCTTGTTCTGCACTCCTGTGACCCGTTTTCATGGGTTTTCACGTGCTGAAGTGCGCTGTCGGCTGACATCACAAAGCCAGGCTCGGGAAAGATCACGATCATGGTCGGGATCCACTCCCATGTGTGGACCGAAACACGGCTCAGCTTCTCAGCGAGCCGCTGAGGGCCTGAGCCGGCCCATCCTGCCTCCCTTCACACCGCAGCACCCCAGTGAGTGCGGGGGGCAGAGCAGAGAGTCGGTGACAGACCTGTGGGAACCGTGCGATCAGCGGTATTTGATCGCCTGGTTTTCAGTGTTAGAGCCCGCAGGGGACAGATGTAGCATCAGACCAATGCTGCATCCACCTAGGTAAGTATGATACTACAAAAAAACAGATTTCTGTACTTCTCTTTTAAGTTGTGAGTTTAGATTAAATAGAAACAGAGCTTAACAGAGCTCTTATATGCCTAGGCCTCTAATAAAAAAGCAGATGCTAGGACAATATATGTTTTGTATCATCAGCGATCATGTAAGGGTCAAACAGAGAAAAACAATGGTCAGCTACCCCTAGGCCATCCCGGTTTGTCAACACAGGCACATCTGCTATGCTTAAGATGCCTACGCAGGCTTCATTTACATTAAACGTTTGGAGTTGAATGTAGGCTAATGCAGAAAGATCACACATTTCCATGGAATAAAGGTACACAAATATATATATATATATATATATATATATATATATATATATATATATATATATATATGTATAATTCTATCATATTTTTTTATGTATCTTTATTATGGCTATTTTTGTCCATAAGGGGAAAAGCAAACATGTACTTGATCGACACATGATTGGATCTAGGTACATGGTGAAGTCAGATGGCTGCTGCAACATTTTTGTCATTTTTATTTTTCTAATATATTCAGTGGTGTCATTGTTCTGATTTCTTTACTCATCCTTCAAACTGGGATTGTTTTTAGATGTTCATGTTAGGTGTTCATGGCACACACACCCGCTCTCTCAAGCACACGCAATTATTTAGATATTTTGATTTGCTATGACACTAAATCAGCTTCACATTTGCAAAGGGTTAATCCAGTCCTCATTTTTTAAAGTGTCAACTAAGAGGATTTGCATTTATCTTGTTAGTAATGCTGGTCCAGATGCAGCTATATGTTGACTAACAAATGAGGTAACCACGGTAAACCATGATTTGTAGATTATTTTATAGCTCAAAAGGCTGAGTTGGTCTGTTGAATAATAGTGATTCTCTCCAGTCAATGGGCTTTGATTTAGCAAAGTCGAGCTCACATTGCAAGCAAGTGTAATCAGTGATCACTCTCTCTTGCCAGCAAAATTATGCTCATTTGTTTGTGCATCCCCCTACTCATGCATTGCCATTTATATAACCAAACATAGCCATGTTCGTCAATGTCTAGGATGTTGTTTATTGTGGTTTATTTAGAAAAACTACCATCAAAATGGTATTTCAATAGAAATTGTAATATGTTAAAATTATACATATATATATATATATATATATATATATATATATATATATATATATATATATATATATATATAAAAAACTGGGCATATATATATATATATATATATATATATATATATATATATATATATATATATATATATATGAATATATATGTTGTGTTGTACCAAGTGGTATTATCCTTTTCTGTTTTACCAAGATTGATAGCACAGACAGGATATTTGTGTCCATGCATAACAGGATAAAGGTATTCTATTTTTAGGAAACTAAATGTACAGTTAAATAAAATACAGTTAAGCAACCATTGTGATTGTTTTTTTTTTAAATTATATTTTCCTAAAATATTTATAATTCTTAGGGCTATATCATAAAATTGGTCTTGTTACCATAGTAATGTAATTAGATTTCTGTATTAATAGACATTTTTCCTTCAGGCAGAGGGCATAGCTATCCTACAATACTTCAATAGCGCCATCTAGTGTTAAAGTTAACACTTTAATACGCACCTTTTATCTTCTGTTTAAGGTGTGATGTGAAATGCTGGAATTTGCTGACAGAATACACTAACATCAAGTAGTGTGTGTATGTGCTTTTATATATAGATATATATCAATAGATATAGATCTGTATATATAAAAGTATAGATCTATATATGTATAGATATATATATATATATATATATATATATATATATATATATATATATATATATAGATCTATCTATATATAGACATAGATCTATATATATATATATATATATATATATATATATGTATATATATATATATATATATATATATAAATATAGATCTATACTTTATATATATATATAGAGATCTATACACACACATATATATATATATATATATATATATATATATATATATATATATATATATATATATATATATATATATATATATATATATCACTATGTGCTTTTATGTGTAATTTTGAAAACTCAATTCCTGTGCAAATGGATGTGAACCACAGTACTACACAGAGCTGTGTTTTAACCACACACAAGCAAAGGCTTGATGTCCCAGGGGAACAGCCTGTATTTGCCTTGCGGTGGAACAAGCAGGCATCCTGACTCCATTTATTCACATTGTTCAAGTGCTTATGAAAGCTTCTGAACAAGCTGATCTGTAAATGATTGAAATGACAATTCTCTGGAGCTCTCGGTACAAATTACTATTTCAGGCTCCTTGCTTCATAAACACAGAATCCTAAGAACACTACCACCCAAAAAAAAAAAAACAATGTTGTTTTTTTCTTAATATTGGTGCATGATTTCAAGGACTCTGTGCTGTCTTTCAAGATTGATGCATAATAAATATGTGCCTTACATTGTATATTCAGATTTTAAGCAGTTGGCAGGATTTTTGGACTATAACCAACATGTGTAAACATAAACGTACACATTTAATGGTTTTGCCAGAAAACTAGTGGGCACACTTCACTAAAGGTTATCGCATATGTTATGACTGTCACATGACCACCTAATGCATGCGATAATGAAAATGTAAATTCACTATTGCTTGTATGTGGTATTTAGCGCAAACACCAAAAATACCGTTTAAACTCTTGCCGACCAGCCGCCGCAGTTGCACTGAGGCAGGTTGGCATAGCTGCGCGAATCGCCGCCATGGTACGTCAGCTCTTTAAATTGATATGGCAGGTGTACCCGCAGCGTGCCAGAGCTGATGCGCGTGGCCGGCGGGCGTGATGTCCGCCTGGCACCCACGATTTCTCCTGACAGAGCCAGAATGGGGATCTGTGTGTGTCAACACACAAATCCCGGCTCTCTCAGGGGAGTAGAGACAGGTTGTGCTTTCCTACTAAGTAGGAACAGCGATATGTCTCCTCTCCCAGTCAGTCCAATCCCCCCACAGTTAGAACACATTTAACCCCTTGATCGCCCCCTAGTGTTAACCCCTTCCCTGCCAGTGACATTTATACAGTAATCAGTGGCTATTTTTAGCTCTGATCGCTATATAAATATCACTGGTCCCAAAAAAGTGTCAAAAGTGTCCAATCTGTCCGCCGCAATGTCGCAGTCCCGATAAAAATTGCACATTCCCGCCATTACTTGTAAAAAAATAAAATAATAATAAAAATGCAATAAATATATTCCCTATTTTGTAGACGCTATAACTTGTGTGCAAACCAATCATTATACGCTTACTTCAAATTTTTTACCAAAAATATGTAGAAGAATACATATTGGTCTAAACTGATGAAGAAATTTTGTTTTTTTTAATATTTTTTGGGGGATATTTATTATGGCAAAAAGTACAAAATATTGTGTTTTTTTCAAAATTGTCACTCTTTAATTGTTTATAGTGCAAAAAATTAAAACCGCAGAGGTGATCAAATGTCACCAAAAGAAAGCTTTATTTGTGGGAAAAAAAGGACATAAATTTTGTTTGGGTACAACGTCGCAGGACCGTGCAATTGTCAGTTAAAGCGACACAGTGCCTTATCGCAAAAAATGGCCTGGTCATTAAGGGGGCAAATCCTTCTGGGGCTGGAAGTGGTTAAAAAAGTTGTTAAAGCCAAATCACAGAAAAAAAATCAACAAATAAATGCCTGCGGTAATTAAGTAGTGGTCCAAACTTCCGATAACTATGACAATGGTCAGACCCAGGGTAGGAGGTCAGTGATTGTTTTTAAAAAAATAGCGGGAAAGTACAAGCTGGAGCAGGTGGCAGCTAGATTCTGTATACCCAACTCATAGCGTACCTTGAGCCTTCATCCCAGAGAAGCCATGGCATACGACTAAATTGTTGGCTGCATTACATTTTTTGGGAAAGCATCCTATCAGATAGTAGCTGGCGAGATAGATAGTGGGAATTTTGCAGAGCTCATTTTCCCGTCTCCTCACCAATGGACTGCACAGTTTCCATGCAATAGCAGCACAATATATATTTAAGAGTAGTATAAGTAGTATCACAAGAGTAGTATAAAAACAAGCGTTTTATTCATAGAGTTTTTCTGCTCTGCCCCGGCTAGGGTGCTGCTTGTGAATTCGTGTCCAACAGTCCGGCTGTGCTGGTGGCTCCCAGTTCTTCCAGGGGGAATTGAAGACATTCGGAAGCTCCATGACGTCACTACCAGGTACAGGATCAGGGGTAGCAGCCACCTTTGGATTTCTCTCTCACCAGAACAAACTAACAGAATTCTCCACTTCACATAAAAAACCTTGATATGTTCTAAATATCAGGAATTTGGTTTTAAAATACTTACGAGGTGGTATTTTACCACTCAAACTACATAAAATGTTCCCACGGGATTCAGAATTATTTTGGAGATGTAGTAAGGCTCTGGAGGACTTACTACACTTCTGTTCCTGCAATAAACATCATAGATTGTGGTCTGAAGTATGCCGCTATGCTCAGAAATTCACAGATCATGAGATCCCATTAGATCCTGCCTTTTTTTGTTGCACTATTATACCTTTCCTAGTTTATTGCTAAGTATTGCTCAGTATTGCCACTTCTAGTTAACACAGCACAGAGTGGCATCCCGGATTTTTGGAAACAACGGCAGATTGCTTCCATTGCCAAGTATTTGGTGAAAATTAACTATATTTATGAGATGGAAGATCTGATAGCTGATGAAAACGGCTCTTGTGAAAAATACTGGAGAAAATTATTGTATTGGCATGAATTTCTATATACACTTCTAAATATCAAATTCCACCTGTCTTTTTCTTCAGGTGGATTTTTGCTTGACCCTGCTTGGAGAGTAGTTGCTTAATTTCCTTATGTTCTCTTTCTACCCTTCTTCCTGTTCTTCCTATTTTCAATTCTCCACTCTACTAATTTCCTAGTCCTCTTTGCTATCTGCTAGTCGTGTTGACTCTATAATCTTCCTTCTCCCCTTATCTTCACCAATTATTTATTCAGAAGGGGTACCTAAGTAATACTGTGATATTACCGGAAGTATCTGTCAGTTTATTTGGATTACTCTCGCTTTTGTGGATGTTGTAATATCTTATCATGTATATTGTTATCTGTTATTGTACTGGTGATATCCTGTTGTTTATCAGCTGTACTTTTCTGCTGCAGGAACCTATAGACTCCAGTTATTACCTGATTTATGTATGCCTCAATAAAGGCAATATAAATTAAATAAATAATGTGTTAAAAAAAAATAAAAAATGCATTTTTATACCTACCAAAAGCTCCGCCCACAGCCAAGGGTATAGTGTTATTTTAATCATTTATATACTTACAAAAAAAAATTTGTAAATTTACCATCAACTGCACACTGCTCCAGAAAGGCTGGTATACTTTAGGAGAGCATCAATGTTACCCAGGTCTCACCATTCTCACGTCCTAACAGTGGGCAGTAAAAAACGGCAAGGAAATTACAGACTGCTAATCTTTTGCTGAGATAAAATGCATTGTCATAATTTTTTAAGAGAAATAAAGACATATTTTAAGGCTGTTCACTACACATGTACACATGGGGTTGCTTGCTGTCATTTGCCAAACCACATTCACTACTCACTGCCAGATTGCATTACATTCACACAGTCTGCTTTTCCCATTCTCTAATTGAAAAAATAAATAAATAAATAAAATTCACCATATCAATGATGCGGTCAGTGTTACATTTGGAATGTATAATCCTCATTGTGATTTTCATCATTTGAAAAGCATTGCTTTAATCAGTCCCCACATCCTTACTTGTGCATTTACCCACTACTGTACATGCAATCATTATACCTTAGATGACCTGCAAATGAGGATTTTAAGCCTAAAGCACTAATTTACATTAACTTCCTGGAGCTGCAGCAGATTTGTGTTATAAATAAAACAAATACATCCCCCAGTAATAATCCAGTTTACCAAGAAGACATTTTCCTAGAAACATTATTGAGTACAACCTTTATAATTCCACTGCATCTCATCACAAATGTTATCCCATTTTATAAGGTTTTCTGTGCTGATTAAGTCTAGAGATAATAGTATTTATTTTATTTCTCAACAGCAAAAATTAGGATTACAATTTTTATGTGTCATAAAGAATGAAAAGTGGGAAGTGGGGCAAAACTGTTCCCCACAACCACCTATGGGACCGAGTCAGGCATAAAAGAAAGTATTTCATAGGTTAAAAATTAAAGATGTTTGATTGGTCATAATTCAAGTATTGATTTAAATAAAAACGGTACTCAGCTCATGCTGGAGGGTATATAAACAAGTGGATAGCATCAAGATTTTGACAGACGACGCTGAAAGACAGAAGAAGATCATTTGTTTCTGGATGAGATGAAATCCATGCTGCGTCAACTGATGGAGCGAGCCGGTTCCGAGGGCGGCAAAGAATGGATGCGGCAATGCTTATTATTGCCTACTGGACCACAAACTTCTGTCCCTTCCGTTGAATCTGCGGCAGCTGCTCCTATGTCATTGGACGATCGGACTGTGAGTTTGTTCCGCCCCCCCGGGGCTTCTTCCTCCTCCAGGTAAAGCTTCCGTGACTCATCGAGTTTCGCACCCGCCTCCTTTATCTGTCAGTCAAGAGGCTTCGGGTAGGAGTCGGAGATTATCGCCGAGGATAGATTCGGGCGCATGCGCAGTAGTAAAATCTGATCTCAGGCGTTCTACAAAGAGACCTCACAGGTTCGAATCCCGGTCTCCACCTAGAGAATTGAAGAAACAAAATGACAAGGTGAGACTTCCTAGGAGTTCTGCTCCTGTGAGACGAATTTTAACAAATAAAAAGCCTAATTATACAGTGAGTGTTGCTCCAAGGGGAATGTTGATATTACACCAGTTGAGCCTCCTGTATTGTCCAAACATTTAACTGACAAAACTGTAAATATGGTTGATATTGTTCCTGCTGTTGCCATGGATACTCAAGCTCTGCCTATTTGTGCAGTGGCATTAACTGACGATGCGATGCAGGCGGTCCCTTCTACCAGTGCTGGTGCATCAGTTGAGCCTGATGACATTGCTATGTTATGTAATTTAGCAAAAAAGTTTTCTGCTATTGTTGATAAATTAAAATCTCCTGTTATTGATGTTAATAATGTTGTGTCAGCGTGGAGAGTTGATTCTTCCGAATCTACGCTAACTCAATCTATTGAATCTAGTGCTTTGAGTAATGATTGTATACGTCCTGCTATGTCATCTGTACATGTTCCTTCCACGCAAATTCCAGAAGGTTGTTTGAAAGAAGCGTTGTCATGCGAGCTTTCACCTTTGGGTTTTCATCTTAGTATCGCTTGTAAAGAAAAAATCTGGAGTGGCGAATATATCAACATTTTTTCTTTGTTACCTTTGTCTCCTGAACATCGTTTAAATAAAAGGGATGAAAAATTTGATGTTGGGAGGAATGCCTCTGTTCCTAGATTGTTTAACAATTGGTTACAATCATTTTGTATTTTTGCTAGTGTTTTAGGTGAAAAATATCCTGAACGTTGTAGTGGGCTTTTCCAACATGTTGAGATTATTTTGGAGGCCTATAAAAATTTTAATGGACAAGCTTGGCATTACTATGATTAATCCTTTCCTCAGAAGTTGGCTGTGCATCATTCTCTTAAATGGGGGATGAAAGATGTTGGTCTCTGGTTAAACCTGCTGTTACCGCAAAAACATCAGTTTTCTAAACCAATTGTTACGAACACTGTTGGAATTCGTAAAGGCTTATGCTTTCATTTTAATGATGGCCAATGTAAGTGGCCAGCCACTTGTAAATACAAACACGAATGTACGTATTGTTCAGGTGCACATCCAGCTGCTAGATGTTTTAAAAAAGTGGCTATTAGTGATAGTACTCATTCAAAGGAGTACTTTCTTAAAAACAGTGACTCCCGTGATATTAGAAAACATGCTGCCGTGGCTTATTCATTACCCAAACCAAATGTCAGCGGAGTTTCTACTTGAAGGTTTTTCGGAAGGTTTTCCGTTGCCTACATTTTCGGGTTCTGGTTGCTCAGTTTATGTTAATTTATCTTCTGTTACTGTTTACGAAGAGGTGGTTTCCGATAAACTTTCTGAAGAAATTTCTGCGGGACGTATGGAGGGCCCCTTTTCTGAGCCTCCGTTTATTAATTTTCATATTTCACCATTGGGTATTATTCCAAAAAAGGTGGTGAATTCTTTTCGGTTGATTCATCACTTATCATACCCTGTTGGTTTTTCATTAAATGATGAGATTGATCCTGATTTCTGTTCGGTATCCTATTCTTCGTTTGATGATGCCTTGGACATTATTAGGAGAGTGGGCAGTTCGCCTCTTTTGGCTAAAGCTGATGTGAAATCCGCCTTTAGGTTATTGCCGATTCATCCATCGGCCTTTAACTCTTTGGGTATTTATTTTAAAGGGGAGTACTATTTTGACAAGTGCCTGCCCATGGGCTGTTCCCTGTCCTGCAGATATTTTGAATTGTTCTCTACCTGTTTAGAATGGGTTGTCAGTTCGCAATCTGGTTCAGTTCCCTTATTACATTATTTAGATGATTTTTTGTTTGTTGGTAAAGATGATACGGATGACTGTTTATATTTATTTACTGAGTTTAAGATTATTTGCAAAAAGTTTGGTGTTCCAAACTTTTTGCACGGGAAAAATTGGTGCCTCCTACTCATTGTTTAGAAATTTTTGGGTGTTACGATAGACACTGTAAAAATTGAATTTTGTCTCCCGATGGCTAATTTGGAAACGTTTTTTGGATTTATTTAATGGTTGTTCTCTATGGCAGGCCCCCTTTTGTTTAGCTGAAGCTTTAAATTTACTTACCTTGGCGTGTTAAAGGTTTTACGAAGATCATAGTTTTATTGGAGTTGTTCCCTGTTGTGGTGGCATTGGAATTGTGGGGTGAGGCTTTTAGGAATAGTCGGATTTTGCTTCATTCAGACAACAAAGGCGTTGTCTACGCCATTAACTGTTTGTCTTCAAGTCTTTACCTGTGATCGCTTTGTTACGTCAATTAGTTTTTCAATGTTTAAAGCTGAATATATGGTTAAAAGCTAAGTATGTTCCTGGTAATTTCAACACTGTGGCTGATGCTTTATCACGTTTGCAGTTGGATTGGTTTCGTGCTTTGGTGCCGGAAGCAGACAAGGTTGGTGCCCCATGCACGGATTTCTTATGGAACTTGATCTGAGGTTCATAAGTTCGGCTGTTCGTAATTCTATAGCTAAAAGCACATGGGCGAGTTATGAAGCTGCGTGGTCTCTTTGGTATTATTTTTTAGAGCATTCTGATAGTTTACGTGCAGGATTTTCAGAAAGTTTAGTTTTGGCCTTTTTGAATTTTTTATTGTCTTGCAATTATTCTTGTTCCCATGTTCAAAAAACATTATGTGGCATTTCTTTTTTTTTTTAATTAAGGAGTTTTTCCTTCTTGTCAGAGTTTTTTTTTTGGTTCAACAGGCGTTAAAAGGGTATCGCAAGGGTAAATTTGTATCTGATCATAGACTGCCTATTTCCTCTGCTCTTTTAGGCCGTCTGTGTTTGGCCACTGAATCCATTTGTTATTCTCATTGCGAATCGCTGTTATTCAAAGCGGCGTTTAGCCTTTATTTTTTCGGGGCTTTCAGAGTGTCGGAATTAGTTCCTCGTTCTAATAAGGACGCGGCAGGGTTGTTATTTTAGGATTTATTGATGGTTACTGATTATTTACGTATTTTACTTAGATGTAGCAAAACAGATCAATTGGGTTTAGGTCGTTGGATTACGGTGAATAAAATTTCTAATTCACGTATATGTGCTGTTTCACTGCTTCGGCAATTTTTGGCGGTTCAGAATTGTTCTGCTGGGCATTTATTTGTACACCAATCCTCTTTTCCTTTAACTACTTTCCACTTTAACTCTGTTCTGAAGAAGTGTGTACAATTTCTTAGGCTCGGCCATCTCAGTATTTCATCGCATTCGTTTAGAATCGGTGCTGCTACGGAGGCGGCCGAGTTGGGTTTATCTAGTGCTGAAATTAAGAATCTGGGTGGGTGGAAGCCTGATTGTTATTTGTGTTATGTACGCCCTAATGTTTAATTTTAAATTTTGCAGGTGTCAAATTCAATGTTTGGGTTATTGGACATTCGTATATCTTTTGGTCTCACCATCGTGCATTCCGGAGTATTTACGGCTCTAATTTGTGTCTTCCTTTATCGGACTTTCAAATTTGGTGGTATGGTAAAAAGGGGATGAGATGGTCTAATTTGAGGGAAACTTTGTCGTTCTTATATTTTTCTTGGCCTTCTCCTGACATCATTGTTTTGCATTTGGCTGGCAATGATGTCGGGTGTTTCAAAACATTAAACCTTATTTCTCAAATTAAGGTTGATTTTTTGTGTATTCATTCGGTTTTTCCAAAAGCAATCTTTGTTTTTTCAGAGATTGTTCCACGATTAACTTGGCTGAGTTCACAAGGAATCAAATTTTTCGAAAACATTAGGAAAAGAATTAATAGGACAATAGCTAAATTTATGATTTCCTTGAATGGCATGTCTTTTAGACATGTTGATCTGGAAGGTGGCCTTTTGGGATTTTATCAGTCAGATGGTACTCATTTGTCCGATATTGCTTTGGACATTTTTAATTTGGACTTACAGACTTGTATCGAATTAGCCGCGCTGAAGGTGGGGAGGTGCCAGGCTCCTGTGATCCTGGCGTATGGATGATATTATATGTTGTTTTTTAACCTGAGCTTGGATAGCTAGGTTATTGTTATCTCATTATTATTACTTTTATTGCTATGAATAGTAAAGTTGAATAAAATTGAGTCTATTATATATGACATATATTCAAAGATATATATGTTGTTATTTAAGCCTATAATAAAACTGCGGCCTTCTTTGATCCAAGTCTGGTTTTATAGTGGTTTATTTTCATAAATTAAATTTTACAAAGTCCTGACTTCGGTACCATGAAAAGTGGGAAGTGGGGCAAAACTGTCCCCCACAACCACCTATGGACCGAGTCAGGCATAAAAGAAAGCATTTCATAGGTTAAAAATTAAAGATGTTTGATTGGTCATAATTCAAGTATTGATTTAAATAAAAACAGTACTCAGCTTGTGCTGGAGGGTATATAAACAAGTGGATTGCATCAAGATTTTGACAGATGACGCTGAAAGACAGAAGAAGATCGTCCCACCCTCCCGCCCTGTCGCAGTTCAGTTTATGAGGTGTTGCAGCTCTCTCTTCGAGAGGAGATTATATTATATGTTGTTTTTTAACCTGAGCTTGGATAGCTAGGTTATTGTTATATCATTATTATTACTTTTATTGCTATGAATAGTAAAGTTGAATAAAATTGAGTCTTTTATATATGACATATATTCAAAAATATATATGCTGTTATTTAAGCCTATAATAAAACTGCGGCCTTATTTGATCCAAGTCTGGTGTTATAGTGGTTTATTTTAATAAATTAAATTTTACAAAGTCCTGACTTCGGTACCATCCCATCTCCTTTATATGTTTTCTACACTGAATGGCCAGGTCACTGCAAACTCAAAACTATCAGTGATCTTCTATCGGTTACTGTCACAAAACTGTCATTTTTCTTTTTGGTACCATGGCAATTACAGGCATAACATGGGACAGAGAGCCACTGTATTTGAGAAAACCAGACATGTCACAAACAACTAGCATTATCTTTTTAGAGTTTTCTGTCTTGTTTAATTTTTGTGTATGCATAATGTTCTCCTTTAATTTGTCAATTTTAAATATTTGTATTGTGCATTTACAACTTTAATACAATAATAACAAATATTTTTGCACTAAAAGCATGTGATTTTTCAAAATGTGTATCGCCAATTCACAGCAGTAAAAAAGTTATATTATTTTGCCTAACACCAAAGTTTTAATTTTTCTTTAAATCCTTAGTAAATTGCTAAGCCCCCCCCCCCCTCATCCAATGAAAGTGACTACCTAAAAAAAGTTACTAACTTTTTTGTAAACTGCCTCTGCCCCTAGAGTTTCAGCACTTGTGTCCCCAGTGGTCACTAACCCACACTGTCGTTACAAAAAAAAAAGTCCAATATGGTGCAAGTGTGAGCTGAGACACATAGGGGTTTATTTACTAAAGCTGGAGGGTGCAAAATCAGGCTCACTTCTGCATAGATACCAATCAGCTTCCAGGTTTTAGTGCCAAAGCTTAATTGAACAAGCTGAGGTTAGGATTGGCTGTCATGCACAGCTGCACCAGTCTTAGTAAATCCACCCCATAATATCATTATTAGGCTGGAAGAGAAGAATAAAGCAGACTTCACCTTATCTTTGTATGCGCCATACTGCATTACTTTGATTACCTTCTCTGAGTTCTCATGAGAGCTCAACAAAAGTCCTTTGTTTTCTAAATTTTATACACCACATGCCAGACATCATGCATTTCACACCACGCATGCACCGTACAAGATTAGAAATTACGTAGACATTCACCGTGTCACATCCAATTAGTTATATTCAAAGAACAATAGGACCCCTATTTGCTGAAACAAAGTGGACTTTATCAGCACAACATGAGGCAACTTGTGTTATTATATATAATTTTTAATATTATTTTATTTCAAAACAATTAAAATTTGCACATATAAAACAAATTGCAACATCCAGTCAAATTTGTCCACCCGCACAGTGGAGGCATAGATGCTCATGTTTATGTGGCTACTGTATCTACCAGGATTTTGTTTACCGGTACATCTAGGATTCTACTGCCAGCTACTATATAGTGGGGGTTGCTTCTTGGACCACTGGATATATTAAGGTTGCACTCACAGGGTGTTGAATTTGGAGACAAATACTGTGGCTTCTCCCCGAGACTGAACTCCCTTTTTGCTTCAAGGGTAATACAGTGCACCTCACCAAATAACCCTGGATATTTTTGCACCCTCTGTATCCACAGGGTATGAATGCAATAAGCTCCACTTATCATTCTATGGTAGTGTAATCTTTATCACATTGGACTATCTCTGGCTGTCTGGGTGTCTGAGTCTTTTTCTCTGGGGGTCATTGGTGTCCCTTCCCTTTCCCCTTTTTCTAAGGGGATCCTGTGTTTGCCCCCAAGACTTGTACCATCTACTCCTTTCAGATATCTACACCAACCCCCACTCAACTAGTCCTGAGGAAGCAGAAACCCTTCGCTAAACGTGTTGACTTTCCAAAGTGGAGTAACTATGGACATTCAACTTGTTTTTGTTGGCTATACTATCAGTAATAGTACTACCTCATGCTAATTGCATATCTTCATTTCTGGGTTGGGTACCGCTCTGGTATTGATTACTCCATATACAAAGGGTGTTGCAATTTGTTTTTAATGTGCAAATTTTAATTATTGTGAAATAAAAAAATATTTTTTTAACACAAGTTGCCTCATGTTGTGCCGATAAAGTTTGCCTTGTTTCAACAAATAGGGATCCTATTCTTCTTTGTGCATACAAGATTAAACTAATTTTTAAAAATACAACATTTCTCAGTTTGGAATTCGAGCTCCCTAAAGACACTGCTGACATTGTTTTAATATCTATGCAGCAGGGGCTATGTCAACTTTGACTTCAGGGAAACCAGGAAGTGGACACGAAAAAGGCAAGTAAAAGAAAAAAAAAATTTTAACCACTCGATATCCGCGCTATGGCCAAATATGGCCCCTGTGCACGCGCCCTACAGGGCTCGCGCCGAGCTCGCTGTGATCACTGAGTCACTGAGACACGGGTGAACACCGATCCAAGTCCCGGCCCCTTACCATGTGATCAGCTGTCAGCCAATGACAGCTGATCACATGATGTAAACAAAAGATCGGTAATAGTTTTTCTTTTCTACTCACGCTGATAGCGTGAGTAGAAAAAAAAAGCCAATCAGATGCGAGGGACATCGGTCCCGAAGTGGAAGAGGCACATCTGCCTCATCTGTGCCACCTAACAGTGCCTACAGTGCCACCTAACAGTGCCCACAAGTGCCACCTATCAGTGCCCACAAGTGCCACCTATCAATGCCCACAAGTGCCAGCTATCAATGCCCACCAGTAGTTCCAATCAGTGCCACCTAGCAGTGCTGCCTATCAGTGTGACTGATCAGTGCCCATTACTGCCACCCATCAGTGCCCATCACTGCCACCCATCAGTGCCCATCACTGCTGCCTATCAGTGCCCATCAGTGCCGCCTCATCAGCGTACATCAATAAAGTTAAAAAAATTACCTGTTTTAAATTTTTTATAACAAAATATAAAAAATTTTTTTTTTTTGGAAAATTCAGTCTTTTTACATTTTTTTTAACAAAAAATAAAAACAGCAGAGGTGATCAAATACCACCAAAAAAATGCTCTATTTGTGGGGAAAAAATGATAACAATTTCATTTGGGTACAGTGTTGTACTGTATGACCGCGCATGTCATTCAAGGTGTGTCAGCGCTGAAAGCTGATAATTGGTCTGGATAGGAGGGGTTTTAAGTGCCCAGTAAGCAAGTGGTTAAAGACACAAAAGTTAGATGATTTCACTCCACCAAAAGGGAATGTATGCTATTGTAAACTTTTGAAAGAGAGGAAAGGTCCACTTTAAGCTGTTATATGTAGTTCCAGGTGCACAAGGTATAATTATAAAAATGTATAGAGTGCTATCACCAGTTATGGTATGGTTCAAAGTAAGTGAAACAAACAAGGATGAATAAAACAAATACAAATCCATAAAAAAACATCCTAAATGATAAACACAAAAATGCAATGTAAAATATGTACAGGAATAGGAGAAACGTAAGGAGAAAAAGTCTTGTGTTTACCTATTTACGGTCTAGAGAATCACAGCTGTCCAGATACACAGAGCTCTAGATTTTTTCTTTTTTTCTTTTTTAATAGAGTAAGGAAGGATTAACACTTTTGTAAGATCAATGCTGTTCTCTTGAATTCACTTGGGTAGATTTCCACTCACTACCTTTCCTGGTGACCACACAGGAACTAAAAGGAAATTACCCAACTAATACACAAAAGCTCATACCACTTACTCAGTGTAAAAAAATTGCAAGTTCTATAACTGCTTTTCTGAATTCCTGTTACAGAGATTTACAACCTGTCCTGACTGGAAGAACATACAGGAAATAAGAACAGATCTCCCCTTTGGACTGTGAAATCAGTATAAGTTTGACAGTGGTTTTAATATTTCCTTACTTTTTACTGAAAAGCGAAAAGTACGGTCATAGATGGAGTTGGTCCTTCTAAACATGCATATCTGAAGCATAGTTCGAATCTTTAAATGTTTTATACATTTAGATCCCATAAATTGTCTATAATGCAAGTGTTGCCTTACCAGTTTTGCAAAAGTGACTAAACGCATCGGTGATGGCTACACGGCGACTGTATGTTGAAGCTGGGATGGTGTTCTAATGTCTAGAGAATGAAGCAGTGGTGAGATCACAACACAGAGCCGCTCGGCATGTCTTGTACTATGTTACAAAAAGAATGGTTTTAACTGTATTTGATGTACGTGCAATATATATTTTAAATGAATCAATATCGCAAATGATTTTACACTATTGGAGTCTTCATTTCTCCCTCTATTTTCTACATGTGGAGTCAATCCCGGGCATGTGAACAGAGTGTGGCGGTTTAAAGCAGCTGTTCAATATAATCTTTGAGCTTGTTTGCCAAACACGAGAGTGAATGGCAACATCATCTGGTGAGCTTGTTTCTTAACGGGAGTTGATCTCCCATTCATCACTGTGGTGGAGGAAATGGTGTCATCATATTGTTTTTGCACTCTTCAATAAGGACTGCCTTTTTGCTGTTGGATTCACAAGACTTTCTCAATATTTATATATATATATGAAACTTTTTTTTCACCGTATATTTATATATATTTTTTTTCATTATTAAGGACATTTTTTGTCTTTTTTGGACACATTTAAGAGCACTACTGTGGATTATATTATATATACACTGTTATATATTTATGTTTTTCATCTCTTGTTATGTTTATGTTATTTAAGCAGCAGCACTACAATTGGGTATTTTTGCATTCTAAAGTGCATTGCTTTTGTATTTATAGATCCCATAAATTGTCTATAATGCCAGTGCTGCCTCGCCAGATTTGCAGACAATTGAAACAGTAGAAGAATAGACAAATACAATGAAGAATTGTCCCCACAGCAATTTTATAGGATGTAACAAATCACAAGTGGTGAGTCTTTGTTACTAAAAAGTATCTGGAAGAATGTTTACTATTTTTCTTAAAATACTATGCTAAATACAGTTATTGTACATAAATGAATAAAATTCACTTTCACATCATAGAAATAAAAAAAATTAAAAATCAAGGGCAGTATTTTTTCTAACTGGGGAAGATAGCCATTATTGTCATTCATTTGATGTGCTTCATTGTTTCACAGGTTATGTAAACTAAGTGGTGATTTCAATTAACCTTTGGAAAAGCGATAAAACCTTTTGTATTGAGAGAAATGGTTATACTATGAACCCAAAGTGGCAGGAAGCTCCAACAGAGAAGCCTGTATTCAAACTAAACACCTGGGAGCTCAAATGAGTTTTGACATATTCATTTCTGCAGGGAAGCAATCAAATTGCCCTGTTAAATAATCTTACACAGACCTAAAATTAGATATCATTAATCTCATGTTTTGCAGAGATGATCAAAATAATTTCACCTAAGCAATATGACAAATAAGCAGCACATCATCACTAATGAGCACACACAGGTGCATGAATTTAAATTGTTCTCTTCTGTACTCTACTTTGAAAGCATCCCCTTTATGAAACATTTAATTACTGATGAAAGAAATTTCTTATTAGAAACATCTGCTTGTATCTTTGCATTAAGTGTAAAGTATGACTAGGGTTTTTGGTTCTACTGGTAATGACTCCTGTTCATGGTAGATAAGAAAATTATTTCAAGGTACACTCCAAACAGAAAGTTAAAAGTGAACCTTTCAATGCATACAAAGCCTCCCTGCCCAATGCTTCTGTGCATTTCACCCTAGCATAGCTGTAAAGGCAGCAGGCCATCGTATTGCTTAAAGACTAAGTCAACCTTTTGCATAATAATAATAATAATAATAATAATAATAATAATAATAATAATAATAATAATCAATGCACCCACCCACATTTGCTGGTAAAAAAGTGGATTAAGCATTTCAAATAAGCCTGCAAAGAATTGCAACTTCAATCAGTAGGTCAGAGGTGTAATGCACACAATCCTGCAGAGGTTTCCTCCAGTTCTATGTTCATACCAAGGTAAGAACTTTCAGTGAGAGAGCTGGAGGAAGTGTCAATGGCCTATGAGTGTGGTAATTACAGCACTTGTGTTCCATTGATAACTTTAATGCCATGTACACACGATCGGACTTTCCAACAGGAAATGTTGGATGTGAGCTTGTTGTTGGAAAGTCCGACCGTGTGTCTGATTTTCCGCCAATAAATGTTTGCTAACAGGTTCTCAAATTTTCCCCCAACAAAACTTTGTTGTTGGAAAGTCCGATCGTGTGTACATAAGTCCGTCGCACAAAAGTTCACGCTTGCTCTGAATTAAGCAGAAGAGCCACACTGGCTATTGAACTGTACAGGGCATAAGTCTATTTTCTGTGGGGGCCAACTGCACTTGTAGTTTATATACTCACAGTCTCTGTGAATAAATTACGCAACAATAAAAAAGTGTACCTCAAGTACACAAAAAATGGATAAGTGGTAGTACAGACACATTCAAATAACACAATATTTTGAAGATGGATACATGAACTATTGTCCAAGTAACAAACCTACCTATATCCAAAGTTGGTAGTACAGATACTCCTCGTTTAATGACTTACCTGTTTAACGACCGCTCTGACTTACGACCAGCTCTCCCCACCCAAACGACATGCTATACAACCATGTATTGTCCAGTACAGTACATAATTTTTGTTTGTGTTCTGTACTTATGCAAATTAAAACAACGTTATTGAGCTGGAGTTTTGAGTTTAGACCTTTTTTTCACAATACAGTACAGTAGTTAAGAATGCTTAAAATATGGATTACTTGTGATTCCTCGTCTAACAACCAATTCGTTTGAGGACCTGGTAGTTGGAACGGAACCTGATCGTTAAATGAGGAGTACCTGTACTGTAATTTGTAGGTTTATTACTTGAACAAGAGTTCATGTATCCATCTTCAGAATATTGTATTATTTGAATGTGTCTGTACTACGACGTATCCATTTTTGTATGTACTTGCAGTAGCGCCACACTTTTTTATTGTTACTTTTCACTGCTTGTGGGGACACATTTTAGTGTTGGCAGCTTCCTGTAGTGTTTTTGGTCTACACTTTGTGATTATTTATTTGGTTAGCAGATAAGTGATTCTTGTTTATTATTAAATTATGCAGCTGTGCGGGCGGAGACCTCGATTTATCACCATGTTACATTTCACCTTAAAATATGGGGGTAACATGTAACATGGTCTAAAAGGTGGAGTTAGCCTTTATTATCTTTTTGCTGCTTGTAATCACAAGTTTTGGGAACACGAGTTCACAGCTAGCTATGACACAATATTTTTACCTAAATCCATTGTAAAACTCTTAAGCTGGCCATACGCTGTAAAGCCCCATGGGGCTGAACAAGAGAAGTCACTCTATGTACCCATGCATGCTAAACATAAACAGCATGGATGGATCTATCTCTCCTGCAAGCTGTTGTATTCTGACAGCCAGCACACGTGGCTGTTACTGTAAAATACCTAAACAGTGGTTGCATCTGATTGGATGCAGTAGCTGTTTGGTCACCAATTTTCTACCCAGCTCTTTCGGTTTTCATGTCAAATGATGTTGACCTGAAGGATGTCAGTAGGGCCTCCTACAAATGTTGCCCCTTTTCTGATGAACCCACCAGAATGTCTCTGTGTATGGCTAGCTTTACTGCTCTGTGTAGCCTACTTGCAAGTCATAAGAACTGAACCTGCAGATCCATCCAGCAGCACAATTATAATTAAGGCAATATTAGAATCATACAGAAGATAAGCATGAACTCCAGGCAGCTATTAAAGGTCAACTTAATGAAATTATGTAATTACTAATACATCAATACATTTATTGCAAATGCAGGCAGTGTAGGTATCTGGATTTGATATCAATCTAGTGTACAGTCTGTACAGTCAACTCAATGCCAGATGGGGGCAGCACAAGGAGGCAGTTAGGGGTGCTGCAGTGCAAGTACCATGCAAATAAGAGGAAAGAGCAGAGTTGCAGGAAGATGAACTCATATGTATACCGCTTCTCATTTCAATGACCAGGGAGAAGTCCTGTGACTAATAGTAAAACTGTAGCACTTAAAAATAAGGTCCCCTCTCCTTCAAGACAGGGTTTTACTATGTGACCATCTGAGCATTGGATGGACAGAAATACAAGTTCTTTACCAAGTAAAAATCTGAAATCCATTTGCTTTTTTAGCTGCTTGACTGAAGTTTGGCTGTAAATGAAACTGAGCAGACTTTCTGACATTAGTGCGGTGGCAGTTTAGCGGATAGTTTTAGAATTTTAGCTATATTTATTACTTTGTTGCCTGCAGTTGCTTTTTCGATTTTCTGTTGGTCTGCTGCCAGTATGAATAAAGCTATCTTCAATGCTTTTCAGAGCCACTATGGTAAGGATGTGCATGCCTGAGAAAGTGCATGACTGTCTGTATATTAGGTCCCTGGTCACAACGGTGCAACTTGTCATGCCACTTGATAGTTTCAAATTGCATGACAAGACGCACCCTATTGTCTGCAATGGAAGCGGTCAAATCGGTGCAACACCGACTCCAATGGAGATGGATCAATTTTGCAAGTTCAGGTGCGACTCACATAGACATCTGTGCATGAAGTCGCACAGATGTATTCCAAGTCAGACCTGAAGTCACACTGACATGCGCCTTTTAAATTGTGTAGCTTCAAGTGAAGTCACACAATTTCAAAGTCAGGTTCAGTGTGACCGAAGTCATAAAAGGGCTGTTACAAACTCAACTTGACAACATGACAAAAATTGCTACTGTACTGACCCAAACAGTTACTGCTGAAGTAACTCTAAGCAACATTTTAGTCTCCAAAAAAATCTTCCAAGCCAAAATGTGACAATAAAAAATACATGGAGTAATTATTGGTATGATATCCTTTTCATTGATGGTTGATAACTAATCATACTGTAAATTTATCTTGTCTCTGCTGCAATACCTAGTATATCAGTATGACCAGTATGCCAGCCCAACGCCAAGCATACACAACAACTGTAATAATGCTTATTATTATTGAGTCATCAGTTACTTATAAGAAAAAAGTGCAGGCATCTAGCGGTGCATGTACATACCACTGACAGCCTGAGGTTCCTGGCCAGTAAAGTGGCTTAATGGTTAGCACTTCTGAATTGCAGCACTAGGGTTCCTTGCTTTAATCCTGGTCAAAATACTATCTGCAAGGAGTTTGAACTGTTGGTTTCCTGCCACATTCTAAAGACATGTGGATCCTGTCTAAGTTAGCCCTAGTGTACATGTGAGCTAGGGACCCTAGATTGTAAGTTCCTCTAGGGCAGGGACTGATCTGAATATACAATATGTAAAGTTATATTAACTAATAGCACAGTACAACCCAAACCATATATTAATCTAAAAAAATAATTATAGGATTCATATAAGTGATCATCAATTAAAAACTAATATGTGTCAGCCACAATGAAGAAAGTGCATCAAAAATGTGTGCTTCAATCCAAATGCATGTGCATAAAAAATGTGCTCCACCACCTATTTCTGCTGCCTCTTACCTTCTTATGGTAAGGTCAGCTATAGCCTTCCCAGATCCCTGGGTAATATCACTGCAGCAATACTCCAAAGGCACTCCAAAAGCTCAAGGACTAGGTTAACTCCACTCCACAATACTTTTATTTTCCAACTCAGCAAGGGATATATGGAATAAAAATACTCACAGTGTAGTATGTAAAACACTTTGCTATTATTAATCAAGTAAAATAATTACCCACAAAGGACGTGTACTCTCTAATCCAGTGCACTGCATACAGATTGCCTGTTTAAAATCCAAGGAAATTGCCCCCTTAAGCATGGACATCAATAGAACAGAAACAAGCTAAGATGGCCCCTTACCGACTTCTGAGCGTGATGTTGTCTTGTAGCTATGCCCTCTTATGCGTTTTGTCACGTGATACAGGGACTTCCTCATAGGGAAAAAATAATATGTAAAGTACTGTATGAATTGTTGACGTTACATAAATACCTGTAAAATGATACACCTGGTTTTAAGGATTTTCTGTAAAAGACTTTGATATTTCCTGGTTGAGTCAAAGCTTGCTTCATCCTGTCTCCTGCACATTCTTAATGACCAGTGATATGCATACTGGAGCTAGCAATCTTTTACACAGTAATGAAGTGTCAGAGCTTGACAAATTGGAACAACTCAGCTTTCTGTTCAACAGTATGTTTGAAACCAAGCAGTTCCGATTTTGTCAATCAGGTGAACTAAATGGCTAGATTTGGTCAGTTTACCCACCTGGCTGAACCTATAGCTACTGCAGTCAGAAGTCAATTATTTAGGGGTGGTATTACTGCCACCCTTAAATGACAGCTTCCAGCTGCCCATCAGCTTTTTTCAAATTGTAAGCAAGCTGGTGAGTATCCATGGTGATGTCAGTAACCAAATATGGTCATGACTATATTTGCTCAGATACATCAGTCAGCATCTCTGACCTGTTTGTTAACATTGTACAGCCAGCTGGGGACTGACATTTGCAATATAAATAGCAATGTCAGGACCTCATTCTGAATCCAGGACCTTTGCTGTATCTGGCAGTAGCTGTTGTTGTTGAGCCACCTGAAATGCTGGAGAGCTCCTTGCCTGATCCATTGGACAAACTTACTTTCTATCTTATTTATGGGGAACCTTAAACTCTTTTCTCCTCCCATGAACTTCCTATTTAAGCCATGCCTTTTCACTTCCTGTTTGCCAGAATATTGTGCTCTTCTCCAGCCAAAATCTTGTTCCTTATGCTCCTGCAGCCCTCTACATCTTCATTACCATTCGTGTCAATCTTTGGCTTGTTCCTGGACCATGCTTCCACATGATCCCACCCTGTAGCCACTTGTTAATGACCTTTGGCTTGTTCACTGACTATGCTTCTGTTTGATCCCCACCTGCTATATCAGCTGCCATGGCTTGGCTTGCTCACCTCGTGGTGGGGCAATCCTGAGGACCGCAATCTGGCCCTATGGTGCAGTGGAACCCATCTCCACTATCAGGAGCTCTAGTGAAGACTGGTTAGTGCTTAGACCCTGCATCTCTGGTGAGCCTTTCCACTGCTATAGCCACTGGCCTCTGAGCCTGACCCCTGATTGTGACAAGTGACAGGAGAGAATGGTTGCAGTGCAGATCATTGTGTTTGTATCAGAGGATTGTCGGGATATCACTTTTGATTGAAAATGGATCTATAATTTGTTTTTGGAAAAAAAGAAAATGGATCTATATTGCTGAATGATGTGATTGATGTTGGATTTACATTGGGGGATTAAATAAATGTTTTGGGGTTTTTTGGTGCAAGGGTTGTTATTTTCTATTTACTTTTTTTGCAAATGAGAAAAACCCCCATACACATTCAAGTAGGGGGATGGCTGATATCTAGGGGCCCCCTTTTTTAAAGGAGACATCAAGATTCTTATAAGACCTCTCCACATGACCTCTCGTCCACTTGGCCCATGATGTGGGGATCAGGCCCTTGTTCCCAGCAACATGGTGACAAGGTGCCTTGTCACATTGCCATCCCCCTCCACCAGAAAGGCACCCTCCCAATGTTGGGGAATTTGGCCTGATATGGTTCAGGAGGGGGAGCCACATGCTCACTGACTCTCCCCTTTTTGGTCTACCAGGCTGCATGCTTAGATAGGGGTCTAGTATAAACTTTGAAGGGGGACCCAATGCCATTTTTTATTTGTTTTTTTTGTGTAGGGTCACCTTATAATCCATACAAATATCTTATCCAGGCATGCAGCTTGGGTGGTGAGGAAAAGGAGGGCAGTTAGTATATGAAACCCCCTTCACTTCCTAACCATTCCAGGTCAAATGTCCTTAAGAAAAATATTAAAAAAGACATCCTGGGGCCCTCCAAAATCCATACCAGACCCTTATATAAGAAAGGCAGCCTGGATAGCTAGGAAAGGGAGGATCGGTAAGCATGTTCCCCTTTGAACTGTACCAGGCCTTCAACATTCGGAGGGTACCTCATTAGGATGCCCTATCTGTCAAAGCACATTGTCCTCACGTTGATAATTAAAGAGGTAAATAAGCAGAGACCATTTAAAAAGTCCTTTAAAAAATAACAATATAAATATACAAGGGATCTTTAAAGTTTCCGCAATTTTTTATATTTAATAGAGTTTAAAAAAGTGCAGACAAAAACACACGTAAATCATATCATCCAGTGTTGTAGATCCATCTTCAATCATGTTAAGGGATGCCACAATAATGTACGTGAGGATAACTCTTTCCTGCCATTGCTCTTATCTTGACAGCTTCCCATCTGGCTATTTAGTGTCACCAAACTGGCTGGGGATGTTGGCTGAAGTCATTGACCATGTATGGTTATAACCATATGTCACTTGGGATCCTTGTCCACTTTGTTTACAAACCGCACTCATTTTTTTTAATGTAATTTTTTGGGAGTCTTATAGGTGTGCCACATCACATGCTGGGTTAAGGCATCCTCATGCATGTTTTTTAAAGTATTGGTACATTTTTAATTTTTCCCTTTAAGTTGCATTAAAAGTCTCACTCCCTACACATCCCCCATGGCAATGCTCAGCTACCATTGGCCTTTTTTAACAAAAACTTGCAAACTGGCCTTGACATTAGGCCAGGAGAAGGATTCAGCTCAACTTTTCCCAGTTTGTTCATCACTATTTAGGAGATGTTAAAGGCTAAGTTCACTTTTTTCCCCCAAATGCCAGCTTCCCTATTAGGGAATTATTACCTATTATTACCCCTTTTCGGTTCGCATCAGAACTTTCAAACACTGCAAAAGTTCTGACCCAAATAACGAACCCCATTAAAGTCAATGGTACCCGAACGTCAAAAATCAAAAGTGCCCATTTTAGAGGATTATGCAAATAATTGGGCATACAATGGTTATAAGGGTCCGGGTCCTGCCCTGGGGGACATGTATCAATGTGTCGGGGGTGCCCCCCCCACCGTAACCCTATAGAGGTACTCTTGATGAAAGCAAGAATTTGCCTTGCTGTGGAAAATTGCAATGATATGCACCTGTCAAACAGGTGTTGAAAAATTGGTCTTTGGGTGTCGGTGGTGCCTTCCCACTATAACCCTATAGAGGTACTCTTGATGAAAGCAAGAATTGACCTTGCTCTAAAAAAATTGCAATGATATGCACCTTTCAAACAGGTGCTGAAAAATTACTCTTTGGGTGTCAGCGGCACCTTCCCACCCACATGTCAAAAATCTAAAGTGCCCATTTTGAAGGCTTATATGCAATTAATTGAGCATACAATGGTTATAGGGGTCCGGATCCTGCCCTGGGGGACATGTATCAATAAATAAAAAAGTTTGTGAAAAACATCAATTTTAAATGAGCAGTGATTTTTTGATTTTTAAAGTGAAAGCACAAAAATTAAAAAATCCTTCCAATATAGTGCCTGGGGAGTCCCCTTAGTCTACCTGTAAACTGGCAGATCTGTACCATGTCTAGAATCTGTTGCAGCAATAATTGCATTTAGAAAGCCAAAAAAAATGACATTTTCCCTGCAAGCTGCCTTTATTTTGCCCAGCAACAGCTGGGGAGCCAGCGTGTATGATGAGGCCACAAAGTAGTGCACTGGGAACAAGATTAGAGATTTTTGAATACATTCTGGTGTCACTTTGACTTTGGATAGAAGTAATGGGTGCGCAAAAAATTGGTCTTTGGGTGTTGGTGGCGCCTTCCCACCATAACCCTATAGAGGTAATCTGTATGAAAGCAAGAATTGGCCTTGCTGTAAAAAATTGCAATGATATGCACCTGTCAAACAGGTGCAGAAAAATTACTCTTTGGGTGTCGGGGGTGCCTTCCCACCGTAACCCTATAGAGGTACTCTTGATGAAAGCAAGCATTTGCCTTGCTGTAGAAAATTGCAATGATATGCACCTGTCAAACAGGTGCTGAAGAATTACTCTTTGGGTGTCAGGGGCACCTTCACACCCAAACGTCAAAAATCAAAAGTGCCCATTTTGAAGGCTTATATGCAATTAATTGGGCATACAATGGTTATAGGGGTCCGGATCCTGCCCTGGGGGACATGTATCAATAAAAAAAAAAGTTTGTGAAAAACGTCAATTTTAAATGAGCAGTGATTTTTTGATTTTTAATGTGAAAGCATGAAAAAGAAAAATTCCTTCCAATATAGTGCCTGGGGGGTCCCCTTAGTCTACCTGTAAAGTGTCAGATCTGTACCATGTCGTGAATCTGCTGCAGCAATAATTGCATGTAGAAAGCCAAAAAATATGACATTTTCCCTGCAAGCAACAGCCGGAAAGCCAGTGTGTATGATGGGGCCACAATGTAGTGCACTGGGAACAAGGTTAGAGATTTTTTGGATACATTCTGGTGTCACTTTGACTTTGAATAGAAGTAACGGGTGCGTAAAAATTGGTCTTTGGGTGTCGGTGGCGCCTTCCCACCGTAACCCTATAGAGGTATTCTTGATGAAAGCAAGAATTGGCCTTGCTGTAAAAAATTGCAATGATGTGCACCTGTCAAACAGGTGCAGAAAATTGGTCTTTGGGTGTCGGTGATGCCTTCCCACCGTAACCCTACAGAGGTACTCTTGATGAAAGCAAGAATTGGCCTTGCTGTAAAAGTTGCAATGATATGCACCTGTCAAACAGGTGCAGAAAAATTACTCTTTGGGTGTCGGGGGCACCTTCCCACTGTAACCCTATAGAGGTACTCTTGATGAAAGCAAGAATTGGCCTTGCTGTAAAAAATTGATATGATGATATGCACCTTTCAAACAGGTGATGAAAAATTGGTCTTTGGGTGTTAATTGTGCCCATGAAACCTATACCAAAAACATTCTTTCAGATGAAATGTTTCAACACCCTCAAAGCTAGGCAGCCTTGAAGTCCTGCAGAGATTCCACATCCCAAAGAGACTTAATCAGTGATATTGTCATCAGGGGCTTCATAGCTGGTAATCCAGGACTGATTCTTTTTTTATAAAAGTCAAACGGTCCACGGAGTCTGTGGACAGACGCGTTCTATGATAAGTAAGAAAACCTCCTGCAGCACTGAATGCCCATTATGAAAGTACGCTGGATGCAGGGTAGCCCAACAACTCAATAGCATACTGGGCAAGTTCTGGCCAGTGGTCTATTCTCATGACCCAGTAAGTCAGTGAATCATCAGCTGCAAAGCTCTCCATCTCTGTTTTGGCTCTGAGGTAATCGTCCACCAAGTGATGTAGAAGCTGCTGTTGGGATATTATTAGATAAAATAAAGAACTGAGTTTAGGGACTTTGTGTGAACGCATGGCCTGGTAAGGCCCATTGTTCCATGCCTTGGGACCCATCCCGCCCCTTATTTTTCCCCCCTTCACTCTGCTGCATTGGCGGCATCATCGTTTCAGCGCCTATATGGGGGTCTCCCGGGCGGGCACTGGCATTTAAGGCTTCCTTTCACACTGGCCTGCACGCCAGTGTTTTTTTTTTCTTTCCTGCAACCAGCCCTTTTTCATCACAGGTAACCAGTCATCCTCACCACCTTCCCCTGGTCTTCACCTTCCCACTCTCACTGGTGGTCACTTGCTCTCTTCAACCTCCCTCATTTCCCAATTAACCCCATATTTCAGCCCTTGGCTGATGGTTTTTCACCCCTCTCACAGTATGGCTCTCTTCACCCACTTTTTCACTCTCCCCTCTTATGCAGTTAACTTTGTTTCACCCCCAATCTTAACTCACTTCCAGGTCACCTTGCATTTCCGTGCCAGCTCCTGGTTGATGTCTGTTGGGGCGCTTTGGACGAGATGGCCGCTGCAGCTCCCGGTGGGAGCACTTTTTCGGACGGTGATGATACCCAGTATTCCTCCACCACCATACGGACTTTTAAGAGTCAACAGGTATTTGGTCTGAGGGTTTCATACCCCACCATTATACATGTTTGCCTATATCATTTTATCTAAGCTCAATTTTCTACTCATAGATACACCTTGTGCTCGCTCCTGACGAGTGGCCTCCCAGCCACGAAACGCGTAGAGCTGCCATACGCCATGTATTCATGCAACACTATCCGAATACCAAGTTTACTTTCAATACCTTCATTTAGGACCAATAAGTTCATAGGCTCTGCAAGTACCATTATGCAATACTGTTTTATCTAATATTTGCTTTGGTGAACTCTGGAAGGCTATTGCTTGCTATATTATGTGTTACTGATGTTGTGACTTTATGAACTAAATTACCATAATACCATTGTCATGTGTATTTACTTGTTATGCTCGGTTGTATCCTATTTCAATCAATAAAACCCATTATGTTCACCAATTTACCTTCTTTGCAACCACGTGCCTCATATAAAGTCCCACCCCCTTGCTCTCTCCCCTTTGACTTATGATAGCGATGGAAATGTGTGACCTTACCAGGCCACAATTTCATTCAAAGTCCTAAGGGATGGAACAATGGGCCATACCAGGCCATGCGTTCACACAAAGTCCCTAAACTCAGTTCTTTAATTTTATCTAATAATAGACACAGGGATGGAAGCACATGGTTATGCTCTATTATATCAACCGCATTATCCTCTCTTGCAATCTTTGACCCTATGACAATTCTTTTTGATTCTTGCATTTTTTCAACCTTAGTTATCTTGGCAACCTATTTTACGTTTTTGTTTATCATAAACCCTTTTCCAATGTCATTTCATTATGCCCAGGTTCGGTTTGGAGGTGGTGTGAACACAGCTGGGTCGACCTGCCGCCCGGTTTGTTCTCCTCTTCCAGGAGCTGTGACGTTCCTGGCAGCCCTCCCCCCACCCCTGGCCTCTGATGCCTGGGGGTGCGTGGGCGCCGCCACTGCACATCAACGTCACGCATCCCATGCTGGACGTGCAGCGTTTCTCGGGCGCTGTCGCATCCACGTGTGTGGTGACTATGCTCGCGAGCAGATCGGGGGACTTCCGGGGGCGGAGGGTCAAGCATCACTCACCTGACCCATTCCGCCCCCTATTTCTCCCCCCTTCACTCATCGTTTCGGTGCCTATATGGGCGTCTTCCGGGTGGGCACTGGAATTTAAGGCTTCCATTCACACTGGCCTGTGACACCACCACCATACGGACTTTTAAGAGTCAACAGGTATTTGGTCTGAGGGTTTCATACCCCACCATTATACATGTCTGCCTATATCATTTTATCTAAGCTCAATTTTCTACTCTTAAATACACCTTGTGCTCGCTCCTGACGAGTGGCCTCCCAGCCACGAAACGCGTAGAGCTGTCATACGCAATGTTTTCATGCAACACTATCCGAATACCAAGTTTACTTTCAATACCTTCATTTAGGACCAATAAGTTCATAGGCTCTGCAAGTACCATTATGCAATACTGTTTTATCTAATATTTGCTTTGGTGAACTCTGGAAGGCTATTGCTTGATATATTATGTGTTAGTGATGTTGTGAGTTTATGTACTATATTACCATAATACCATTGTCATGCGCATTTACTTGTTATGCTTGGTTGTATCCTATGGCAATCAATAAAACCCATTATGTTCACCAATTTACCTTCTTTGCAACCACGTGCCTCATACAAAGTCCCACCCCCTTGATCTCTCACCTTTGGCTGCTGTTGGGATGTGGAAGCTGACAGCCCTGGGCGGCGAGGACTAAAAAAATTCTGAAATGCCTCACTTAAGCAGACGCCTTCTCCAACGCTCCTCTCTTGACCGACAGAAGACTCAAAATAACGTTTTCCACTACACTGTAACCTACTTGAGTCAGGAAAAACATTCAATAAAATCCTCTTTAACGTGTGCTCAAGAGATTTTATCTTCTGCACTCTCTGTGGGGACAGGATGAGTTCTGAGACCTTCCCCTTATAACGGTGGTCAAGGAGGGTTGCCAACCAGTAATCATCCTTCTCCTTTATGCCACGTATTCTTGGGTCCTTTTGCAGGCTTTGAAGCATGAGGTTGCCCATGCGCCTCAAATTTGCAGAGGCTTGAGAAGCAGACTCCTCGGGGTCACTCAGGAACTTCCTCCTCCCAGCCACGTACTGCTCCCAAGGGTCCTGGGGTTGGAAAGCCATCGCTTACAGATTGACTCATGTCTTTCTCTTCTTCCAAGCCTATGAAAGTGCCAGCATCCTCCTCCCCTCTCTCCCCCTGTGTGTTTTGTGACATAAGAATGATGGTGTCTGGATAAAGTGGGCCGTGAGAGTAAAGGAAGTCCTCCTCTTCCTCCTGCTGCTCTGCCTCCAGTGTCCTACCCATAATGCCAAACAGAGTCTGCTCCAGCAGGAACACAACAGGGATTGTGTCACTGATGCATACACTGTCACTGCTCACCATTCTTGTGGCCTCCTCAAATGGTAACAATACAGTGCATGCATCCTTAATGATCAGCCGTTGGCATGGGGAAAAAAGCTGAGGCAGCCTGAGCCTGTCATCGCGCCGTACTGCCACAGATAATCGTTGAAGGCCCTCTGCTGCATGTATGGCCTCTGCAGAATTACCCAAAGTTGAGTTCCACCTGGTGCACATGTCACAAATCAGGCGGTTTACGGGCAGGTGGAATTCCTGCTGAATTTCGACCAACAGAGCATTGGCTGTGTATGACTGCCTGAAATGGCTACAGACTCTTTTGGCCTGTTTTAGTACATCTTGCAACCCTGGGTAGGTACTTAGAAAATTCTGCACCACCAAATTGGGAACATGTGCCAGGTATGGCACATGTGTCAACTTTCCCTGTCTAAGAGTGGACAGGAGGTTGGAGCCATTATCGGACACCACCATTCCTGCCTTCAACTGGTGTGGTGTGAACCACCTATGGGCCTGTTCCTGTAGAGCTGCAAGAATCTCTGCTCCGGTGTGGTTCCTGTCCCCTAAACACACCAGCTGAAGCACTGCATGGCACCTTTTAGCCTGGCTCTGGGAATAGCCCTTTGAACGCTTAGGGGGTACCTGATGTTCATAGGATAATTTTGCAGAGGAGGGCATGGAGGTGTCAGAGGAGGAGGGGTAGAGCTCACACGTCTAAGATCATCACCACCAGCTGTATGGAGACGTGGGGGCACAACAAGCTGTAGCACCCAGCCCTGTCCTTGCAAGCAGCGTTACCCAGTGTGCTGTGAACAAAATATATCATCCCTGCCCATGCTTGCTGGACCACATGTCAGCAGTAAGGTGGATTTTACGCCTGACTGCCTTGCCCAACGATACCAGAACATTCCCTTCCACGTGATGGTAGAGAGATGAAACGGCCTTACGTGAAAAGTAGTAGTGACTGGGAACCTGCCATTGTGGTACAGCACATTGTGCGAATTCACGGAAGGGGGCAGAAGCCACCAGGCTGAAAGGCAGAAGTTGAAGATGCCAACAGCTTTGACAAGCTTGCATTCAGACACTGGGCATGTGGGTGGCAGGGACTGTAATTGTTTTTTTCCGCTGCAGCAGATGGGGCAGAGAAATTTGCCAGCTACAGTCTACAGCTGGTGGTGTGCTGCTGGCAGATGTGCTGCTAGGACCTAGGACACCCTGTGCTATACCATCATCCCTGTCAGTGGAGGCTGCTGAAAGGTAATGACTCGGTATCGCAGGGACAGACTGAAATGGATAAGGAGTAGGAGGAGGAAGGATAGATTTGTCCCCCTTTATGTGGCTTTTAGGTGCACTTGCCACTTGCACTTGCTGAGTGGTTGGATGGTAAATGCCTTGTTAGGTATGTGGTACCCAAATGGTTGGTGTTTTTGCCACGTTTAATGTGCCTGTGACACAGTTTGCACATAGCAACAGTGCGATCTGCTGAAAATGTGCTGAAAAAGGCCCAGACAGCTGAGCTTTGGGGAGTGGGCCGGGAGATAAAAGCTGCATTATGTGATGGAATAGGGTGGCTGCTATCTACTCTTTCTTGATGTCGGCCTCCTTGGGATTGTGCCGCCTCACCTTCAGTTTCCTCCTCTGCTCTATCTGGCACCCAAGTGGCATCAGTGATCTCATCATCATCATCATCATCTCCATCTCCATCTCCTCTATCTTCATCATTTCCACTGGAGGCAACTTGGCAATATGCTGCGGCTTGGGGAACATGAATGCCAATTTGTCTAGTGTTCCTCCCTCTCTCTAGGCTCATGTTCCTGTCGTCCTTAACCTCAGAACCAACATCTGAATCCAGTAATGGCTGGGCATCATCAAGGGGCAAGTGGCTGACGCTGTGGTCAAATAACTCAGCTGACTCCTCAATGACTGATGTTGGGGCTATGGCAGGAATAGATGTGTACAAGGAGGCAGGTTTATCCACTCTCGCAACTGCAAGGGACTGCCCACTTGTCTCTACTTGTGTGACAGAGGATGAGGAGGATGAGGAGGATGAGGAAGGTTTAGTAAGCCAGTCCACCACCTCCTCTGCATGCTGTGGCTGGATAGCACGGGCAAACTCACTAAACAGAGGAAATTATGCCCTGCCTGAGGAATGACCACCACGTCCATCCTTGCCTGTGGACACATTTGTTGCTGGCCCCCTTACAGTCCCAAGGGAACGTCTGCCTCTCCTTGTCCTCTCAAATATTATTGGGAGGGAGGGGGCGGTGCTTATAAGCAAATGTAAAGAAGAAGTTGAGGGGGGGCGTGGCCGACTGTGGATGGAAGGAGACGTGTTCCAGGGGAGCTCCGCAAAGCCTAACACTATCCACAGCCATCCAGTGGAGTTCGGCAACAGGGGAATCCCTAAATTCTCCATAGCCATCCCCAGACATCACTGGCATTATTCCCAGCGGGAATCGTAAACATCAACAAGGCGATTGAGTGTTTACAGGCCCGCAAACGGACCCACCGCTGTTCAGCAGCCCGCCGCCATCTTGAGGCCTACTGTGCCTCCTGCATCCACGGTCTCTGGTACCGCTATCCCCGGGTGAAGGGACAGCACACCAGCACATCAGGAAGGCGGACATCCCAGGGAGGGTTCAGCGGTGAGAGGAGGCCTGAGCAGAAGTCGGAGGCACCACAGAGGCCGCACCGGGAGGTCCGCGGCCACCGCCATCTTGCGGCCTACTACTCTGATGGGAGCCTCCGGGATCAGGTACCGCGATCCCCGGGCGGGAGGGGAGTGAAAAGCCACACAGGGACGCCGGACACCCCTGGGAAGGTGCTGCATACTGCGGGGACCCGAGCAGATGTGGGAGGCACCAGAGAGGCCAATTCGGGAGGCCTGCGGCCGCCACCATCTTGCGGCCTACTAATCCAGACGGAGCCTCCAGGACCAGGTACTTTATTTTAGGGTGGCGTCGCCGCTTTCCCTGCGCCCTAATTGGGTCCCCTTACTGCTCCCCTTCTACCACTATCTGGCCATCTGGTCTCCTGACTTGCCCCACCAGTCCCCCCCTTACTGCCCTCATGGAAACTGGGTGTTGATAAAGGGTGACAGAACATGGCTGGCTGAGAACACACATCCCTGAGTCCCGTGGCATCCCGACAGCTACAGGCTATTTTCATAGCGCAGCACACCTGAGATTTACATGGCGGCAGCTAGCTCACACTCCACAGAGTTCACGGACCCGCAACAAGGCACCATACAGAGATATCTGCTTAGAACGGCGCCGACTGATCCTCGGACCCCCAAAGACAAGATGGCGCCCGGCCGTACTGCGGGGAAGACCAAGCTTCCCCCTGCCGCTTCTGCAGCAATCTGCATGGTAGAAGACACGGACAATGGGGCATCTCAGACAGGCACACTTCCCTTGGCAGGAGAGCCCATCAGAACGGAAGCTACAGCACTCCTCTCTGCCTTCAGAATGGATTTTGAATCATGGGCTAGCAAGATGGAAGATTCTTTACATGTGGAGTTGAATGCTCTGCGACAAAAAGTCACAGCTAATGAGGAAGCGGTGTCAGTTTTAACCACTGCTCAGGATGACCACGAGGCACGTATAACAGCACTAGAATCCTCATCAGCGACGCACCTCCGTCGCCTACGCCAGCAGCAACTCCGTATAGAAGACTGCGAAAATCGCAGTCGCAGAAACAACATTAGACTGCAAGGCATACCTGAGGCAACATCTGGAACAGAGCTGAAACCATCCTTAATAAAGTGTTGGGAAGAGAAGCAGCATCACCAATTGAACTGGACCGTGTCCACAGGGTGGGTGGGCCGGGGGGGGCACAAGATGGTCGCCCCCGAGATGTTCTTTGTCGGGTCCACTACTACACTTTAAAGGAGGAGATCATGTGAAAGGCATGGAACATGGTTTCTGTGGATTTCTTCGGAGCCTCTATTCACCTGTACCCTGACCTATCCCGCAATACGCTGTATATGCGTCGAGTGGTGCGCCCCTTGCTGGACCTTATACGACAAGCCGGGGCTTGCTACACATGGGGACACCCCTTCAGCATCAAGGTGACCAGAGGAGACAGCAGGTTCATGCTCTCAGACCCAGATCAACTACTTGACTTTTTCCTTTTCCTTGAGCAGGAACCGGTAGATATTTTGAATTGGTTGGATCCTCCTGAAGATCGATCACGACAGATGGGACTTGGCCCAATCCCGCAGTGCCGTAGACGCCCTAGGTCTAGATCAATCTCTTCTGGTCCGGGGATAAGAAGACCTACCTCTCCAGAAGTTTAACCACTTCAGCCCCGGAAGGATTTACCCCCTTCCTGACCAGAGCGTTATTTGCGATTCGGCACTGCGTCGCTTTAACTGAAAATTGCGCGGTCGTGCGACGTGGCTCCCAAACAAAATTGACGTCCTTTTTTTCCCACAAATAGAGCTTTCTTTTGGTGGTATTTGACCGCCTCTGCGATTTTTATTTTTTGCGCTATAAACAAAATAAGAGCGACAATTTTGAAAAAATCGCATTATTTTTTACATTTTGCTATAATAAATATCCCCCAAAAATATATAAAAAAAACATTTTTTTTCTTCAGTTTAGGCCGATCGTATTCTTCGACATATTTTTGGTAAAAAAAATCACAATAAGCGTTTATTAATTGGTTTGCGCAAACGTTATAGTGTTTACTAAATAGGGGATAGTTTTATGGCATTTTTATTAATAATTTTTTTTTTATTAGTAATGGCGGCGATCAGCGATTTTTATTGTGACTGCGACGTTATGGCGGACATGTCGGACATTTTTGACACATTTTTGGGACCATTGTCATTTATACAGCGATCAGTGTGATTAAAAATGCACTGATTACTGTGTAAATGACACTGGCAGTGAAGGGGTTAACCACTAGGGGGCGGGGAGGGGTTAAGTGTGTCCTAGGGAGTGATTACTAACTGTAGGGGGATGGGCTGTGTGGGTGACGTCACTGATCTCTGCTCCGATGACAGGGAGCAGAGATCGAGTGACACTTGTCACTAGGCAGAACGGGGAGATGCTGTTTACAACGGCATCTCTCCGTTCATCCGCTCCGTGAGGCGATCGCGGGTCTCCCCGCGGCGATCGAGTCCGCGGGACCCGCGACCCGACTCACAGAGCTCCCGGCCGGCGGCGCGCACGCACGGGCACGGCGGGAAATTCAAATGGACGTACAGGTATGCCCATTTGCCCAGCCGTGCCGCTCTGCCGAAGTACATCGGCGTGCGCCGGTCGGCAAGCGGTTGATTTGGAATCTCAATGGAAAATGCTATCCTGACCCGTCTTACTTTACATCTAGCCTTACCGAGAGATCCCGGTAACCTTGCTGCACTTTGAGCGGCATGCTATGTCCTTTGATCTTTCGACTGTGACTTTCCCCTATAAATTCCGAGATATCCGGTGGGTTTGGTAAAGGACTATGTAAGAACAGGACTCAGAACTACTGGCTCTCTCCCTGCTCTTTGCCGATTCAATACTTGGCTGGGGTTTGGGAGAGACCATGGAACCCGATCTCTCTATGATAATCTATGTGACGGGCGCCAGGTAATGCCTACATACACTAAAGGGTTTTATACGATATGTTGCTCTGTTTAAAATTGTTCCTCTTTTCCCTCTCCCTGTATAGTATATGCTGGGGGTTTGAGACGGGAGCGGGGGAGGCTTCTATGGGGGGACCTTTGGCCTCCGGTTTGGATCATTTTCTACCCCAGGAGATGCAGGCCAGAAGATACCACAGAGTGTGGTTGCATCCAATTCGCATATTTTGATGACTGTTACCATCTGTTATTATTAACGGTAGTTCACAAGACGGGGTTTCTATAGTCTAGGTTAAAAAACACTGAGGAACACATCCACAATTATTCAATCACTGGTCTTCTATGTTAGCTGAGACTTAGGAACAGATGCTCTGCCTCAGAGGGGGGAAAGAGCGCAAAGAAAGGTTTGGTCCACAGACCCTTACCCCTCACATGTATTTCCTGACACATTTCCTGACACAATGGGGGCCATTTCAACCCCACACAAAGTTTTTGTTTTTTCTCCTTTCTTTTTAGGTAAAGGCTGCTTCATGCCGCACTCACGGTTCAATTGTTAAGTGTGCAACTTATATTGTATATATGTCTGATTTGCTGTCGGGACCATGACTCAGGTCCATTCATTTCGACCTCTCCCCCACAGTAGGACAGGCACGGTTTGTGCCTAGAGCGTGACATTTCACGCAGTGTTTTGCGTTAGCAAACACACTAGTTTCTCGGACACATCTTTTTAGGTGTCTGTTTTTGTTTACACCCCTATTCCTTTCTCTCTTCTCGCACTTCTCACCTATGCTCTTATCCCCTCCCCCCCCCCCTGTTTTTCCCACTTCTACATTTCAGTTATCTTTATTTACTTACCCCATACTGCTTTTTTTACTTATCTTCTATATTATACTACTTTTCTCTTTCTACAACCTCTAACACCCCGGCATGGCTCACACGGTGACCTCACGCCCCCAATTGAAATTTTGTTCATATAATGTAAATGGGCTCAATATCGCTTCAAAACGGGGACAAATTCTGTATCAGATGCATAAAAGGCAGGTTAATGTGCTTTTGATGCAGGAGACCCACTTCCAATCTGGCTCTACCCCTTCCTGCTCCAACAGATACTTTAATAGATGGATTCACAGTACCAACCCGACACAAAAATCAAGGGGTGTCTCTATTGCTTTTCATAAAACACTCCCCATTGAACTGCTTGACCATATGGCAGACCCCCAGGGGAGATACGTTTTTGTGAAAATCTCACTATGGGGGAACAAATTTACTATAGCCAATATATATCTACCTAACACACGTCAAGTCCCATCGGCCTTACATTACTTAAAGATTTTGGAGGGTTTTGTAGAAGGTAAGCTCATACTTGGAGGGGACTTTAATACTCCCATGGATCCACTTTTAGATTCATCGACATCCCGTTCCTCTGTTTCCTTTCCTAAATTACGGGTCTTAAAACGTGCCATACATAATATGCATCTTGTGGATGTATGGCGGATACTGTACCCTGACTCCCGCAACTACACACATTTCTCCAATGTTCATTGATCATACAGTCGTTTAGACTATTTCTTAATCGACCACGGCTGCTTAGATTGGTCCCCAAACTGCGAAATGGACCCTATGGTTTGGTCCGACCACTCCCCGATATTTCTGACATTTGCGATCCCCTCTACTACAACAAAAGAATGGACATGGAGGCTAAACGACTCTCTTCTAATTGAACCAGGATACGACACGCTGATAGCGGAGACTATAGCAAACTTTTTCGCGGACCACGTCTCTGACGATACTTCACCCCCCATTAAATGGGAGGCATTAAAGGCGGTATTGCGAGGTAGATTTATTCAAATGGGTGCCTGCTTGAAAAAAGAATGCTCAGCAGCGATAGTCACAGCAGTACACAAACTTGAGAAGCTTGAGACTACCCATAAGCGTTCCCCTACGGTGGAAGTGCTTGCGGAGGTTTCTTCCGCTCGCACTCAGCTTAGGAAATTATACGAGGCATCAGCACGTACATTCGCGAACAAACTAGCCTTTCATCAATACCAATTTAAAGACAAATGTGGTAGATCGCTAGCTCGCACCTTACATGCCAAACAACATAACACTTTTCTACCTCACATACGGGACAAATCTGGGAAGACTGTCTCTGCGCCTGCTGAGATGGGACAGGTATTCCGAGATTTCTATCAATCCCTGTATAACATACCCACAGCAAGCCCCACTAAACATCCCTCCAGTACAGCGGAAACACAGGCCTCATATATCGCAGAAACTGCACTACCCACTCTAGATGAAAAAACGGTAGAAGACCTTGAGGCTCCGATTTCGGAGGACGAGGTCGCCCACGCCATTACATCTACCCTATCGGGTAAAAGTCCGGGCCCTGATGGCTTCACTCCCAAATTCTACAAACAATTTGCTCCCCTCCTTACCCCCTTCTTAACAAAAGTGTTTAACTCCATCTCTGAGGGTTCGGTATTCCCACCGCAAACCCTGGAGGCACACATCACCCTCATCCCAAAACCAGAAAAAGACCTGAATATATGTGGTAATTACCGACCCATATCGCTGATAGGCGTAGATCTGAAGATATACGCAAAGGTGCTAGCTAATAGAATACAACCATTATTACCCCGCTTAATACACCTGGATCAGGTTGGCTTTGTGAGTGGAAGAGAAGCGCGAGATAACACCCTGAAAACACTTCTCATTACGGATTATGCTCGGACCCATAATGTCCCACTATGCCTTCTTACAGTCAACGCGGAGAAGGCCTTCGACCGCGTCGACTGGCAATTTCTCCGTCTATCACTACAGCAGCTAGGTCTAGGCCAAAATATGATCTCCAGAATAATGTCCCTCTATACATCTCCCTCCGCTAGGATCAGACTGAACGGTTCCCTATCTCCAAAATTCAATATTCACAATGGAACGCGGCAGGGATCCCCTTGTCCCCCATTCTCTATGTCCTTGTTATGGAACACCTAGCCAACGCCCTCAGAAACAACCCAGCTATTCATGGTATCAATATAGGCCCTATACATACTAAAATTGCCCTTTTTGCAGACGACTTGCTCTTGTTTGTAACCCAACCGCAAGTCTCCCTGCCCTCAATTTTACAGGAGTTTATGAAATATGGAGAGGTTAGTAACTTTAAAGTTAATTATAGTAAGTCAGAAATTCTCAACATTTCACTCCCAAAGGAGGCTCTTCAACAGATCTCATCCTCCTTCCCCTTTAAGACAAGCTCCACATCCATTCGTTATCTAGGAATCCATATCCCAACAGACGCATCCCAACTATTCTCCAGCAACTTTACCCCTCTACTTCTTAGAACACAAGTGGATCTGGCTACATACACATCTAAACAGCTCTCTTGGTTAGGCAGGGTGAATGTTTTGAAGATGGATGTTCTCCCTCGATTTCTTTATCTTTTTCAAACCATCCCTATTCATATTCCCATCTCGTTCTTCCAAAAGCTCCGTCAGATTTTTTCTAAATTCATATGGAAGGGAAACCGCCCCAGAGTTAAATACGACACAATGACCCTTCCGAAGGCCAGGGGGGGAGCGGGGGTCCCAGATGCCTCTACATGCCATAAGGCGGCGGTGCTCACACGTATCGTGGATTGGTTTCACCACTCTTCCTCCAAGCTCTGGGTTCAATTGGAGAGATATCTCAATGAGATTGATCTTTGCACCCTGCCGTGGACTCCTGTGGCCCTGCGTAAAGATAGTACACTCTCCGCTGCTCTTACCCGGCAAACTCTTCAGATTTGGGACCGCATGATCTCAACTGGTAAAATATCAAAACTCAGGGGCCCAATGACCCCTCTCTTTGGGACTCCGGCCTTCCCCCCAGCTGTCAATAGGTGGAGATTTGGACCCTGGAATAGGGACAGTCATAGACGCTTAGCTCAGGTTTTACACGCTGACCCATCCTTGACAACAGATATACCCTCCCAGTCGGACCTAGGTTCCCCAATAATGTGGTTGCAGAGGGGTCAAGTAAGGTCTTACATACGCACTTTCTCCTCCATCTCTGAGATACTGGATGACCCATCAGACTTTGACAAGTTACTTTTACAAACAGACCCGCCAACACACGTATTATCATTGCTATACTCTCTATTATTAAATGTCTCTGCCCCTGACCTTCCAACATACACACAGCAATGGGAATCCGATCTACAACACTCCATCTCCCCTGCTGATTGGCAAAAAAGCTTTATCCTGACGCATAAGATTTCCTTAGCAACTAAGAATCAAGAAAAAGGGTTTAAACTATTGACAAGGTGGTACAGATGCCCAGCGACTATACAACGATTTAACCCCTCTTTGTCAGATACTTGTTGGCGATGCCAGTCCTCTAAGGGGACGATGCTCCACATTTGGTGGGCTTGCCCTCCAATTAGGAAACTCTGGCAAACGGTCTTTGAGCTATATGAAAGGCTGATGGGGACTTCAATTAAGCCCTCACCAGAGATAGCCATACTATCTATCCTCCCAGGCCCCCTAAAGCTGATTTAAAAAGATATATTGCGCCACTTTCTAGTTGGGATAGTGATTCCCCGACATTGGAGAACAACAGATGTGCCTTCCTTGGGCGATTGGGTTGTTGAGGTAGATCAGATAAGAGATCTGGAACGCCTGTTGGCGCAGGAAGCAGGGAGAGAGGAACAGTTCTCCATCACCTGGACCTCGTGGTCAATGTTTCGATACTCCGATGACTTCTCAGTATGGGTCAGGGATGACCCACCTCTATCCACCGGCTAGCCATGCCGGGGTGTCTTTCTTCCACACCGTCTTTCTTTCCCACCTTTTTTATTATTCTCTATTGCTGTTCCCATCAACACTCTTTCTTCTCATTTTTTTTGCCAACTCTCATGCATATAATGAACCAAACAAGTAAAAAGTTGAATAAAGGCCATATACCTAAATTAGTTCAACGACTTGAATACCTATTATAAGTAAACAAAAGATCACGACAGCATATCAGCCTGATTTGATAGATCCTTATAATGCCAACACGCAAATCATAAAGGTAAACATACGTTGGATCCCACATGTTTATTACTCTTTTCATATGTCTAAAGGCTTTTATGATCAATACGAGACTTTGTTGATACACCTGAGACTATGTGCCAAAATGTTATTCTATAGGTTCATCTCTGATAAAGTTTAAATACATTGGTCTGTGCATACTATATGTAATGTTCTAATGTAGAACACTTTTCTATTTATGTTAAACTTTTTTCTCTTGAAATAAAATAAGATTGAAAAGAAGAAGTTGAAATCTGTACGTAGATGCACTTTAATCAATGTAAAGAGGTGTTTGGTGCACTTTAATTTGAGTACTCACACTACACCGACACACTCCATGGATACATTATAATTTAATGCAATATAATGCGCCAAACATACAGTGACACACAGAACTATATGGCGTTAAACTGGCAGTAACGTACACAAAACTATATGGCGTTAAACTGGCAGTAACGCACACAGAACTATATGGCGTTAAACTGGCAGTAACGCATGCAAAACGATATGGCGTTAAACTGGCAGTAAGGCACACAAAATGATATGGCGTTAAACTGGCAGTAACACACCCAAAACTATATGGCGTTAAACCGGCAGTAACGCACGCAAAACGATATGGCGTTAAACTGGCAGTAACGCACACAAGACAATATGGCGTTAAACTGGCAGTAATGCACGCAAAACTATATGGCGTTAAACTGGCAGTAACACACGCAACATGATATGGCATTAAACTGGCAGTAACGCACACAAAACGATATGGCGTTTAACTGGCAGTAACGCACGCAAAACTATATGGCTTTAAACTGGCAGTAACGCACACAGAAGTAAATGGCGTTAAACTGACAGTAATGCACACAGAAGTAAATGGCGTTAAACTGGCAGTAATGCAATCAAATAGACGGTGTTCAACCATCACTACACTAACTCTGAACTGTCCCTACTCTAGCTATACACTAATGTCAAGATTTCTGACACGTTCTCACTAAACTACACTGAAACTATATGAGCTGTCCCTACTTCTCACTAATGTATGTATGAATGACACGGTCTCACTACACTACAGTGAAACTATCTGAGCTGTCCCTACTCTAGCTGCACACTATGCAAAGCTGAATGATGGTCCTCCTCACTACATTCACACTAACCCTAAACTGACACTAAACTAATATTCTACACTGACAATTGAAGCAAAATAGCACAGTATAGCACACTAACTAACTGAACAGAGCCCTGTTCTATCTCTCTCCACACCAAACTCACACTGAAAATGGCTGCCTTTGAAAGAATACTTTTATACTGTGGGGCAGGAATGAGCCATGATTGGATAAAGTCATGATGACAGTGTCCAATCATGACTCTGACAGTGCTCTGTGCCCTGATTGGCTGAAGCTTTCACTGCTTCAGCCAATCAGGGCTTGCAATGCACTGTTCAGTGCCGCAATGCATTGTGGTCGGTTCGGGGTGGGCGAACAAATGGTTGAACGACCCATTTGTTTGGCTGCTTGACAGAACAACCGAACAAAGAAAGTTTGGCCTGAACTTATGCTCGGGCCAAACCGTTCGCCCATCTCTATTCCCTATGTACCAATATACCATTATTGTACCTCTGTTATAAAAAAGAAAACACTTTCTTTATGTTCTAGGACTGGCATTACCTCAGCCTGCAGGCTCCTCTATAGAAAACTCCTCCAGTACTCATCCTGGTATTTGCTATTTGGGACGGGAGAACTATTGGTGAACTAAGAAAGTAGTTTAGTAGCTGACATCATTAACACACCCTGCACCTGCCCTCCCCCTCCAGGATATTGCCCCTGCCTACCTCTGTACTTACATGCTTCTCCAATGCAGACCTTGTCAGTGAGCACCGTTCTCACGAAATACTCAGCTATTGATTGTTTTGCACCATCTTCTAACATAGATCATTTATTTGGCAGAGTGTGCAAGAGCTGAACGATCACATGCCTATGTAGAGGAGAGCTGAAGTATTGAAAACAGGAGAAGTGTGCTCCTGGAAGTCTGTAAAGCTCACCATAGTCTATACAATCTGATTGTACAATCTCCTTTAGATCTACCATCAACTATGTAATGCAAGGGCCTGCCTGATTGGATACCGAGTGATTGGATGGATAGGTGTAACCTCCTATTATATAGTTTTGGTAAATCTTGAGGAGATTGTAAAGAGATTCTATAGTGTATGGCCACCTTTATACACCTAAAATGAACTAGCTGTGCTTTTGGTGCCATTAAAGCATTTGTTAACCCCCCAAAAAAGAGATCCTGTTCCTTTAAAGCATTTTATACAGCACATGGCTCGTGCTGTGTCATTTGGCCCCCTGTAACACCTGTAATACCTGGCTGATCCTGCCTGGCTATGCCCTCCACCCTGTATACTGACTCCGATATCAGGGCTGCTGAGCCCTGACACCGTAGTCATCCGTACTTGCCTCCGTCATTCGCAGTCTGTTATCTGTCTCCTCTGTGCTCTCTTCCCCTCCCCTCTCTGCCTGTCAGCTTGTAACAGTGCCTGTCCCCTCAAATCCTGCTGCTCCAATAACTTTCACATCCTCATACCATCCCCTCTGTGTTCTAATCCTGTGTGTCCCTATGTGAGTGATTTATAAAAAAAAGCCTGCTATACCTCATTTCAGAGCTCTTCTCAGTGATCACATGATCCGCTGGCTCTCTCTCCTCTCCTGAGGGAGGTCAGCGTGGGAATCTCGGCCCCGCCAGCTGCATCTATAATGCCGCGTACACACGATCGGAAATTCGGCCAGCAAAAGACCGATGAGAGCTTTAGGTCAGAAAATGCGACCGTGTGTATGCTCCATCTGATGAATTTCCGCCTGCAAAAGATTGAGAGCATGTTCTCAATTTTCCCAATGGAAAAAGTTTCTATCGGAAATTCCGTTTGTGTGTATGCAATTCCAACACGCAAGAAACCATGCATGCTCAGAATCAAGTACGAGACGGAGCCGCTGGTAAAACGACCATTCGTAATGGAGATGGCACATTCGTCACACTGCAAATTTTTTAATCTTTCAATGCAGCACATTCTCTTCTTCTTTATAATGCTAGAATAATGAAGTTGTTTTGCTGCTCATATTCACACAGACTTCTCACAAACGTATTTCTTTATTATTTCTCGTGATCTCCTGAATAATCTTTTTGGTTTTTAAAGCCAGATCTCCCTAATAATGTTTATAATTAATTGTTATAGTCATTTTTTATTTTTTTTGGAATCAAGATCTCCTGTTATTTGTTTTTTTGTATGTCACACTTCCACAACACCATTATTATCTTGTCTTTGTAACTCTCAATGAGCTTGGTTGGTGTCCCTTGTTAATTTGACATTGTATTTTTTAAATGTACCTGCCTACTCAAAAAAAACCTGTCCTTTTTGAAGTAAAACACATAGGCAAGTATTTCTGAAATCAAAATATCCATTTATTCTGGGTCATAACAAAATAAAGAGGAAGGCAACGCTGGAGAAACTGGTGAGGTTTGCAAAGCCTTTGTACCCCAGGGCAGACATCAATATTTTTATAGTCAAAATTGGTGGCCTGAGGAGTCCTTATAATAGTGAGCACAATCCAGTCCAGGACTACAAGAGATCAGGAACAGCAGCAGATGACATATCTGTCCCCAGGCTGTGGTCATACAACAGCCTGCACCTTTTGCCAGACCAGACTGAACCCAGGCCATCACTCTCTGGTCTTCCTTAGATGCTTCCTTCCAGGCTGTGGCTGTGGTGTTGGAGGTGTGGCAAGAGGAGGTGAAGGAGGAGGAGGGGGACCTGGAGGAGGAGGACCATGGTTCAACTCACAAATGAGGCTTTGACTTTTGAGTTGGACCCTCAAGCCCCTGTTTAGGGCTTGTAACATCACTTCCTCACATAAGAGGCATTGGCCCTCCTCCATTTCCAGCATTTTGCAGGCTGTAATGTATGCAAAGTCCTCTTGAACACTGTGGGGGGTTCTGAGGGCTGCAGTAGCCTTCATAAATAGGCCAATTGCTGCCTCCTTCATGTTACTCCTCTTCCTGGCACTTTTTGGTGGAAGGCGAAGGGGAGGGACCTGGGATTCTGGCTACTGGGCCTAGCCACCTCCTGGCTGCCACTTTCCATGGCCTGGCCGAGGCTTTCCTGTGTATGAAAAAGGGACATCATTTTAGTTTTTGGTTCATAAATCACACACAATTTTCAACTCATGACTGTTGCAAATTGAATGTTAATAAATAGAAAAGACTATCATTCTGACCCCAGCATTTTTCATTCTTGTCCCAATCATTTGTGACCACTACTGTCTATTCATATGTAAACCACTTTGTGAAATCAGAAATTAGTGATCAAAATTAGCATATATTTAACATCATTAATTTGACAACCAGAAATATTTTGAAGAATGCTATACCTGACTCAAGCTGGGCTCCTCCACATGTTGCTGCCTGGAAGGCCCAGGTTGGATGTCAGAAGCCTCAGCTGGGGGGGAAGGAAGTGTGGAAGGAAGACTAGAGAGTGTTGGCCTGGGTTCAGTCTGGCCTACCAGAAAATGCAGTCTGTCATAGTACCAGAGCCTGGAGACATAAATGTCATCTGCTGCAGCTCCTGATCTCAGGGAATCCTGGACCTTCTTGAGCTCCCTATTATAAGTGCTCCTCATGCCACCAATTAAGGCCTTCAAATAGGGGATGTCTGCTGTGGGGATCCCCGGCTTCACAAATTCCACCAATTGATCCAGCACTGCCTTCCTCTTTGTTTGATTGTTATAATAAGGGTGGTTTACCTGCCACAGACAGGGCAGCTCCCTGTACATATCAATGAATATGGGCATAAAGTCCTCGTCATTGAATAGAACCATTTTCTCTGCAAGACACAACACAAGACAAACCCTAATGTCAGGCAAAACTTTCCTAATCTTGACCCAATATAGGCCTCAATCTATAAGCAGTATAGGCCACTGATGCACCAACTTAAAATTGTACCTTCGTTATAACGATCGGTGCTTCCGCTACACCTTCCTCTGCTCACAGATAGTACGTACGACGCACGCATGTTACGCTTTATATACACTGTGCATGCGTGAAACTACGCCTGTGTTGCCCGCCCCTGACGTTCTTTCTAAAATATTCCCTGCCCCGTCTCTTTTGTCGCAGTGGGAGAGAAACATGGTGGAGACACAGCAGGTGCTTAATAGCAGTAACGAGGAGGAAAGCCCGGAGCAAGAAACATCCCGGTCCAGAAGGAGGAGATTTAAGGCCTCAAATATGTCCTTTGAAGAGATGGTGGAGATGGTTGACATATTGAAGAGGGCTGACTATGATGGGAAGTATGGACCGTACCTAAACCCAAATGTGAGAAAGTCCAAGATCATGACTAAAGTTTTGAATAGTCTGCGCCGGAATTTTGGGGTACGATGATCCAAGGAGCAACTGAGGAAACGCTGGTCAGACCTCAAATTAAGGGAGCAGGATCAGTACAGAATGATCAAGAAAGTGCTTCTAAAAAGTAAGTAGTTGTCTTGTGTTCCTATTCTTATTATTACTTGCATGCTGTGCCATGTGCTTTTCTTTACTGTTGGACAGTTTAAAATGGCTACTTTCATGTTCGTGGGCACAGTAATCGGTCGTAGTAAACATCGTTCGTTTGCAAATAAATACGCTGTTTTTGCCAGATACAGGGTTAACTACATTTGGTCATGATAATTTGTGTTCAAAGAAGTTTAGAACATTGTTGTCTAGATGTGTTTCAAACTAGAATGAATTGCAAACTTGATTCAGTGTAATGTAAGGAGAGGACACTCAGCAGCTGTTTACACATCTGGACTCTGGAGCACTAGTGTGGGACACAAGAACAAACTTTTTAGGGTGTCCCACCCAGGTACTCCAGTGGATACTTGGGGTGTCTACATGTGTGAAAATTGTCAAAAAAAGGGAAGTATTCCAGCTTTGGTAAGGGAAAAAATCATGTCTTCAGCTTTGAACTTTGAACAAAAAAGACATTTGTGCCCCACTTCCAAGCAATGTTTCATATTCCTATATCTGGACTCAAATATCTGTGTGCTAAGTATACCTTTTGTTTCATTCTCATGGGGGAGCAAAGACTCGGAAAATATGAGGACACCAGGGACCCCCCCACCTCCTGAAGAAGGGGAACAAAGCTCACAACCTGAGGATGTGGAGGAAGGAGATGTGGTGAAGATTGTCACCACAACAAGTCAGTGTCGGACACCACAGATTCAGGTAATAGATGTATGCCTGCATATTTATAATGCATGGTGTGTATTTTTATTTTAGGTGATGTTCAGGTTGTGGTACCAAAATCCAGTGATTTCACCAGTGACAGTGAACAACAGATGATCCAGGAAATCATGTTTTGTAGTCGTGATTTGGACATTATCAAAGAAAAAACCAAGGAGATTGAACAAAGACTAAAGAACATGATTGATGTACTAGGGAGAATTTAAATCCTAAAAAGAAGAATCCTACAAATTTGGAAGATGCACACAGTATGTCAAAATGTGCTATCTGCCATCAGGGGATTTCAATGTACGCATTTTGTGGGTGAAACCCCTTCCTCCCAAAATTCTAGTAGGTGAGAGAAAGTGATTGCACCCCCAAAACACCCCCATTGATCCCCCATGATGGGGGATAGCACATGTTGACATTAGGTATGGGATCAGAAAGGAAATCCCCAAATACCTATTTTGACTCACAATTTGTGTGCAGCTTCTAAATTTGGCTTTTACAGGGGGTGACTTTACCCCATCTGATGAAGGCAATATCAGAACATTTTTTCACAATATAAAATGTCTGATATTGCCTTCTTTTTTGCAACGTTGAACTTTGTAAGTTCCAGAGTTGTGTATGTTATGTTTGGAAACATGCCTGTTTCTGTATTGTTTCATAAATTTCAAGGTAAAACTTTGAAAAAAATAAAAGTGTTTTTTTTACCGCCAAATGTTTTTATAAAATGCACATGTGAATGTGCATGGAGTAAAAGGTTTTATACTCAACAATGTGTGGCTTCTTCTTTCAATGATCAATACCATTTTTTTGTATTAAGTTGGTGTTTACAGTGACATTGGGTGTTATTTAATAATGGAAAAACCACTTGGCACTACAAGTGCACTAGGAGAACTTAGGAGACAGCAAAAATAAACCCAAGCAGTAAATGAAAATCAAGATTTGATCAGATAAAAGAGAAAATGTACCCGTTTTGTATTGTGTTACATCACATTATTGGCTGCATTAAAGCCCCGTTAGGGGGTTTCCCATCTTTTTAAAAGAGAAAATTTATTCAAAATGTGCTGGCATAGCAATGGCCCCCCTACCCGTAAAATATTCTACATATTTTTCTCGCACTTCACGGGCGCTTTGGGGGGGGGCAAGCCAGGACGGCCAGCTTCCAGGGCTTTCATTGGAGTTTCTGAAAGTCCGGCCTCAGGCCCAACTGAGGCAACATAATTAGGATTATTACACCAAGCCCCCACACAGCACAAATTCTACAATGAGCACGTACCATAACATAACTTCAAAACGGTCGGCTGGTCAGAACGAACTAAACAGAACACACTGAAGAACAGCAAGGCCTGTGAAGAGTGAGCTGAAAATCAGTAAGGAGCAGACAAGAACGCACTGAAAACCAGATACAAACCCACAAGCACAAACTGAACAGCAGTAAAACGATCTGAAAAAGCAGGAGTCTGAAAAGCGCAAATCGTCACTCACCAAACTTCTACTAACACGAGATAAACACGAGATTAGTAGAAGGAGCCCAAAGGGTGGAACGCTGGCTATTGAACATCCCTTTTCTAGTCCCGTCGTACGTGTTGTACGTCACCGCGTTCTGGACGGTCAGACTTTGGTGTGACCGTGTGTATGCAAGACAAGTTTGAGCGTATTTCTGTCGGAAAACCCATCATAGCTTTTTCCAACAAGAATTCAGATCGTGTGTACGCGGCATAAGACGGGGAGAGAGAGAGCCAGCCGATCATGTGATCACTGAGAAGAGCTCTGAAATTAGGTATAGAAGGCTTGTTTTTTATAAATCACTCACACAGAGGCACACAGGATTAGAACACAGAAGGGATGGTATGAAGATGTGAAAGTGGCTTAACCACTTCAGCCCCGGAGGATTTGGCAGCGCAATGACCAGCGCACTTTTTTCAATTTGGCACTGCGCTGCTTTAACTGGTAATTGCGTGGTCATGCAATGCTGTACTCAAACAAAATTTGCATCCTTTTTTTCCCACAAATAGAGCTTTCTTTTGATGGTATTTGATTGCTTCTGCGATTTTTATTTTTTGCAATATAAACGGAAAAAGACCAACAATTTTGAAAAAAAATTATATTTTCTAATTTTATGTTATTAAAAAAATTCAATAAACACAACTTTAGTCATACATTAAGGCCAAAATGCATTCAGCCACATGTCTTTGGTAAAAAAATGTCAATCATCATATATTTATTGGTTTGCGCAAAAGTTATAGCGTCTACAAACTAGGGTACATTTTCTGGAATGTACGCAGCTTTTAGTTTATGACTGCCTATCTTATTTCTTGAGGTGCTAAAATGGCAGGGCAGTACAAACCTTCCAAAATGACCCCATTTTGGAAAGTAGACACCCCAAAGAAATTGCTAAGAAGCATGTTGAGCCCATTGAATATTTTATTTTTTTGTCACAAGTGATTGAAAAATGACAAAAAACCCAACAAAGTTGACACTAAATGATATATTGCTCACACGTGCCATGATTATATGTGGAATTACACCCCAAAATACATTCTGCTGCTTCTCCTGAGTATTGGGATACCACATGTGTGAGACTTTTTGAGAGCCCTGCTGTGTACAGGACCCCAAAAACCAATCACTGCCTTCAGGCTTTCTAAGAGCGTAAAATGGTGATTTCACTTCCTCACTACCTATCACAGTTTCGGAGGCCATGAAATGACAAGATAGCACAAAACCCCCCCAAACGACCCGATTTTGGAAAGAAGACACTTCAAGCTATTTGCTGAGAGGCATGTTGAGTCCATGGAATATTTTATATTTTGCCACAGGTTTCAGGAAAAAAAAAAAAAAATTTTTACACAAAGTTGTCACTAAATGATATATTGTTCAAACATGGCATGGTTATATGTGGAATTACACCCCAAAATACATTCTGTTGCTTCTCCTCAGTATGGGGATACCCCATGTGTGAGAATTTTTGGCAATCTAACCGCGTACAGGACCCCGAAAACCAATCGCCGCCTTCAAGCTCTCTAATGCCTTGTACACACAAGCGGACTTTTCGACCGGACTGGGCTGACGGACTGAGTCCGGTGGATAATTCGACCTTGTGTGGGCTTCATCGGACCTGCAGCGGACTTTTTCGGTTGAAAATCTGATGGACTTTAGATTTGGAACATGTTTCAAATCTTTACGTCGGAACTGCGCCGGATCCAGTTCCTAACGAAAAGTCTGCTCGTCTGTATGCTAGTCTGACTGACGAAAAACTAGGGCAGCTATTGGCTACTGGCTATCAACTTCCTTATTTTAGTCTGGTCGTACGTCATCTTGTACAAATCCATTGGACTTTGGTGTGATCATGTGTAGGCAAGTCCGTTCATTGGGAAAGTCCGTTGGAAGTCTGCCGAAAGTCCGTCGGATAGTCCATTGGACCAGTCGGGTCGAAAAGTCTGCTTGTGTGTACGCGGCATAAGGGCGTACATTTTTTATTTCACTCCTCACTGCCTATCACAGTTTCGGAGGCCATGAAATGCCCAGATAGCAAACCTCCCCCCCCAAATGACCCCATTTTGGAAAGTAGACACTCCAAGCTATTTGCTGAGAGGCATGTTGAGTATTTTGCAGATCTCACTTTTTGTCACAAAGTTTTGAAAATTGAAAAAAGAAAAAAAAATACATCTTTCTTTTCTTTCTGAATTTTTAAAAATGAATGATATCTGCAAAATACTCACCATGCCTCTTAGCAAATACCTTGGGGTGTCTACTTTCCAAAATGGGATCATTTGTGGGGGTTTTGTGCTATCTTGACATTTCAAGGCCTCCAAAACTGTGATAGGTAGTGAGGAAGTAAAATCACCATGTTACGCCCTTAGAAAGCCTGAAGGCGGTGATTGGTTTTGCAAAAAAAAAAAATTGTAATATTTCCACAACTTGTGGCAAAATATAAAATATTCCATGGACTCAACATGCCTCTCATCAAATAGCTTGGGGTGTCTACTTTCCAAAATGGGGTCATTTGGGGGGGTTTGTGCTATCTTGGCATTTTATGGCCTTCAAAACTGTGATAGATAGTGAGGAGTAAAATCAAAAATTTACACTCTTAGAAATCCTGAAGGCGGTGCTTGTTTTCAGGGTCCTGTAGGCTCCCAAAAAGTCTCAAACATGAGGTATCCCCGTACTCAGGAGAAGCAGCAAAATGTATTTTGGAGTGTAATTCCACATATAACCATGCCATGTTCGAGCAATATATCATTTAGTGACAACTAAAAAGTAGTGTAATTTTCCCGAAACTTGTGGCAAAATATAGAATACTCCATGGACTCAACATGCCTATCAGCAAATAGCTTGGGGTGTCTACTTTCCAAAAAGGGGTCATTTGGGGGGGGGGGGGGGTTGAACTGTTCTGGCATTTTATGCACAACATTTAGAAGCTTATGTCACACATCACCTACTCGTCTAACCACTTGAAGACAAAGCCCTTTCTGACACTTTTTGTTTACACGAAAAAATATTTATTTGCAAGAAAATTACTTTGAACCCCCAAACATTATATATTTTTTTAAAGCAAAGGCCCTACAGATTAAAATGGTGGGTGTTGTAATTTTTTTCACACAGTATTTGTGCAGCGATTTTTCAAATGCAAAGTTTTTGGAAAAAACACACTTTTTTTAACCACTTCAATACCAGGCACTTTCGGCCATTCCTGCCCAGGACAATTTTCAGCTTTCAGCTCTGTCGCACTTTGAATGACAATTGCGTGGTCATGCAACACTGTAGCAAGGGTTTTTATTTTTTGCTAAACAAACTAAAAAAGACCAACATTTTTGAAAAAAAAAGTTTTTCTTACTTTCTGTCATAAAGTTTTGTTTTCCCCTTCACTGACAGGCACTGATGAGGCGGCACTGATGGGCACTGATGAGGCGGTACTGATGGGCACTGATGAGGCGGCACTGATGGGCACTGATGAGTTGGCACTGATAAAGTGGCACTGATGAGGAGGCACTGATATGTAGAATTGATGGGCACTGATATGCAGCACTGATGGGCACTAATAGGCGAAACTGATAGGTGGAACTGATGGGCACTGACAGGCGCCTGGGATGGGCACTGACAGGCGGCAATGATTGGTACTGATAGGCGGTACTGATTGGCACTGACAGGTGGCACTGATGGGCAGCACTGATGATGAGATACTGATAGATCACTGACAGGTGTTACTGCTGGGCACTGATTGGCACTGTGGTGGACACTGGGTGACTTTATTATTGTGTGTGTTGCTGGGATTGATTGGAAGGTGATTGGGACAACTGAGGGGGCTATGCTGATAATCAATGTGCTGATTATCAGCACAGACCCCCCCCTCTGACAGGAAGAGCCGCTGATCGGCTCTGATCATCTCTCCCTGTCAGCGTGAACCGAGGAATGCTGTTCACGCGATGATCAGCTGTGATTGGTCACAGCTGATCACGTGGTAAGAAGCCTCCGAGAAGCGAAGTGAAGCCTCTGAAGCCTTCATTATCATTGAAGTGCATGAACCGCAAGATCTGCTTGTATTGAACCCTGGCCATGGAGCAGAGAACATGGGCATATGGTGAATAGGGTCAGTGGACCAATATGACCGCAACTCACTCTTTTTAGTTATGCCCATGAGGAGGGATAGGCCCAAAAAGGTCTTAAATTCGGAAAACGTAATAGGTTCCCATTGTCTGGCAAGGGTCAAATGGGGATTAGCGGCGATGAATTGACCAGCATACAAATTGCTTTGGTCCACAATAGAGATCTTCCGTGAAAAAACAGTGAATAAATATCAAGTGACGTAAAATCAACTGTTTCCACCTGAATTTCGGGTTGCCCAGTGAATGGGGGAAGTACGGGTGCTGCAAAAGTGGTGGGCTCCCAATTAGGATTGGCAAATGTAGCAGGAAGGGCACTATGGGCTCTTTGTGTTCTTGGTGGCTGTGGGACACTAGTTGTGCTAGCCACCGCACCAGCTTAAACTGCACTTATGGGACTCGCCACGTCACCAAGTGTTACTGCAGTGCTGGTTTGACTATGACCAGGGTGTACTAGGCCGCTGGTGCTTGCCAGTTCACCAGAAGGATGAACGGCACTAGTACTGGCTCTCTGCTCCATACGAGCGCCCTGCGGTTCCTGAGCCTCAACAACAGCAGAAGAACGGGGTCGGGTACACCTGACCTTGGCAGGGACCACTACTCCGTTGTCAGAGCTATCTGTCAGGGTGCTGCTGCTGTCTACAGGATCATATTCTGAGCCTGAATCTGACAGATGGGTGACTTCCTCTTAACAATCTGTCATGTTTAGAAACGTGTAGGCCTCGTCACTAGTGTAATTCGATTTGACATTTTGGTCTCTAAATATACTGGTACACTAGTGAGACTCACAGGAAAAAGAGCTCCTGACTGTCAGCGACTGATGTAAAACGCTACCAAAAAAACTGTTAGCGTTCGCAGGGATCAGGCCTGACTCTGCGAACGCTGCAGTTATGTGTGTTGTGTTTTTGTAAGTGACAGTGATCGATCGATACTGCACTTGGGTGGGCTGGGCTGGGCGGAGGGGCTAAACGCAGGTGCTAGCAGGTATCTGGGCTCATTCCGCTAACGCTGAGATTTTGGGAACCCTAAACTATTGGGGATGAGATCCGTTCAGACACTATACTACTAAGTAGACATGTGCATTTGATTTCGTCCGAATGCATTTTCGTCCGAATTTCAGGTATTTTCGTTATGGTTTTAACAAACGATAACGAAAGTGCAGGATCTGAAAAACAAAAGATCCGACATAAACAAATGCTTTATTTTCGTTTTCGTTGTGACAACAGTTCGATATAGATAGGAGATTCGACATGATGCTGACAATAACAATCTGTGTCCATCGAACCTGTGGTTGAATGTGCCTAACCTTAGCTCTATTAGTCCAAAATTATTCTACATAGAGAGAAAAGATTCGACATAGAGAGAAAAGATTCGACAAAGAGAGAAAAGATTTGACATAGAGAGAAAAGATCGCTGCTGGAATTGGGTGGGGGAAGTAAAATAAAAATAATGATGATGATGAATGTTATTGGCTGATTGTAACCAAAGAGGAGGAGCAGTAAAATAGCTAGAACTAAGTACACACGTACAGCCAACTTACTTTCACTTACGATTTGCTAGCAGAGAGAGACACACACACGAATCATTTCAGAAGACAGTCAATCTTAGCTGGTCCATTTGTCAGAGAACGTGAATTATTTAGCAATTAAGGATAAGCACAGCAGCAGAACAATAGTGAAGCAAGCCACAGTTCAACTTAACTTTTTCATAATAATCTGCTGCTATTGTGTTAGTGTTGTGAACTTGATAGTGATACTAGTGTTGTGATAGCCTCAGAGGCTGCCCGTGTCGTGGGGGGGGGGGGGGGATTTATTATTATAGGTTCTATATTACAGATTTAGATACCATATAGATTCTATATACCCTATCTTGTTACCTGTCTGATCAGTGATCACTATCACCAGTCCATTTTCTGTTTGAACTATATACATTCAACATGAACGACAAAGATTCGACAAAGCAGCAAAACATTTGACAGACACCATAAGCCTTCAATGACAGATTCGACCTTAATTAATTTGGATTTTTGGACGAATGCAATTTTTAACAAAAAACAAAATAGATAAAAACGAATTTCAGGAGTAACTAAATAAATTTATTTTTCGGACGAAAACGAAATTCCGAAACAAAATATTTCAGTGTGCACATGTCTACTACTAAGGGAGGTGTGTGCGTAGGTGTTAGCGCTACTGGCATCAATCTGACGCTGCCTGGGGTGACGCCGACCCTGACTGATGCTAAAACTGATATCACCCACCAGGTGATCAGGGGGTTATATACGGCGGGTGCCCTGACACTATAAAAAACAAATAAACTAATCAGCGTCACCCGTAACACTAATATGATGATCACTGGTGACAGAGGGTGAAAGGGTTTACTAGGGGGCAATCAGGGGGTTAAAACCTTTATTAGGTAATGTATGGGGATACCTCACGCTATAAAAACCTGAAACTAATCAACTAACTGGCTAACTAGTGTCACCCATGACACAAATACGGCGATCAGACACAGTGACACTGGCGAAGGGGGTGAAAGGGTTAACTGTGGGGTGATCAAAGGGTTAAACCTTTATTAGGGGGGTTTAGGGGGGTACCCTAGACTGGGTATTTGTCATTCAAATTGTGAGAGCACCGAAAGCTGAAAATCGGTCTGGTTAGGAAGGGGTTTAAGTGGCCAGTGGGTAAGTGGTTAAAGAAAAAAATGCACAAAAAATTAAAAAAACTTATTTTAAAATATAATGTATAACTCTGTAATGCATTTTATGGCCATTTTACAACATAACAGAAATTATCATAAGCTCACAAGATGTGCATACATACATGCAAATGATATAGATCACTTAGGAAGAAATTATAGCTGGCAACATTCTGAATAAATTAATAACAAATAATACCCTCTTCATAGAACATCACCATATTATGTTTATTTAAAGCCTGGGTGATTTATGCCCTATAGTAAATATAGTCCCAGATGTCTTCTATCATTTAGTTGTATCTATATAGATGACAATTTGCATAAAATCTGCTATCCATGTTTGCATTGCCTGGAATGCATTATAAGGCTATATAACATACTGCTCATTATGTGTTCTTTCATGCAAGCTTACTATCAGTTATTTACATTCACATTAGAATTTTAACTGCAGTGTTGAAGCTATAGAACATACATGGTTTCTTAGAGCAACATGTTACTAAAACGAAAACGTAATGTTAAATAAGAGATAAACATGATCTTTTTCTTTTTTTTATCTAGAATTACACACAATACACATTTAGAAATTGAATGAGAGAATGCAGTTGAAAAAGTATCTATATATATTTATTAACCATTTCTTTATTAAACATACTGTACTTCTTTGGCCTTTAATTTACTGCCCCATCCGGGGCATAGCAGCTCTTGTGGCTCGTTTCTGGTACGCGCAACCACTACAGCACCATGGTGCATGTAATTGTGTAATTGCATGCAGTCACAGGGGCCCTCCCTGTGACTGCGGGTAAGTGGCAGGAACGGTAAACCAGACAGAGACAGAAAGTGCAGTTAAAATCACACCTTTAATAAAATAGCAAAAATAACACACTTCAGGAATATAATCAAAAACAGAAGCCAGGGTTTGGATGCAAGAGCAGGTAGTCAGAAAAGCTAGTGTCAGGAAACCAGAAGTCAGCATAGTCAGGAGCAAAAATCAACAACAGGAACCGGAAGGGAAATCAGCCAGGCCAAGTCATAAACAAGAACACAGGAAGCAACGCATAAGCGCACTTGGAGATTGAAGACCACACAAGGGCAAGGAGGAAACAAGCTAAGCTGCTTAAATAGCAAAAAGGGGCTGGCTGTAAGCAGGACTTTGAGAGGCAGGTTAATGGTAACCAGGTGAGTCACTGTGGTAACGAGTGACTGGTAACTAACCAACAGCTAAGGAGCCCAGCTCGGACAGTTAGGGATGTTCTCCTTGCACCCGCTGTCACAGTTAAAAAACAATGTTGCCGTACCTCCCCCCACGCATATTTAAGTATATGGAATCTATCCTTAATACGTTAGTTTGGGGCTCTTCTCGCCATAAACTGTCATGGTGAGCCCTGAAATGTCCAACCAACCTAGGTGGTGCCGCACTCCCTGACCTCTCCCTTTACTATATCGCGTCCCAACTCTCTCACTTTTTTCACTTCAACCACACTGACAGAGAACGTTACTCCACCCTGGTCTGCTCACAGGTCCCCGGCCCACTGACCCATCCATTTCAGATTTTGTTTTGTGGACCTCGCGGCTCGCTCCAAACCGAGGACAGAAAACACATGCTATTTTACCACTGTAGGGTCTGGCAGCTTGCCATTCATCTCTGAGAGGCACCTTCCCCTCATTCTCACACACCCCTCTGGGACAACCCACACATGCCCGAGCTGACCTCAATCCCTGACCATGGAATGTGGATTAATAAAGGCATCATATATCTTTCACAAGTCATAGCCAATGGTACAGGCAAATCCTTCCAAACTCTCAAAGACAATTTCGCCCTGCCCAATCACATGTTTTTCCGCTACCTCCAACTTCGGCATGCGCTCAACACACAGTTTAGGGACTCCATCACAGCTCTTGAAATCCCGCTGCTGGTGGATATTGTAATGGGTAAGGACCCCAAAAAGCTAATCTCTTACATCTACACGTACCTCCTGACACCCACAGCTACTGCCGCTGCTCACCAATTGAAAACCAGATGGGAGTCTGACCTGGGCACAGTGTCGGATGAGGACTGGGAAGAGGCCCTCGCTAACTGCAAATCTGTATCTCCAAAACTTTCTGACCGCCTCACCCATCTATACATTCTTCACAGATCGTACCTAACACCCTATCGCATATCCAAATACAGACCAGGACATGACCCTAATTGCCCCAGTTGTAGCCACCCTGACGCCTCCTTCTACCACTTACTCTGGACTTGCCCGTCTATACAGGGATTCTGGACTCAAGTGGTTCAGTTCCTCCATGACCGCATGGGCCCCCCACTGTCCCTTTGCCCCCGCCAATGTGTGTTGGGACTCCTCTCACTCTCAGAAGGCGAGAAGTACCTCAATATATTTTTACAGGAAACATTGTTTCTTGCCAGATTACAGATAGCCAAGAAGTGGATGAGGGGACCCCCCCCCACATTACAACAGTGGATCAGAGCAGTTAATAATACCCTCCCATATAAAAAACTACTCTATATCCACAGGGGCTGCCTCAATAAATATCATAAGGTCTGGGACAGATGGCTGGAAGACGCCTCCACTTGTGATGCAGAGGACTAGACACACACCTCTGTGGTAACCTTATTGGCCCCCTTCAGGTTCCCCAACATTCTCACCCATCACCCTCACAATATTATACTACCTAACAGAAAGAATTAAGCAAACTCCTATATATACTCATATAATGCTTTTATGTATATCAATTGGATTGATTTGCAATTGTAGTGCCTGTTGCACTGTCTACACGTGTGTTCAAATATTTTATATGCTCAATAAACGTTGTTTTGATAAAAAACAAAAATGTGGCCTTGTGTGGCTCTGCCCACAGGGCTGCATCATTCATTCACAGTTTCCTGTAAATGAATAGACTACAAGTACCGTCAGCCATTACGGCTGATGGCTTGTAGTTCCCAATGAACTGTGAGGACACTGGTAAGCGCTCTCATAGTTCATTGATCTTCCTGTTCTCAAGTAACTGCCTGCCCCTATTGGAGGTATGAGCAGACAGCTATTCTAAAAGTCTAAAGGAGCCTGCAATTGCACCCACAATCTGTTGATCATGAGTGCAATGCTCTGCAGGCTCCTTAGAAAAAAATATTAAAATATAAATAATATTAATATCTACCCTGTTTCTCCGATGTAGTAGCGCCCTTGGAGAGTTGCAAGCCAATCAAATGAGCTGTCAAATCAGGTTTCTGATATTCTCATGAAGTCAAAGTCTACCTCACATATCAGAAGTTCTAGTTCCTCCATTTTATTATTCAGACTTCTAGCATTTGTGTACATATTTTTTAGTTTTGTACAAGTGTATATTATTTTATCCTTACTCTCTCTCAGATTACAATTAGGTTCAGCAAGACTTCTAGCATTGGTTTTGGATACTTTAGTTTTTCTACCATCTGGTTTAACCACTTGCCAACCGGCTCATGCTGATATACATCGACAAAGTGTCACGGGTGCACAAAACGACGTACCCATACGTGACTCCGTCATCGGCAGCGAGCATGCGTGCTCGCCAAGGGAGCATGCCCGCGGTTTCTGCAGGACTCGATGTCCGCCAGTGGCCCACGATCATGGCATGGAGAGGCAGAACGGGGTAAACAAGGCATTACCCTGTTTTGGATATTTATTATAGCAAAAGATTAAGAGTGTAGCGCTATAAGCTCAATAAATGTGTACAGTAAATCAGTATATCAAAATGGTGTAAAAAATAAATAACCTAATACAGTTATTACAACTGCTAAGTGAGACTGTAGTGCACCAAATAAACAAATATAACAGTGACTAGTATATATAAAAAGCAATAACACTGATGTGCATATAACACCTCAAACCATTTCAAAAGATATAATAGTCCATATCAAATAGGTGAAAAGAATCAAAAAAAAGTCTGTGGCGATAGTACATAAACGATGATAGGCGAATGCCTCCCAAATGCACAGGTGGATGATTAAGCCCAATCTGGCAAGTAAGTGGACCGTGGGATAACCGAAAGTGCACGGAAAGTTGAAATCGGTGCCAGGACCATCACCAGAAGTGTATGGAGGCTTACCAGAGTTTAATGGCCTGAAATGGCATACGCCATACTGCATGGTATACTTCTGATCCCTCTGGCCATCTTATACCCCAACAGAGCTACACACTGCACCCATTTAGGTGCAGTGTGTTTCTGCTGTAGTGCCAGTAACCAGTTATTCAGCCACTTGTTTAGCTCTTGAGGCTCCAGCTGCCTCTCTGATGTGGCTCATGGTAGAGGAAGTGTTTCTAAGAATATTAATTTGGAAGTCATTTTTATTAATAAAGAAGCTAAGTCCCTGAAATCATTTTTAGGGAAACTCCATCTTTCTCTAACTTTGTCATTTGTATCAATATATACGATAGAAGCTGGGTCCTTCCCAGTCCCACCCAACAATCTGTCCATCCAATCCACAATGTGCAGAACCCAAGCACCCAGTAAACAGCATACTGTTCGGCAATGGCGGTCTATGTGACAGATTGCCCTATCTGTTCTTCTAAAGTCTCCTGCCACCAGTATCTGTTTATCTTTACTTCTACCCCTGTTCCCATCCTTACTGGAGTAGTCATTCCCCTGGCAGGTAGGGGAGGTATTCTGTTCCAGCAAAGCCACTCCCGGGCTGATATTGCCAACATCATGCAACTGGGCATATTTATTGGGATGTATCAATACAACACTAGCCTCTCTAACACTTTTTCCTCTACCCCATCATTACCCAGGTAAATCCATGGAGTTTGCAGTTTGCAATTTTAATATAAATGCACTGAAACTTTCTATATAATGTGCTTCACTATGTCTGCAGGCAATCAATTCAGGTTCTGTTATTCTTTTTGTTCTGATTTTGGCACAGATGACACTTCAGAAGCATACACAGGAAATATTCTTCTTCTAGTAATTTATACCATTGAATGTAGCTTAATGTTAGACCCATGGCTGCAGCAAAATATACTAATGCAAGAGAGGTAGGATTTCCATCTGTTAGCTAATGAAAGCATGCTGAGCATATAATCACTATAGTTACAGAGAGATGGAAGGAAGAGGTATTGCTGCACATTCATCAATAACTCACAATCAATAGGCACACTTCTTCTGATTAATATACACGGCTTCAATTCCCACAACAGATTACAATAGGTTATTTATTAGTGCTATTTTTCTTATATAATCAATACCTCAATTTATTTCCTAAAATTCCTATGAGAAGTATAATCACTTCAGTGGTACATTGCCCTTTGAGCTCCTTAAGCACTGTGCTGATATATAGAACAACACTAGCAAATCTGTTTGTTTTTTAACAGAGTTTGTTTCTCTATCAATGGAATAACCAGGAGTTTCTAGTCTCACCAGTCAATTTAATTCTAAGGCCTCGTGCACTCTGGATGTTTTTGGACATTTTTACAGCTGCTTTTGGCTTCAGATGTTTTTTTCTGCAGTCAATAAACTCTCCATAATGTTATCCTATGTGTCCATGTACACATAGGCTGTTATCAACTGTTTTTGGCTGGGGCGTTTTTTGGCTGTAAAAAAACCCCAAAACGTGGGTTCTGAGAGGAGTTTTTCATATGGAAAAGCGCTCTAACGTCAAAAAAATGCTGAAAAATACAGATAAACGCTCAAAAACATGGCTCACCAGCATTTTTAAAGTTTTTGATCCATTGAATAATTTAAAAAAAATGTAAAAAAACGCTTACAAATGCTAATGCCAAACAACAATACAAAATGCTAAAAAACGCTAAAAAACCTTATTTCAAAAATGTTGAAAAACGTTAAAAAAACTCTCTGCAAAGCTACTGGTGTTTTTATAATGTTATTATAACTTCCAGTGTGCATGGGGCCTTAAACGTACTTTTTTTTTTTGTACAAATAAATGTATATAATTGTACAGAAAAATACTACATGTCTTCAATTTTGTGAATTCTCAGATCTATCAGTTTTTGAGAAACGGGACTTCTGGGAGCAAACCTTCCTTGTTCAAGTGGGAGCATTACCTGGTTTGGATCTTCTCTGATGATGACAGGAGAAAATGTTCCATTCTCTGTGAACTGTGTGGTGGGGGGGGGGCAATTATAAAAACTGATCCCCTGTAGTTCCCTCCTGCAGCAGCTGAAATCCAGTGGGAGGGAGAGGAGTGGAATCTGGCTTTCAGATGTGGCAGGGAGGAATTACACGGGATCGGTTCCAGTAAATTACACCCCGCCACCCCTCCTGTCCAGGTCCCCCTTTCTTTGGCTTGTCTTGCTTAACTGGTAATGCCCTAGCCCCAATCAGGAGTCCGATGGTACCACCTTATTGGTGGTCCTGGTTTAAGGCATCAGATACTCAAAGCACAGTTCTGCACATACTATTTACAGAATAAGAGCCTTTAAGTCCGGTATTTCTGTAATTTAGCAATATGTTGACTGGGTAGTGGAGAGCTCTATTCATTCTCTAAGTAAGTTGCCAGTTCTCTGCAAGGTGCCAGTTGATCACAGCTATCCAAGACACCTCCTCCAGTAGAAGTTATTTCCCCTGGTACTCTAGCTTGAGTATAGCTACCTCCAACTGAAGCAGGACAGCTCCAGACTTTGACCCAGGCCTGACCTTCAAACATGTGTAAACCATCCCTAGGCAGCATGCCTAGAAGGGTAGAAGCAATGACAGCATTCCTCCCCAGGCCTAATCCTGGTGGGCAAAGGACCCACCCCCCAAGGTTATCCAAATAATGATATCCTTCCCCAGAATGCACCATTGGTAACAAAACTCCTAGTGGTTGATCAGAGAAAAATCGCAAATATTCATACTCCAGCCCTGTTGCTTCTGCCCTGTCTATTACCAGAGACATTTACTGATAGCAGGCAGAAGTAAGTAATCAGGCTGAAATTAGGAAATCCAAAGGAAAAAGTGACCAGCTATAAATTAAATACTAGCTGGATATAGCCAGGCAGTACTATTATTATTATTATTATACGAGATTTATATAGCGCCAACAGTTTACTCAGCACTTTACAATGTATAAGGGGGACAACACAATTACAGTACAGTTCAATACAAAAAGGTACAGGAGGGCCCTGCTCGTAGAGCTTACATTCTAAAAGGGAGGGGGTGGTGGTACAAAAGGTAATAGCTGCAAAGAATGATTTGATGGGGGTGGCTCAGGGACAGTTATGTGGGTGTGGGATAGGCTTCCCTGAATAAATGAGTTTTCAAGGAGTTTTCAAATGAGTTTTTCAGTACTACAATGATGAGACACTTCTGCTTAAAGGAGTTGTAAAGGCAGAAGGTTTTTTTATCTTAATGCATTCTATGCATTAAGATAAAAAAAACTTCTGTGTGTGGCAGCCACCCCAGCACCCCCCTAATCACTTACCTGAGCCCCTTCTCTCTGCAGCGATGTCCACGAGTGTCTTAGCTGTCCCAGACACTCCTCCTGATTGGCTGAGACACAGCAGCAGCGCCATTGGCTCCCACAGCTGTCAATCAAAATCAGTCAGCCAATCAAGGGAGAGAGGGGACGGGACCAAGTCAGGGCTCCAGGGTCTGAATGGATACACAGAGCTCTGACTTGGCTTGAGTGCCCCCAATGATAACTGCTGGCTGAGGGGGGCACTCACCAGAGGGAGGGGCCAGGAGAGCAGAAGAGGGCCCCAAGAAGATGAGGATCCAAGCTGCTCTGTGCAAATCCAACTGCACAGAGGATATAAGTATAACATGTTTGTTATTAAAAAAAAAAAAAAAAAAAACGAGCCTTTACAATCGCTTTAAACCCAAAATATTTATCTTTTTGCACCTTACCAATTTTTAGATGTGGTGGTTGTACTTTTCTTTTTATGTCTTTTTATTTTCACCCGATGACTTAGCCTGCAAGTTCAACAAAAAAGCCATCCTGCAGATGTAGCAGTTAGAGGGTTGAGACAATCCATTTAACACTAATGCCCTGTACACACGGTCGGTCATTGATCGGACATTCCGACAACAAAATCCATGGATTTTTTCGGACGGATGTTGGCTCAAACTTGTCTTGCATACACACGGTCACACAAAGTTGTCAGAAAATCCGATCATTCTGAACGCGATGACGTAAAACACGTACGTTGGGACTATAAACGGGGCAGTAGCCAATAGCTTTCATCTCTTTATTTATTCTGAGCATGCGTGGCACTTTGTGCGTCGGATTTGTGTACACACGATCGGAAATTCCGACAACGGATTTTGTTGTCGGAAAATTTTATAGCAAGCTCTCAAACTTTGTGTGCTTACAATGGTTAGCTTTTATTTACTTATGTAAAACCTTTATCCCAAGAGTATCAGAACCATTGCTGTAATTGCTTAAAGTATGTTATTTTCCATTCTATCCTCCCGTGCTATTGAATCATGCCTGAATAATTGTGCTGTAACCTTGAAATCAAATCATCATTCAATAAAAGTAAAAAAATAAAAAATTGTAAGCGCTAAAATAAACAGATATACATGTACAGTAATCTTCACAGATTCAGGCCCAAGGGTAGCTATAAGATTATCGAAAAGTTTTTACTGCTGACTGTGCCCTCATTAGGGAGAGTCACCCTCTCTATTTGTCCTGTTTACCATTATCATTGGAAATGAAATGAAAAGAAAATCTCACATTTTGGGCTGGCCCCAGAAAAGAAATAGAGGGGAAATTTTCCAAAGGGGACATTGGTACTGGTGACCTGGTATGCAGGGATTTCCTCTCACTTCCTGTTTTGGCAATGGGACAGGAAGTGATGATAAATCTACCCAATGGGACACAGATGGCAAAAAAAAACCTGACAGGGGCTCTAACTCTCCATTAGTCTATCCAAAATTAAAAAGAAAGATTTGCCTTTAGGTGCACTTTCAAGCAGCCTTTCTCAACCTTTTAAACACAGAGAAGCCCTTAAAGTAACTTTCCGATGTCACAGAACCCCTGCTAAAAATGACTATATCAACAACTCATGATATATTAATGTGATGGTCAGTGGGAAGAATGCTCCTTACACTTGTGGTCACTGGGAAGAATTATCCCCTTATAGGTACAGTATCTCACAAAAATGAGCACACCCTTCACATTTTTGTAAATATTTTACTATATGTTTTCATGTGACAACACTAAAGAAATTACACTTTGGGGGGGATTTACTAAAACTGGCGGGCTCAGAATCTGGTGCACCTGTGCATTGTAACCAATCAGCTTCTAATTTGAGCCTGTTTAACCACTTGCTTACAGGGCACTTAAACCCCCCTCCCATCCAGACCAATTTTCTGCTTTTAGCCATGACGCACTTTGAATGACAATTGCGCGGTCATACAACACTGTACCCAAATGAAATTTTTATCATTTTTTCACCACAAATAGAGCTTTCTTTTGGTGGTATTTGATCACTTTTGCAGTTTTTACTTTTTGTTAAAAAAATGTAAAAAAATGATTTTTTTTTTTAAAAATTTAAATTTTTTTTTTATATTTTGTTATAAAAAATTTAAAACGGGTCATTTTTCTCCTTCATTGATGTACGCTGATGAGGCGGCAGTGATGGGCACTGATAGGCGGCAGTGATGGGCACTGATGGGTGGCAGTGATGGGCAGCACTGCCAGGTGGCACTGATTGTCACTACAGGTGGGCATTGATAGGTGGCACTTGTGGGCATTGATAGGTGGCACTTGTTGGCATTGATAGGTGGCACTGTGGGCACTGTTAGGTGGCACTGTGGGCACTGTTAGGTAGCACTGTGGGCACTGTGTTAGGTGGCACTATTAGGTGGCACTGATGAGGCAGATGTGCCTCTTCCACTTGGGGACCGATGTCCCTCACATCCCAGCCGGTGATCGGCTTTTTTTCCTACTCACGCTGTCAGCGTGAGTAAAAAAAAAAGATTACCAATCTTTTGTTTACATCATGTGATCAGCTGTCATTGGCTGACAGCTGATCACATGGTAAGGGGCCGGGACCGGCCCCTTACTCGGATCGGTGATCAGCCGAGTCTCAGTGACTCGGTGATCACAGCGCGCCCGGCGCGCGCCCTGTAGGGCACGCGCAGGGAGCGTGTACAGGGGAGGCCGTCCCGGGAATGCAGGTCCGCGCTGTGGCCGTCATTCGGCCATAGTGCGGATGTGTAGTGGTTAATTAGGCTTTGGCAATAAAACCTGGAAGCTGATTGGATGCTATGCAGATCTGTACCAGATTTTGCACTCTGCAGCTTTAGTAAATAGCCCTCATTGCTTCAATGTAAAGTAGTGAGTGTACAGCTTGTATAACAGTGTAAATTTGCTGTCCCCTAAAAATAACTCAACACACAGCCATTAATGTCTAAACCGCTGGTAACAAAAGCCCAATTAGCCATTTTCCCTCCCAGTGTCATGTGACTCGTTGGTGTTACAAGGCCTCAGGTGTGAATGGGGAGCAGGTGTGTTAAATTTGGTGTTATCGCTCTCACTATCTCATACTGGTCACTGGAAGTTCAACATGGCACCTCATGGCAAAGAACTCTCTAAGTATCTGAAAAAAAAAATTGTTGCTCAGATGGCCTAGCTATAAGAAGATTGCCAAGATCCTGAAACTGAGCTGCAGCTCGGTGGTCAAGACCATACAGTGGTTTAACAGGACAGGTCACACATTTAGAACAGGCTTCGCCATAGTTGACCAAAGAAGTTGCGTGCACATGCTCAGCGTCATATCCAGAGGTTGTCTTTGGGAAATAGACATATAAGTGCTGCCAGAATTACTGCAGAGGTTTGAAGGGGTGGGGGGGTCAGCCTGTCAGTGCTCAGACCATATGCCGCACACTGCATCAAATTGGTCTGCATTGCTGTCGACCCAGAAGGAAGCCTCGTCTAAAGATGATGCACAAGAAAGCCTGCAAACAGTTTGCTGAAGACAAGCAGACTAAGGACATGGATTTCTGGAACCATGTCCTGTGGTCTGATGAGACCAAGATATACTTATTTGGTTCAGATGGTGTCAAGCGTGTGTGGCAGCTACCAGGAGTGTCATGGTCTGGGGCTGCATGAGTGCTGTCAGCACCAGGGAGCTACAGTTCATTTAGAGAACCATGAATGCCAACACCTATTGAAGCAGAGCATGATACCCTCCCTTTGGAGATTGGGCCGCTGGGCAGTATTTCAACATGATAATGACCCCAAACACACCTCCAAGACGACCACTGCCTTGCTAAAGAAGCTGAGGGTAAAGGTGATGGACTGGCCAAGCATGTCTCCAGACCTAAACCCTATTGAGCATCTGTGGGGCTTGCTAAAACAGAAGGTGGAGGAGCGCAAGGTCTCTAACATCCATCAGCTTCGTAATGTCATCATGGAGGAGTGGAAGAGGACTCCAGTGGCAACCTGTGATGCTCTGGTGAACTCCATGCCCAAGAGGGTTAAGGCAGTGCTGAAAAATAATGGTGGCCACACAAAATATTGACACTTTGGGCCCAATTTAGACATTTTCACTTAGGGGTGTACTCACTTTTGTTGCCAGCGGTTTAGACATTAATGGCTGTGTGTTGAGTTATTTTGAGGGGAGAGCACATTTACACTGTTATACAAGCTGTACACTCACTACATCACATTGTAGCAAAGTGTCATTTCTTCATTGTTGTCACATGAAAAGATAGAATAAAATATTTACAAAAATGTGTACTCACTTTTGTGAGATACTATAGCTGAAAAAGATCAATGCTATGAAATGAAAAGTAAAGTATCCCCACTACATATGACATATGTTCTAAAAGGGATTAGGCCATTGTGATATGCACGTACATTGTATTATGGAGTAATTGGGAGGTTTTTTTGCAGCAAATGATGTATATACTTGTATTGTATATACACAAAAAAGTCTCAATAAGCACATTTTACTACATGTAATGGTACGGATTTACTAAAGGCACATAGACTGATCACTTTGCAAGTGAAGTTGCTCCAGAGCTTAGTAAATGAGGGGGGGCTCTGCTCACTTCCATCATCCAATCATGTGCAAGCAAAAATGCTGTTTTTTTCCCTTATATGTGATTGAGTATTCTTTGTAAAGTGAAGCTTTGTCTCATGTACCAAGCTCTGGAGCAACCTGAAAATGGCACTGTCTATTTGTCTTAAATTAGAACTATAGGCACAACTTTTTTTTTTCCTTTTGGATAGCGTAAGGTAGGGTTATAACCCCTGTCAGTTTTTTTTGCCTATCTTTGTCCCCATTGGAAGATTTACCCTCTATTACTTTTCTGGGGACAGCCCAAAATGTGGGATTTTTGTTTACTTTCACTTTCAATGATAATGGTAAAGGGGAGAAATAGAGAGGGTGACTCTCCCTAAAGGGGGCGCCGACAAAAACAAAAACCTGACAGGTGTTCTAATCCACCTCCACTTTATCCACAACTAAAAAAAAAGTTTTTCCTTTAGTTATACTTTTTTTATTTTTTATAATTGTATATTTATTTGGTTTTTCAGAACAATACAAAGAACAAGCAGAGAATCATAGTCAAAAAGCATATCTCATCAAATAAAGATATACATGTAACAGCGCAATAAAATAAGATATAACCAGTCATAAAAAGAGCTTGTATCAAGTACAAAAGGTAGGAAGTTGGAGTTTATAGGCCAGTGGACCAGGCTACGTTAGCAAAGGGGATATCTCATAACCCTATTGTGGCTGCATATTCAGGCCATTGAGGTATAACATAATAAAGAACTATAACATATCAAGACATCAAAAGAAAAACAACATAAAGAGGGTGGTACACCATGGATTTTGACAAAACAATTGTCATATGGGTAGGAATAGGAAAGAACACCAGAGTAAACTGATTAGGAGGATGAAAAGTGGGATAAGGAGTCGTGAATGACTGCCATCATATGTTCCATTTTGCGTATATGAGCTATGGTCTGTACCAATTGGAGGGTAGGAGGGTTAGAAGATAACCAACAGGTGGGTATTTAGCAGCTAACAAAATAAAAGACATCAATTTCTTGGTGTGCTTAGGGACCCCGGGAGTTGGCAGACCTAGCAGATAGTGGACTGGATCTAGAGGAAAATCCATCTTAAAAAGATCTTGAAGGAAAGATTGGACCGAGATCCAACAATCCCAAAAAAATATGATAGTGGGTCCCTACATCTTTAAGGCATCTCCAACATGTCTGAGGAACAGAGGGGTCATATTTATGAAGAACTTCTGGGGTTCTGTACCAGAACATGAGGATTTTGTACGCTGTCTCTCTCTGCTCCACGCATCTAGAGGCTTTAGATATTGAGTCCCAAATTCTTTGCCCATGTGGAAGAGAAAGAGGTGTCTGAATGATTTTGGCCCAGCATGAGAGACTTCTGGAAGCGGGATAGATTCATGAAGAATTTTATACATAGAGGAAATGAGGCCAGATTGATATGGGCCCTGGGTTCATAATAATTTTAATGCAGTGGGTTTTTCCAAGGATAGGGTCAATGATTTAGAGCAAAAATAATGCTTGATTTGAAGATAAGAGAAAACATTTTTTTGGGATCTCAAATTTTGCTCCTGGAACAAAAGCAATTTACGGGTCACCAAGGGTACATGTGGCTATAGGATAAGCTATCCGGAATGTCCGGGTTGAAAAGTACATTTAGGAGAGGTGGGCATTCAGAAGAGAGAGAGAGAGAACTGTCTAGAACAGTGATGGCGAACCTTGGCACCCCAGATGTTTTGGAACTACATTTCCCATGATGCTCAACTACACTGCAGAGTGCATGAGCTTCATGGGAAATGTAGTTCCAAAACATCTGGGGTGCCAAGGTTTGCCATCACTGGTCTAGAACATTTCTTCCAAATGGAGAGAGTAAATAGCATCGGGCCCAAACATAAACTTTTAAGTTGGGTGATAGACGTGTTTAAATCAGACCAGAGCATAGAACAAGGATGTACACGACTTGTTATACTCAATTCTAACTCTGACCATCTGCTTGTTGGAAAACGTGCTGTCTAGAAGATGGCTGCTGTGAGATGTGTAGCATAGTAGTATTTGATAACGTCTGGGCCCTCCTAGCCCTCCATGAGAACGAAGAGCAAATACTACAGTGCCAGCGATCCGGTGAGCTTTGTTACCCCAAATAAATTTAATAAGGGACCTTTGGCTATGTTTGAGTTGCACCATAGGAACCATTACTGGTAACTTTAGTTATACTTTAAGTAAATCAACCCCAATGATTTCCATAATTCCATATTTGGGTTTGTATGCATTACTGTTGAGTGAACTGATACAAAAAGGCAGAGACTACTCAAAACTGGCTATTAGGGATGAGCTTCGCGTTTGAGTCGAACCCATGTTCGACTCGAACATTGTCTGTTCGACCGTTTGTCGAATTGCGAACGATATGGGCCGTTCGTGCCAAATTCGTGTCGCGCGTCACGGCCCATAATTCACTGCGGCATCGCAGTGTATTGCTGGCTGATGATTGGCAAAGCATGCACTATGACCCGCATGCTTGGCCAATCACAGCGCCGTCAGTAGAGAGAGCTGTAATTGGCCAAAGCCAGGGTGGCTTTGGCCAATTATGGCTCAGGGGGTTTAGAACACGCCCCACTCTATATAAGGCCGCCTGCACGGCGGCCCTGTGTAGTGTGTTACGGCGTGCTGAGAGATAGAGAGAGAGAGGAACAGTGTCATTTCATTTGAGTTAGCTAGATTAGGCAGGACAGTCAGTCAGTTAGCTGCACTTACAGTGTATTGTGTATATATATGCATCCCAGGTGTTGTGTATATATATTCAGTATTCAGTTTAGCTAGATCCATTCCTGTTATCTTCCTACTGATAGGCAGGCTTGCCTTGTTACAGTATTTACAGCTACCTGAAGAAAATTGCTGGTGTTCTTTTGATCCTATTAGTACCACAGTCAGGCAGCTAGACTATTTACAGTTAGTGTAGTGTGTCCTCCTTACAGTGTTCAGCTAAAGCTACAAGTTAGTTTAGTGTGACCTCTGCACAGTGTTCAGCTAAAGCTACAAGTTAGTGTAGTGCGTCCTCCTCACAGTGTTCAGCTAAAGCTACAAGTTAGTGTAGTGCGCCCCCCTCACAGTGTTCAGCTAAAACTACAAGTTAGTGTAGTGCGACCTCTGCACAGTGTTCAGCTAAAGCTACAAGTTATTTTAGTGCAACCTCTGCACAGTGTTCAGCTAAAGCTACAAGTTAGTGTAGTGCGTGCTCTGAACAGTGTTCAGCTAAAACTACAAGTTAGTGTAGTGCGACCTCTGAACAGTGTTCAGCTAAAGCTACAAGTTAGTGTAGTGCGTCCTCTGAACAGTGTTCAGCTAAAGCTACAAGTTAGTGTAGTGTGTCCTCCTCACAGTGTTCAGCTAAAGCTACAAGTTAGTGTAGTGCGTCCTCCTCACAGTGTTCAGCTAAAACTAGAAGTTAGTGTAGTGCGACCTCTGCACAGTGTTCAGCTAAAGCTACAAGTTATTTTAGTGCGACCTCTGCACAGTGTTCAGCTAAAAGTACAAGTTAGTGTAGTGCGACCTCTGCACAGTGTTCGGCTAAAGCTACAAGTTAGTGTAGTGCGTCCTCTGAACAGTGTTCATCTAAAGCTACAAGTTAGTGTAGTGCGTCCTCTGAATAGTGCTCATCTAAAGCTACAAGTTAGTGTAGTGCGTCCTCCTCACAGTGTTCAGCTAAAGATACAGGTTAGTTTAGTGTGACCTCTGCACAGTGTTCAGCTAAAGCTACAAGTTAGTGTAGTGCGACCTCTGCACAGTGTTCAGCTAAAGCTACAAGTTAGTGTAGTGCATCCTCTGAACAGTGTTCATCTAAAGCTACAAGTTAGTGTAGCGCGTCCTCCTCACAGTGATCAGCTAAAGCTACAAGTTAGTGTAGTGTGACCTCTGCAAAGTGTTTAGCTAAAGCTACAAGTTAGTGTAGTGCGTTCTCTGAACAGTGTTCAGCTAATGCTACAAGTTAGTGTAGTGCGACCTTTGCACATTGTTCAGCTAAAGCTACCTGTAGAAGGTTGGTGGTGTTTTCCTGATCCTATCACTACCGCAGGCAGCTAAAGTATTTACACGTTAGTGTAGTGTGACCTCTGCACAGTGTTCAGCTAAAGCTACCTGTAGAAGGTTGGTGGTGTTTTCCTGATCCTATCACTACCGCAGGCAGCTAAAGTATTTACACGTTAGTGTAGTGCAACCTCTGCACTGTTCAGCTAAAGCTACCTGTAGAAGGTTGGTGGTGTTTTCCTGATCCTATCACTACCGCAGGCAGCTAAATTATTTACAGGTTAGTGTATTGCGACCTCTGCACAGTGTTCAGCTAAAGCTACCTGTAGAAGGTTGGTGGTGTTCTCATACTGTAGGCAGGCAGTTGATTTTGCTAGCTGCAGTATCAGTATATATATATATATATATATATATATATATATATATATATATATCCCAGCTTAGTGCAGCTACAGGCCATTAGTATGTCTGGAAAGCCAACAAGGAGAGGCAGACAGTCACAAGCCAATGAAAGAGGGCAAGCAGGCTCTTTGTCTAGAGGCAACGGTGCTGGTCGTGGTGATGGTGCATCCTCATCAGCACGTGGCCGTGGGACACGCTTGGCCTTTTTTTCGGTAGCTGGCCCTGTTGAGCCGCAACATGTGGAAGACTTGGTCGAGTGGATGACCAAGCCGTCCTCATCCTCCTCATCCTCCCTCACCTATGCTCAGGGTACTTTGTCTGGCAAAGCAGCTGCCAACGTGGCTCAATGGCATCAGTGACTCCTTCCCTAGCCCCACCATGTCCTTCTGAGGAGTCCCTTGAACTGTTTGACCACAGTGTTGGGTACATGCTCCAGGAGGATGCCCAGCGTTTAGAAGGCTCGGATGATAATACTGAGCCAGATGAAGGCAGTAACGTGAGCACAGATAGAGGGGATGCCCAAGAAGGACAGCAATCTGGCAGTCATGCTCCCCCTGCTGCAGCATACTGCCAGGTTTGCTCCAGTGATGAGGAGGGAGGGGATGATGAGGTCACTGACTCAACGTTGGTGCCTGATAGGAGAGAAGGGGAGGAGGAGGAGGAGGAGGCACATCACCAACGAGGCAGGATGCCCTCCAGGGGCCAGCCTAAGGGCAGCACACTGACTGCATCACACCGCAAAGCTCCGCATGTGCAGGGCGCTGCTGTCTCTGCGCGTTATTCCAAAAGTTCTTTGGTGTGGGCCTTTTTTGAGACGAGTGCATCAGATCACACCACTGCTATTTGCAATATATGTCTCAAGCGTATCTCGCGTGGCCAAAACATCTCCCGCTTGGGCACCACATGCTTGACCAGACATATGTTGACCTGCCATGCAGTTCGTTGGCAAGCATATCTAAAAGACCCACACCAAAGAACAAAGAGGACCTCTCCTTGCTCCTCATCAGCTGAGATCTCCAACCCCACTATACCTTCAGTCCTCTCTGAGACCTGCACTGAGAGGAATAAAGGTGTAGAATTAGGCGTGTCACAGCCAAGTACTTGTGGGCAATCTGCTTTCTGTACACCGACGTCAGATTGTACCAGGCAAATTTCCCCGCCCCAGCTGCTGCACCACCGAAAGAAGTTCACTCCCAGCCATCCACATGCCCAGCGGTTGAATGCTAGCTTGGCAAAGTTGCTAGCACTTCAACTGCTACCTTTTCAGTTGGTAGACTCTGCCCCCTTCCGTGAGTTTGTGGAATGTGCGGTTCCTCAGTGGCAGGTACCCAAACGCCACATTTTCTCATGGAAGGCGATTCCGGCTCTCTACCGGCATGTGGAAGGCAATGTCTCGGCCTCGCTGGACAGGGCAGTCAGCGGTAAGGTGCATATTACCGCTGACTCATGGTCCAGCAGGCATGGACAGGGACGTTACCTAATTTTCACGGCGCATTGGGTCACTCTGCTGGCAGCTGGGAAGGATGCAGGACAAGGTGCAGTAGTGTTGGAGGTTGTTCCGCCACCACGCCTTCAAATTGCCACTACTAATGATTGTGACACACCTCTCTCCTCCACCCCCTCCTCTTCTTCTTCCTCCATGGCCTCTTCCTGTGCTTTGTCCTAGGAACCAGCGGTGCTCCGTAGGCATTCAAGGGGCTACGCAAGTACGCAGGCCAAAAGATGCCATGCGGTGTTTGAGCTGGTGTGCTTGGGGGACAGGAGCCACACTGGGGCAGAGGTTCTGTCAGCTCTGCAGGGGCAGGTTCAGAGGTGGTTGACACCATGCCAACTTAAGGCAGGAATGGTGGTTTGCGACAATGGCACTAACCTCCTCTCCGCCCTCCGACAGGGACAACTGACCCATGTGCCCTGTTTGGCTCACGTCCTTAACTTGGTGGTGCAGCGGTTCTTGGGCAGGTACCCGGGCTTACAGGATCTCCTGAGGAAGGCCAGGAAAGTCTGTGTGCATTTCCGCCGGTTATATAATGCCAGTGCTCGGCTGGCAGACCTCCAAAAGGAGTTTAACCTGCCCAAAAACCGCCTAATCTGTGACATGCCCACCAGGTGGAACTCAACGTTGGCCATGCTGCAGCGGCTGCACACGCAGCAGAGGGCCATCAATGAGTACCTGTGCGAGTATGGCACCAGGACAGGGTCAGGGGAGCTTGTTTTTTTTCCCCACGCCAGTGGGCCATGATCAGGGATGCATGCACTGTCCTGTCACCATTTGAGGAGGCCACGTGGATGGTGAGCAGTGACAGTGCAAGCATCAGTGACACTGTCCCCCTTGTCCACCTGTTGGAGCACACGCTGCGTGCAATAATGGACAGGGCACTTGAGGCAGAACAGAGGCAGGAAGAGGAGGACTTCCTTAGCTCTCAAGGCCCCCTTTATCCAGACAGTGTTCCCGCGTGCCCGCCGATCACACAGGAAGAGGACGAGGAAGAGGAGGAAGAGGAGGAGGATTGTGTCAGTATGGAGGTGGAGCCTGGCACTCAGCATCAGCAGCAGTTTTTAAGGGATCAGTCCCAAGAAACACATTGACTTGTACGTGGCTGGAAGGAGGTGGCTGCGGACCATGCCGTCCTTAGTGACCCAGAGGACTCCGGACCGAATGCCTCAGCAAACCTATGCTGCATGGCCTCCCTGATCCTGCAAAGCCTGCGTAAGGATCCTCGTATTCGTAGTATCAAGGAGAAGGACCAATACTGGCTGGCAACCCTCCTTGATCCATGTTACAAGGGTAAGGTTGCGGACCTTGTCTTGCCTTTGCAGAGGGAGCAGAGGATGAAACATCTTCAGGAGGCCTTGCAGAAAGGTCTGTGCAACATGTTCCCAGAGACTGGGAGGTTACAAACTCCTGTTTCTGGACAACATGTTGCTGAGGCTTCGGTCAGTCAAAGAAGGAGTGGTGAAGAAGGTGGCCGTCTGACCGATGCGTTCAGACAATTTTTTAGTCCACAGCCCCATGGTATGATCGGTTCCAGCAACCATCGCCACCGTCTGTTTTACATGGTGCAGGAATACCTAGGGGCAAGATCTGACTTGGACACCTTTCCCACCGAAAATCCTCTGGTTACTGGGTCTTGAGGATGGATCACTGGCCAGAGCTTGCACAGTATGCAATTGAGCTACTGGCCTGTCCTGCATCCAGCGTTCTTCCGGAACGCACATTCAGTGCTGCTGGAGGCTTTGTAACCGATCACAGGGTGCGTCTGTCCACTGACTCGGTCGATCAACTGACCTTCATAAAAATGAATCAGTCTTGGATCACCACCAGCTACCAAGCACCTGATACTGATGTAACCGAATAATTTTTTTTGAAATCTCAGATCCCTTCAAAGACTGCCTATGCTGATGCTGAGTGACTATCCTGTTATGCTGAGTATTTATCCTCCTTCTCCTCAATGATCATGCTGATAGCTTGTAAGAACATTTTTGGTTCTGGGTGCCGCCACCAGTGCCTAAGGCATGTAATTACAATTTTTGATGCAATTCTTTGCAGCAGGGCTAGTTCCTGCGCCTCAACTAGAGTATCTGTGAGGGGTTGCAGTGTTGTGGCACCAGCACCAGTGACTAAGGCCCAATTTTTCAGCCCCTGTTTAACAGGGGCGTGTAATTACAATTTTTGATGCAATACTTTGCAGCAGGTCTCGTTCCTGCGTTCCAACTAGAGTATCTGTGAGGGGTTGCAGTGTTGTGGCACCAGCACCAGTGCCTAAGGCCCAATTTTTCAGCCCCTGTTTAACAGGGGCGTGTAATTAGAATTCTTGATCGAATATTTCACAGCAGGGCCCGTTTCTGCACCCACCAAAATTAACTGTGGGGACTTACAGTGTTGTGGCACCAACACCACCACCACCACCACCAAAGGTCCAATTTTTCAGCCCCTGTTCAACAGGGGCATGTAATTACAATTCTTGATCGAATATTTCACAGCAGGGCCCGTTTCTGCACCCACCAAGATTAACTGTGAGGACTTACAGTGTTGTGGCACCAGCACCAACACCACCACCAAAGGCCCAATTTTTCAGCCCCGTTCAACAGGGGCATGTAATTACAATTCTTGATCTAATATTTCACAGCAGGGCCCGTTCCAGCGCCCACTAAGAGTAACTGTGAGGACTTACAGTGATGTGGCACCAGCACCACCACCACCATCACCAAAGGCCCAATTTTTCTGGCCCTGTTCAACAGGGGCATGTAATTACAATTCTTGATCTAATATTTCACAGCAGGGCCCTGTGAGGGCTTACAGTGTTGAGGCAACAACAACACCTAAGGCCCAAATTTCTGCTGAGTATATAGGGCAGGCCCCTACTTTCAAACATCCAACTTACAAACGACTCCTACTTGCAAACGGAAAGAGATAACAGGAAGTGAGATGAAATCTACCCCATAGGAAGGGAAATTCTCTCCTGTAAGAGTTAATATGGGAAAAACTTTTCTCCTTTCCACTGATGCTTTATCACCAATCCTTGTTTCACTAAAAACCCCAAATTTTCAAAAAACATTTGTCATTGGGACAAAAAGTGAGGTGAAATCTTCTGAAGAGGAGCACAGACAGCAAAACAAATGTCACAGGGGTGATAACCCTTCCCTATGTTTTCCAAAAAGCTTAAAAACAGATTTTTTGGCTGGAGCTACACTTTAAAAATGTACCAGTTCAAAATTACAAACAGATTCTACTTAACAACAAACCTACAGTCCCTGTCTTGTTTGTACCGCCTGTATGCTGCTGTTCAGAGTATAAAGGGCCTGGGGGCCCCACGCCTTTCCTTTTTTTAATTTGGGTGCGGGGTTCCCCTTAATATCAATATAGGACCCAAAGGGCCTGGTAATGGACTGGAGGGTACCCATGCCGTTTGTCTCACTGATTTTCATCCATATTGCCAGGACCCGACATTACATTAAAGCCGCAAGCAGTTTTAAATGACCTTTTTTCCTTTAAAATGTAATTTTGTGCAGGGACTGTTCTAAGCACGGGAAACACACGCCACTTTACAGGCATACCATAGACACCCCCCAGGTATGATATTTAAAGGAATATTTCACTTTTTTTTTTTTTTACTTTAAGCATCATTAAAAGCACTGCTCCCGAAAAAAAAGCCATTTTTAAAAGTTTTTTTTGCACTTTTGATTTTGAACGTTCGAGTCCCATAGACATCAATGGGACAGTCAAAAACTGTCTCTTGTCATTTTTAACATTTTTGACAGTTTTTTAGTGAAATGGTAGGGGTAAGTACCCCCTTACCATTTCACACAGGGGGGGGCCGGGATCTGGGGGTCCCCTTGTTAAAGGGGGCTTCCAGATTCCGATAAGCCCCCCGCCCGCAGACCCCCACAACCACCGGCCAGGGTTGTGGGGATGAGGCCCTTGTCTTCATCAACATGGGGACAAGGTGTTTTGGGGGGCTACCCCAAAGCACCCTCCCAATGTTGAGGGCATGTGGCCTGGTACGGTTCAGGAGGGGGGGGGCCGCACTCTCGTCCCCCCCTCTTTTCCTGCGGCCTGCCAGGTTGCGTGCTCGGATAAGGGTCTGGTATGGATTTTTGGGGGGACCCCACGCCGTTTTTTTTTTTTTTGGCGCGGGGTTCCCCTTAAAATCCATACCAGACCTGAAGGGTCTGGTATGGAATTTAGGGGGAACCCCACGTCAATTTTTTTTTAAAATTTTGGCTGGGGTTCCCCTTAATATCCATACCAGACCTGAAGGGCCTGGTATGGATTTTAGGGGGACTCCCACATCATTTTTTTTTTTTTTTTTTTGGTTCGGGGTTGCCCTGTGGGGAATTCCCATGCCGTTTTTATCAATGAACTTCTATGTGTATTGTCGGCAATGCAATAGCCGCGGTAGTTTTAAATGTGTTTTTTCCTTCAAAATGTCATTTTGCTGTCAGACTGTTCTAAACACGGGAAACATGCGCCCCATTACAGGCATACTATAGACACCCCCCAGGTACGAAATTTAAAGGGATATTACACTTTTATTGTTTGACTTTAAGCATTATTAAAATCACTGCTCCTGAAAAAACGGCCGTTTTTAAAACTTTTTTTTGCATTGATTCCCCTGGGGCAGGACCCAGGTCCCCAAACACTTTTAATGACAATAACTTGCATATTAGCCTTTAAAATTAGCACTTTTGATTATTCATGTTCGTGTCCCATAGACTTTAACGGTGTTCGCGTGTTCGAACTAATTTTTTTCCTGTTCGCATGTTCTGGTGCGAACCGAACAGGGGGGTGTTCGGCTCATCCCTGCTGGCTATTATACTTTTTCATTCCTTAATTACCGCATGTCTGGACCCCTACATAACTGCATGCATTTGATTACGTATTTCCTTCTGTGAATTGAGTTCAAAGCGGTATTTACTGAGCGTTTTTAACATTTTGCGTTAAATACCGCAAAACGGCATAGTAAATTGACAGTTTCAGGATCGCATGTGATATTTAGGGGAAATGTGTGTTACTAAAAGGCTGTTCTGCGAATTCAGATCTGTTGATTACCATGCCTAACAAATCCTCTATCATTCCTTGACTGGGGAAGGGAGCAGGTGGTCAAAGAGATTCATTAGATAAGAAAAGAGAGCCCATATGTTGCTATCTCTAAAAAATACAATTACATTCAGAGCTTGACACAGCAAGAAATGTGCAATAAATTATGTAGGAACTCTTTAGCTGTCACTATAAAATTAGAGAAGCAATAAAGGGACTACTTTAAAAGAACTGTTTGATATTCAGTGCACTTTCCTGACAACAACGCTAAGGAAGGCTTGAGTGCTTTCTTGGAAAATTGTTGGAAACAAACCAGAGAGTCAATTTGTTTTAGCAATTAGGAGCAAGACTATAAACATTAAACTATAGCATGTATGTCTGCTGGTTTAGAATAAACCTTAAAAAAAAAAAACCTTAAAGGAAAATTTTAAAGGAAAAAGGCAAATGCGCGTGAGGTAATGTGGATGAATCTGTTCCTTTTTTTATAGTACTTTTTGGTAATTAATGGAGGAATATATGTAAAAAGGTGAATTTCACACTGCAACAACCCATGCAGGTGTACCCACCGGCTTTCTAAAACATTATTCCTTCCTTTTCTAGTGTCTGTGACCTACAAGGTCGCTTTACTCAGAAACACTTTACACATATGAGGCTCACTTTCTAGGAAAGCCAATGCTTCTGTTTTGTCTCTTGCATAATTCTATATTATTCTTGAAGTGTAATTGTGGCCAGGAATGGACATTCAAGTCTATATTAACTTAGGAAATGGACATTCTAGTCCATATTAACTCAGGAAATGGACATTCAAGTCCATATTAACTTACTATGGAAATTCAAGTAAATGAAACCCTCACTGATCTATGCAACTGCAGGTAATGAGGAGAAATTAATCTATAAATGTCATTATACAGACACTGAGGAAGCACTGAAGTTATTTGGATCTGCTTTCTCAGTAACTCTGCTCAACTTGAAACCGCCTCCCAGCAGTAACTTAGCAGTCTCCCAATTTCTATTGAAAACAGAGAGAAGATGCATTTGGAGTGCTAAGCAAGGTGAGATGGACTGCTGGGAGAGACAATTTGAATAGGTACAGTACATTTTTAGTACATGTGCTGTGAAATTCAAGGATAAACTCCTTAACAGTACCTGCAGCTACTGAGGTCAGTGAGGGCTTGTTTTAAAGCTCATTTACTAGTCGTTATGAATAAATAAATAATTACATGTCTATATCCTAGTTACAAGTTCATGTTAAAATTAATTAAAAGGAAACTAAATAACAGTGGCAGCTCATGTTTTTTTGTTTGGGGGGGCAGCAAACACACTGTGGCACCTCAAAGCCCCCCCCCCCGCGCTCCTTGTCTGCCGGTCAGTCCTCTTACCCCATCTACAGTAGTCAGTTAGCATCAGGCAGTGACGGGGATGTGACGGGGCGGCGGCTATCAAGAAATGGCAGGGATCGGAGCCTCTGGGACACCAGGCTGCAGCGGGTATCAGGTAGCAACTACTGTGTCTTCTCCTCCTCACTTTGGCCATGTGTCTACGCCCCTCCTCCTAGGCGTCCAATAGGATCGCCTGTCCTTTCAGCCAACTGGTTGACGGGTATCAGACCTGCTTCCCGATTGGCTAGGAGGAGGATTAGTGTTGCAACAGCAATGGTTAGCTTTTATTTATTTATGTAAAATCTTTATCCCAAAAGGAACAGAACCATTGCTGTAATTGCTTAAGTGTGTTATTTTCCATTCTATCCTCAATGCTATTGACCCCTGCCTGAATCATTTGTGCTGTAACCTTAAAATTAACTCATCATTTAATTAACCACTTGCCGACCGCCTCACGCCTATATACGTGAGCAGAGTGGCACGGGCAGGCAAAATCACGTACCTGGAACGTGATTGCCTTCCCGCGGGTGGGGGGTCCGATCGGACCCCCCCCGGTGCCAGCTGCGGTCGGCATTTGGCTGGGAGAGTTGAGAGATGAGGGGGAGGCCATCCGATCGTGGCCCCCCCCTCGCGATCGCTCCCAGCCAATGAGAAACATCCCCTGCCTCTGTATAGTACACAGAGGCAGAGGATGTGATGTCATCTCTCCTCGGCTGGCCAGTTTCCGTTCCAGCGCCGAGGAGAGATGACATGTAAGTGCACCAACACTCACACACACACACAGTAGAACATGGCAGGCACACTAAACACCCCCGATCCCCCCCCGATCGCCCCCCGATCCCCCCCCAATCACCCCCCCGTCACAAACTGACACCAAGCAGGTTTTTTTTTTTTTTTTTTTTCTGATTACTGCATAGTGTCAGTTTGTGACAGTTATAGTGTTGGGACAGTGAGTGTTACCCCCCTTTAGGTCTAGGATACCCCCTAACCCCCCCTAATAAAGTTTTAACCCCTTGATCACCCCCTGTCACCAGTGTCGCTAAGCGATCATTTTTCTGATCGCTGTATTAGTGTCGCTGGTGACGCTAGTTAGGGACGTAAATATTTAGGTTCGCCGTCAGTGTTTTATAGCGACAGGGACCCCCATATACTATCTAATAAATGTTTTAACCCCTTGATTGCCCCCTAGTTAACCCTTTCACCACTGATCACCGTATAAGTGTTACGGGTGACGCTGGTTAGTTCATTTATTTTTTATAGTGTCAGGGCACCCCATATACTACCTAATAAATGTTTTAACCCCTTGATTGCCCCCTAGTTAACCCTTTCACCACTGATCACCGTATAACCGTTATGGGTGGCGCTGGTTAGTTCGTTTATTTTTTATAGTGTCAGGGCACCCGCCGTTTATTACTGAATAAAGGTTTAGCCCCCTAATCGCCCGGCGGTGATATGCGTCGCCCCAGGCAGCGTCAGATTAGCGCCAGTACCGCGAACACCCACGCACGCACCGTACACCTCCCTTAGTGGTATAGTATCTGAACTCAACAATATCTGATCCGATCAGATCTATACTAGCGTCCCCAGCAGTTTAGGGTTCCCAAAAACGCAGTGTTAGCGGGATCAGCCCAGATACCTGCTAGCACCTGCGTTTTTCCCCTCCGCCCGGCCCAGCCCAGCCCACCCAAGTGCAGTATCGATCGATCACTGTCACTTACAAAACACTAAACGCATAACTGCAGCGTTCGCAGAGTCAGGCCTGATCCCTGCGATCGCTAACAGTTTTTTTGGTAGCATTTTGGTGAACTGGCAAGCACCAGCCCCAGGCAGCGTCAGATTAGCGCCAGTACCGCTAACACCCACACACGCAGCATACGCCTCCCTTAGTGGTATAGTATCTGATCGGATCAATATCTGATCCGATCAGATCTATACTAGCGTCCCCAGCAGTTTAGGGTTCCCAAAAACGCAGTGTTAGCGGGATCAGCCCAGATACCTGCTAGCACCTACGTTTTTCCCCTCCGCCCGGCCCAGCCCAGCCCACCCAAGTGCAGTATCGATCGATCACTGTCACTTTTTTTTGTAGCGTTTTGGTGAACTGGCAAGCACCAGCGGCCTAGTACACCCCGGTCGTAGTCATACCAGCACTGCAGTAACACTTGGTGACGTGGCGAGTCCCATAAGTGCAGTTCAAGCTGGTGAGGTGGCAAGCACAAGTAGTGTCCCGCTGCCACCAAAAAGACAAACACAGGCCCGTCGTGCCCATAGTGCCCTTCCTGCTGCATTCGCCAATCCTAATTGGGAACCCACCGCTTCTGCAGCGCCCGTACTTCCCCCATTCACATCCCCAACCAAATGCAGTCGGCTGCATGAGAGGCATTTACCGTATTTATCGGCATATAACACGCACTTTTTTCCCCTGAAAATCAGGGGAAAATCGTGGGTGCGTGTTATAGGCCGATCCCCGCCGATTTCTGTGTCATCGGAGCGATCGCGGCAATTGCCGCGGTCGCCGCCGACATACACAGCCGTGGGTAGATTCAAAAATGGCGCCGAGACTGCAGGGAGCCGAAATACACATACTCGAGTGTTCTCGGCTTTTTCCGGCGCCGCTGTCACGCCCAGTCCCGCCCCTGGATCTGTGTTATGTCCATCATAGGGCGGGACTGGGCGTGACTGTAAGCGGCGCCGAAAAAAGCCGAGAACACTCGGGTATGTGTATCTCTGCTCTTGTCGGATCCGAGATACACATACCCGAGTGTTCTCGGCTTTTTTCGGCGCCGCTCACAGTCACGCCCAGTCCCGCCCTATGATGGACATAACACAGGTCCAGGGGCGGGACTGGGCGTGACGGCGGCGCCGGAAAAAGCCGAGAACACTCGTGTATGTGTATCTCGGCTCCCTGCAGTCTCGGCGCCATTTTTTGAATCTACACTGAGTGCACAAAGCTGCACTGACATGGCTGGACTGGGGCAGACCTGCACGAATGAAGCTGCACTGGGGCAAGGCTGCACTGGGGCAAGGCTGCACTGGGGCAAGGCTGCACTGGGGCAAAGCTGCACTGGGGCAAAGCTGCACTGACAAGGCTGCACTGACAAGGCTGCACTGACAAGGCTGCACTGACAAGGCTGCACTGGGGCAAGGCTGCACTGACACTGAAAAGGCTGCAGATAGACAGATAAGGCTGCATTGATGGGCATTTTAATGTAAGTTTTTTTTCCTTAACCTCCCTGGCGGTATGATTATTTCTGATTTTAGGTGCTGAAAGCGGTACAATTATTTTGCACAGAAATTTGGCGTTTTATATTGTAGGCCTGTAATTCTTAGGAATAGTTCACTTAAATCTGTCCAAACAAGAGTCTAGTAGACATCCCGGGTATGATAAAGTTTGAAAAACGAAATAAAAAATTATAGTATAATAAATAACTATAAATAATTATAACAAATAATAATATAATAATAATAAAAATTATATAATAATGTAATCAAATCAAAAACACTGAAATTTGCTCAGTTGCAGAATTTTAGCTTTTGTTACTTTTAGTGTTTGATGACAGATCTCCTCACAAATCACTATCGCTCAATTCTGCGAGTGATTCTAATTTATTATCGCTTTTTTCTAGCTGCTCTAAAACCACTTTTGATGTAAAGGGACAGTTTTGGTTGCTATGGGCAATCTCCAGTTTCCTGGCAGAAAGAACAGTTTTATATATATAAAACTGCATGCAGGACACTGGGCAAACCACTAGGGACAAAGGGGATGTGTAGTTATCTGATACAGTACTGTAATCTGTAAGATTACAGTATGCTGTATCTATACTGTGTGTTTTACTATTTGAATTTACCGCCGAACTCCGTCCCCGTGCGTCGCACCGCTCGCAGGGAACGGAGCTCGGCACTGTGAATCGAGCGAGACACAGCGGCTCGCCGATCACAGCGGGGAGACATCGCAGGAAACAGGGGACAAGGTAAGTATGCTCTTCCTGGATCCTGCGATGCAAGCCCGAGTCTGGCTCGGGGATACCGCTTTTGGTATAAAAAATCCAACCCGAGCCAGACTCGGGAATACCGCCAGGGGGGTTAAACTTCCCTCCTAAAAATTTTTTTTCCTTAAAATTCTCTCCTAAACTTGGGGTGCATGTTATACGCCGGCGCGTGTTATACGCCGATAAATACGGTATATGTCCTCCCGAGTACCCCTACCCAGCGAACCCCCCCAAAAAAGATGTTGTGTCTGCAGCAAGCGCGGATATAGACGTGACACCCGCTATTATTGTCCCTCCTGTCCTGACAATCCTGGTCTTTGCATTGGTGAATGTTTTGAACGCTACCATTCACTAGTTAAGTATTAGCGTAGGGTACAGCATTGCACAGACTAGGCACACTTTCACAGGGTCTCCCAAGATGCCATCGCATTTTGAGAGACCCGAACCTGGAACCGGTTACAGTTATAAAAGTTACAGTTACAAAAAAAAAGTGTAAAAAAAAAAAAAACCACAAACAAAAATAAAAAAAAATAGTTGTCGTTTCATTGTTCTCTCTCTCTCTATTCTCTCTCTATTGTTCTGCTCTTTTTTACTGTATTCTATTCTGCAATGTTTTATTGTTATTATGTTTTATCATGTTTGTTTTTCAGGTATGCAATTTTTTATACCTTACCGTTTACTGTGTTTATTGTTAACCATTTTTTTGTCTTCAGGTACGCCATTCACGACTTTGAGTGGTTATACCAGAATGATGCCTGCAGGTTTAGGTATCATCTTGGTATCATTCTTTTTAGCCAGCGGTCGGCTTTCATGTAAAAGCAATCCTAGCGGCTAATTAGCCTCTAGACTGCTTTTACAAGCAGTGGGAGGGAATGCCCCCCCCCCCACCGTCTTCCGTGTTTTTCTCTGGCTCTCCTGTCTCAACAGGGAACCTGAGAATGCAGCTGGTGATTCAGCCAGCTGACCATAGAGCTGATCAGAGACCAGAGTGGCTCCAAACATCTCTATGGCCTAAGAAACCGGAAGCTACGAGCATTTTATGACTTAGATTTCGCCGGATGTAAACAGTGCCATTGGGAAATTGGGGAAGCATTTTATCACACTGATCTTGGTGTGGTCAGATGCTTTGAGGGCAGAGGAGAGATCTAGGGTCTAATAGACCCCAATTTTTTCAAAAAAGAGTACCTGTCACTACCTATTGCTATCATAGGGGATATTTACATTCCCTGAGATAACAATAAAAATGATTTAAAAAAAAAAAATGAAAGAAACAGTTTAAAAATAAGATAAAAAAGCAAAAAAATAATAAAGAAAAAAATAAAATAAATAAAAAGCACCCCTGTCCCCCCTGCTCTCGCGCTAAGGCGAACGCAAGCGTCGGTCTGGCGTCAAATGTAAACAGCAATTGCACCATGCATGTGAGGTATCACCGTGAAGGTCAGATCGAGGGCAGTAATTTTAGCAGTAGACCTCCTCTGTAAATCTAAAGTGGTAACCTGTAAAGGCTTTTAAAGGCTTTTAAAAATGTATTAATTTTGTTGCCACTGCACGTTTGTGCGCAATTTTAAAGCATGTCATGTTTGGTATCCATGTACTCGGCCTAAGATCATCTTTTTTATTTCATCAAACATTTGGGCAATATAGTGTGTTTTAGTGCATTAAAATTTAAAAAAGTGTGTTTTTTCCACAAAAAATGCGTTTGAAAATCGCTGCGCAAATACTGTGTGAAAAAAAAAAAATGAAACACCCACCATTTTAATCTGTAGGGCATTTGCTTTAAAAAAATATATAATGTTTGGGGGTTCAAAGTAATTTTCTTGCAAAAAAAAATAATTTTTTCATGTAATCAAAAAGTGTCAGAAAGGGCTTTGTCTTCAAGTGGTTAGAAGAGTGGGTGATGTGTGACATAAGCTTCTAAATGTTGTGCATAAAATGCCAGGACAGTTCAAACCCCCCCAAATGACCCCATTTTGGAAAGTAGACACCCCAAGCTATTTGCTGAGAGGCATGTCGAGTCCATGGAATATTTTATATTGTGACACAAGTTGCGGGAAAGAGACAAATTTTTTTTTTTTTTTGCACAAAGTTGTCACTAAATGTTATATTGCTCAAACATGCCATGGGCATATGTGGAATTACACCCCAAAATAAATTCTGTCGCTTCTCCTGAGTACAGGGATACCACATGTGTGGGACTTTTTGGGAGCCTAGCCGTGCACGGGACCCCGAAAACCAAGCACCGCCTTCAGGCTTTCTAAGGCCGTAAATTTTTTATTTCACTCTTCACTGCCTATCACAGTTTCGGAGACATGGAATGCCCAGGTGGCACAAACCCCCCCCCAAATTACCCCATTTTGGAAAGTAGACACCCCAAGCTATTTGCTGAGAGGTATAGTGAGTATTTTGCAGACCTCACTTTTTGTCACAAAGTTTTGAAAATCGAAAAAAGAAAAAAAAAAAATTTTTTTCTGGTCTTTCTTCATTTTCAAAAACAAATGAGAGCTGCAAAATACTCACCATGCCTCTCAGCAAATAGCTTGGGGTGTCTACTTTCCAAAATGGGGTCATTTGGGGGGGGGGGTTGTGCCATCTTGGCATTTTATGGCCTTCAAAACTGTGATAGGTAGTGAGGAGTGAAATCAAAAATGTATGCCCTTAGAAATCCTGAAGGTGGTGCTGGGTTTTCGGGGCCCCCTACGCGGCTAGGCTCCCAAAAAGTGCCACACGTGTGGTATCCCCGTACTCAGGAGAAGCAGCTGAATGTATTTTGGGGTGCAATTCAACATATGCCCATGGCCTGTGTGAGCAATATATCATTTAGTGACAACTTTTTGTAAATTTTTTTTTTTTTTTGTCATTATTCAATCACTTGGGACAAAAAAAAAATATTCAATGGGCTCAACATGCCTCTCAGCAATTTCCTTGGGGTGTCTACTTTCCAAAATGGGGTCATTTGGGGGGGGTTTGTACTGCCCTGCCATTTTAGCACCTCAAGAAATGACATAGGCAGTCATAAACTAAAAGCTGTGTAAATTCCAGAAAATGTACCCTAGTTTGTAGACGCTATAACTTTTGCGCAAACCAATAAATATACGCTTATTGACATTTTTTTTACCAAAGACTTGTGGTCGAACACATTTTGGCCTAAATGTATGACTAAAATTTAGTTTATTGGATTTTTTTTATAACAAAAAGTAGAAAATATCATTTTTTTTCAAAATTTTCAGTCTTTTTCCGTTTATAGCGCAAAAAATAAAAACGGCAGAGGTGATCAAATACCATCAAAAGAAAGCTCTATTTGTGGGAAGAAAAGGACGCAAATTTCGTTTGGGTAGAGCATTGCATGACCGCGCAATTAGCAGTTAAAGCGACGCAGTGCCGAATTGTAAAAAGTGCTCTGGTCAGGAAGGGGGTAAATCCTTCCGGGGCTGAAGTGGTTAAAAAAAAAAACTTTTAAGCACTAAAATAATCAGATATACATGTACAGTCCTCTTCATAGAGTCAGGCCCTAGGGTAGCTATAGGATTACCAAAAGGTTTTTACTGCTGTCTGTGCCCTCATTAAGGAGATTCACCTTCTCTATTTGTCCTGTTTACCATTACCATTATCATTGAAACTGAAATGAAAAGAAAATCTCAAATTTTGGGCTGTCCCCAGAAAAGTAATAGAGGGGAAATTTTCCAAAGGGGACATTGGTACTGGTTCCTCTCACTTCCTGTTTTAGCAATGGGACAGGAAGTGAAGTTAAATCTCCCCAATGGGACACAGATGGCAAAAAAAAAAACTGACAGGGGCTCTAACTCTCCATTACTCTATCCAAAATGAAACATAAAGTTTTGCCTTTAGGTGCACTTTCAAGCAGCCTTTCTAAACCTTTTAAACACAGAGTAACCTTTGAAGTAACTTTCCGGTGTCAGGGAACCCTTGCTAAAAATGACTATATCAACAACTCATGATATATTAATGTGATGGTCAGTGGGAAGAATGCTCCTTATACTTGTGGTCACTGGGAAGAATTATCCCCTTATAGATAGCTGAAAAAAAATCAACAATATCAGTAGGAACTTGTCATTGGGAAGATATCTGACATATGACATATGTTCTAACAAGAAATGATGCCATTGGGATATGCACGTACATTGTATTATGGAGTAATTGGGAGTTTTTTTCGCAGCAAATGATGTATATGTTTGTACTATATATACACAAAAAAGTCTCAATAAGCACATTTTACTACATGTAATGGTGCAGATTTACTAAAGGCACATACACTTGCAAGTGAAGTTATTATTATTATTATACAGGATTTATATAGCGCCAACAGTTTACATAGCGCTTTACAACTTGAGGGTAGACAGTACAAATACAATACACTTTGATACAGTAGGAATTAGAGGGCCCTGCTCCTTAGAGCTTACAATGTAAGATGCTCCAGAGCTCAGTAAATGAGGGGGAGCTCTGCTGACTTCCATCATCCAATCATGTGCAAGCAAAAATGCTGTTTTTTTTTCCTTACATGTGATTGGGTATTCTTTGTAAAATGAAGCTTTACCTCATGTACCAAGCTCGGGAGCAACCTAAAAATGGCACTGTCTATCTGTCTTAAATTAGAACTATAGGCAAAACCTTTTTTTTTTCATTTTGGATGGAGTAAGGTAGGGTTATAACCCCTGTCGGTTTATTTTTTGCCATCTGTGTCCCCATTGGAAGATTTGCCCTCTATTACTTTTCTGGGGACAACCCAAAATGTGGGATTTTCTTTTACTTTCACTTTCAATGATAATGGTAAACGGGAGAAATAGAGAGGGTGAATCTCCCTAATGGGGGCGCCGACAACAACAAAAACCTGACAGGTGTTCTAATCCACCTCCACTTTATCCACAACTAAAAAAAAGGTTTTCCTTTAGTTATACTTTTTTTTTTTTTTAACAATTGTATATTTATTTGTTTTTTCAGAACAATACAAAGAACAATCAGGGAATCGTAGTCAAAAAGCATAGCTAATCAAATAAAGATATACATGTAACAGCACAATATAATAAGATATAACCAGTCATAAAAAGAGCTTGTATCACGTACAAAAGGTAAGAAGTTTGGGTTTATAGGCCAGTGGAGCAGGCTACGTTACCAAAGGGGGTATCTCATAACCCTATTGTGGCTCCATATTCAGGCCAGTGAGGTATAACATAATAAAGAACTATAACATATCAAGACATCAAAAGAAAGACAACAAAAAGAGGGTGGTACACCATGGATTTTGACAAAACAATTGTTATATGGGTAGGAATAGGAAAGAACACCAGAGTAAACTGATTAGGAGGATGTTATGTGATCAGGAATGTGGGGAGTTGCTTCTGAGTTGAATCGAGATTTATCCCACAGATCGGGGATTGGGCAGTGGCGGACATCAAGGAGCGGCAGGGATCGGGGCATCGGCGGACATCAGGCTGTGGCAGGCATCGGGTAGCGGCTCCTGTATTCGTTCGCTGTTGTAACCTGGCTGGGCTCGTAGCACAATGCTCTGCGCCACAAACTATTCTGTGTAAATTCTGCACTTTGAATGGCTTTAGGGGGAAAATAGCTGTAGATAAATAGATACAACTTATGTAGGAGGATTTGTTTCATCTCTGTGCATTACCTATGTGCATCACCTGGGGCCAGTCACTTCACTGGGTATATGTTTCATGCACAAAAAAGTCCCAAAGCCATTGGTTGTGCAATCATAAATGTGGCAAAAAAATCCTTTCAGGTGTGCAGCAAACACCCAGTGCAATCCTCCACCATTACTACAAGAAAAACTCACCAGAGCTATATGCTGGTCAAATTATAAACCAGCTACTTCGCATTACACCATAAAGGATAAACCCTGCGGCTGCTGTTTCCACTTCAAAGGCAATTACCAGATGTCACTGTTATAAACTCCACACTCGCATGAAGGAAGAAGATGAAAAAGAGGAAGCTTCCATAGTGTAAAATCATCTAAAAAGTTCCTTTATTTTAAAAGCATTTAAAACACGTACATTTTGAGGTGTCTCTACCGACATTGGGATTATAGGGATTATTAGGTTTTAATGATATATCAATATTAGGACAGCAGCACTCATTTTCATAATTTTTTTTATGCAGTTGGTATTATTTATTTTTATTTTTTTTTATAATCAGGTCTGTGACGCAGTTTCATCTGGTTTCCCTTGGAAGTTGTACTTTGCAAGAGAATTTATCCCAGAGCTTAGTGAATGAGGTGCAGTTCTGATGACTTCCATCATCAAATCATGTGCAAGCAAAAATCATGTTTTTTTTTATTTTACTTGTAAGAGATTGGATATTTATTTGCAACATGAAACTTCACCACATTCACTAATCTCTGGGACAAATTCCCTTACAAAGTGCAACTTCCCTTGCAAATTGAACGTCCTATATGCCTTTAGTAAATAAACCCCATATGTTCTGCCTGGATTGTTGAGAAAAGGCATCCCTGAAATATGGGTGGGGAAAACTGACAGAAATCAGCCTATGGAATATGTGACTTTTCTGGGGGGGAGGAGCTTCCCTTCAGGGACTGTGCCTGCAATGAGTAGCGTTTGGTCATCTGCAACCACACAGAACCCTGTGACCAATGTAGTGGTCTTTCCCACCCCAGACATATTGGGGAACAGGCCTTGCACTTGGGTACAACATTTCTGAACACCTCTACAAATATTTTGACTTAACTGCTGTTATTGGCTGTTTCTGCTTGGTAGCCTCCCTGACGGTATTCCCGAGTGTGGCTCGGGGTTAAATTTCAGCACCATTAGCGGTAACCCCAAATCACACTCGGGATTACATCTCAGGACCCTGGTGCGGTATACTTACCTTGTCCCCAGGATCCTGCGATGTCCCCCCGCGCTGTCTGCGGGCTCCGTCCTCTGCCTGAAGGCTCTCTGTGCCAGGCTCTGTTCCCTGCGAGCGTCGCAATGCACGGGGCAGAGCCTGGCGGCAAATTCAAAAAATGTCAAAATCATAACACATATAGTACTGTAATCTTACAGATTACAGTACTGTATAAAAATCATTTCACTTCCCTTTTGTCCCTAGTGCTTTGGCCCATGCCCTGCATGCAGTTTTATAGTTCTTTCTGCCTGGAAACTTGAGATTGTCCATAACAACCAAAAAGTGTCTCTTTACGTCAAAAGTGGTTTTAGACCAGCTAAAAAACAGCGATAGTAAATTAGAACACTTGCAGAATTGAGCGATAGTGAATCGTGGGGAAATGTATTTTATTATTATTATATATTTTTTTAATTATTTATATTTATTTATTATATTATAATTTATGATTTTGTGTTTCAAACTTCATCATACCCGGGATATCTACTAGACTCTTGGTGGACAGATATAAGTGTGTTCTTGCTAAGAATTAAAAGCCTATAATATAAAACGCCAAATTTCTATGCAAAATAATTGTAACGCTCTGAGACGCAAAAATCTGAAATAATAATACCGCCAGGGAGGTTAAGACATCATTTCTTATATAAAGCGTGGAAAGAAAATATCATTATAATATTAATTCATACTATATAGTGCCTTTGGAAAGCTCTGTAATTTTATCTGTATACAAATTACTTTCTCATGTCAAAACTACAACTTGTGTTTCCTGTGGTTATACAATTCTCCATTCACAACCTATTTGCCATACAGTACCTATCACATTTAAACTCTGCTCATCCCCAGGAGACTCATTACCAAAAATTGAGTATTCTTTTGAAAAGAGGTGGGCAGAGTTGTACAAAGTGGTGGGAGAGACTTACAGCAACCCAAAGAAATATCTCAGGTATGATTGTTTGCCTTGATATCTTAATGTGTGTCTTACCATCTGTCTTTGTCCATCAGCATCTGTTGATATCCACCACTCTTGTCCATCTGTCACAGTCTAAAGTACTTCAATAAGCTCAGTTCACTAAGCTCTAACAAACATTACTTTCAGCACTAATATCCAATGAGAGCTCAAAATAACAATCACATGTCTGAAAATAACTCATGCGTTTTAGCTAAGTGAATTGAGTCTATTACCCTTCAGTATGTATCCATCTGTCACATGGTACTTTAATTGCAGTATATTTAACATTTACAGTAGGGGATATGTTATGTCTGGATTGCTGCACTAGATTGCACATTGCCCCGTTATTGTGTAAGCTATGAAAAACTTCTGATCTTTATAAGACAGGTCATAAATACTGCATGAAGCCAGAGTTAAAATAGTATTTACACAATTTTCAGTGAGTTTTACTTCACTTGATCCATTAAAAAAATCAAAGCTATCTTAAAAATGTGTTCCTAAGGATGAACCAATATATTCCAGTCTAATTATATATATATATATATATATATATATATATATATATATATATACACACACATACACATACTAGAAAAAAAGTGGGGAATAACTGCGCATCAGCAAAATAATCCAAAAAATCAAAGGAGGGGGGGGGATAACAAACAAAAATGAATTATAAACCAAGCTGCGAATTCCTATATGTGACACAAACACACAACTTGAATATTAATAAAACTTTTGACTCGCGCTAATGACAAGCAAATAAGTATAAAGGTGATGAAACATTGCCTTTAAACTAAATTCAAATATATATGTGATCATATAACATATGGATAAAACATGTGCAATGAAACGATGAAACTAGCATCAAAGGCTACAATATATTGTGCAACAATAAAGATAATGATTTGTGTTAGTCCATATGTGAACACCCGAGTATGATGTTAAATCAAGTGATGGTCCAGTTGTATGAAAACACAAGTGCTTGTGTCCACCACCATAAGTAGAGTGCCTGGCCGCTTACCAGAAACCCATGACCCCCCCGTTACAGAGGGTCTGAGTGAGCTGTTGAATCTTACTACTCCGGACCACCATAAAGCCGAGATTGCACATGTTTTATCCATATGTTATATGATCACATATATCTTTGAATTTCGCTTAAAGGCAATGTTTCATCACCTTTATACTTATTTGTTTGTCATTAGCGCGAGTCAAAAGTTTTATTAATATATACATACTAGCCTAGTCAAACCTGTTTTACACTTATCTGAATTACTGCAAGATAGAGATGCTTCCAAATCTAAATAGGTCCTAGTATTCTTTATGATTTGTGTAAGGAAAGGAGTTGAGTTAGAAGTTGAAGAGGTGAAAGGTTGTAGTGCTAAAGCTTTTTTTCAGTTTTGAATGAAGATGGGGGGGGGGGGGGGTCACCCATCAGGTTTTTATTTCTTTAAGTGTTTCTGCTGGGGAGATTCACTTTCTTCACAAATACTGGGGATCATGATTTTCTGTACAGAAAGGTTCTAAAGTTGCCCATAGATGGTTTTTTTTTTCATAAATAATACAGATGTTGGTATAAATCGTTCAGTCTCAGTGTTTGCTGATGATACAAATAAATAAAAATACAAGAGGTAGGCATCTACATGGAAAATTACATTTTATGTTGAAAAAATGTAAAGTAATGCACTTGGAGGCTAAAAATATGAATGCAAGTTACTCAATAGGGGGAGATCATTTAGGGCAATCGAGGATGGAAAAGGATCTGAGGGTCCTAGCATATCACAGGCTCAACAATACCATTCAATGCCAAGCTGCAGCATGCAAAGCTAGCAGACTATTAGCATGCATTAAAAATTTAATTTACTCAAGAGATAAGACTATAATTTACCACTTTACAAAACTCTGGTCTTGCCACATCTTGAGTATGCCATCCAGTTCCAGTCACCAATCCTCAGGAAGGATGTGCTGGAACTGGAGCGAGTCCCAAGAAAGGCAACAAAGCTAAAAAGAGAACTGAAGAATCTCATCTACAAGGAATGACTACAAGCATTAAACATATTCTCCCTGGAGAAGAGAAATAGCTCAATAGTGATTCTAGCATAGGGAAAAAAAAAATATTTAGTCTCAGATCACTTAAAGGAGAAGTCCAACCTGAGCTTGTTTGGCTGGGCTTCTCCTATGGGTCACAAGAGTGCAATAAATTTTGAACTTCTGTGACCCGTTTTCAGCAGAGAGGGAACTGAAGTCCCCTCTCTGCTGATATCACTAATCCACCAGGTCACTGGACTGATACCCATCTCAGGCATGAGACGGCCGCTCCCCTCCACTCCACAGCTCAGCAGGCAGCAGCTCTCTGCTCGGGGAGCCGAGAGAACCAAGCCATCGGCAATGTTCAATGGCTCAGTTCTCAGTGCAGAGGTGCCGGAGGACAGATGCAGCATCGGTCCAATGCTGCATCCACCTAGATAAATATAAATGGGGAGAAAAAAATCCAATACTTCTCTTTTAAGAGGACACAAGGCCAATCAATGAAGCTGGACAAGAAGTGGTTTTACCTTAACCACTTTCTGACCGTGCTATAGCCCAATGGGGGCTACAGCATGGTAGTCCAGTTCAGGGAGGGCGTCCTTGGGACACAGGTAAAGAGCCAATTAGCGGCTCCTTACCACGTAATCAACTGTGTATGATCATAGTTTATTTTATTTATTTATTTCAGGTACTTATATAGTGCGTTCAATTTAAGCAGCGCTTTACATATACATTGTACATTCGCATCAGTCCCTACCCTCAAGGAGCTTACACTCTAAGGTCCCTAACTCACATTCATACATACACATACACCATTAGAAGTACTGTAATTAGTTTAAAGTTTTAATATAAATATGTAAATGCTCAAACATCGCGTTAAAGCATTTTATTAAAAAAAAAATGTTCCATGATGCCAGTCCATCATCAATTACATTGGCCAGTGATGTAGATCCAGTGTCAATCATGATAAACAGACTGCTGACCTACTGATACAAACACCATGACCCATGCAAGACAGTCCACTACAGTCACAAGCCCACCAGAACTGACATCTTTCCAGCTGGCTATTAAATGTCAACAGGCTGAATGGTGATGCTTTTGATGTCATTGACCTGAATACTATATCTTGTTAATGACATCATCTGAAATGCCCCCCAGCTTGTTTGCAATTTGAAAAAAGCAAGCATGAGGTAGGATTGCTGGTTGCTAGGATGCTGTGTGGCACAAAAAAACTTGCAGCCCACACAGCAGGAAGTTGTTGTTGATACAAACGCTGGTAATAGCTTTTATTGGTAGCGTTTTAGCAGCGTTTTAGGAGCATTTAAGAGCGTTTAGTAGCATTAGTGTTTTATCAGCGTTTTTGCAGTAAAAGGGAAAAAAATGCCAAAAACCGCTATTAGTAGCATCTGGGAGTGTTTAGTAGGGTTTTGGAGCATTTCTGCTAGAAAAACGCTACAAAAAAACAGTTTTTTTCTGCTCCTAGATGCTGAAGCTCAAAAATGCTAATGGCCTAAATTAGTGTGCATGGACTCATAGGATAACACTATTTAGCTTCTAGGAGCAGAAATAAAATGCTAATAACAGCTTCTAGGAGCTTAAAAGACGCTAGTGTGCATGGAGCCTTAATACGAGCAAGCTCAGTGTGAGTTGAGCAGATAGCTATATAACAAATGTGGACAGATAAGCGCTTCCCTTAAATATGCAGACAGAAGGAAGGAAAGGGGAAAAAATGCTGTTTAAAATGTGACAGAAAATGAGAGAAAAAACTGTTGTAAAAGCTAAAACTTTCCAAAGAGAAAACATTTGTACCACAAACAATCACCAAGCAGTCAGGATTTTAACGGAAGCACAACTCTTATTTTTTAAAACTCCCTTTTTCAAATTCCACTTTGTTTGCAATCCCAAATCTTTTATGGGGCATACACACGGTCGGACTTTTTGGCTACAAAAGTGCGACAGACTTTCAACAGACTTTCGACGGACTTTAGGCGGACTTTAAACGGACTTTCTAACGACCGGACTTGCCTACACATGATCACACCAAAGTCCGACGGATTCGTACGTTATGACGTACACCAGACTAAAATAAGGAAGTTGATAGCCAGTAGCCAATAGCTGTCCTAGTGTCGGTTTTTGTCCGTCGGACTAGCATACAGACGAGCGGATTTCTGGGTCCGGCGGAGTACGACGTAAAGATTTTTGAAGCATGTTTCAAATCTAAAGTCCGTCAGATTTCTGACTGGAAAAGTCTGCTGAAAGTCCGGGGAAGCCCACACACGGTCGGATTGTCCGCCGGATTTTGTCCATCGGCGTCCGTCGGACTTTTGTAGCCGAAAAGTCTGACCATGTGTACGCCCCATTAGATAAACTTTGATGTCAGGGGAATACAAAATATTATATATTTAAAAAAGCTAATTATGGTTTCAAAATCGCATCCAGTTTTATTTACATTATATGCGATTTCCATATTTTCAAATAAGTCCTTAAATTAATATGGACATTATTATATTTAACGTTTCATGCAAAATTTTAAAATAATTTAAGATATTGTAATTATATCACCAAAATATCAATATGTAGGAAAGGTCCACATAATAATTTGAATGCCACTGCATGTGCTAGACCAAATGATCTACTTTATAAGTATTAGGGTCATTAATCAAACGTGAAAGGTTGTAATCACTGGAAATATTGCTCAGCCAGAAAGATTTTAATTACTATGTATTCAAGGAACTTGCTCCAAGGATAGTATCAAGTCACAATGTTTTCCTGTTTAAATTAGTTCATGCTTTACCATACGATGCATATACTGGCATAAATGTTTAAAGCATATGATATTGCTAGGGTTCGACATTGCTCACTTATTGATTTATTTAGGGGAAAGTTCTATTTTTTTCTTTAGATATTATATGTGTATATTTGTATACATTGTCAAATTTAAAATACCTAAAAATTAATGAAAGGTCTTTGTAAATGCATTTCCATATTGTTTTCCTCATTTTGAACAGTATTTTCAAGGTCATTATGTAATACAAATTATTAACATATTAACTTATCTTTTAACACATAGCTTCTAAGCTTAACCACTTCAGCCCCGGAAGATTTTACCCCCTTCCTGACCAGAGCACTTTTTGCGATTCGGCACGGCGACGTTGCACCCAAACAAAATTGACGTCCTTTTTTTCCCACAAATAGAGCTTTCTTTTGGTGGTATTTGATCGCCTCAGCGGTTTTTAGTTTTTGCGCTATAAACAAAAAAATAGCGACAATTTTGGAAAACAAAAAACGCAATATTTTACTTTTTGCTATAATAAATATCCCCCAAAAATATATAAAAAACATTTTTTCCTCAGTTTAGGCCTAAACGTATTCTTCTACATATTTTTGGTAAAAAAAAATCACAATAAGCGTATATTGATTGGTTTGCGCAAAAGTTATAGCGTCTACAAAATAAGGGATAGTTTTATGACTTTTTTATTATGATTTTTTTTTTTTTACTAGTAATGGCGGCGATCTGCGATTTTTATCGGGACTGTGACATTATGGGAACACGACAGGACAATTTTGACACATTTTTGGGACCATTGGCATTTTTACAGCGATCAATGCTATAAAATTGCATTGATTACTGTGAAAATGTCACTGGCAGTGAAGGGGTTAACCACTAGGGGGCAGTGAAGGGGTTAAGTGTGTCCTAGTACATGTTTTAACTGAAGGGGGGAGGGGACTGTGCAGGGGATATGACAGATAGTCTGTTCATACTCTGTATGAACAGACGATCTGTCTGTTCTCCCCTCAGATAACCGGAAACTGTGTGTTTACACACACAGATCCTGGTTCTCGGTGTGCCCGATCGATCACGGGAGCCCGGCGGGAGCACGCGCCCGCTAGTTGCCGTCTATGGTACCGACATACCATGACGGCGATTCACGCAGCCGAGCCATGTTGCCGCAGTATAACTGCGGCGGCTGGCCGGCATGCGGTTAAATTGGATGTAAACCCAAAAAATATATATTTTTTAAGTAAGGCTTGCACCTTGTACAGTATAAGATTTCATGGCATCTGTGCCAGTCTTGCCAGAAAGAGTTAATCCAGCTCTGAGCAGTCCTCTTATCTTTTTTCAGTGAGATAAAAATGGTCAGACAAATAGATGTCCATTTCTCCCCCTAGCGGTGAGTGACAGGTGATTTACAGATCTCATGCATGAGTGTGAGAGAGGCATTCTGTGTACATTCTGTGTACTTCAGATCCCCTCCTCCTTTCTTCTCCAGCTCTTCCAGGATTGGCTGCACCACACCTCAGTATGATTGGGCATGCTGAAGTCATGTGGTAACATTCCTGGGTTTTGACTGGATGTTAGTGATCATGGGGCATAATCCACAAGACCAGCAGAAGTTCAGTGTAAGAAATATCGATCCCTGGCCAAGGGGAGTGTAGAGGTGGGTGGGGAGTCTACTGACATCACAACTCCACCCACCGAGCTCCAGACAACAGACCCACCCACAGAATCTGCAGTTTTTCGGGTCTCATAACAGACAGAGGGGAGACATTTGACAGGTAAAGATACATGCAGGAGGCATGTATATCCTTATAGATAACCACTATGGCAGTAGTTTAGAAAGGATGAGAGTGGGTTTACATCCACTTTAAGAGAGTACCTACACTGGCTTTTGCATAAATAAAATGTACTTGTTTTAATTGAATTAAAAATTTCTATAAATCAGAAAAATAAAAAAATAAAACAAATATTAACAATTTTAAATAATGCATTCAATATTTTTTATGTTAGTAAGAGCTCTGTATTCTCCTGTTCTTTACAGCCAGGCATTCGAAATATTTAATAGATCAGCCCAATTTCAGTTTTTTTCTAGTTTGTTTTAGATTAGGTGGAAAAGGGTTAAAGCTGGTCAGATTTGTATTTACTTTGTAGGTTCAGTCAGGAATAAAGAAAAAGGGTTATATATTTTACTAATAGTTATATATTTATATGTTACTATTAATATAAAAAAGATGACTTGCTGCAAAGACTTTGCAGAAGATTGTTATAATATCCTTCGTAAGGTGTTGTTCTGCATGCATTTCAGGCTATCGGTAGCTGATAAGGTGTTCCATAATAATAAAAAGTAATGTTTCTTGTAATCGTTGATGTTAATGAGTTTAAATGTAAGATGTTTTAGGAGATCATACATGACAAATGTCTAAGATTGGGGTTTAAAATATCTCCCCTTGATGAAGACATTAGATCCTAGCATAATACTTGCTTTTTCAGGGTCTCCAAGGCCATGTAAATCTCTCTTCACTTTTTATTCTTTACTGATACTTTGTAGCTTTTATCTTCTAAATAAACCATTAATAGTGAGCAGAGGTTTGTTGGTTTTCCTTATCAATTTCCCCTTGCTTTCTGTCCTAGTGATGGAGGGAGGGGGTCAAAGAGATAGGAAGTTAAAATGTCTTCAGTAGGGACAGAGGCAATAACAAGCACACTTTATAGTAGCTTGGGGGGAAAATGTGTAAGGTCCCTCTTATTGCTATTGCTTTCTATATCTTTCTATTCCCGTGACTTCTACATTTCATGTACCAGTGTCACAATGATAAAAAAGGTGGTTTCATTTCTCCAACAGAGTCTCAGACAGCAATAAAAGCTTGAAAGAAGGTCTAGCCTTTTTCCTCTTTATTTACTTAACTAATAAAATATATTGTAGCTGGAAATGTATTGTAACATTTGCAGCTGACTATAAAGCAGTGGTCTCCAAACTGTGACCCGGGGGCCAGGTGCAGCCCTTTACTTGCCTTTATCTGGCCCTTGGGACACTTTTCCTCCCATGGATGCGAAACTATTCCTCCCACTGACACCAACAATGGGGGCATAATTGCCAACACTAATACCATTGATGGGGCACTATTCCTCCCACTGACACCAACGATGGGGCACTCTTCCTCCCACTGACACCAACAATGGGGCACTATTCCTCCCACTGACACCAACAATGGGGGAATAATTGCCAACACTGATAACATTGATGGGGCACTATTCCTCCCACTGACACCAACAATGGGGCACTATTCCTCCCACTGACAGCAACAATGATGCACTATTCGTCCCCCTAATGCCAAAGATGCACTGTTTACTCCCAGTGAGGCCAAGACAATTTCCACTCCCAATGGCCACAGTCTGGCCCCCCTAATGTCTGAAGGAACATAAACCTGCCCTTTGTTTAGAAAGTTTGGAGACCCCTGCTATAAAGGACTTGCATAAGCCTTTTCTGCTTCAGGACTGCAGTCTGTAGAATAATGTTTTTCAGCACAATGCTCCATTATGAGGGGATGTTAAAATACATTCTGTTATGAAACTAGGATCTAGTCCTGAGACTATGCCTTTACTGAAAGAGCTGGTCTCACGCTAATGATTAGGAACCACTCCGATCATGAGATCGCTATGACAGCCAATTATCGTGATCACGTGGGTTAGTTTACAAAACAAATCTGAGATCTCAACTGTCTATACCTCTCTTCTAAATTTTATCTGGACATTACCTCTGGTTATGAAGTGTTAATGATGGAGGTAATTGTTTTACATCTGCTGTGCTGGAAATACATTTTAATGAGTTAATTAAAATCATTTTGTATTTTAGACACCACAGGATCTGCCTTCTCTTTTTTTTTTCCTTTGAACAAATACTGTGTCAGTTGACATATTGAACATGTTGTCTGGTAATAACTTGTGGTTGAATGTAGCTGCTCATGAAAGTGCCATATATCAGAATTGATTTTTCATTACTGCTTTGAAAAGGTCAACATTTTTTCCAAATATTCTATTGAAACAATCTCTAGTCAATCTATTTAACTAAATGGATGGAACTGTAAACAAGCATCCAGATGACCTTTTGTCACATATTTGTCACTTACCTGCAAATCATTATTCCATATAAACTCCAATATAAATGTAATAAACTTATTTCATCTATACTATTTTTATGGTGTGATTTCATGGGATATTGTTCTTTCTACTATCCCTTGGTGAAAAAAAAAAGTGCAATTAATGTTTATTTGTACATTTTTATGGTTGCAAACCCTTCTCTACAGACTGCTAAAAATGTTCTAAATCTCTTACATCAGTCAACACTCATGCATTTACTCTGGATAATTCACACAAGCATTAATTCCAAAGACCTTGTCCCCAGAATCACTAGGTTAGGCTATTCTTTTATAAATATTCATTTAAATATGGAACACAATTGCAAATAGTGGAAATATGGTGCAAACCTATTTGGCCAATGAGGTCCCCAGATTCTGTCATTTAGCAACAGTAATGTGTTATGCTGCGTACACACAGTCGGAATTTCCGACAACAAAAATTTGAGAGCTGGATCTCAAATTTTCCAACAACAAAATCCGCGGTCGTAAATTCCGAGCATGTGTAGAAAATTCCAATGGACACAAAATTCCACGCATGCTCTGAATCAATTATGAGACGGAAGCGTTCAGTCTGGTAAAACTAGCATTCATAATGGAGATAGCACATTTGTCACGCTGCAAAGTTTTTAATCTTTTAATGCAGCGCATTCTCTTCTTCTTTATAATGCTAGAATAATGAAGTTGTTTTGCTGCTGATATTCACACAGAGTTGTGACAAACTGATTTCTTTATTATTTTTCACAATCTCCTGAATAATCTAATAACAAAATAAAGAGGAAGGCAACACTGGATGAACTGGTGAAATTGGCAAAGCCTTTGTACCCCAGGGCACACATCCACTATTTGACAGGCAAAATTGGTAGCCTGAGGAGTCCATTTAATAGGGAGCACAATCTGGTCCAGGACTCCGAGAGATCAGGAAATGCAGCAGATGACATATATGTCCCAAGGCTGTGGCCATACAACAGCCTGCGTCTTTTGTCAGACCAGACCGAACCCATGCCATCACTCTTAAGACTTCCTTGCACGCTTCCTTCCACGCTTGCTTCCGGGCTGTGGCTCTGGTGTTGGAGTTGTGGCAGGAGGTGGAGGAGGAGGAGGATGGTCCAACTCGCACAGGTGGATTTTGCTTGTGAGTTCGCCCCTCAACCATTTATTTAGGGCCAGATACAGTGGGGACGGAAAATATTCAGACCCCCTTATATTTTTCACTCTTTGTTACATTTCATTAATGTACACACAGCAGCCCATATTGACAGAAAACACAGAATTGTTGACATTTTTGCAGATTTATTAAAAAAGAAAAACTGAAATATCACATGGTCCTAAGTATTCAGACCCTTTGCTCAGTATTTAGTAGAAGCACCCTTTTGATTTAATACAGCCATGAGTCTTTTTGGGAAAGATGCAACAAGTTTTTCACACCTGGATTTGGGGATCCTCTGCCATTCCTCCTTGCAGATCCTCTCCAGTTCTGTCAGGTTGGATGGTAAACGTTGGTGGCAGCCATTTTTAGGTCTCTCCAGAGATGCTCAATTGGGTTTAAGTCAGGGCTCTGGCTGGGCCATTCAAGAACAGCCACGGAGTTGTTGTGAAGCCACTCCTTCATTATTTTAGCTGTGTGCTTAGGGTCATTGTCTTGTTGGAAGGTAAACCTTCGGCCCAGTCTGAGGTCCTGAGCACTCTGGAGAAGGTTTTCGTCCAGGATATCCCTGTACTTGGCCATATTCATCTTTCCCTCAATTGCAACCAGTTTTCCTGTCCCTGCAGCTGAAAAACACCCCCACAGCATGATGCTGCCACCACCATGCTTCACTGTTGGGACTCTATTGGACAGGTGATGAGCAGTGCCTGGTTTTCTCCACACATACCGCTTAGAATTAAGGTCAAAAAGTTCTATCTTGGTCTCATCAGACCAGAGAATCTTATTTCTCAGCATCTTGGAGTCCTTCCGGTGTTTTTTAGCAAACTCCATACAGGCTTTCATGTGTCTTGCACTGAGGAGAGGCTTCAGTCGCGCCACTCTGCCATAATGCCCCGACTGGTGGAGGGCTGCAGTGATGGTTGACTTTCTACAACTTTCTCCCATCTCCCGACTGCATCTCTGGAGCTCAGCCACAGTGATCTTTGGGTTCTTCTTTACCTCTCTCACCAAGGCTCTTCTCCCCCGATAGCTCAGTTTGGCCGGACGGCCAGCTCTAGGAAGGGTTCTGGTCGTCCTAAAGGTCTTCCATTTAAGGATTATGGAGGCCACTGTGCTCTTAGGAACCCTAAGTGCAGCAGAATTTTTTTTTGTAACCTTGGCCAGATCTGTGCCTTGCCACAATTCTGTCTCTGAGCTCTTCAGGCAGTTCCTTTGACCTCATGATTCTCATTTGCTCTGACATGCACTGTGAGCTGTAAGGTCTTATATAGACAGGTGTGTGGCTTTCCTAATCAAGTCCAATCAGTATAATCAAACACAGCTGGACTCAAATGAAGGTGTAGAACCATCTCAAGGATGATCAGAAGAAATAGACAGCACCTGCGTTAAATATATGAGTGTCACAGCAAAGGGTCTTAATACTTAGGACCATGTGATATTTCAGTTTTTCTTTTTTAATAAATCTGCAAAAGTGTCAACAATTCTGTGTTTTTCTGTCAATATGGGGTGCTGTGTGTACATTAATGAGGAAAAAAATGAACTTAAATGATTTTAGCAAATGGCTGCAATATAACAAAGAGTGAAAAATTTAAGGGGGTCTGAATACTTTCCGTCCCCACTGTAGATCACTTCCTCACAAATGAGGCGCTGGCCCACCTCCATTTCCTGCATTTTTCTTGCTACCAAGCAGGCATAGGCCTCTTATATATTGGGGGTGGTTCTGAGGGCCGCAGTAACCTCTCGAATCAAAGAAAGCGCTGACTCCTCCACGTTTCTCCCCTTCCTGGTACTTTTTGTTGGAAGGCGGAGGGGAGGAACCTGGGATTTCGTCAGGCTACTGGGCACGGCCACCTCCTGGCTGCCACTTACCCCCGCCTCCTCCTGGCTGAGACTTTCCATGGCCTCCTCCTGGCTGTGACTTTCCACGGCCTCCTCCTGGCTGAGACTTTCCACGGCCTCCTTCTGGCTGAGACTTTCCACGGCCTCCTCCTGGCTGAGACTTTCCTGTGTATGAAAATGGGACATAGTTTTAGTTTTTTGGTCATCAATCACACACAATTTTGAGCTCATGACTGTTGCAAATTGAATGTTAACAAATAGAAATGACTATACTTCTGACCCCAGTATTTTTCATTATTGTCCCAATCATTTCTGACTACTACTGTCTATTGGTATGTAAACCACTTTGTTAATTCCAAATTAGTGATCAGTACTAACATCTAGTTAACATCATTCAATTTTTGGACAAGAAATATGTTGAACAATGCTATACCTGGCTCAAGCTGGGCTCCTCCACATCTTCCTGGGTGGAAGGCCCAGGTTGTACGTCAAAAGCCTCATCTGAGGTGGAAGGAAGTGTGGAAGGAAGGGTTGAGAGTGATGGCCTAATTTCACTCTGGTCTGACAAAAAACGTAGTCTGTCGTAGTACCAGAGCCTGGGGACATAAATGTCATCTGCTGCTGCTCTGGATCTCATGGAATCCTGGACCTTTTTGCACTCCCTATTATATGTGCTCCTCAGGCTACCAATTTTGCACTTCAAATAGGGGATGGTTGCCTTGGGAATCACCAGCTTCATCAATTCCAGCAATTGACCAGTGCTGCCTTCCTCTTTATTTTATTAGTATAAAAGGGGTGTTTCACCTGCCACAGACAGGGCAGCACCCTGTATTTATCAATGAAGTTGGGGAGAAGTCATGATCATTGAATCTATCCTTTTTATCTGCAAGACACAACACAAGACAAACCCTACAAGACAAACTATTGGCAGCTCACTGGACAGGTAAGAAGTGTCATAATCCAAAAATATGAATACACACTGTACAAATTGAAGCACAATTTTACATTCTGCAATTACCTATCAAGGTAATACTAGAAAAAAACTTGAAACAGTACCATTTGAAAGTATTCAGGCAGGCCCTGGCACTACATGCTTTGGTGAATTCATCCATAAATATGAACACAAAAGAGGTAGGTATAGTGTGTATGGGTTTGGCAAAGTCAGCAGATAGAGGATCGGTATCGGTTGACTTAGCGTTTGGGGGGAGCGAGGGTTCCAAATGAGTTTGGGACCCCAAAAAAAAGCCTCTTGCACTATGCATGAAATTAAGGACAAAAATCACATTTGTACACATTTTAGGGGGTGTTTAGGATAAAGCACTACAATGGAGCTGACAAAATACATTGTTAAGTGACTATGGGCCCAGAATAGCATGCTGGGGAGGTTAGTGAAGGCAAATATGCACGAAGGACACTGTGTCACTGTGGCACTGTGACTGGCTGGGCAATCATCTGGGACCTATGACATGTCCCAGATGATTGCCGAGAGGGAGAGGTGATCTTCCTTCCGGCGCCGCGGTGCCCTGGGAGGAAGCAAGAGCTTCAATACTGGGCACTTTTGCCCCTTTTCCTTCCCAGGCCAATTTTCAGCTTTCAGCGCTCTTGCATTTTCAATAAGAATTGCGCGGACATGCAACACTGTACCCAAATTAAATTTTTAGCATTTTGTTCACACAAATAGAACTTTCTTTTGGTGGTATTTATTCACAAATCTGTTTTTAATTTTTTGCGATATAAGCAAAAAAAAGAGCAGAAATTTAAAAAAACAACAATATTTTCTACTTTCGGTTTTAATAGAAATTGAATAAAATCTAATTTTGTCATAAATTTAAGCCAAAATGTATTCTGCTACATGTCTTTTGTAAAAAAAATCCAGTTAAGTGTATAATAATTGGTTTGTGTGATCACGGACATATGTACGCAGATGATCATGTACATATGAGGGGAACAGGTGTTTTTACTGTGTGGGGACAGTGTTTCAGGGACACTATTTTGGGGACATTGTGTGTTTACATTGTGTGGGGACATGTGTGGGGACACTGGGCCAGTGATCAGTGTGTAAAAAGCTGTAAAAACAGCTTATACTCACTGATCACCGGCTGGCTTCAGCGATCTACTCTCCTCTCCTCACTGACAACTTGTGTTTGAGGAGAGGAGAGCCGATCGCCTAGCAACCGACTCTATTTACATCACATGACGACTGTGATTGGACACAGCTGTCATGTGATCAGGAGGGCCAATCACAGAGCCCTTCTGCTGATCGGAGATGCTCTGTGTACGGGTGAAATGAGCGTATCCGGATCGTGCCGTTGCACGAGCATGTGCGCGCATGATCCCCCTCCTTCTGAGGTATGTTCCTGAACATCCACTCAGAAGGAGGAAGCACCCACCCGGCAGTATATGTGCAGTGGCCGGGTCAGAGGTGGTTAAAAATGGGGAAAATAATGGGGTTCCCCCTAGAATTCAAACCAGACTAATATCAAGGCATCCAGCCAGGATGGGAGGAAAGTGAACATGTACACCCTTCTATTCTGAACCATATTAAACCACATGCTTTTCAATGTTGGGAGGGTAGCTCAGTGTAGATCTAACATCAATTACAATGGCCTGCCATCACAATGACCCACCAACACTTGTATGTCCCGAGCATGTAAAGACAGACTCTGGCGGATTGAGCAGATAAGACCTACCAAAATAGAACCAACAGTCATGAAGGCGGTTTCTGCAAGGGATGTGGTACATTAAGAGCACTGCAGGACACGAAGGACGCCCTGGTCAACCACTGCGCCGAGCCCATCTTCAACGTCTCAACTTTTGTTCTGCCATTGGAGCAAGATGGAATCTGGGAAGAGAGAGTGAGGCTGACTATGCACCTCTCCCTCACTTTATTCCAATTCACGCACAAGTCTTGACATCCCCCCAACTCCCGTAAAACCTCAAAGTCCTGTGGCAATAGGCAAAAGACTAAGCAGCAGGTGTGGATTCACTGGAGCTCTAGTAGCGGATCTGCACACAGGCGGCTCAGGTCTAATGGTCATCTTCGTGCTGACTTAAGCAACAGCTGGATTCAGCATCTACCTAAGTGACTGAACAGCCCTCTTTAGGACCGCACTGCTTACCTCCATAGTAAGAGGAAGGGGCTAGAAAAGGTGCCCTAAACATTGTTTGCTTCACAGAACCCTGGCCAGCTTACTGCGGCTGGAGGGATCCCATCTTATGCGGAACAACAAAACTTCAAACAAAACGCAAGGTGACACCACTCACTCTTGGCACATGGAATGTATGCACGCTTCAAGATAACCCCTCAGCAGATCGACCAGAAAGAAGAACAGCCCTGGTCACCAGAGAGCTTGCAAGATTTAACATCGATATTGCGGCCCTGTGTGAAACTTGGCATGAAACAACGAAGGTCAGCTCACAGAAACAGGAGTCAGTTACACATTCTTCTGGGGTGGACACAGCAGTGACGAACCTCGTGAATCTGGAGTTGGCTTTGCCGTTAAGAATTATCTTGTCCACAAACTTGCCAGTCTTCCTAAGGGCGTGAACGACCTACTCATGACACTGCATCTCCCACTACCAAGTGGAAAGCAAGCCACACCGATCAGTGCCTACACACCCACAATAACGAATCTGAATGAAGTAAAGGACAAGTTTTATGAAGATCTCAATGCCCTACTCTCATCCGTGAAGTGCCCTGATAGGCTGGTTCTACTTGGCGATTTAAATGCGAGAATGGGGTCCGATCACTCTGCCTAGGATGGTGTCATTGAAAAAAATGGAATCGCCAAATGTAACAGCAATGGCCTACTACTATTGAGGACATGTGCGGCTCATGATCTAATCATCACCTATACCATCTTCCGCCTGCCTACTCGCAAAAAGACGTCCTCCATGAACCCACGCTCCAATCACTGGCATTTTATTGATTATGTCATCATGGAGGAAAGACAGACAGGATGTAAGGGTAACCTTGCCGAGTGCTGACTGCTGGACTGACCACAGACTCATCATCTCCAAATTAAGCCTTAACATCAAGCCAAAGAGGCGTCCACAGGGAAATAAAGCTGTGATGAAAAAGATCAATGTCAGTAAACTGAGGAACCCCAACACAGCAGTTTCACTAGCAGAATATCTTGACAACCAACTCTCAGAGCTGCAATTAGATGAAAATGCTGAGAAGGACTGCGAATGCTTCCGGGATATTGGGCACTCTTTTGCACTAAAGGTCCTTGGACCCTTAGACAGAAAACAGCAGGATTGGTTTGATAAAAATGGTTGATCCACCAAGGCTGTCAGACATCTGAATCAGAAGGACAAGCATAGCACAATGAGAAGCGAGCACTCCGTAAAGCCAGAGCTGCAAATGCTGCAACAGTGGTGCCCACACATGTCTGCCTGGTATGTAGCAGTCTGGCAGAACATTCCCTGCCCGTATCAGTCTTAATAGCCACCTGCGGCCACACCATGGACAGCTAACAACCTGTTAGATAGTTACATAGTTACATAGTTAGTCAGGTTGAAAAAAGACACAAGTCCATCCAGTTCAACCATAAAAAACAAAAAACAAAAAAAAAATATATCATACAATCCAATAGACCCAATTCTATACCCACAGTTGATCCAGAGGAAGGAAAAAAACCCCAGCAGAGCATGCTCCAATTTGCTACAGCAGGGGAAAAAATTCCTTCCTGATCCCCCAAGAGGCAATCGGATTTTCCCTGGATCACCTTTACCTATAAATGATAGTACCCAGTTATATTATGTACATTTAGGAAAGTATCCAGGCCTTTCTTAAAGCAATCTACTGAGCTGGCCAAAACCACCTCTGACGGGAGTCTATTCCACATTTTCACAGCTCTTACTGTGAAGAAACCTTTCCATATTTGGAGATGAAATCTCTTTTGCTCCAGTCGTAAAAAGTGCCCCCTTGTCCTCTGTGTTGACCGTAAAGTGAATAACTTAACACCAAGTTCACTATATGGACCCCTTATATATTTGAACATGTTGATCATATCCCCCCTTATTCTCCTCTTCTCAAGAGTGAATAAATTAAGTTCCTCTAATCTTTCCTCATAGCTGAGCTCCTCCATGCCTCTTATCAGTTTGGTTGCCCTTCTCTGCACTTTCTCCAGTTCCCTGATATCCTTTCTGAGAACTGGTGCCCAAAACTGAACTGCATATTCTAGATGAGGTCTTTCTAATGATTTGAACAGGGGCAAAATTATATCTCTCTCTCTAGAGTCCATACCTCTCTTAATACAAGAGAGGACTTTGCTCGCTTTGGAAACCGCAGCTTGGCATTGCATGCTATTATTGAGCTTATGATCTACCAAAACCCCCAGATCCTTCTCCACTACGGATTCCCCCAGTTGTACTCCCCCTAGTATGTATGATGTATGCATATTCTTAGCCCCCAAATGCATAACTTTACATTTCTTAACATTAAACCTCATCTGCCACATAGTCGCCCAATTAGACAGTGCATTGAGGTTGGCTTGTAAATTGGAGACATCCTGTAAGGACATTATTCCACTGCATAGCTTGGTGTCATCTGCAAAGACAAAAATGTTGCTTTTGATCCCAGACCCAATATCATTTATAAAGATATTAAAGAGTAAGGGTCCCAGCACTGAACCTTGGGGTACACCACTGATAACCTTAGACCATTCAGAGCAAGAATCATTAACCACTACATTCTGAATTCTGTCTTTTAGCCAGTTTTCTATTCATTTACAAACTGATATTTGCAAGCCTGTGGACTTTAACTCACACATGAGCAGAACTGTATCGGACGCTTTTGCAAAATCCAAGTATACCACGTCCACAGCCACCTCTCTGTCCAAGGTTTTACTTACCTCTTCATAAAAAGAAATCAGGTTTGTTTGACAAATTCTGTCTTTCATGAATCCATGCTGTCTGCTGCTTAAAATGTTTTTTTCCAGCAAGAACTCGTCTATGTGGTCTTTTATTAAACGCTCCAGTATCTTCCCGACTATTATTATTATTATTATTCGGGATTTATATAGCGCCAACAGTTTACGCAGCGCTTTACAATATAAAAGGGAGACAATACAGTTATAATACAATACAATACAATACAATAGGATTAAGAGGGCCCTGCTCAGAAGAGCTTACAATCTAATAAGTTAAACTAACAGGTCTATAGTTACTTGGTAAAGACTTTGATCCCTTTTTAAATATAGGCACCACGTTCGCCCTGCGCCAATCCAGTGGTACTATTCCCGTCATTAATGAGTTCCTAAAAATTAAATACAATGGCTTTGAATTTACAGAGCTCAATTCTTTTAGGATCCGTGGGTGGATACCATCGGGTCCAGGTGCTTTATCCACCTTTATTCTGTCTAAATATTTCTGGACCATATCACTTTTGAGCCATTGTGGATCATTCGGGGCTGTGTCAATACCACCCCCATTATGGACATGAGCTCCCCCATGCTCTTTTGTATACACAGAGCTGAAAAAATTATTTAATAAATTAGCCTTCTCCTTGTCCCCAGCCACCCACTCTAGATTATTTTGTAAAGGGCCTACATGCTCAGACCTGACCTTTTTACTATTAATATATTTGAAGAATTTTTGGGGGTTTGTCCTACTATTTTTTGCGATCTGTCGTTCATTTTGAATTTTTGCATCCTTGATTTCCTTTTTACATATTCTGTTAAATTCTTTGTAGCATTTAAATGACACTAGTGTTCCTTCATTTTTATATTTTTTAAAATCCCCTTTTCTTATTGTCTATAGCTTTTCTAACTTTGACCGTGAGCCACATAGGTTTTATTTTTAGCCTTTTAAACTTATTGCCCATGGGAATATACTTTGCAGTGAGGTCCCAAATAGCCTTTTTGAAGAATTCCCATTTCCCAGTCTAAGTCCTGGAGAGCAGCCCACATCCTTGGAAAATTTGCTCTTTTGAAGTTAAGTGTTTTTATCTTTCCCATATGTATCTCTTGTTTACAGCTAACATCAAATGAAATCATGTTATGATCACTGCTACCCAGGTGTTCCTTTATCTGAACATTAGTAATAAGCTCTGCATGGTTTGAGATTACCAGGTCCAACTGAGCTTCATTCCTAGTTGGGGCCTCAATAAACTGGACCATAAAATTGTCCTGTACTAGGTTTATAAATTTTTGCCCTTTAACTGTCCCAGCAGTGCCATTACTCCAGTCAATTTCTGGGTAGTTAAAATCCCCCATTATTATCACCGTTCCAGCCCTTGCAGCCCTTTCCATCTGTGCAAGGAGCTGAGTCTCCACCTCCTCATTAACGTTGGGTGGTCTATAACAAACTCCAATGATTAACTTTGAACTACGCACATCTATATGCAGTTCCACCCATAATGCTTCAGACTCATCACACTCTCCATCAATCAGGTCTTCTTTCACACTTGCTTTGAGATCACTTCTCACATAGAGACAGAGCCCGCCACCTTTCCTTTTTACCCTGTCTCTCTGAAAGAGTGCATAGCCAGGAATATTAATAGCCCAGTCATGTGAGGATTGAAGCCAAGTTTCAGCAATACCGATTATATCATAGTTCACCTCATGCACCAGAGATTCCAACTCACCTATTTTGCTTGGCAGACTTCTGGCATTGGTGAACAAACACTTTAATGCATTATTACATTTTGCTCTGGTGTTTTTCATATCATTTTTAGTAATACAAATGGCACTACAGTTTCCAATGGCTGTTTGCAACATGGGAAATTTCTTGTCACCTGCCATAACCCTCCCCCCATCTATCCCCATTCCACCCTCCATTAATGTCTGACCCTCAACTGACCTGTCTTCTTGATGTAATTCTAGTTCACCCTCCCCCCTCAATCCTAGTTTAAATACTCCTCCAGCCTTCCCATAAACCTCTCCCCCAGCACAGCAGACCCCCTTCCATTCAAGTGCAAACCGTCTTTAGCATATAGGTTGCACCCCAATGAAAAGTCAGCCCAGTGCTCTAGAAACCCAAATCCCTCCTCCCTACACCAGGTCTTTAGCCATGCATTCAGCTCTCTGATCACCCACTGCCTTTCCTGTGTTACGCATGGCACAGGCAATATTTCAGAGAATATCACCTTGGAGGTCCTTCCTTTCAACTTGCAGCCTAGTTCTTTAAATTGATTCTTAAGGAGCCTCCACCTTCCATGTATACTGTCATTGGTTCCAACGTGGACCAAGACAGCTGGGTCATTAAGTAATTTATCCACCCGTAATTTATCCACCCGGTCCACCACATGCCGAACCCTAGCACCAGGGAGACAGCAAACCATTTGGTTGAGGCGATCCTGGCGACAAATTATTCTATCAGTCCTTCTGATTATAGAATCCCCTATTATCACCAACTGTCTAGGCCTACCAGCACTCCCCTCACCAACTCTGCTAGATGGGCTTCTCTCCTGGCTGTTAGGAGTAGCAGTGACATCTAGGGCTGCCACCTCTGTGTTTGCCACCTCCACATCTTCACCCAACTTGGCAAATTTGTTTTGATGCACAAACGCAGGACTGGCCTTCCTAATCTGCGAGCCCCTTCCACTCCCTCTAACTACATTAACCCATCTTCCTATCTGATAATCCTGACTTGCCCCTCCACCCTCCACATCAACCCTACTGACCACCTGCTCAGCGAGCAGAGGGCCCCCTTCAAGGTTGTCCTTTCTGCCCAGTGTTGCAACTTGCTCCTCCAGATCTCTAATGCGAGCTTCCAGAAGGGCAACCTGCTCACATCTGTCACAACGGTATTCATCCTGGAGCTGTTTGCACCAATTTTGCATACATGTGGCACACTGTGCACTGAGCAAAACCTTCAACCCTGCTAGCACTCATTTCCCAGTTACAATACAATTACTTAAGGGAAGTTTAAGATGTTACTTACAGATTAGAAGACTCCTGTTTTAACTGATGTCAAGGTCCTCTTTGAAAACAATGGACGAATACCATCATCAACAACACTGGATGAAGTGATTGATAATGGATTCATGTCATGGGACACTATTTACTACATTTTTATTTGCAACAAATGAATTTTTCATGGTGTTGGTGTCTACTCTTTTTTGACATTTTTTCATGAATGAGTAATAAGGGGTATCTTGGGGACTGGATGTGGGGGGGAGGCTCTTGTCCCTTTAACACGCACCTGCAAGGGGGGAGACTTTGCCAGGAAAGGGAACCACAGGCACACCATCCTCCTTTTTTTTCTTTCAATACATTATTATTTTCAATATAAACATACAGAAATTTCTCTTGTCAATACAATGTTATACCAATATGTCAAGACAAGACAATATAACATTCTTCTTTAGAGGTGAGGTGAATAATTCCTAAATCAGCTAGGCAAGGAAGATAAAAATGAATACTATCTACTGTCAGACTTATTCGTCAGATAGCCAAAAAACATGAGAGGTGGTTTAAAGTAAAGAAGGTTAATAGCCATCTGGCTTATCAGTAAATTGATAATGAGCCTAACCTTGAACATTGACAGTATATTATTTAAGAGACCTCTGGGTATATAGTCCTTGAGCTCATTGTAGAGAATGCAGAACTGTGAGTGCTAAGAGATAGTGCGAAGCTAGATGAATGATGAAGAAGAAAGTCGGGAAGGAGAAGTGTAGGGAAGAAAGATAAAAAAATTCAGCTTTTGCCAGCCTTCAGGAATCACAACTATCCTAGCAAGATGTGTATAGATTACCAGGGAATACCAACATAGGTAGCCCAAACAGACTCGAACTTCGCCACTGTGTCTTTTATTGAGCTTACTGTTTTTTCTGTAGCCATTATCCAGGAAATATTTCTTTTGGCTGCGGTGAAGAAAACACTGTGCTGTTTCCATGCTCTTGCTATGGTCAATTTAGTTCCCAGTAGGATGAATAAAATCAGTGATTGGATTGCTTTAGTATTGTCAGGTATCTGGGCATTAAGTAAAGCTATGGATGGGTCTTTTGGGATTTGGCATCCTGTTACTTTGCATATCATGTAAAACATTTTGTTTCAGAATCCCCTGATTTTTGGGCAATCCCACCAAATGTGCAACATGGAACCAGAGATATCGCAACTTCTAATGCATCGGGGCGAGGAGGAAGGGAACATTTTTGCTAGCCTTGTAGGGACGAGATACCATCTGGTTATTAATTTGAGATTTGGAAAATGCAAATTGAAAGTATGATAGTTGCACGCTTTTATGCAGAGAAATATTTAAACCTGAGATTGCTGCTGCTGTCACTTATGTGCTCCCGTGGAAAAACAGTAAATAAAAGTGTAAATGAGACAGCGCTGCATAGGTATGCAAACACACAAAAATAAAAAATAAAAACAAATCAGAACTAGTGTGCAATATAAGTGTTAGAACAAAAGACCAATAATATTATATAAAGTAATAATTTCTTCATGTGGGGTGATTTTAAGTGTTTCTTACACTTGTATCGTTGTCTCATGAACATCACCCAATAGGTTTCTTTTCTGTAAGCACGCTCCCAGTGTTTGCTTACTTACTCTTTCAGAATTCTCACTGGTCCCTTTTACATCCCATCTTTATCTCTGCTTTGCACACTATCCAGCAGATACACCACTACCTACACCCCATCCTGCACTTTTGTCACCCTATTTTCACCTTTTTTCCTCCATGTATCCCTATTTTCTCTGTGCTTGACAGTGCTGCCGGGTGTATCATATGCAATACTTTTAATTATCTTACAGATTTACTTGCCACTATTGGCACAATACCCAATATACTACATTTGTTCCCTGGTTGGGGACGTTTTCGGTGTGGGCCTGTTGCTTATGGGTGGACTTCTATACCTCAGCTCCCGGGGAGGCTTGATATGGTGACCCCCGCACACCGGGATTATTCGGAGTTCAGTGTTCCAATGGGATGTAAGTTTGTGGATTTGACCATCTCTTTGCTCTATCTATATCTTTTTACATATAATACTTTCCATATCATGGGCCCCATTTTTTGATTTAGAACATCTCCATTATTTACAGATATTCAATATCCACTCCTGATGAGTTGGCTTACCGACGAAATGCATCAAGCTTTTGAGGATGTAACCCTTCACATTTCCACCAAGATTTTTGTGAATTTTACTGTATATTACGAGTTATACTCGTGAAATATGTATTATTGGCCTCTTGTTATGGCAATTATGTTTTACACTCTGTTTATATGTACGCAATTTACTTCCCAAGATGTCTGCACATGCACTGAGCAATTTTTTGTTATATATAACGTTACGCAACTTGTTACTCATGTACATTAAAAATATTTATTTTTACTCTCAAATTTGTGTTTGAACCTGCCTCATTTAAAGTCCCATACTCTTTTATTATTTTTTGAATTTATAATTAGGGATGGAGGCGCACTACCCCCCTTTTCCTTGTGCGCTTCATTTAAAGTCCCAGTATATGGAGATATACATTCCCCCCCTCTGTTGTTTGCTTCAAACAACCTCCATATGCATAGTGCTCCTGCCACCACATGCAATGCTCGCTTACCTCCTTACAAGACCCTGCTAGGGGTCAAACACGCCTTGCACTCTGTGCAACTCTCCCTTCTGGAGATCCTCACTGGACTCTCAAGAAACAAGTAATGATCTTTATCCGATAATGGTTCCTCCACTGTGCTACTTCAGACTTGAATCCAGTGTAATCCACATTGGCTGCAGTAGTTTCAAAAATATATGGAAAAAACAGTGCCTCCAATAGTGCAGTATCTGAAGGTTTAAAAATGAACCTCTCCACCCCAGATAATATACAACTCACATTTATTAAAAGGTTTTAAAAGCATTGATAATACATCAGAAAGGTCTCACTCAGTTTGTGTGTTTGCATACCTATACAGCGCTGTCTCATTTACACTTTTATTTTGAGATTTGCTTATATCAGGGCTGTGTTACACATGCTTTGTATGACCGAAAGACGTTTCTATGCCAAGTGTCCTCGTTCCAACTGATCCAGGTCTCTTTTTCCCAGGTCAGCATATAAGGAAGCTTAGAGTTGTCTGAGGCTAGTGACAGGTAAATTACTGAAATGCCCCTCTCTGCTCTGTGATCTGACCGCACCATTGGTCATAGGCTGGTAATGTTGGTGGTAATGGCTTATTCCGCCATTGAGTAGTCAGAAACGGGAGATTTGTAAGTATCTATACCGTTCGGATTCAGGCATCTCCAGCTTGCTTTTACAGTAGCCGAGCGAGGCCCAGGGTAGTAAGATAGTGTCCAATGTGGTATAACACTTTATCCTGCCACCAGCTGAAGGCTTTAATATTCATTCCCGGTGGGAATTTGGGGTTATGAAAAAATGCTCTAGCGGCTGCATGTCTGAGGTTAAGGATGGGAGGTTTTTCAGGTCATCCCAAAGGAAGATGGAGTTAGAAAGCACTGGGGACAGAATTGGAGGGCGATCTTTTGTAGGGCACCAGACTAGGAAATCCAGTGTGTGTGATGGAACCGCTTGCCTCTCTATTTGCACCCAATCAGGCTTCTCCATGCGTGGGTAGGTGACCGATAATTATGCCAGTCTAGCCGCTTGGTAATACCAAAGGAGGTTTGGGATTCCCAACCCTCCCTGCTTCCTTGGTCTGTAGAGTACTTTCCATGATAAGCAGTGACCTGAGGCGCCTCAAATGAATTTCATCATTTTGCTTTGGAATGTTCTCAAGTGGTCTTTTCTGAGTGGGATCGGAAGGGATCAAAATTTGGGGAGTAGTGTCATTTTAACCGTGTTCAGCCTCCCTAGCCAGGACAAGTCATGGAGTGCCCAACCTTTAAGATCAGTACCGAGTTTATCATGCATGGGGGGGGGGAGGTTGACCAAGTAGAGTTGCTCTACCCTTGGGGGGGGTCCACTCCTAAATATGGAATGGTAGAGTCGCTCCACTCAAACTGGAAGGAATTTTAAGGTTTTCTGCTACGGCAGATGGGACATTCACGTTCCAAGCATCCTCCTTTTTTTTAACCACCCAGGCTGCATGGTATAATGTCTGGAATGAATTTTAGCGGTGAAGCCCTCAGTTCTTTTTATTTCTTTTTTATTTTATGTCACTTTTAAAGGGTTAAACCTACTGTTCCTTAACATAACAGGCAGTTTAAGGCAGCCCTCATGCATGTTATGTAAAGAATTTCTTTATTTTCAATGTTGCCCTTTAAGCAAAATTAAAAGACCCTTTGCATGCCTAACAGTATTTTTTAAAAACATTTTTTTACATTGTTACATGTTCCCCTAGCAGTGCCCAGCTTTCCATGCCATTTTTTTTAGGCCTCGTGCACACAGGTCATCATATGTCTGTATGATTTGAATGTGTATGTATATACGTATATATATATTTTAATATGTATGCCTATGTACCTTTTTTTTTTTTTTTGCAGTTGAGATTCTACAGATACAGTGGAGCTGACGAAACAGCAGATCACAGAGCATAGTGGAACACCATCCACATTTAGGCAGCATCCCTGATCTGCGAAGCTTACATTTCTAAGACAGTCCATGGCGTCTAGAGAGCAATTACTTTCTTTCTCCATAGCCTACTCAACTTCATCTTACATAATCTTCTTCCATTAGAGGTTATGGACATGGTTGTCATTGTGAGTGGGAGCCACAGATGACTGCACAAGCAGAGGAGTGGATTATTGAATTACTAGGGAATTTGAGGCAGGAAAAAAAGGAACTTGATGCTTTCATGGACCACAATAATCCACGAGTTACCTTCTGTCTCAGCCTCTACATGCTGCTTGGGAACTTTGAAGTGGATCATGAGAAGTAGTGCATGGAAAGCATCTATGCATGTGTTTTGGCCCCTAGGACAGCACAAAAAAGTGGAATGCCAACACCACTCTTTCCACCTGCTCCAGGTGGGAACTTTCCACGCGCTGCTTCTCCTGGTCCACCCATATACCATTTTAGCACCATAGCATATCCACCATTCTCCTACACCCTAATCCTCACCTCCTCCATTCCTGCCCCTAGCTTCATACCAGTATCTCACAAAAGTGAGTACACCCCTCACATTTTTGTAAATATTTTATTATATCTTTTCATGTGACAACACTGAAGAAATTACATTTTGTTATACAAGCTGTGCGCTCACTACTTTACATTGTAGCAGTGTAAATTTGCTGTCCCCTCAAAATAACTCAATATACAGCCATTAATGTCTAAACTGCTGGCAACAAAAGTGAAAATGTCCAAATTGGGCCCAATTAGCCATTTTCCATCCCTGTGTCATGTGACTTTTTAGTGTTACAAGGTCTCAGGTGTGAATGGGGCAGCAGGTGTGTTAAATTTGATGTTATCGCTCTCATTCTCTCATACTGGTCACTGGAAGTTCAACATGGCCCCTCATGGCAAAGAACACTGTGAGGATCTGAAAAAAAAGAATTGTTGCTCTACATAAAGATGGCCTAGGCTATGGGAAGATTGCCAAGCCCCTGAAACCTGAGCTGCAGCACGGTGGCCAAGACCATACAGCGGCTTATCAGGACAGGTTCCACTCAGAACAGGCCTCACCATGGTCGACCAAAGAAGTCGAGTGCATGTGCTCAGCATCATATCCAGAGGTTGTCTTTGGGAAATACAGTGGGGACGGAAAGTATTCAGGCCCCCTTACACTTTTCACTCTTTGTTATATTGCAGCCATTTGCTAAAATCATTTAAGTTCATTTTTGTCCTCATTAATGTACACACAGCACCCCAAATTGACAGAAAAACACAGAAGTGTTGACATTTTTGCAGATTTATTAAAAAAGAAAAACTGAAATATCACATGGTCCTAAGTATTCAGACCCTTTGCTGTGACACTCATATATTTAACTCAGGTGCTGTCCATTTCTTCTGATCATCCTTGAGATGGTTCTACACCTTCAATTGAGTCCAGCTGTGTTTGATTATACTGATTGGACTTGATTAGGAAAGCCACACACCTATCTATATAAGACCTTACAGCTCAGTGCATGTCAGAGCAAATGAGAATCACCTTCCCTTTCCCAGTCCCCTCCTTAATGTGTTACTAAACCCATGACCAGAATATTCATTGTATCTTGTCTCCCACAGTACACAGAACATGGAAATGTAATTACAGTATAAAATGCTATCAGTGTCCAGCCGAGTACTGGTTAAAGTTTGTGGGAGGCGTTTTCATTCTCTTTTGACTGTCCTATTAGGCTGCAGGACCCCTGGCCCTCTGTCTGGACAGTGCTAATGGGCCCTGTGCAGACCACACACAGCTCCCCCAAAAGAAAAAAAAAAATCTCCAGCAATACACATCTATTTGAGCAGAATGCCCCCAAGTCTCTGTACTACAAGGATGTGGATTGGGGACAGTGGAAGAAGGGGGGGATCAGAGAAGACAGGATCAAACAGATGTTTTACACAATGTGAAGGATTAACCCCCTAGGTTCCACAGTGAGTATAACAAGCATGCTTTACTGCATATACAGACTGATTTTACTGCAGTAGGTTTAGTAACACTTTAACCAGTTCCGGACCAGCCGCCGCAGTAATACTGTGGCAGGTTGGCCCGGCCGCACAAAATCACGTAGCTGTACCTTGTACGAGCAGCCGGTTGAGGGGTGCGCGCGCCTCCCTGCCGGCTGCAACGATCGGATTCGATCAGGAACCAATCAATCCCCGGACCCAGGCCAATGATTTCTGGCCTGGACCTGCTGATTGCTCCTGACTGAATGAATGATATTCTTCCTCTGTCTGTGTAACTGTAAACACTGACAGGGGAAGTGATGTAATCTCTCCTTGTGTCGGTCTTTTCCGTTCCAGATCGAGCGGAGAGAGCATCTAAAAGTGAGTTGCACAACACTACACTGACACCAGGTCACATAGGCACACAGTTCACCCCCCAGTTAACCCCTTCACCACCTGTCACTGTGTCACCCAGTACAGCAATCAGATTTTTTTTTTGATCGCTGTACTAGTGTCATTAGTGACAAAAATCAGTGTTAGGGTAATAAGTCTTAGGCCCAGATAGGTCTAGGGACCCCCCCAACCCCCCCTGATAAAGGGTTAACCCCTTTATTACCCTTTGTCACCTGTGATCACAGTATAAGTGTCACGGGTGACGCAGTTTAGCTAGTTATTTTTTATAGCCTCAGGGCACCTGCCAAATTTTACCCAATAAAGGTTTAACCCCCTGATCACCCGGCGGGTGATCAAAGTTAGGTTTTAGCGTCAGATAGGGTCTACGTCGCCCCAGGCAGTGTTCAGATTAGTGCCAGTACTGCTAACACCCACACACGCACCATACGCCTCCCTTAGTATTATAGTGTCTGAACGGATCGATATCTGATCTGATCAGATTTATACTAGCGTCCCCAGCACTTTAGGGTTCCCAAAAACGCAGTGTTAGCAGGATCAGCCTAGATACCTGCTAGCACCTGTATTTAGCCCCTCTGTCCAGCCCAGCCCACCTCATGTGCAGTATCAATCCATGATTGTCAATTACAAAACACAAAGCATATAACTGCAGCGTTCGCAGAGTCAGGCCTGATTCCTGACAACGCTAACAGTTTTTTTGGTAGCATTTGAATCAGTCGCTAACAGTCAGGAGCTTTTTTACCTGTGAGTCGCACTACCGTACCAGTAAATTTAAAAAACCAAAATGTCAAATCGAAGGTACAGTAGTGAAGAGACCTACACGTTTCTGAGCATGACAGATAGTGAAGAGGAAGTCACTCATATGTCAGATTCAGGCTCAGAATACCATCCTGTAGACGACAGTGGCACCCTGACAGATAGTTCCGACGACGGAATTGTGGTCCCTGCCAAGGTCAGGCGTACCAGATCCCGATCTTCTTCTGCTGTCGTTGAGGTGCAAGAACCACAGGGCTCTCATATGAAGCAGAGAGCCAGTACTAGCGCCACTATTCCTTCTGGTGAACTGGCAAGCTCCAGCGGACTAGTACATCCTGGTCGTACATCCAGCACTACAGTAACACTTGGTGACGTGGCGAGTCCCAAAAGTGCAGTTCAAGCTGGCGAGGTGGCAAGCACGAGTAGTGTCCCGCTGCCACCAAGAAGAAGATAAAAACAGGCCAGTCGAGCCCATAGTGCCCTTCCGGCTGCATTCACCAATCCTAATTGGGAATCCACCACTTCTGCAGCACCCGTACTTCCCCCATTCACTGGCCAACCCGGAATTCAGGTGGAAACAGTTAATTTTACGTCACTTGATTTTTATTCGCTGTTTTTCATCGAAGATCTCTATAGATCTATTGTGGACCAAAGCAATTTATATGCTGGTCAATTCATCGCCACAAATCTCCAGCTGACCTTTACCAGAGATTGGAGACCAATTACGGTCTCCGAATTTAAGACCTTTCTGGGCCTATCCCTCCTCATGGGCATAACTAAAAATAGTGAGTTGCGGTCATATTGGTCCACTGACCCAATTCACCATACGCCCGTGTTCTCTGCCTCCATGACCAGGACATGATACGATCAGATCTTGCGGTTCATGCATTTCACTGATAATGAACTCTGTCTTCCTCGGGTTGACCCTGGATTTGATCGGCTCTACAAAATTCGGCCCCTCGTAAGCCACTTCAACCAACGTTTTGCAGCCTTGTTTACTCCCGATCAAGTTGTCTGCATTGATGAGTCCCCGATTACGTTTTCTGGCCGCTTGTCTATCAAACAGTATTTTCCCAGCAAGCGTGCCAGATACGGGGTCAAGATGTATAAGCTCTGTGATAGGGCCACTGGCTATACATGTAGTTTTATGGTTTACGATGGAAAAGATAGTCACGTAGAGCCGGAGAACTGCCCAGACTACATAGGGAGCGCTGGTAAGATAGTGTGGGACTTGGTGTCACCCTTATTCAGAAAGGGGTACCACTTGTAGGTGGACAATTATTACATGAGCGTACCACTTTTTAGTCACCTTTTTGATTGTGGAATTTGTGCATGTGGCACCATGCGATTTAATCTAATTTAATTTAAGCTTCCCCCAACAGCTTGTAGAATCCCAACTTAGACAGGGGGAGAGAGCCTGCTTGGAGTGTAATAATTTGTTAGCAGTGAAGTGGAATGTTTTCCTTCTGTCCTCGCTTCACGCAGACACGACAGTCCAAATTCCTATGGCGACTGGTGTTGTGGAGAAACCCCTCTGTGTCCTTGAATACAACCTTAACATGGGAGGGGTGGACCTCAATGACCAGTTGTTGGCGCTGTACCTAAATGCCCATAAGGCCAGACGCTGGTACAAAAGAGTGTCTGTTTTTTTATCTTAATTGGCTTTGCTGAACGCTTTTGTGCTATACAAAGCTTCAGGACAGACTGGATCCTTCCTTAAATTCCAGGAAGAGATTGTCAGAGCCCTTCTGTTTCCAGACAGTGCTCTTGCCGAACTTCCCAATGCAAATGCAGTGAGCCGGCTGCATGAGAGGCATTTTGCTTTTGTCCTCCCTGTTACCCCTACCCAAAGAACACCTCAAAGATGATGTCGTGTCTGCAGCAAACACGGATTTAGGCATGACACCCGCTTTTATTGTCCCTCCTGTCCTGACCAACCTGGTCTCTGCATTGGTGAATGTTTCAAACGCTACCACACACTAGTTCAGTATTAGCGTAGGGTACAGTACCACTCAGTCATAGGCACACTAACACAGGGTCTTGGGGTCTCGAAAGATGTGATGGCCATCACATTTTGAGAGACCCTAATCTGCAATGTTCAGTTTGACGTTTTTTTTACAGTTTTTATAAAAGTGAAAAAAAAAAAAAAAAAAACACACAAAAACACAAAAAAATGAAAAAGTCAAAAATAGTTGTGGTTGTATTTTTCTTCTCTCTCTCTCTCTATTGTTCTCTCTCTTATGTTCGCTCTCTACTGTGCCCTCTACTGTTCACTCACTATTGTTCTAAATCTATCATTCTCTCTCTCTGTTTTATTTTTAGTATGTTTTATTGTATTTGCTTTGCAGGTATGGTATGTTATACTGTACTGTTTGTTTTATTGTTAACCATCATTTGCTTGGCAGGTACACCATTCAGCTGCAGCACGGGTTTATTTATCTTGACAGCAACAGCGTTTGCTCCCATGATATATAAAGCCGTGACATCATCGCTGTCGGAGGTGATTTCACCACCACAGTTAAAAAAAGAGCATATATGCCGAAGCATGGGGACAGCAGGGGTGGAGGAGCGATTTGCTCGTAACTTTTGGGGCGGAAGCCCCCATGCTTCGGCATATATTTTTTTAGGCACAGATTGCAATGTTTTATTTTTACTATTTTTTTGTATTTGCTTTGCAGGTATGGTAAGTCTTACTGTTATACTGTAATGTTACTTTGTTTAGTTGTTAACCATCATTTGCTTAGCAGGTACGCCATTCAGCTGCAGCACGGGTTTATTTATCTTGACAGCAACAGCACTTGCTCCCACGATACGTAAAGCTGTGACTCCAGCGCTGTCGGAGGTGATATCACCACCACAGTTAAAAAAAGAGCATATATGCCAAAGCATGGGGGCAGCAAGGGTGGAGGAGCGATTTGCTCCTAACTGTTGGACGGATGTCCCCATGCTTCAGCATATATTTTTTAGGTGCAGATTGCAATGTTTTATTTTTACTATGTTTTATTGTATTTGATTTGCAGGTATGGTAAGTCTTACTGTTATACTGTAATATTACTTTGTTTTATTGTTAAACATCATTTGGTTAGCAGGTACACCATTCAGCTGCAGCACGGGTTTATTTATCTTGACAGCAACAGAGCTTGCTCCCATGATACGTAAAGCTGGGACTTCAGCGCTGTCGGAGGTGATTTCACCACCACAGTTTAAAAAAAGAGCATATATGCCGAAGCATGGGGGCAGCAGGGGTGGAGGAGCGATTCACTCCTAACTTTTGGGGCAGATGTCCCCATGCTTCGGCATATATTTTTAGGCCATTCAGCTGCAGCACTGATTTATTCATCTTGACAGCAACAGCGTTTGCTCCCACGATACGTAAATCAGCGACTCCAGCGCTGTAGGAGGTGATTTCACCACCACAGTTAAAAAAAAAATGGCGCATGTAGCCCATCATTAGAAGTGGGTGGATGAAGGGCGGTATTCTAATGGTGGACATACCCACCGATCAATCTCATTTTTTTGTTCAGCCCACAGGCTGCATGAAAAAAAGAACATTACAATGTATGCCCAACAAGGACCAGCAACGTACTGGTATGTTGCTGGACTTCGAGTGGTTATACCAGAATGATCAACTTGGTATCATTCTTTTCAGCCAGCGGTCGGCTTTCATATAAAAGCAATCCTAGTGGCTAATTAGCCTCTAGACTGCTTTTATAAGCAGTGGGAGGGAACGCCCCCCCCCCCCACCGTCTTCCATGGTTTTCTTGGGCTCTCCTGTCCCAACAGGGAACCCGAGAATGCACTCGTTGTTTCAGTCAGCTGACCATAGAGCTGATCAGAGATGGCTCCAATCATCTCTATGGCCTAAGAAACCGGGAGCTATGAGCATTTCATGACTTAGGTTTCGCCGGATATAAACAGCGCCATTGGGAAATTGGCAAACCATTTTATCACACTGATCTTGGTGTGGTCAGATGTTTGAGGGCAGAGGAGAGATCTAGGGTCTAATAGACCCCATTTTTTTCAAAAAAGAGTACCTGTCACTAACTATTGCTATCATAAGGGATATTTACATTCCCTGAGATAACAATAAAAATTATAAAAAAATAAAAAAAATGAAAAGGAACAGTTTAAAAATATAATAAAAAAGCAAAATAAATAATTAAAAAAATAAAATCACCCCTGTCCCCCCGTGCTCACGCACAAAGGCGAACGCAAGCGTCGGTCTGGTGTCATATGTAAACAGCAATTGCACCATGCATATGAGGTATCACCACAAAGGTCAGATTGAGGGCAGTAATTTTAGCAGTAGACCTCCTCTGTAGATATAAAATGGTAACCTGTAAAGGCTTTTAAAGGTTTTTAAAAATTATGTAGTTTGTCGCCGCTGCACGTTTGTGCGCAATTTTAAAGCATGTCATGTTTGGTATCCATATACTCAGCATAAGATAATCTTTTTTATTTCATCAAACATTTGGGCAATATAGTGTGTTTTAGTGCATTAAAATTTAAAAAGTGTGTTTTTTCCAAAAAAATTGCGTTTGAAAAATCGCTGCGCAAATACTGTGTGAAAAAAATTGCAACACCCACCATTTTAATCTGTAGGGCCTTTGCTTTAAAAAATATATAATGTTTGGGGGTTCAAAGTAATTTTCTTACAAAAAAAATATTTTTTCATGTAAACAAAAAGTTTCAGAAAGGGCTTTGTCTTCAAGTGGTTAGAAGCGTGGGTGATGTGTGACATAAGCTTCTAAATGTTGAGCATAAAATGCCAGGACAATTCAACCCCCCCCCCCCAAATGACCCCTTTTTGGAAAGTAGACAGTAGACACCCCAAGATATTTGCTGATAGGCATGTTGAGTCCATGGAATATTTTATATTTTGTCACAAGTTTCTGGAAAATTACACTTTTTTTTTTTTTGCACAAATTTGTCACTAAATTATATATTGTTCAAACATGGCATGATTATTTGTGGAATTACACCCCAAAATGCATTTTGCTGCTTCTCCTGAGTACGGGTATACCTCATGTGTGAGACTTTTTGGGAGCCTAGCCATGTACAGGACCCTGAAAACCAATCACGGCCTTCAGGATTTCAAAGGGTGTACATTTTTGATTTTTCTCCTCTCTATCTATCACAGTTTTGAAGGCCATAAAATGCCAAGATAGCATAACCCCCCCCCCCCCCAATGACCCCATTTTGGAAAGTAGACACCCCAAGCTATCTGATGAGAGGCAAGTTGTGTCCATGGAATATTTTATATTTTGCCACAAGTTGCGGGAAAATGAATTTTCTTTTTTGCACATGTGTGAGACTTTTTTGGAGCCTAGCCGTGTACAGGACGCCGAAAACCAATCAGGCTTTCTAAGGGTGTAAAATGGTGATTTCACTTCCTCACTACCTATCACAGTTTCAGAGGCTCTGAAATGTCAAGATAGCACAACCCCCCCAATGACCCCATTTTGGAAAGATGACACTTCAAGCTTTTTACTGAGAGGCATGTTGTGTCTATGGAATATTTTATATTTTGCCACAAGTTTCGGGAAAATTACAATTTTTTTTTATACAAAGTTGTCACTAAATGATATATTGTTCAAACATAGCATGGTTATATGTGGAATTACACCCCAAAATACATTCTGCTGCTTCTCCTGTGTACAGGGATACCTCATGTGTGAGACTTTTTGGGATCCTAGCCATATACAGGACCCTAAAATCCATGCACCACCTTCAGGCTTTCTAAAGGCGTAAAAATTGTGATTTTACTCCTCACTACCTATCGCAGTTATGGAGGCCCTGAAATTTCCAGAAAGCACAAAACCCCCACAAATGACCCCATTTTGGAAAGTAGACACCCCAAGGTATTTGCTAAGAGGCACGGTGAGTATTTTGCAGATCTCATTTATTTTGAAAATGAAGAAAGAAAAGAAAAATGTATTTTTTTTTCTTTTTTCAATTTTCAAAACTTTGTGACAAAAAACGAGATCTGCAAATTACTCAACATGCCTCTCAGCAGATAGTTTTGGGTGTCTACTTTCCAAAATGGGGTCATTTGGGGGGTTTGTGCTAACTGGGCATTTCATGGCCTCCAAAACTGTGATAGGCAGTGAGGAGTGAAATCAAAAATGTACGCCCTTAGAAAGCCTGAAGGCGGTGATTGGTTTTCGGGGTCCTGTACGTGGTTAGACTGCCAAAAAGTTCCACACATGTGGTATCCCCATACTCAGGAGAAGCATCAGAATGTATTTTGGGGTGTAATTCCAGATATAACCATGCCATGTTTGAACAATATATCATTTAGTGACAACGTTGTGTAAAAAAAATAAATCAATAAAAAATTGTAATTTTCCCGAAACTTGTGGCAAAATATAAAATATTGCATGGACTCAACATGCCTCTCAGCAAATAGCTTAAAGTGTCCTCTTTCCAAAATGGGGTCATTTGGGGGGGTTTTGTGCTATCTTGACATTCCAGGGCCTCCAAAACTGTGATAAGTAGTGAAGAAGTGAAATAACCATTTTATGCCCTAATGCCATGTACACACGACCAGACTTTTCGGCATCAAAGGTCCGACAGAACAAAATCGGTTGTGTGTGGGCTTTATCGGACCTTTTCTGTCTAAAAATCTGACGGACTTTAGAAATAGAACATGTTTCAAATCTTTCCGACGGACTCGAAAAATCTGTTTGTCTGTATGCTAGTCCGACGGACCAAAAACGGCGCGAGGGCAGCTATTGGCTACTGGCTATAAACTTCCTTATTCTAGTCCGGTCGTACGTCATCACGTTCAAATCAGACGGACTTTGGTGTGATCGTGTGTAGGCAAGTCCGTTTTGTTGGAACTTCATCGGTACTCCGTCGAAAAGTCCTTCGGGGTTCAGTCTGTTGAAAAGTCCAGTCGTGTGTACACGGCATTAGACAGCCTGAAGGCGGTGCTTCGTTTTTGGGGTCCTGTACACGGCTAGGCTCCCAAAAAGTCTCACACATGTGGTATCCCCGTACTCAGGAGAAGCAGCAGAATGTATTTTGGGGTGTAATTTCACATATGCCCATGGCATGTTTGAGCAATAGATCATTTAGAGACAACTTTCTGCAAAAAAAAAATTTCATTGTCCCGCAACTTGTGGTAAAATATAAAATATTCCATGGACTCAATATGCCTCTCATCAAATAGCTTGGGGTGTCTACTTTCCAAAATGGGGTCATTTGGGGAGGTTTTGTGCTATCTTGGCATTTTATGGCCTTCACAACTGTGATAGGAAGTGAGGAGTGAAATCAAAAATTTACACCTTTCGAAATCCTGAAGGCGGTGATTGGTTTTCAGGGTCCTGTACGCGGCTAGGCTCCCAAAAAGTCTCACACATGAGGTTTCCCTGTACTCAGAAGAAGCAACAGAATGTATTTTGGGGTGTAATTTCACATATAACCATGCATGTGTGCGCAATATATCATTTAATGACAACTTTGTGTAATTTTTTTTTTTCTTGTCATTTTTCAATCACTTGTGACAAAAAAATTAAATATTCAATGGGCTCAACATGCCTCTCAGCAATTTCCTTGGGGTGTCTACATTCCAAAATGGGGTCATGGGGGGGGGGGGGGGTGTACTGCCCTGTCATTTTAGCACCTCAAGAAATGAGATAGGCAGTCATAAACTAAAAGCTGCGTAAATTCCAGAAAATGTACCCTAGTTTGTAGACGCTATAACTTTTGCACAAACCAATAAATATATGTTTATTGACATTTTTTTTACCAAAGACATGTGGCTGAATACATTTTGGACTAAATGTTTGACTAAAATTGAGTTTATTAATTTTTTTTTATAACAAAAATTAGAAAATATAATTTTTTTTCAAAATTTTCTGTCTTTTTCCGTTTATATCGGAAAAAATAAAAATCGCAGAGGCAATCAAATACCATCAAAAGAAAGCTCTATTTGTGGGAAAAAAGGACACAAATTTTGTTTGAGTACAACATTGCATGACCGCGCAATTACCAGTTAAAGCAGCGCAGTGCCAAATTGCAAAAAGTCCTCCGGTCATTGAGCTGCCAAATCCTCCGGGGCTGAAGTGGTTAACATTGCATTGTTGAGAAAAAAAACTTTTGTAAGCACACATTTTAAAATAGTCTTTAAGTTTTGTTATGAATGAGAACATGTAACACAGATATTATCTCAGTTTGGCTGCAAAAGTGAAAAACACTTTAAATGCCTTTAGTTGTTTAGACCATTACTCTAAATGTAGTCATTAACAAAATGACCAAAACAGAATGGAAGCCTTGAATTAGTGAGATTTTTTTTCCCAGGCAACCAGATTTGGACTTTTTTCAATACTGATGTTGAGAACAATGCATTTACTTCCAAAGCACCAATACATCTGCAAGTCAACAATACAAAGCAGAAGATAAATTGCAGCCTTTTCATTGGCTGTTTCAGGATTAAAAGCTACAATTGCCATGGCCAAGACAAGTGTGAGAGCTTTCATTTGATCAACAACAATTGCTGATGGGTTAGGAAGGGGTAATGAGGCTAAATGAGATACAGGGGAAAAGCAAGACAAGTGTTTGGTAATGATCCAAATGTGGTTTCTGGCATGTCCTGGCCAAAAAAGTAAATAAATGATCAACTGCTCAATTCTTGTCATGATCAGGAGTCAGGCTCAGAGGCCAGTAGCTATAAACAGTGGAATGGCTCAAGCAGAAACCAACAGGATAAATACACAAACAGGTACCTCTGGCAGATGACACATGCTCACCCAAAGCATAGGGTCTAAGCACTAGCCATTGTTCACCAGAGCTCCTGATGTTGGAAATGGATTTCACTGAGTGTAGGTACCAATTCCTGGTCCTAAGGTTTGCCCCATCAGGAGGTGAGCCATATGCTTACAGACATGGAGGAGGTTAGGTACCAGGAATAGCAGCATAAGAGAGGCACGTGACACTAGGTGGCTGGAAACAAGAGTTGAGGTTTCAGGCTGCAGGGGTGGAGGGAGCACAGCAGAAACATGAGGCTGCACATGCAGATGCAAAGCCAGAGAGGCTAGAGGCAGTGGGTGAAGAGGAGGATGAGTAGAGACCTGAGGCTGTGGGTGCAGAGGAGGAGCCGCAAAGGCCTGAGGGTGCAGGTACAGAGAAGGAGCAGTATAGGCCTAAGGCTATAAATGCAGATGTAGTGCATTACAGGCTAAAGACTACTACAGACACTACAGAGACAGGGGCAGCCGATGATGAAGCTGAGAGTGCAGCAAAGCTTTGGCCGTGGGCTTAGTGGAGGCTTGGCTGTTTAGCAAAGGCTTTGCTCTGTTTGCAGCAGAGGCACTGGAAGTTTGGTATTGGATGCAGTGAAAACTTGGCTCTGGATGGAGCAGAGATTTGTGTGTAGGTGCAGTTGGCAGTTGTAGCAGTGGTGACATGGCTGTAGATGCAGCAAGGGCTGAGAAAGAAAAGAGATGTGCGGAACTGTGCCTCTGCTTGCAGCTGTATCTGTTGTTTTTTTTTTATATGTTTTACTGAATAAAGAACAGCAAACAATTTTTCAGTGTACCAGAAGTGCCACATATCTCTTTCCTTTCCATGATATTGATGGTTGTAGACCAGTGTTGGCACCCTAGGTAGCGAATAAATATGTTCTTCAGAAAGTTTACCTGGACTGTTTCCGTCTACTTTTTTTCCTCTGCAATAAAGACTTGCCTGCAGGTGCAGCAGTGGCAGGGCTGCAGGTGCAGCAGAGACAAAGGATGACTGCAAGTGTATTGCTGGTGTCAAGACTGGAGGTAGGCTTCGATAGCTCAGGAGCATAGAGATTCCTTGCTTGAACAGTGTCAAGCTCAAGTGGGGAATCCAGCACAACAGCACGTCACAAATGCAACACAATTCCAAAATTGCCTCTAGATGTTCGTCAGTGTGGGGGCACTGGCGTTAGAACATGGGAGGTAATAAGTTACAAATGTAACTGTGACATTTGTGTTAATCATGTGTCTACATTGCATTCCCATTGATTTGTATAGAGGAACACAATCATGCAAAAGAAACAATATACAGTATGAACATTAACAAATAATATATAGCTAAAATTCAAACACTGTTCTAGATGCTTCTAAAAGGTCAACCTCAAAATGTCCCCACCCCACATGGTCTTCTGAGATGGAGCTAGGGAGACTAGAGGGTGCAGGTGCACAGGATGTGCAGCAGAGGCCTGAGGCTATGGCTGCAATGGCAGTGCAGTGCAGACTTTAGGATGTGGGTGCATAATTGACACACCAGTACCAGCTTGAGGCTACTAGTGCAGAGACGGCGCAGTGGAGGTTCAAGGCTGCAAATGGTGCAGCGGAGGGTCAGACCTGAATGCATTGGAGGCAGTAAGCTGCTGAGAAATGGCAGAAGTGGAGATTTCAAGTGCAGTGGAGGCTTGGCTGTGGGTATAGTGGGGACGTGGTTGCGGGTGCAGAGGAGGCATGCCCATGAGTGCAGTTGAGACTGGCTGTGGGTATGTTGCAGGCGCTAAGGCTGTAAGCCAATTTCATTAGCCCAGAGGAGCATAGAGACTCCTTGCTTGAGTAGTGACTAGTGTCTATCTTAAGTTTAAATGGGGGAATCAGTATGTTAACATGTCATGCAGCTGCAACACTCTGGGTAAAACCTGGAAGTGGCCACAGTTGCACAACAATGTAGAGGTTCTGGCACTCGATCATGGGAGGTAAGTAACTGTAACACTATCTGTGTCCATGAATTTACAGCACAGTCCTGTTTACTTGTATAGAGGAACACAAGTATGTAAAAACAACAATATACACACATGAACATTGTTTTATATTATTAAGTCTAAAATTCCAACACTGTATTTGGATCTAGATATCCAACAGCAAAATGTTCCAACTTCCAAACTGTTTTAATTTAAAGCTTCAAATAAATCATAGAAAGGGTTAGTTTCAGCATGTGGTCGGCTAATATTGTTGTGACAATTTTATACCACAGTCAGTGCTTGCCATTTCCACAAGTTGCAGACTAAGGGGTGGGCCTGCAGCATAAATGTTGGATAGAGAATAATGGTAAATTAACTTGCCATGAAACAAATGTATTTCTTCCAATCAGGTTAGGTTAGACAAGTACTGGACTGTTTCATAGTTACTATATGTCCAAGACAAGATATTGTCAAAGAAGGGATAAATGCATTAGAATAATTACTTTATTTGCATTATCAGAATGCAAGTACATACACTACTTTGTAATAAAAAATTGTAAATGAATGTTAGCATTCTTTATGTTTAATCTATTTGTATTAGTTTTTACACAGAAAAAGGCGCAACGGAGACTATACGCAAACACAGTAATGCCCTGTACACACGGTCGGACATTGATCGGACATTCCGACAACAAAATCCATGGATTTTTTCCAACGGATGTTGGCTCAAACTTGTCTTGCATACATACGGTCACACAAAGTTGTCGGAAAATCTGATCATTCTGAAAGCGGTGACGTAAAACACGTACGTCAGGACTATAAACGGGGCAGTAGCCAATAGCTTTCATCTCTTAATTTATTCTGAGCATGCGTGGCACTCTGTGCGTCAGATTTGTGTACACATGATTGGAATTTCCGACAACGGACTTTGTTGTCGGAAAATTTTATAGCAAGCTCTCAAACTTTGTGTGTCGGAAAGTCCTATGGAAAATGTGTGATAGAGCCTACACACGGTCAGAATTTCCGACAACAAGGTCCTATCACACATTTTCCATTGGAAAATCCTATCGTGTGTACAGGACATTACAATATGTGAGACATAAATTGCCAAAAACAAGACAATATAGACAAAACACATGCAGTCCCTTAAAAAGGGGGAGGTTAGGATAGCATTGTTAATGTGAATAAGAAATGCAACACCAGCGACTATATTAATAATAACAGTTGAAATTAAGTGCACAAATTTAACACTTTTCAATAAGACAAATATGTATGTAATAAGGAAGAGGTCTCCAGGGATAATGCATGCGTGGTGAAGAGAAGAAAAGATATAAAGTCAACATGTATTGATCAGGCTATTTCATGTGTAATTTTAACAACTAAGGTCACAATCATGTACACAGGGCCGATCCGCGGGTCCACAGAGTCGGGTCCTAGTGCTCGTAACGTACACCCTATGGAACTGTGAGGTGGTGATTCTTTGTGTGTGCAAGCGGCCTCTGCAATCCATAATTGGTAGTACTCTATCATGGCAGAAGCTGTTTGCTGTCTACCTGATTAAGGTACAGGAGCTTTTAGTGGATCTGGGTGGGTCTGACTGTATTACTAGATGGGATTATTTTTGATACTACTCTAGAGGGGCATTGGTTGTTCTATCCAGGACTCATTAACCTCCACTCATGGTTTAAGTGGACCTTAGCATCGCCTAGCAAGATACTGTAAGTATATCTGTCAGGGACATGCTGGCCATTGTGCAGCCGAAGCTCCTCCTTGGCAGAGGCAGATACCCATGCGCAGACGTGCTCCTGCAGGTGCCCATCTTGCCAGGCATAGGCTAACACCTATGTGCATGAGCACAAATATTATCACGCGCAGGCGACCTCATATGCCTGCCTGTTAGACATTAATGTAGGCGCCAAATGGCTTATACAAGGGCAGAAGCTGCACTAGTGCATTGCTATCTGATCTGCATCTTTACCCGTATGTATACCTGTTCCTGTGATCTGTGCTTGATTCCTGTGTTTGACCTGGCTTATCCTGACCACACTTGCTCTCCACCTATGCTGACCTTGGCTTGCCTTAAAGACTTTGTTATATCTTTCATCTGCATGATATCCTGTTGCCAACCTCTGCCTGCATTTTGACTATTCTCTGCTTGCTGTTTATGCTTATACCTGATCCTCTGTTGCTAACCTGGCTTGTCTAGCTCTGCATCCAGTTATCCGTCTGTCCTGCTCTGCATAGTGCCTGGTGATGCTGGTCCTACATCTGCTGTGTGCCTGCATCTGCTGTGTGCCTGCATCTGCTGTGTGCCTGCATCTGCTGTGTGCCTGCATCTGCTGTTCCTGTTGCCATCTGCTGCTTCAGACATCCAGCCCAGCTCTGCTGACACACCTGCCACACACTTCTGCAACCAACGGAAGATCTTGCTGGCACTCTTACCTCACCGTGCTCTCACGGCCACTGTCACAACACCAGTGACCCTTGAGCCGGGGCTGTATGAGAGGTTTCCCTCTACACGTCAGGCTCTTCCACAAGGTATGTGACACTATCCCTATGATATTACTATGAATACCTAATTTAAAACATATGTCCTATTTTAACCCCTGCTATTCCCCCAGCAGCTGAATGTGCCCCCGCACTCGCACAGGGATTGCAGTCTGTCTTAGGCCTCCCATCTGATCCAGAGACTGAGAGAATAAACATTAGTATTTTAATATCAGTAAGTGTTATACCATCTGGAATAATGAGTTTTATGTACAGTATGTATAATACTGTGTACTTATGAAATGTATTTCCTCTTTAAATAGATGCACTATAGGCTCCTGAAGAAGCCACTAAGTTGTGAAACATGTATAGCTATATCTATGATGGAAGATGGAACCCCGGAACCAGGAGGAATCTCACAAAATTATTTAAACCTAGCCATGTGAAAAGCCTCCATGTGTGTTATATGTATGTAGGGGATTACACCATGCCTGGGATATGTAGTGCTTAGTAGTGTTTTATATTTTTACAATCAAGTAGTAACTTTGTTGAATATTTTACAATGTTAACAATAAAAATGTATTTGTTTTAACGTTTTGTTTCTGTGTGTATGTACCTCCAAAGTCCATATTTTTGACTTCCAATTATTGTGCTTCACTTTTGGGATGTGGCACTGAATACTTCCCATGGTACCACCCAATAGGTGCTCTACATACATATACACTGTTCTTCATTTGAAGTATTGAGTTCCTCCTCCCATTTGGAGTGGAAGGGAAGAAGTGTGGGTTCTGTGGATTGGATTCTCTCAGTAGAAGTTGGTATACTAAGAACAAGGAGTGTGCAGGTCTGTCAGTTTGTAAAAGTAGGGATTTAAAGTCTGTGGAAGGTCTAAGACGTGCATCCAGTGGGGGAGCACAGTTTGGAAATAATGTTGTAATTGGGAATTTTCAAGCCAGGCTGTCGATGGTTTGTGGGAATAAGGAAAAAGTCTAGATAGAGGAGGTAGAGTACTCTGGGTCAATATATGGTAGAAAAACATACCTTTGTTTTCAGTCCAAGATAAAAAAATTGAGAGTAATGTAGGGTTGGATGAAATGCATTGTTATCAAATAATGAAGTCAAGGGGCTAGACCTAGTAGATAGCAATCCCTTGTGCAAGTACATGTCCCATATGCGTAGCATTGTTGGCACTAGGAGAGGTAAGGAGTCAGTGAAAGGTCTTCATGCAGGAGGAGACCAGGGTAGAAAAGTGAGATCAGGGATAATAAGATTGTCCTCTAAGATGGTTCATAATTTGGTAGATTCACAGTGAAACCGGTCCAGAATTCTAATCAAAGAGGATGCTTGGAGAAATACGTGTCATATAAAAATTGCAAATAGCAGAGTTAACGTGGAGTATAAAGCCCGGGATGGATTACAGGGATCGTTTGATAATACATAGAATGCTAATTTGTAGTCCTGTGAGCCTCCAGGTAATTGACCAAATCTGGTCTCCAAAATAGTGTATCTTTGCAAATGATCAGCTGCGAACGTTGCGCATGTCTCATAACCATGCAAAATAGTTAAACCATTAGTCATAGTACACACGCTGCGCTTATCAAAATAAAATGTATTAAATTTCTACTGAAATATTAATAAAGTGATATTGTGCTAAACATACAAAATCTATTAATACTATACATTAATGTGCAATAAACTTCAATGAATGAATAAATAGGTAAAAGTGCTCCAATCAGCCTGTGTATTGCAAATATTCCACAAAGCTTAAGCAATTTTCAAACATTAATAAATAATTCAAAACAAATATCCATGCGATTTAGTGTTGCATGCATGCATTTCAGTGCTGCATCTATGCAATATGGTGTTAGTGCAATGTTCAAACAATAAAAAGTAAATAAAAAAAAATACAAAAAAAAGCATCGATTTGGTGCTACATCCATGTGATTCTATGCAATTCAGTGCTGTGTTGCTGTGCAATAATCACATGGATGCAGCACCAAATCGCATGGATGCGTTTTTTTATTTTTTATTGTTTAAACATTGCACTAACACCATATTGCATAGATGCAGCACTAAACCGGACTGTTAATTTGATCATTGCACAGCAACACAGCACTGAATTGCATAGAATCACATGGATGTAGCACCAAATCGCATGGATGCTATTTTTTAACTTTTTATTTTATTGTTTGAACATTGCACTAACACCATATTGCATAGATGCAGCACTGAAATGCATGGATGCAACACTAAATCGCATGGATATTTGTTTTGAATTATTTATTAATGTTTGAAAATTGCTCAAGCTTTGTGGAATATTTGCAATACACAGGCTGATTGGAGAACGTTTACCTATTTATTCGTTTATTGAAGTTTATTGCACATTAATGTATAGTATTAATAGATTTTGTATGTTTAGCACAATATCACTTTATTAATATTTCAGTAGAAATTTCTTATATTTTATTTTAATTAAGCGCAGTCCACAATAGTAGATAGAGAGGTGCGTATATGTACGCCTAGATATTTAATGGCAACTCTTTGTCATTTAATGGAGAAATTCGATTGGATGTTAGCATTCTTTATTGATAATGCTACTGTGTAGAAACACTGTTTATAAATTCCATTTGTGTGAGCTTCAGTCCACCAAAGGTAGTATGCAGCTATAGGATAGAAATAACATTTGTAAAATGAATCTCTATCTGCTATCTTACATTTATTCATTTCTAAATTTCTATTGATATATTCACATGATGATGTTTGCTGTGCTGAAAAGTTTAAACTTTGCTAAAATGTAATGTCTAATAAAACTGGACAGATTGAAGCAGTATTGATAAATTAATTTGTCTGGTTTTAGCGTCTGGAGACAAAAAGCAAGCAATGTCTCACAGCTGAGATGAGACAGTCAGTTCAGGAAACATGAAATGTCCATCCATGTGATGGATTGTGTCTGTATTCTTATTATTAATACTGATTTTTATCACAGCAGCGATAAATAAAAGGAGACCAGAAAAAAATTCTTTTATTTCAATGTTTTAGCATTTATTTTCTTTTATATTGTTTAGCTTAAATTCTTTAGTAAATACGCTTATAGTAAGTATATAATATATATTTTATTAAGTATTTAGTAAATAGGCTTGGTCGCCGGGGGACCCCAAAAGACGAGGTTCAGGGCCACTCTGTGCAAAATGAGCTACACAGTGGAGGTAAGTATGATATGTTTGTTATTTAAAAAAAAAAAAAACCCTTACAATCACTTTAACTGGCTTTTGAAGTGAATATTCACAATTATTGTGTGAACATTCTCAAATTCTTTGGTAAATCAGCCTCAATATAACAAAGTTGCATGACTTCATGACTAAATTTTTTGGCAGAAAATCTTAGGGCAGATGTAATTATCTAAAAAAAATGGCAGCAACCTAATGTATTTTTGTATTGGGGAGCTGATTTACTAAAACATGGAGAGAGCAAAATCTGGTGCAACTCTACATAGAAACCAATCAGCTTCCAGTTTTTTCGTCAGAGCTTAATTGAACAAGCTGAAATTAGAAGCAGATTGGCTACCATGCACTGCTGCACCAGATTTTGCACTCTCCAATTTTAGTAACTCTACCCCTAAGGGACAACTCCAGGGAGAATAAAAATCCTCTCTTGCACTGGGGCTGCCCTTGCTTAGGAAAAGAAGCTTTACTTACCCAATTCTCCACTCCCCTTGCAGACAGCGCTCCCTTATGCTCCAGTGATGGACTCGGCAGCTTCATGTCCAATGCAGGTTTATGGGCACTGCTTTGGTCTTGTGATGTCAGAGACATGACTGACCACAAGAACATAGCGGAGAGGCAACAAAGACCTCTGTACTAGCTTTCTCTTTGAAAGCTGAAATAAGTGCCAGTGGACTGTGTTCACCGGCACCCTTGCAATCCATTGAAAACTACAAGCAATTTGCCAAGGTGGCAGATAGGAGTTTTAGTGTCTTTATTCACAGTTCACTGTAAATGAATGACATGGCTCTGCGGGCAGAGCCATGCACAGCCACACTAATATGACAGCAGGTGTGGGGAAGGGGAACCCCTGCCCCCTGGGAGTATATTTGGGGGTGAGGTGGGGAGGTGCTGGATCATGTTATATGTTAATCCCTAAATATGGGTGTAATGTTTAACATGCTCCAAAAGTGGACTGTAGACCTCATACTCTTTAAAATAAGACATAAAAATACAGCAAAAACAGATAAGTGAAAATGTCGAACTCAGAAGTACCTTCATCTGGGCTTCCTGGGCCTTGTTTTCAGAAACAAGCCAACAGACATCCTGGCATTGGTTTCACTTGTGCTTCAGGCTCTCAGGTTCCTCCTATCAAGCCTCTCACCAGTCATAATAGGACTTTTTCTTAAAGCATAGAAAAGCATTCAGAGATCTAGATTCTGTTTCATCTATGTAACATGGTGTTAATACCAGTAATGAGTTAGATCTAGTATCCAAGGAATGATGTTGACCCTATTTGTATGTCTTTTGTTCCCTGTGCTTGAATAGATGTCATTTGCGTCCCTCCTACAGTTAAAAAAGCATATACTTGGAGCTTGTATATATGACCTCTTAGGCCCCTTTCACACAGGGTGGATCCGCTCAGCGGAGTCCGCCAGCTCAGTTGGAAATGGCTTTGTTGATCTCCGCTGAGCCAGGGGATAACAGGTCCGTCTCTGCCCATTGAGTGGGGAGAGCAGACAAAAATGGACAGCATGTCCGTTTTCATCAGATCTCATCCAATCCGATCCGCCAAGACGTCTGTCTTGAGCTGATCGGATGGCAGACGGGTGTAAGCAGACACATCTCCGCTGACATCTGCCTGCCCATAGGAATCAATGGATGTCCCACTCAAATCGCCTGAAAAACGAACAGGCGGATCCAAACGGGCTTATCGTGTGAAAGGGGCCTTAGGGAACAAAAAATGGTGTGAATAGGCCAATATTTTTATCAATACATTATATGTTTTAGTACATGAAATGAATAAATGAATAAATGAATATGGTAAATACTAAAGCATACAGTGTTGCTTGTAAAAAGGGTAAAATAGGTTTTAGTGTATCTGATACACTTTTGAAGCACACATTAGTTTGCGTTATTTTTGTTTGAAGGTTTGTCCCTTGATAGTGGTCTTTCTGCTAACTGCAAACTGTACAACCGGTGTGTATTTTTTTCTCTTGCAGTCAATAAACTCGGATCATTCAGTGGTTAGGAATTTATTGCTCTATTTTAAAGAAAACCAAAGCGTCTTCAAAATCTATAGCACTGACTTAGCAACATTGTAAGTCATATAACATTTGAAAAACAATGTCAAACCATTCATGTTTATTTTCTTCACTTCTCGAAGTATATTGACACATTATATGAAGATTATTTATCTTCATGACAGGAAGATAAGAACATTTAATAAACTGAGTCAAATCTCCCATTTCTAATTCGAGTGTAGCTTGACTGTGTGATTTGCAAAGCCTAAAAACATCTGTGACTTTGTCAGAAAGTATGAGGTTTATTATAACTGGTTGATGATTTACTGCTGTGGATAGCTGTCTCCTTCACACAATCTGCTAGCACAGTGAATCTTAGAATGACAGCTGCCAATAGAAAGTGACACAAGTGATCTAGAACACAGATCAGCAATGTACTGTGCTGACTGCAAAAAAAAAAAAAACCCTTTTTATCTACACAGATCGTTATGACTTTGTAGACTTTCAGCTACAATCTAAGAGAAAACCAGTATATTTGTATAACATATAGATGCATCTCCAGTAAGAATACATTTTGAGACATTATTTTTTATTTTTAAGTAATTTTAATATGATTTTATCACCGTAAAATGCTTGCTCATCCACAGTTATTACTGTATTAAAGCCTAAAGTGGTTGAAAACCCTTACATATACCCAGCAAAGTGACTAGCCTCACTGTGATACACAGAGATGAAACAAATCCACCTACGTAATTGTCATTCAAATTGCAACGGCACTGAAAGCTGAAAATTGGCCCGTGCAGGAAGGGGGGTGAAACTGGGCAGTATGGAAGTAGTTAAAATTCTATCTAACTTTTTGCCCATCTTATCTCCCAACAGAGCTGTACCCTTTCCAATTTGGCACAGACAAGCCCTGCTAAAGAGCTGGAAAGCAACCAAAAAGTCAGTCCAGTTCATCATGGACCCAAATCCCTCCTTCTGTCACCAGCTCCTTAGCCACTTGTTAAGTTCCCTAATCTCCTGCTGCTTCTCTGGTGTGGCTCAAGGTGTCTCCGATTTCCCAACCCCACCCAACAATCTTTCCAGCCAATCTGTGGTGTGCTGAACCTGAGCACCCAGCAAACAACATAATGTTCGTCGATCATGGTCTTTGTGACAGATTGCCTTATCTGTTCTTCTAATAATTGAGTACCCTACCACCAATATCTGTCTATCCATTCCTTTAACCTTGCCCCCATCCTCACCAGACAAGCTGTTCCTCTGGCAGCTACGGGAGTCACTCTACTGCAGCAATGCCACTCCTTGACTAATACACCCAACATCACGCAACCTGGAATATGTATTGTGATGTGGCAGCTCAAGACTGCCCCATCTAATTACCCTGCTCTGGTGCCTGTACCTCCAAATCTCCACCCTCCTCTGTACCTGATGAGTACGGTCCTTACTTCCTTTCAAGTTGATGATGATTTACAGTGTTGCCAGCTGCTTCCTTGGATTCGGGAAGAAGGATGTTGTTTGCACAGATTTCATGTCTAAGGTTTACCTAAGTTTAGGTTTTTTGTTTGTTTTTTTTTTGTTTCTTTTAACCAGCACAGGGGACAGTACTTACATCCAATAAGAAGCATCCCTTGTGCTGTTGGCTGGCTTCTTTGTTAAAATCTGAAGTCCTTTTGCCCTGCGGCACCAGAAGATTACAGCTGCATTGAATGGAGGGTGCAGAGAATTTTGGATTTCAACTAAGAGGCCAGCCAGCAGCACAAGGAACACTTTACTGTCCCTTTTGCTGATGTAAAAAAAATGTAACAATACTTTACATATGGCTTTACATATGGAGAGTTAAAACATAGCTAGAGAAAGCTATGCTTGGTTTAGTACCATTAAAGTACAATTAAATAAATTGCCATTGGGTAGAGTTTTTTTTTATTTAGTATACAGTGCCCTTGAGTCGTGATGCATGCTCAGTGCTTTTTACTCATTCCTGGCATGTGTAACATGTTGGTCAGCCAAAAAAATTTTGGAAAAGGTACGGATAAGCTAAAAAAATAAACCTTATTATCCATAATAATGATTGCACACAAAGGGAAGTAACAATAGAAGAATAATAAGTACTCCCTTGTAATAAAAATGCATGCCACATGTTTAAAAATATTTTTTTAGAGTTAAAAAAAAAAGTGTTTTGTTTCAGATAGACTAGTTATGTTACTACATTTTTTTTTTTTTTTTTTGGAATTTGTTATATTTAATTTGGCTTATTAATTTTCTAACGAATTCCACATTTTTGGAATGATTCAGTCAAAATATTATCGACCAATTAAAATTCTGTGTGAAGAATAGCTAGTTGTTAAGGAGTGGGGAAGGAAGGCCATCAGTGCCGTCTCATCAGTGCCCATTAGTGCTGCCTATCAGTGCCCATCAGTGTAGCCTATCAGTGCCCATTAGTGCAGCCTATAAGGGCTTCCTCATTAGTGCCACCTATCAGTGCTGCCTATCAGTATCCATCAGTGCCACCTGCCAGTGCCCTTCAGTACTGCCTATTAGTGCCCATCAGTACTCCCTTTCAGTGCCCATCAGGGCTGCATACCAATGCAGCCTCATCAGTGCCGCCTAACAGTGCCCATAAGTTCTTCCAATCAGTGCCCATTAGTGCTGCCTATCAGTGCCCATCAGTGCAGCCTCATTAGCACACATCAATGAAGGATAAGAATTACCTGTTTGCAAAATTTTATAATTGAAACTAAGAAAAACTTTTTTTTTCAAATTTTTGATCATTTATCGTTAGTCTAGCAAAAAATAAAAAAAAAGTGCTGATTAAATACCACCAAAAGAAAGCTCTATTTGTGTGAAAAAAATGCTAAAAATTTCATATGGATATAGTGCTGCATAACCACACAATTCATTCAAATTTTGACAGCGCTGAAAGCTTAAAATTGGCCTGGGCAGGAAAAATTTGTCGGAAAATTTGAGAACCTGCTAGCCAACATTTGTTGGTGGAAAGTCCGACAACAAATGTTCGATGGAGCATACACACGGTCGGACTTTCCGCCAACAAGCTCACATGAAACATTTGTTGTCGGAAAATCCAATCGTGTGTACGGGGCATAAATGTGAACAAAATCTAGTGCAAATGTACCTGAACCTCCATAAAATAAATCCATTAATACCACCTTGTCTCAAGCTATGCTGGCACAGGAATAACAAAATAATCAGCAGTGATTTTGCCATTGCCAGGCACCAGCAACCCTTAGATCAGCCTTCCTCCTGCTTATAGACAGGATCACTATAGGCTCATAAACTGCTCCAATGACCCCCCCAGCACATACGCTGTACTGGCCACTCAGCAAGAGGCATTAAATAATAAATGTGACTAAAAACAAACACATCCAGGGCATACCATGGGGATAAAAGGCAAAATTAACAAAGGGGTAGGAAAAAGTGAAGAAGTCCGAAATCCAATATGAACAGACATAATAATACATAATACCTAGGAAAATATGTCCTATCTTTAGCTCGGACGCATGCAATCCATAAATCATTAATATCCTATATTGCTCTAATCCTCTTAAATCATATGCTACTCTTCTAATCAGACAAGCAATCAACATGGATAAAGGAAAAAAAGACTAGCCACAAGCTACTCAAGGTATTGATCATCAGTCATCAGAAAAGCATATCTATGTAAATGCTGTGTCTGGGCATTTGGGGAACACATTATACAGTCATATACAGTTATATAAGCTTAATAGACATTTGTCTCAGTTGCAATTCCTATTTTTTTGGGGGGGGGGGGAGGGGGGTTCACCGTTTCTATAATCATGGCTCTCAGTTCCTGAACCTGATGGTTATTTGAAGCAAAATGTACCACAACTGGTGTGTTGTTTTCCCTTACTTTTGCTTTTTATGGCCATTTTTAAATCACTGCAGTGCTTCCGATATTTTTATGCTTGGCAGTGCATACCCTAAAAAGTGAAAAGACAACTTACTCACCTCAGGGTCATTCGTATACAATATGTTCTGACCCTGTTGATTTCCAATAGCAGTTGTTACAAGCCCCCTGATGAGAAGAACCATTTGAATGGCAGTGAGTTTTTTGGTTAACAAACACTTTTAGTAGCTTCTTCTTATCCTAAAAGATATTTTTAAATGCAAGTGCTTTCATATATTTAATGTTGATACCGACACTATTGTGCCATCTCTGAGTAAACAGATATCTTCTCAGAGTGCATGCCGATATAGATAATTAGTATAGCTTGAGAGGTTCAGTCTGCTAGACTTCAGCAGGTGGCCACCTCCAAATCATCAGCTTGAAATCTCTCCATGAAATGTATTTGTCTGTCTCCGAGGTGCTATAGAGCTGCAGATGGCTCTATAAAAGATCTGTCCCTGAGATAAGCACCCTGTCATTCATAGGTAACAGTACAGGAAACAATGAGAATACAAACTGTTATGCCCCGTACACACGGTCGGATTTTCCGACGGAAAATGTGTGATAGGACCTTGTTGTCAGAAATTCCGACCGTGTGTAGGCTCCATCACACATTTTCCATCGGATTTTCCGACACACAAAGTTTGAGAGCAGGCTATAACATTTTCCGACAACAAAATCCGTTGTCGGAATTTCCGATCGTGTGTACACAAATCCGACGCACAAAGTGCCACGCATGCTCAGAATAAATAAAGAGATGAAAGCTCTTGGCCACTGCCCCGTTTATAGTCCCGACGTACTTGTTTTACGTCACCGCGTTCAGAATGATCGGATTTTCCGACAACTTTGTGTGACTGTGTGTATGCAAGACAAGTTTGAGCCAACATCCGTCTGAAAAAATCCTAGGATTTTGTTGTCGGAATGTCCGATCAATGTCCGACCATGTGTACAGGGCATAATTCTACATCAGTCCTTCCACACCTAATCATGGTAAATTAGATTAGATTAAATATTTATTTATTTATTTATTTCAGGTACTTATATAGCACCGTCAATTTACGCAGCGATTTACATATACATTGTACATTCACATCAGTTCCTACCCTGAAGGAGCTTACAACCTAAGGTCCCTAACACACATACATATACTAGGGCCAATTTTAGACAGGATCCGATTAACCTACCAGCATGTCTTTAGAGCAGTGGTCATCAACCCTATCCTCTAGGCCCACTAACAGGCCAGGTTTGCAAGATAACTGAAATACATCACAGGTGATATCATTTGCTGCTCAGTGATTGCAGTATTCTAGTCTGCATCTCCCCAAAGATAATACATAAAACCTGGTCTGTTAGTGGGTCCTGAGGACAGGGTTGATGACCACTACTTTAGAGTATACATCAAACCTAAGTCACTTAAAAAAGTGGAGGATATTACGAATACAAATGGAATAGTTTTGTTATAATGATCATAAATTATAAATATAAAGTCATAAAAAAATTTAGAAATAAATAAATAATGGAATGTGTGGACAGAATGTTCAAAATATCCAAGTCCATTTACTCAAAGATAACCAAAGGATTAGAACATTTGGCGGGAGCCCTGAGCACTTGTAGAAAGGACACCCTGATTCACCACCAGCCTACAACTTCTGTAAAATAATATTTCAATAACTGTTTATATGGATACCACTTATCCATAAAATAGGGCATCGACTGAATAGTTCCACCTGGTCTTTAAAATGTCAGATTTTGTCGCCTGTTTAAACAATGTCCACACTAAAATATTTTTTTTCAATTAAATACATTTAAAAAATGCATTTTATGCATTTTATGTTTAAATAATAGATATTTTCAGAAATATGAATTGAATGAATAGCGATAAGCAATGTTGTACATTTTCATTAGGCTTTAGTGGTAATAAGGAAGCAGATGACAACTGTGCACCCATCCCCCTCAAAAAACAAAAGCTTTTAATGTAGTCCTGCTTTTTTCTTCCAACTGGGATACTTAAACCTTTACAGCTTTACAGTCATCAGCTGCTGCTGAAAACCCCCAGTAGTATGCAGAGTGTTTGTGAATGCAATAATTGTCTTTATTGATCCATACATTAAGAAATTGAATTGGATGATGCGGAGACATTGAAACAAGTGACAAAAAAAAAAGGTTATTTTACTGCAAAGCTGTAAAAGAACAATAATGCCACCGTATTGTTATACCTTCTGTGCTTGTTGATTTTTAACCAACACATGACATAAATATTAGAGGAATGCAAGTTCATGAGAAATAATGAGGGCCAACACTAGAGAGACACGGCATTGCCACTATCAAGCCAGGAACCTGCAGATTCTACACTAGGCATGACAAAAATAAAAAGTCCTAATTTTCCTAAAATTTCTGAAAAAAACATCTTGCATTATTGCATTAATGTCACTGGGGAAAACAAAATATAGGTGGTTTTGGTGGGGTTTAAAAAATGCAAAGGGCTAATAAAAAGAATATCAATAGAAATAAACACAACGACTCTAAATTCAGTAAAACCGAAACCTGTATATAAAGAAAAAAGTTGATTTTTTATAATTTTTAGCATAAGCGAGATTGAGAGTTTCTACTTCAGCAACATTTGACTGATAGAAAACTTTGCAATTTCGCCAAAATGTATTTTTTAATCCCTATTCTAGAACAAGAACATAATCAATCAGGTCAGTATACTCACTGAAGTGTATAGGGAAAGTACATGCTTCTGCTGGATTATTGTCACACTCAAAATTTGCATATATTTCACTGTTATTACAATATATAAATATTAACGCTATAACATAAATGAAATCTTTAGCATCTTTCCTGCATACAATAAAACCTTTGTTTTAAGCATTAAAAGTCATACATTTAAAGATATTAAAAAGAAAAATAAATTACAATTTTGCATATCAAATGTTTTCAGCCTTAAATGCTTAATATTCTGTGAGTTTACTTGGGAATGATTTATTTTCCCTGCCTTCTTTAGCTCTGCCTAATTTATCTGGGGATCAGTGTTGTAGATAGAAAAGACCCTGAGGTCTGACAGTGCTACCCTATCAGTTGCCTGAACTTGTGTTGAAAATACATGATGTCTTCCAGCACCTCGGTAACCATAACAGTATCAGAGACTCTGGGGGTTATTTACTAAAGGAAAATCCGCTTTGCACTGCAAGTGCACTTGGAAGTGCAGTCGCTGTAGATCTGGGAGGGACACGCAAGGAAAATGAAAAACAGCATTTTAGCTTGCACATGATTGGATAACAAAATCAGCAGAGCTTCCACTCATTTCAGATCTACCCCTCAGATTTAGAGCGACTGCACTTCCAAGTGCACTTTCAGTGCAAAGTGGATTTGCCTTTCGTAAATAACCCCCCATGTGTAATTCTTTTTACATTCCTTTTAAATGATATTTGAAAGCTTAAATTGTAAAACAACCCATTCAGTTTAAAATAGAAATGAAAGGCAAAACATTTGTGTCTATATAAATAGCTTTTTTTTTTTTTTTTTTTTTTTTACAAGTGATCACATAATGAGGTGTGTGTGAAGAAACAGCAGTAGATTGATCTTCCTATGTTTATGACTGTGCAGGATGGGTATGTCAGCACAAGTGTGACCTTTGGAGGACAGGCAGGCTGTTCCCCCAGCTCATACAAAAGCTAACCATGCTGAGATGGATGATCTTCCATGCCTAGCATGGTCAGTTTAAAATAGGAAGGCAGGGGGCTGACAGGAACACCAGGTATTTGACACAAGGGAAGCAATACAAAGAGAACAGGATACTTTTTTACATGGTACACAAATCAGGAATATGAATTTTTGGGGTAACATATTCTTTAAGTATATGGCTCTGTTATGTTATGCTGCAGTGAACACACAGGAAATAGTATATGTTATTAGCATGAGGCGGGGCTTTAGGTGAAACACCAGCTATGAGTGTTCAGGTCACCTCTAACTCCCACAGCATAGAGTTACAGTCAGGTCCATAAATATTGGGACATCGACACAATTTGAATCTTTTTGACTCTATACACCACCACAATATATTTGAAATGAAACGAACAAGATGTCCTTTAACTGCAGACTTTCAGCTTTAATTTGAGGGTATTTACATCCAAATATGGTGATCGATGTAGGAATTACAACAGTTTGTATTTGTGCCTCCCACTTTTTAAGGGACCAAAAGTAATGGGACAATTGGCTGATCAGCTGTTCCATAGTCAGGTGTGTGCTATTCCCTCATTATCCCATTTACAAGGAGCTGATAAAAGGCCCAGAGCTCATTTCAAGTGTGCTATTTGCATTTGGAAACTGTTGCTGTCAACTCTCAATATGAGATCCAAAGAGCTGTCACTGTCAGTGAAGCAAGCCATCATTAGGCTGAAAAAACAAAACAAACCCATTAGAGAGATAGCAAAAACATTAGGTGTGGCCAAATGTTTGGAACATCCTTAAAAAGAAAGAACGCACCGGTGAGCTCAGCAACACCAAAAGACCCGGAAGACCACAGAAAACAACTGTGGTGGATGACCGAAGAATTCTTTCCCTGGTAAAGAAAACACCCTTCACAACAGTTGGCCAGATCAAAAACACTCTCCAGAAGGTAGGTGTATGTGTGTCAAAGTCAACAATCAAGAGAAGACTTTGCTTTGAGTGAATACAGAGGGTTCACCACAAGATGTAAACCATTGGTGAGCCTCAAAAATAGGAAGGCCAGATTAGAGTTTGCCAAACAACATCTAAAAAAGCCTTCACAGTTCTGGAACAACATCCTATGGACAGATGAGACCAAGATCAACTTGTACCAGAGTGATGGGAAGAGAAGAGTATGGAGAAGGAAAGGAACTGCTCATGATCCAAAGCATACCACCTCATTAGTGAAGCATGGGGGTGGTAGTGTCATGGCGTGGGCATATATGGCTGCCAATGGAACTGGTTCTCTTGTATTTATTGATGATGTGACTGCTGACAAAAGCAGCTGGATGAATTCTGAAGTGTTTCGGGCAATATTATCTGCTCATATTCAGCAAAATGCTTTAGAACTCATTGGACGCGCGTCACAGTGCAGATGGACAATGACCCGAAACATACTGTGAAAGCAACCAAAGAGTTTTTTAAGGGAAAGAAGTGGAATGTTATGCAATGGCCAAGTCAATCACCTGACCTGAATCCGAATGAGCATGCATTTCACTTGCTGAAGACAAAACTGAAGGGAAAATGCTCCAAGAACAAGCAGGAACTGAAGACAGTTGCAGTAGAGGCCTGGCAGAGCATCACCAGGAATGAAACCCAGCGTCTGGTGATGTCTACGCATTCCAGACTTCAAGCTGTAATTGACTGCAAAGGATTTGCAACCAAGTATTAAAAAGTGAAAGTTTGATGGATGATTGTTAATCTGTCCCATTATTTTGGTCCCTTAAACAGTGGGAGGCACATATACAAACTGTTGTAATTCCTACACCGTTCACCTGATTTGGATGTAAATACCCTCAAATTAAAGCTGAAAGTCTGCAGTTAAAGCAGATCTTGTTTGTTTCATTTCAAATCCATTGTGGTGGTATATAGAGCCAAAAAGATTAGATCCAACAGGGGGGTGCGGATTGGGCGGTCCACCTTGGGAGCCACACATTGAAGGGTGTCAGGCCGCCCGCCCTGTCTCTCCTGGCCCTGGGACAGCACTACCTGCACAGTCTTAAGTTTGGAAAAAAGCATTTGCCAGCCCCTTCTCCTACACTGCTTCACCTGTGTCACTGTCATTGTAAAACAAAGCTTCTAAATACCTCAATAGCTCTGTTTTTTTCTGGCTGCTCTCCTCCTCCCGCTCCACCTCCTCCTCTGAATGTAGCTTTAGATAGGAGGAGGAGAGCGGTCACATGACCATCCATGAAACATTAGAGGAGAGCAGTCATGTGACTGGGTCAGTGAAAGAACGGCGCTAATTTAGGTATTTTGAAGCTCATTTTACTATGACAATGACACAGGAGGAGCAGTGTTGAAGGGGCTGGCAGTGATTTTTTCTTAACTGTAGAGTATGCTGGCAGTGCTGTCCCAGAAGTCTGGGGGTCTCCTGTTAGTTCAAGGGGGCTGTGTATTGTGCAGAGGTGGGGGGCTGTGTAATTTGAAGAGGTGGGGGGCTGTGTAATGTGCAGAGCTGGGGGGCTGTGTACTGTACAGAGGTGGGGGGTTGTGTATTGTGCAGAGGTGGGGTTTCTGTGTAATGTGCAAAGGTGGGGGGCTGTGTAATGTGCAGAGGTGGGGGGCTGTGTAATGTGCAGAGGTGTAGGGCTTTGTATTGTGCAGAGGTGGGGGACTGTGTATTGTGCAGAGGTGGGGGGCTGTGTAATGTGCAGAGGTGGTGGGGCTGTGTAATGTGCAGAGGTGTGGGGCTGTGTATTGTGCAGAGGTGGGGGACTGTGTATTGTGCAGAGGTGGGGGGCTGTGTAATGTGCAGAGGTGGTGGGGCTGTGTAATGTGCAGAGGTGTGGGGCTGTGTATTGTGCAGAGATAGGGGACTCTGTATGGTGCAGAGGTGGGGCTGTGTAATGTGCAGAGCTGGGGGGCTGTGTACTGTACAGAGGTGGGGGGCTGTGTACTGTACAGAGGTGGGGGGTTGTGTATTGTACAGAGGTGGGGGTCTGTGTAATGTGCAAAGGTGGGGGGCTGTGTAATGTGCAGAGGTGGGGGGCTGTGTAATGTGCAGAGGTGTGGGGCTGTGTATTGTGCAGAGGTGGGGGACTGTGTATTGTGCAGAGGTGGGGGGCTGTGTAATGTGCAGAGGTGGTGGGGCTGTGTAATGTGCAGAGGTGGGGGCTGTGAAAACATTTTTTCCTTAAACTTCCCTCTTAAAATTGGGGTGTGTGTTATACGCCGATAAATACTGTATATCACTTTTTTACAGTATATTTTCCATACATATGTTGCAGTACAGGCAGTCCCTCGGGTACAAACAAGATAGGTTTGGTCTTAAGTTGAATTTGTATGTAAGTTGGATCAGGTACATTTTTTAAGTGTAACTACAGCCATTTTTATTTTTTTTGGATAGCATAGGGTAGGGTTAATACCCCTGTAATGTTTGTTTTGCTCCCTGTGCCCCTGTTCAGAAGATTTAACTTCACTTTCTGTCACTTTCTTCATTTTGTTGGTTTTATTTATGAAGTTCACCTATGATCATTGTTGAGGACTCATCTCACTGCTAAGATTGCGATCAGCCAGCTCTCTCCTCCTCTCCTCCTCCCCTCCAGACTAACATCAGGAGAGGAATCTCAGCTCCGCCTGCTGCATCTCTCAGAGGAGGAAAGGAGAAAGCTGGCCAGTCACGCAATCTCGGCAGTGAAATGAGGTATTTGCAGCATTTATTTTTATAAATCACACACAGAGGGGGATACTACAATAGGAGGCAGTGCTGATGGTGTATACAGGTTAGAGTGACTTAACAACCACTTTAAGATGTCACAATGTGCACAATTCAGGATGCCTCTTGCAGCCTGAATTGTTTAACATATAAATGCCAATTGTTAAGCCACTCATGTAGAAAATGCATCTAGGTAACCTTGTTTAAGTATTTCCAACACTAACTGAATTCAGCATATCGTTGGTGACACATTCAATTGCACTTAATTCTAGAAAAAGTATGAATTTCATTTATTCCAGCAGTCATTTTAAAAAATACCAAAGCCAGTAATAACAGTAACCATTTGGGAGATAGGGTAGTCCATTTAGCAAAGTCACTTAGCAGAACCAAACAAAGACCCCATCATAATACTTTAACATGAAAATATCCAAATGTTGTTAGAGTATGGACCCTGTAAAAAATCAAATGCTATACAGTATGTGAACTATTTTATTTGTTAATTCTAAGTTTAGTTGTCTCCAGTCCCTTGCTTCTAATTTGGACCTAAAGATTAAATATGTAATGGAGGGAGTTATGGCATCAGAAAATGGCAGGGAAGAACGCTTGCACATAGGGATGAGCCGAACACCCCCCGGTTCGGTTCGCACCAGAACCCGCGAACGGACCGCAAGTTCGCACGAACGTTAGAACCCCATTGACGTCTATGGGACTCGAACGTTCGAAATCAAAAGTGCTCATTTTAAAGGCTAATTTGCATGGTATTGTCCTAAAAAGGGTTTGGGGACCCGGGTCCTACCCCAGGGGACATGTATCAATGCAAAAAAAACTTTTAAAAACGGCCGTTTTTTCGGGAGCAGTGATTTTAATGATGCTTAAAGTAAAAAAAAAAAAAGTGAAATATTCCTTTAAATATCGTACCTGGGGGGTGTCTATAGTATGCCTGTAAAGTGACGCGTGTTTCCCATGTTTAGAACAGTCCCTGCACCAAATGTCATTTTTAAAGGAAAAAATCTCATTTAAAACTGCTTGCGGGTTTAATGTCATGTCGGGTCATGGCAATATGGATGAAAATCAGTGAGACAAACGGCATGGGTACCCCCCAGTCCATTACCAGGCCCTTTGGGTCTTGTATGGATATTAAGGGGAACCCCGCACCCAAATTAAAATAAGGAAAGGTCCCTATATACTCTGAACAGCAGTATTCAGGCGGTGCAAACAAGACAGGGACTGTAGGTTTGTTGTTAAGTAGAATCTGTTTGTAATTTTGAACATTTTTAATGTGTTTAGCTCCAGCCAAAAAATCTTTTCTAAGCTTTTTGGAAAACATAGGGAAGGGTTATCACCCCTGTGACATTTGTTTTGCGTCTTTCCTCCTGTTCAGAAGATTTCACCTCACTTTTTTGTCCCAATGAAAAATGTTTTTGGAAAATTTGGGTTTTTTTGTGGAACAAGGATTGGAAAGCATCAGTGGAAAGGAGAAATTGTTTTCCCATATTAACTCTTACAGGAGAGAATTTCCCTTCCTTAGGGGTAGATTTCATCTCACTTCCTGTTGTCTCCTTCCGTTTGCAAGTAGGAGTCGTTTGTAAGTTAGATGTTTGAAAGTAGGGTCCTGCCCTATATACTCAGCAGAAATTTGGGCCTTAGGTGTTGCTGTGGCCAAAACACTAAGCCCTCACAGGGCCCTGCTGTGAAATATTAGATCAAGAATTGTAATTACATGCCCCTGTTGAACAGGAGCTGAAAAATTAGGCCTTAGGCACTGGTGCTGGTGCCACAACACTGCAACCCCTCACAGACACTCTAGTTGGAACGCAGGAACGAGCCCTGCTGCAAAGTATTGCATCAAAAATTGTAATTACACGCCCCTGTTAGACAGGGGCAGAAAAATTGGGTCTTAGGCACTGGTGCTGGTGCCACAACACTGCAACCCCTCACAGACACTCTAGTTGAAACGCAGGAACAAGCCCTGCTGCAAAGTATTGCATCAAAAATTGTAATTACACGCCCCTGTTAGACAGGGGCTGAAAAATTGGGTCTTAGGCACTGGTGCTGGTGCCACAACACTGCAACCCCTCACAGACACTCTAGTTGGAATGCAGGAACGAGCCCTGCTGCAAAGTATTACATCAAAAATTGTAATTACACGCCCCTGTTAAACAGGGGCTGAAAAATTGTGCCTTAGGCACTGGTGGTGGCGCCCAGAACCAAAAATGTTCTTACAAGCTATCAGCGTGATGATTGAGGAGGAAGAGGATAATTACTCAGGGATAGTCACTCAGCATCAGCATAGGCAGTCTTTGAAGGGATCTGAGATTTCAAAAAAAATTATTCGGTTACATCTGCATCAGGTGCTTGGTAGCTGGTGGTGATCCAAGACTGATTCATTTTTATGAAGGTCAGCCGATCGACCGAGTCGGTGGACAGACGCACCCTGTGATCGGTTACCACGCCTCCAGCAGCACTGAATGTGCGTTCCGAAAGAACGCTGGATGCAGGACAGGCCAGTAGCTCAATTGCATACTGTGCAAGCTCTGGCCAGTGATCCATCCTCAAGACCCAGTAACCCAGAGGATTTTCGGTGGGAAAGGTGTCCAAGTCTGATCTTGCCCCTAGGTATTCCTGCACCATGTAAAACAGACGCTGGCGATGGTTGCTGGAACCGATCATACCTTGGGGCTGCGGACCAAAAAATTGTCTGAACGCATCGGTCAGACGGCCACCTTCTCCACCGCTCCTTCTTTGACTGACCGAAGCCTCAGCAACACGTTGTCCAGAAACAGGAGTTTGTAACCTCCCAGTCTCTGGGAACGCGTTGCACAGACCTTTCTGCAAGGCCTCCCGAAGATGTTTCATCCTCTGCTCCCTCTGCGATGGCAAGATAAGGTCCGCAACCTTACCCTTGTAACGTGGATCAAGGAGGGTTGCCAGCCAGTATTGGTCCTTCTCCTTGATACCACGAATACGAGGATCCTTACGCAGGCTTTGCAGGATCAGGGAGGCCATGCAGCGTAGGTTTGCTGAGGCATTCGGTCCGGAGTCCTCTGGGTCACTAAGGACAACAACGTCCGCAGCCACCTCCTCCCAGCCACGTACAAGTCCATGTGTTCCTTGGGACTGATCCCTTAAAGACTGCTGATGCTGAGTGCCAGGCTCCACCTCCATACTGACACAATCTTCCTCCTCCTCCTCCTCCTCCTCCTCGTCCTCTTCCTGTGTGATCGGCGGGCACGCAGGAACACTGTCTGGATAAAGGGGGCCTTGAGAGCTAAGGAAGTCCTCCTCTTCCTGCCTCTGTTCTGCCTCAAGTGCCCTGTCCATTATTCCACGCAGCGTGTGCTCCAACAGGTGGACAAGGGGGACAGTGTCACTGATGCATGCACTGTCAGTGCTCACCATCCTCGTGGCCTCCTCGAATGGTGACAGGACAGTGCATGCATCCCTGATCATGGCCCACTGGCGTGGGGAAAAAAAACCAAGGTCCCCTGACCCTGTCCTGGTGCCATAGTCGCACAGGTACTCATTGATGGCCCTCTGCTGCGTGTGCAGCCGCTGCAGCATGGCCAACGTCGAGTTCCACCTGGTGGGCATGTCACAGATTAGGCGGTTCTTGGGCAGGTTAAACTCCTTTTGGAGGTCCGTCAGCCGAGCACTGGCATTATATGACCGGCGGAAATGCACACAGACTTTCCTGGCCTGCCTCAGGACATCCTGTATGCCCGGGTACCTGCCCAAGAACCGCTGCACCACCAAGTTAAGGACGTGAGCCAAACAGGGCACATGGGTCAGTTGTCCCTGTCGGAGGGCAGAGAGGAGGTTGGTGCCATTGTCGCAAACCACCATTCCTGCCTTAAGTTGGCGTGGCGTCAACCACCTCTGAACCTGCCCCTGCAGAGCTGACAGAACCTCTGCCCCAGTGTGGCTCCTGTCCCCCAAGCACACCAGCTCAAGCACCGCATGGCATCTTTTGGCCTGCGTACTTGCGTAGCCCCTTGAATGCCTACGGAGCACCGCTGGTTCCGAGGAAGAGGCCATGGAGGAAGAAGAAGAGGAGGGGGTGGAGGAGAGAGGTGTGTCACAATCAGCATTTTGGAGGCGTGGTGGCGGAACAACCTCCAACACTACTGCACCTTGTCCTGCATCCTTCCCAGCTGCCAGCAGAGTCACCCAATGCGCCGTGAAACTTAAGTAACGTCCCTGTCCATGCCTGCTGGACCATGAGTCAGCGGTAATATGCACCTTACCGCTGACCGCCCTGTCCAGCGAGGCATGGACATTGCCTTCCACATGCCGGTAGAGAGCCGGAATCGCCTTCCGTGAGAAAAAGTGGCGTTTGGGTACCTGCCACTGAGGAACCGCACATTCCACAAACTCACGGAAGGGGGCAGAGTCTACCAACTGAAAAGGCAGCAGTTGAAGTGCTAGCAATTTTGCCAAGCTAGCATTCAACCGCTGGGCATGTGGATGGCTGGGAGCAAACTTCTTTCGGCGGTGCAGCAGCTGGGGCAGGGAAATTTGCCTGGTACAATCTGACGTCGGTGTACCAAAAGCAGATTGCCCATAAGTACTTGGCTGTGACACACCTAATTCTACACCTTCATTCCTCTCACTGCAGGTCGCAGAGAGGACTGAAGGTCTAGTGGGGTTGGAAATCTCAGCTGATGAGGAGCAAGGAGAGATCGTCTTTGTTCTTTGGTGTGGGTCTTTTAGATATGCTTGCCAACGAACTGCATGGCAGGTCAACATATGTCTGGTCAAGCATGTGGTACCCAAGCGGGAGATGTTTTGGCCACGCGAGATACGCTTGAGACATATGTTGCAAATAGCAGCGGTGCGATCTGATGCACTCGTCTCAAAAAAGGCCCACACCAAAGAACTTTTTGAATAACGCGCAGAGACTGCAGCGCCCTGCACATGTGGAGCTTTGGGGTGTGATGCAGTCAATGTGCTGCCCTTAGGCTGGCCCCTGGAGGGCATCCTGCCTAGTTGGTGATGTGCCACCTCCTCCTCCTCCTCCTCCTCCTCCTCCTCTCTCCTATCAGGCACCCACGTTGAGTCAGTGACCTCATCATCCCCTCCCTCCTCATCACTGGAGCAAACCTGGCAGTATGCTGCAGCAGGGGGAGCATGACTGCCAGATTGCTGTCCTTCTTGGGCACCCCCTCTGTCCGTGCTCATGTTACTGCCTTCATTGAGCTCAGTATCATCATCAGAGCCTTCCAAACGCTGGGCATCCTCCTGGAGCATGTACCCAACACTGTGGTCAAACAGTTCGAGGGAATCCTCATGAGGACATGGTGGAGCTAGGGAAGGAGTCACTGATGACATTGAGCTGAGGGAAGAGGCCGCTGCTTTGCCAGACAAAGCACCCTGGGCATGGGTGAGAGAGGATGAGGAGGATGAGGACGGCTTGGTCATCCACTCGACCAAGTCTTCCGCATGTTGCGGCTCAACACGGCCAGCTGCCGAAAAAAAGGCCAAGCGTGTCCCATGGCCACGTGCTGATGAGGATGCACCGTCTCCACGACCAGCACTAGACACAGAGCCTGCTTGCCCTCTCTTATTGGCTTGTGACTGTCTGCCTCTCCTTCTTGGCCTTCCAGACATACTAATGGCCTGTAGCTGCACTAAGCTGGGATAGAACACCTGTAATTTTCTTCAGGTAGCTTTATATACTGTAACCAGACAAGCCTGCCTGTCAGTAGGAAGATAACAGGAACGGATCTAGCTGAACACTGTGAGCAGGACGTACTGCACTAAATGTATATAGCAGGAACGGATCTAGCTGAACACTGTGAGCAGGACGCACTGCACTGAATGTAAATACCAGGAACGGATCTAGCTGAACACTGTGAGCAGGACGCACTGCACTGAATGTAAATAGCAAGAACGGATCTAGCTGAACACTGTGAGCAGGACGCACTGCACTGAATGTAAATAGTCTAGCTGCCTGACCGTGGTACTAATAGGATCAAAAAGAACACCTGTAATTTTCTTAAGGTAGCTTTATATACTGTAACCAGACAAGCCTGCCTGTCAGTAGGAAGATAACAGGAACGGATCTAGCTGAACACTGTGAGCAGGACACACTGTACTAAATGTAAATAGTCTAGCTGCCTGACCGTGGTACTAATAGGATCAAAAAGAACACCTGTAATTTTCTTCAGGTAGCTTTATATACTGTAACCAGACAAGCCTGCCTGTCAGTAGGAAGATAACAGGAACGGATCTAGCTGAACACTGTGAGCAGGACGTACTGCACTAAATGTATATAGCAGGAACGGATCTAGCTGAACACTGTGAGCAGGACGCACTGCACTGAATGTAAATAGCAGGAACGGATCTAGCTGAACACTGTGAGCAGGACGCACTGCACTAAATGTAAATAGCAGGAACGGATCTAGCTGAACACTGTGAGCAGGACGCACTGCACTGAATGTAAATAGCAGGAACGGATCTAGCTGAACACTGTGAGCAGGACGCACTGCACTGAATGTAAATAGCAGGAACGGATCTAGCTGAACACTGTGAGCAGGACGCACTGCACTGAATGTAAATAGTCTAGCTGCCTGACCGTGGTACTAATAGGATCAAAAAGAACACCTGTAATTTTCTTAAGGTAGCTTTATATACTGTAACCAGACAAGCCTGCCTGTCAGTAGGAAGATAACAGGAACGGATCTAGCTGAACACTGTGAGCAGGACACACTGTACTAAATGTAAATAGTCTAGCTGCCTGACCGTGGTACTAATAGGATCAAAAAGAACACCTGTAATTTTCTTCAGGTAGCTTTATATACTGTAACCAGACAAGCCTGCCTGTCAGTAGGAAGATAACAGGAACGGATCTAGCTGAACACTGTGAGCAGGACACACTGTACTAAATGTAAATAGTCTAGCTGCCTGACCGTGGTACTAATAGGATCAAAAAGAACACCTGTAATTTTCTTAAGGTAGCTTTATATACTGTAACCAGACAAGCCTGCCTGTCAGTAGGAAGATAACAGGAACGGATCTAGCTGAACACTGTGAGCAGGACGTACTGCACTAAATGTATATAGCAGGAACGGATCTAGCTGAACACTGTGAGCAGGACGCACTGCACTGAATGTAAATAGCAGGAACGAATCTAGCTGAACACTGTGAGCAGGACGCACTGCACTGAATGTAAATAGCAGGAACGGATCTAGCTGAACACTGTGAGCAGGACGCACTGCACTGAATGTAAATAGCAGGAACGGATCTAGCTGAACACTGTGAGCAGGACGCACTGCACTGAATGTAAATAGCAGGAACGGATCTAGCTGAACACTGTGAGCAGGACGCACTGCACTGAATGTAAATAGCAGGAACGGATCTAGCTGAACACTGTGAGCAGGACGCACTGCACTGAATGTAAATAGCAGGAACGGATCTAGCTGAACACTGTGAGCAGGACGCACTGCACTGAATGTAAACAGCAGGAACGGATGTAGCTAAACACTGTGAGCAGGACGCACTGCACTGAATGTAAATAGCAGGAACGGATCTAGCTGAACACTGTGAGCAGGACGCACTGCACTGAATGTAAATAGCAGGAACGGATGTAGCTGAACACTGTGAGCAGGACGCACTGCACTAAATGTAAATACCAGGAACGGATCTAGCTGAACACTGTGAGCAGGACGCACTGCACTGAATGTAAATAGCAGGAACGGATCTAGCTGAACACTGTGAGCAGGACGCACTGCACTAAATGTAAATACCAGGAACGGATCTAGCTGAACACTGTGAGCAGGACGCACTGCACTGAATGTAAATAGCAGGAACGGATCTAGCTGAACACTGTGAGCAGGACGCACTGCACTGAATGTAAATAGCAGGAACGGATCTAGCTGAACACTGTGAGCAGGACGCACTGCACTGAATGTAAATAGCAGGAACGGATCTAGCTGAACACTGTGAGCAGGACGCACTGCACTGAATGTAAATAGCAGGAACGGATCTAGCTGAACACTGTGAGCAGGACGCACTGCACTGAATGTAAATAGCAGGAACGGATCTAGCTGAACACTGTGAGCAGGACGCACTGCACTGAATGTAAATAGCAGGAACGGATCTAGCTGAACACTGTGAGCAGGACACACTGCACTAAATGTAAATAGTCTAGATAGAAGATAACAGGAACGGATCTAGCTAAACTGAATACAGTGTATATATATATATGCAACACCTGGGATGCATATATATACACAATACACTGTAAGTGCAGCTAACTGACTGACTGTTCTGCCTAATCTATCTAACTCAAATCAAATGACACTGTCTCTCTCTCTCTCTATCTCTCAGCACACCGGAACACACACTACACAGGGCCGCCGTGCAGGCGGCCTTATATAGTGTGGGGTGTGTACTAAATCCCCTGAGCCATAATTGGCCAAAGCCACCCTGGCTTTGGCCAATTACAGCTCTCTCTACTGACGGCGCTGTGATTGGCCAAGCATGCGGGTCATAGTGCATGCTTGGCCAATCATCAGCCAGCAATGCACTGCGATGCCGCAGTGAATTATGGGCCGTGACGCGCCACACGAATTTGGCGCGAACGGCCCATATCGTTCGCAATTCGACGGACGGTCGAACAGCCGATGTTCGAGTCGAACATGGGTTCGACTCGAACACGAAGCTCATCCCTACTTGCACACTACCTGTTTCTATTGGACCAAATGTACCTGTTCCAAGGATGTACTGTACAGGACAAATGGCTGCAGATAAACAGGAACAACTTATGTAGTAGAATTTGTTTCACCTCTGTGTATCGCCTGAGACCAGTGATTTCACTGACTATAGGTAAGGGTTTACAATCACTTTAACCACCTCAATACAGTGCACTTTCACCCTCTTCCTGCCCAAGCGATTTTTCAGCGGTGTCACACTTTGAACAACAATTGCGCGGTCATGCAACACTGTATCCAGATGAAATTGTTATCATTTTTTCCCCACAAATAGAGTTTTCTTTTGGTGGTATTTGATCACCTCTGCGTTTTTTATTTTTTGCGCTATAAACAAAAGAAGAGTGACAAGTTTGAAAAAACACAATATTTTTTACTTTTTGCTATAATAAAATATCCAATTTTTTTTTTTAAACAAATTTTTTCCTCAGTTTAGGCCGATATGTATTCTTCTACATATTTTTGGTAAAAAAAAATCGCAATAAGCGTATATTGATTGGTTTGTGCAAAAGTTATAGCGTCTACAAAATAGGGGATAGATTTATAGCATTTTTATTATTTTTTTTTTACTAGTAATGGCGGCGATCTGCGATTTTTATCGTGACTGCGATATTGCGGCGGACATATCAGACACGTTTGACACATTTTTGGGACCATTCACATTTAAACAGCGATCCTTGCTATAAATTTGCACTGATTACTGTGTAAGTGTGACTGGCAGGGAAGGGGTTAACAATAGGGGGTGATGGAGGGGTTAATTATGTTTCCTAGGGAGTGATTCTAACTGTGAGGGGAGGGGACTCACAAGGGGATTAGACCGAACGGTGTTCCCCTGTACTTACAACACACCATCAGTCTCCTCTTCCCTGACAGGCTGTGGATCTGTGTGATTACACACACAGATTCACGGTCCTGCTGTGTTACCCAGCAATCGCAGGTGCACGGCAGACATCGCGGCCGCTGGGCGTGTGCAACTGCTCCCCAGTGACACGGCGGGTGGACGTGAGTATCATTTTTGATCACAATGCTTTAGGGTTGCTCATTATCTAATATATTGTTTCTGATCCTATATTATTGAAACTTCTCTGATAAAGACTTTTGATTCATTATGAAATGAGTACACGAATAAATTATATATTTTTTTTCTTTCTTGTCTCTTCTAAAATGGCTGTAGCTAAACTAATTATAATCAAGTGAAACTCACCCACCTGGGTGGAGAGAAAGTGCTGCTAGCCCACATGAATTAAAAACAACATGAGCTCTGGTATGTATAGTATCCAAACATGAGATGTCAATGTTACAAATAGCAAATAGCAAATAGCAAAAAATAGTTAATTACTCAATGCTATTGCTCAGAGAAGAGCCCCTAAACCTAAACTAATTTGGCAATCTTGTTTTGCCTCTCCAGAATGACCACTGATATGGTCTTTGTACCTTCGATCTTTAAAAAAAAAAAAATAGCGTTGACATCGGTCAGTTATCATGGTCTTATTGGGAATCTTCAAAATAGCTATTTCAGGGGAATAGAGAAAAATGCCTTTGTGTTTTCAAAAATATCTATGATTATCAGTCGTTTGAGGCTTCTTGCAAATGGCCCATTAAACATGCTGATATGCATGCTACTTCTGGCACTGGGCACTTTCTGTCCTTTCTTTTTGTTTGGACGTCCTCTGCTCTCGGTTTCCACTTTCCTACAACACAATTGACACCTAAGGAAGTGATCATGCTACAATATGCATGCAATGTGTCTCACGTACATACTGTAAATCATACATTATGTATAAAATGACTAATTACTGTAAAATGTGATATGTTTCTGAATACAATTACATGATCATGTGTGTGATCTTTAGTTGTGTACGCTATTTTTGCTTATATCTATTTGTAGAGGCTTTTTAGGGTTTCTGGCTGTCAGCTGTATTATTTATTCTATGTTTTTTTAATGTGTAAATGGTATAATTATATTGTTACTTTACTGGTCATATATAGTTTTTGAGCAGTTACTATGTTGCATCACAGAGAGTTCTTCTTTCAGACACCGTTACAAATGAGACCCACTACTATGATGTTAGCAAGTGTTACCAATGTAGGTCTCCTAGTAAAAAACAAAAGAAGAAAGAACTTGCGGATAAAACCACTGATGTTTTAATTCTCACACACAAGACTTGTAGTTCTGTAGTGAATGAACTCTTAGTTCATTCATTAAGTCTGTAAAGGAATGATGCAGCTATATAGGAAGAGCCCTACACAGCTGCGCTGTTCTTAAATTGTGACAGCGGGTGTGAGGGGGGGGGATATCGGGGGACTGCTACAAAATACCATGTCACATGTTACTCCCCAAATATGGGTGTAACATTTAATTTGTTTCAAAAGGTGAACTTATCCTTAAATGCTAGGAAAAAGGTCTGCTAAAGATATGCTCCGCAGAAATTTTCCTACTTAAAGATTACCCCAAACTGTGCAGCACAAAGACATCAACAACAATGTTGAAGCAGCTGTTGGTAAATGTAGATGTAAGTTCTTTTGTTACTGTCTGGAACTTGAAAGACCTGCACATGAAGCCAAACCAAGAGTGCAGTTGGTGCGTAATCTAAATTCATTCTTTTGGAAATTAACTGTGCACCTGAGGCTCTTTTAAAGCCAGAGATTGTTTTTTTTCCCCACAAATATTAAATGAGAAAGATAAGCGACTCCACTCAGCCAGATGGTGAACTTAGTAGAGAGTCTTCCTGCTTTCTACAGTTGTTCTTACTATATTCTTTTGATTGCTGTTTTCAGGTACAGAATCCATGATGTACTTCAAATAAGCTACTTATAGATGGGCTACATAGAGGAAATTCCCCGTAATAACCACTTGTATCTCAAATGGCTACATACCGTAGCTCCATGATAATACAATTTTAACATTGCAAAAATTACTGTGAAAACACATTTTTTATGGCATCCAAATGCTTTTAACAAGCAATAGGCAAATCTGTTTGATCCAGGGAGGTCATCGAATCCTGAAACTAAATCCTAAACTTAGCAGCAAATTATATTGAAGTCTATCAGGGGCAAGTCCTGCTGTTAAATTCTGGCCATTTTTGGGGCTAATAGACAACTATTGGCACGTGAACCTGGCCACTGCTAAAGGGATATTTAACAAAGCAAAAACATTTTTTTTAAATACGGTACAGTGGGGAAAGGGTCCTTTAAAGTCCAACTTCTGGCAGAAAAAAATGACCCTGGCAGTGGAGCTGTGCCCACACTGCAAGGTGTAATAGCTCATTTTGTCAAGAGGAGAGAAAAAACAGTTATACTTACTTGATCCTCCATTCCCCCAGCAAAAGGCACTCCCCCACAATCCAGCAGAGCATTGCCCCTGGACAATGCTCTGGCTTTGATGATGTTGGAATCCTAAACTGCTAGAGCGTGGAGGTGCAGAAGCTACAAGGACTGGTCTAGCTGCAGGGAGGAGCAGAGGATCAGGTAAGTATATTTCCTTTTAATATTCCGCTAGACCAAAATTAGCAATTAACCCTTGCAGTGAGGGCACAGCCCCACTGCAAGGGATATTTTAATTTTTTTTGCTCGGATTTGGAGAGCTGGGCTTTAAGTGTGACTTTGAAGACAACATAGAGAAGACACTTGAAAGATGTCTTTAGGCTGTGTGAGATGTTAAAAGACTGTATGATTTTCACAGACAGCATTAGTGGCTTACACAAGGAGAGTCCCTCCAATCATTATCTTTTATCTAAAATGGCTACATACCATAACCCCATGATGATAGAATTGATAAAATTACAAACATTACAGTGAGAACAAATGTTTTATGGTGTTCAGATGCTTGTAAGTAGGAATGCACAAATCTGCCCAGATTTAATTTGTAGGAGTTCATCAAATCCTATCTGAAATTTGTGAAACCTGAACTTAAGCTGAAAAACTTGTGTTTTTTGTTGTTCATCCAGTGGCAGGGGTGGGGGGATCATTGGAGATGGAAGAGTTCAAGGAATGCAGGGCATATCAGCAAAAGGATACATAAGATTAATATTAAGTAATGTCTCTTTTGTTATTTTATTCAGAACCTAAGCTTTAAATACAGCAGCAGCACTCCAATCTGATTCATTCCAATTTGAAAAAAAAGGCATTTTTTTTAGTTAGTCGTAGCTGAAACACCTGATTCTTTTTTTATCAAATAGGCCTAAATTAACCCATGGAAGCAGCAGCCGTAACAGATCTAAGCACCATAGGAAATTTAACTAAAATAAAGTTAAAGCCCTCAACTACAAGTTGGCCAGTGACACAACAATTTAAAGGATAAATTCCCCTTTAAAATAAATAAATACATAAATGCACATTTTTTTTGCAGACAGTTTAGCTGCCTGCCTGTACTGCTGATATGGGCAGGCAGTTACTTCAGTCCAGGAAGTTCAATCGACTGAGAGTGCTCACCAGTGCCCTCACAGTTCATTGAAAACTATACGCCGTCAGCCACAAAGGCTGACGGTACTTTTAGAAATTCATTTGCAGAACTCTGTGAATGAATTAAGCGATCAGGTGGGCGGAGCCCCACATAGCCATATTTTTTTTAAACATTTGACAGCGGGTGTCGGGAGAAGAACCTTGGCCCGCTGTAACGGGACTAAAGAACTGCAAGAGCTGCAGGGCCGATTTTCCACACTAAAAATGGGTGTAACATGTAACTTGTTCCCAAAAGTGAACTTATCTTTTAACAGTATAGTTTGTGAGTTTTTCTTTTTTTGCAGTACCATACTGCACCATACCATATACCATACAAAATATCAAAACAGAGTGCAAAAAATAAGCAGCAAATAAAAAGACAAGACAAGCCAGGTTAAATTTTGCAATACAAATTAAAAGTTTATCTGAAAGATAATAGCCACAAATATGTTCAGCATCTGGACAGCATGTAAGTAGCTTGATTAAACTACAATGTAAGAAGGAGAGACAAGGCAGGTTATATCAAATAATAAACATTAGATTGCATTATTTGAAAGACAAATGCTGTAAAGTGGCTGGGCAGTATGTAAGCATCTCAGACTGCAATATAAGGGGGGAAGATGAGGCAGGTTACATCTTTTATATGATATAAGATATTTATTTTATTTATTTATTTCATTCTTTATAAATATTTATGGGATACTTATATTGTCAATAGTTCTGCTTCTTCCTTTTTTGTTGTCATTTATAATGTCACTGCCCAGTGCCTGCCACACTCTATGCCAATTTATCCACTGGCTTCTGCTGGCCCAACTCATAAAATTCAAAATACAACTTACAACCTAAAAAACTATCCACAACTATGTCCCAGGTTTCACTTGCTCCACTCATCCCAAGACCTCCTGCTCTCTATCCCCTCCGCCCATGCTTTTCTCAAGGATTTATCTAGAACACTCCCTACTCCAGGTCCTCTGGCTAGCTCCCACTCTGTCCACTGTCAGGCAATCCTTGAAAACTTATCTTTTGAGGGAAGCCTCTACCTAACAACTGGAAGTTTACTTCCCCCATCAATTTATTACCCCACAGTTATTACCTATTGTATCACTTGCCTCTCCCTTTAGATTGTAAGCTCGAGCAGGGTTCTCCTACCCTCTTGTACTGAATTGTATTAAAACTGCACTTATTTTGTAAAGCATCATAACTAGAGATGAACTTAGGTTCTGACTGAACTTTATCCCGATGGCCCCCCTGTTTGGCTGGATCCAAAAAAGTATATGTAGATACTACATATATACATACATTCTACTGCTTCTATTAATGACAGTTTCCTTCCTGCTGTCACTGGATCTTAAGGAAGCTGCAGGTCCCTAGAAACCAGTGATGTCACTAGGAACCCTTCCCTATTCCTTTTAGGCAAAGGGGCAGTGATAGCATTGACATCACAGCCCAAATTGGTCACATTTGGGCAATGACATTGACTATCCCCTCCCTTTTATAGCTGATGGCAGTTCAGCTATAAAGGGCTACTTTTAACATCATGATCGGTCATGAGTCATTGTTTCACTCCCCAAACACCAACCAGAGTTGTGTGGGTTGAGGCCCCTGCCTTCATGGACATGGGGACAAGGTACTTTGCCAGGGTGGTTCCCATTGGCAAGGCAACCCCCATGTTAAGGGTGAGGGGCCCAGTATTGTTCTTCTCCCATCCTTCCTGGCCAGCCAGGCTGTATGTTGCGATTAAGAGCCTGGTATGGAGTTCCCAGGGGACCTCATGCAATTTTTTTGCATGTGGTAGCCCTTAAAATCCACACCAGACTCAAGGGATCTGGGGTGTATTTTGGGGGGAGGACTCTATGCATTTTTTTTTTTCATTCTTGCTGTAGGGTGTGAAAAACCAAAAGTGACATGTGGAAAGAAAAAAAATGATACAGTTTAAAATGCCAGCAAATACATTTATTGCCAGCTTCTGGCAAAAAAAAAAAAAAAAAACAGCACACAGGCCCCTCTAAATGTCCCTCAAATATATAGCAGACCCTCGGAGGGGTCTGTGTGCTATTTCTTTTTTTTAAACTAAGAAGCTGTCAATGACATGTCATTTCCTGGCAATTTGGAAAGTTTTTTTTCTTTGTAAGTCAATGCTGCTGCCACACTTTCTGTACAGCACATAGATGTGCCCTTTTACAGACAGGATTATGACATCCCTAAGATATGGTATTTAAAGGAATTGGATTTTTTAATGTTTGACTTTAAGCATGTAAAAAAGCACTGCCCCTGGTCAAATTGATTTTTTAAAACATTGTTTTGCATTGGTATGTTCCCCAGGACAGTGCCCACACCCCATACTATTTTTTGACACGTCTTTGCCTATTAGCCCAGAAAATAGCTATTTTAATTTGATTTCAATGGGATCTTGGCTTGGCATCTGTACTTAAAGTTCATTAAACCTTGCTCGAACCGAACCCAAGGCAGTTCAGCTCATAACTAATTATGATACTAAGGAGTTTATTTATAAAAAAAGATAAAAATGTTACTTGAATGTCATACGCATTCAGCCCACCATAACAAATTTTCCCCATATTTTATCTATTAGGTTATTTTCTATAACTGTCTGCTTTATTAATTGATCATATTGTGGTATTTTCCTAATTAAGAGTTTTCAGGAAAATACCACATTATGGTCACTAGTTGAAAATAAGCCTGTTAGACAAAATATGCAGAAAAGATGTTACGGCTGGGTGAATACTTGTGACCTACATAGACCCCATTTGTTTATTGGTTCAGTAAAGACCTTGGGACCAATGGGTAGTACATTTAACCAGAGGCCTAAACAGTTTTACTGTGCTAGCAAAAATATAGGAAAAAAACAACAACTTTTTGATACCGCTCTTTTGACGTGTCTCCATTTTGCACTCAGCTTATTCAGACAAGACAGAATTCCTAGTAGTAAAATTGAGAACAAATATGACATACCCTTGACCAAACACAGTTTACGCAGCTTTCAGATATAACATTATATTGACTTTTGAGTCTTTAAGATATAAACTGCTTTTCCATGTAACTGTAGTAAGTAAAACCAGCGTACAAGGTGAGTCTAGAAAATGTTTCTGCCATACTAAGTACTGTTTATAATTGTCCTCTAGAGAATCATCAGTGCACCTGCTAGTCATGCACTTAGAGCTTGCTGTCTATTCCATACATTTCTTACAAGTGTTTAAATTACATTTTGGGTTACGTCAGAATAACACAATATTGGTAGTCAATACTACATATCCTTATTTGGTAATGTGTAGAGCATTAAAACTACTTTGCCCAGGGATGGCGTTTATTATAGTGTAAATGTAGTCTTTACATAAACAATAACTGAGTTCCATCCACCTGTCTCATTTTCAAATTCATCAAAGCTGAAGTTTAATCTGCTTATATTTGGCCTTCCGTGGTTCCTCTCCACCGGCTCATCACCCTGCTTTTAAACATTTCTGTTTTCATTTCATACTTTGTTTTAGAACTGGTGAACTATGTCTCTGTGTTTTTCTATGCAATGCAGGCAAATCATCACTGATGGGAAGGGTCAGTAGGGTGATGTACATTAGAGATATGCACGACAGAAAAATGTGTTTGTTTCAGATTAATTTGTTAAGTAAATCATTTAATTTCTTTATATTTGTTATGTTAGAATAATTCGTTTTTTGAATTTGTTTTGTGTAGGGTTGCACCGATACCAATACTAGTATCAGTATCAGTGCTGATACCGAGCATTTGCACGAGTGCTTGTATGAGTACTCCTGCAAATGCTCTGATGCCTAATCCGATACCTGGGTAGTCAGGGGATGATCGGTGCAGCGGTTGGGGATGTTACAAGCACCATTCTCTGAGTTAAAAATGTGTATACTAATGAATAAATACATATTTACCTTACATCAGTGTACCACATCCCCTTAAGGGTCGCAAATAACTGGGATCCCCCACTCTGCCCAGCCAGGCACACTGAATTTTCACAAGCACTCAGAGTCAGAGAACAGTCAGTGACTTTGTTTTTTTGTTTATTGAGGGATAATAACTTGGATAGGGATGAGAGGGTATGGTATGCAATATGTGAATAGGATAGGGATGAGAGGTTATGGGATGCAATATGTGAATATCCAACAGTCACTCAGATGAAGTAATAGCCCATTACAGGCAGGAACTCAAGATCCCTTAGATGTGTAGCAAAATTTCAGTGTCCAGCTTACATTTCTCCTGTGGCTACTGATCCCAGCACCACCTCTTCAGGCACTGTCAACCCGCCTGGCTGCAGCTGCCCCTTTTACTAGCCCTCCAGGCTAACTTCTCCCCACAGAACTTTAGACTGACACTCTCTCCAAAGTCCTTCAGACTGACAATCACCAGCCAAGGTGGCTGACTCTCAGATGATCTCCCAGAGGTGCTGACCTGCTCCCGCTGTCCTCTCACTTGCTTCCGTGTCTTCAGGAAGGGTTTCCCCCGTGTGTTGTGGGGGATCTGTCCAGCACCCAAGCCCCAGACCCAAGGTCACCCCCAGACTAGGGGGCACCCTGCGAGGGCCTCCAACAGCCTCCTCAGCACTCCATCTTCCACCTGACTGCCCTGCTGGCATGGCACGTGTCTATTTATGAGGTAAGCTCTCCCCACTGCCAGCCCAAAGCTGGAGGCCTCATATATGCAATGGCAGCACCTCCTTACTCCCACCCTCCAGTTCTGGAAGTTTCTAGGGGAAAGTGTTAGAGAGCTGCCAGATGAGTCATCCTGCCTGCCTGAGTCACTAAACCCTGACCCAGATTCACACCCAGGCCTAGCTCTCAGCCAAGCCAATTTACCTACTCTAACAACTACAATAACATAACTTCTAGTACACACTAGAGGGTTCTAAACTAGGAATTTTCACCATGAACTCCGAATCACAAAAACAGATTTAACTGCTCAAACAGATGTAAAGAAGAATCAAAAAAGTATTTTAAAAAAATCTTCTGTAACAGTTTTCTTTTTCTATAAAGGGCACACAGATGCCACAGTACTTGTGCCACAAAATATGCTTTAATAACTGTGCCACAGGCAGTGATCTCACAGACACACATAAATCTCAGCATAATCATTAGAAAAATAAAACTATTCTATCACGTATGCTTTTCTGCACACAGGCTAAAGTGTTATTAAAACTAAAAGTGTAATACATTGCAGCTTGCCAATCATTTGATGTGGTGACTGTGGTGTGTTTTCCCTTCTGTTTTAATTTAGTGATCTGGCCAGTAATACACATCCTATATTAGAGTCCCCCCACTCTGGATGAAGGAGCACAGGGGGCAACTTTGGACAGCATCAATTTAAGTTTGGAGAAGGGGGGAGGGCTGTGTTATATGGACTATATTTATATATAACAAACTGTAACCAAACTCCAGCTCACACTTTATAATCAGTTATAGCAAACTGTCTTTTCCTTCTAGGATAAAGAGTTTATATGAATACATAAAGATGATCACTGTAAGCACTCTTGTTGGTGAAAAATGGTTTGTCTCATCCCTAATAACTGATACATCTGAAGGAAAGCTTGTTTTAACAAACAAACAAACAAAAAAAAAAACAGACTTACGGGCTGGATCACTAGATGAAAAAAAGGAGCGAAAGCCAAAAAGAAATCTAATGAAACTATCACAGCTAAGCATTGGGAAGCTACAATCTAATAAATGTTTACTTTTGGGTTTAACACTGCTTTAACCACTTGCCGACAGCCCGCCTGCATTTTACTGTGGGCAAGCAGTTCGTACAGACACAATCAGGTACCTGTACATTGACAGGGTCTTCCGGGTTTAGGGCACACAAGTGTGCCCCCCCTGCCCCGGCCGACTTCTTCTGTGATTGGACACAACAGAATTTGGTCAACAAGTGTCAGCCAATGATTCATGGCTGAAATCTGCTGATCAGCTGTGTTCAATCACAAACCAGAGCCCTGTGTTGACAAGCACAGGGCAACACAGGGCTCTATACAGAGGGAACAATATGTTTCTTCTCCCTTCTCCCACTATAAGTTGCTGATCACCACTATTACAAGTATAAAAAAATAAATAAATAAAAATTCCAGTATATATCCCATAGTTTGTAGACACTATAACTTTTACACAAACCAATCAATATACACTTATTGGGATTTTTTTTTACCAAAGACATGTAGCAGAATACATTTTGGCCTAAATTTATGAAGACATTCGATTTTTTTTTATTGGATATGTTGTATAGCAGAAAGTAAAAATATTGTTTTTTTTTGTTTTATATAATAAAATATAAAAAACCCAGTGGTGATCAAATACCATGTAAAAAAACATTATTTGTGTGAAAAACATTTATATAAATTTCATTTGGATACACCGTTGCATGACCACGCAATTACCATATAAAGTAGCGCAGTGCTAAATAGCAAAAAATGGCCTGTTCTTTAAGGGGGTAAAACCTTCTGGAGCTCAAATGGTTAAAGAAGAAATTTATGAAAAAAGTCAGGAATTATTTATAAACCAGCAACAGCTGAGTCAAAGAACACTTTGGTCAGGAGTATGTAATGTACAATAAGGCTGGGTTCACACTGGTGCGACACGACAGCCGTCCTACTTTGGATCCGACTTTGCCCTGCGACATGAAGCCGGCATGTGTCCGACTTTCAATGAACGGGGATCCGACTTGGATCCCCGCCAATGCTCGGCATTGTGTTTGGTATGAATCTTTAGGAGGAACTCCGCGCCAAATTTTAAATAAAAAACCGGCATGGGTTCCCCCTCCAAGAGCATACCAGGCCCTTGGGTCTGGTATGGACCTTAAGGGGAACCCCCTACGCCGAAAAAACGGCGTGGGGGGGTCGCCCCCAATCCATACCAGACCCTTATCCGAGCACGCAGCCCGGCCAGACAGGAATGGGGTGGGGACGAGCGAGCGCCCCCCCCCTGAACCGTACCAGGCCACATGCCCTCAACATGGGGGGGTTGGTGCCTTGGGGGAGGGGAGCGCTGCGGCCCCCCACCCCAAAGCACCTCGTCCCCATGTTGATGAGGACAAGGGCCTCTTCCCAACAACCCTGGCCGTTGGTTGTCGGGGTCTGCGGGCGGAGGGCTTATCGGATTTCAGGAGCCCCCTTTAATAAGGGGGCCCCCAGATCCCGGCCCCCCACCCTATGTAAATGAGTATGGGGTACATGGTACCCCTACCCATTCACCTAGGGAAGTTTCAATAAAAAAAAAAACACAGTACACAGGTTTCAAAATTAATTTATTGGGCAGCTCCGGTATCTTCGTCCGACTTCTCCCGGTGTTCCGCCTCTTCTCCCGGGCCCCGCCGCTATCTTCTTCCAGCTCTATTGCCAGCGAGGGGCCCGGTCTGCTGCCGCTGTCTTGTCGCCGCTGTCTCGCCGCTACTTCTCTTCATCTCTTCTTCCGATGTTGACACGACGCTCTCCCCGGCTGGAATGCTCTCTGTGCGCTCTGCTCTGACTTATATAGGCGGTGACCCCGCCCCCTTATGCCGTCACAGTCCCTGGGCATGCTGGGACTATGACGACATAAGGGGGCGTGGTCATCGGGTGATGACCACGCCCCCTAAAACGTCACAGTCCCAGCATGCCCAGGGACTGTGACGGCATAAGGGGGCGTGGTCACCACCTATATAAGTCAGAGCGGAGCGCTCAGAGTGCATTCCAGCCCCAGAGAGCGTCGTGTCAACATCAGGAGAAGAGGGCAGAAGGCAGAAGATTGAAGACCGGGCTCCTTCACTATAGCAAAAGAGCAGAAAATAGCGGAGGAGCCCGGCAGAAGATCCGGAGAGCGCGGAGAAGAACCGGAGAGACCCCCGAAGAGAAGAAGGCAGCAGACCGGGCTCCTCCGCTTTAGCAAAAGAGCGTCAAAAGAGCAGAAGAGAGCGGAGGAGCCCGGCAGAAGACCCGGAGAGCGCGGAGAAGAACCGGAGAGACCCCCGAAGTCAGAAGAAGACCCCCGGAGCTGTCTAATAAGTTACTTTAAAAATCTGTGTAGTGTTTTTTTTTAAATTGACACTTTTTCCCTAGGTGAATGGGTAGGGGTTCGATGTACCCCATACTCATTCACATAGGGTGGGAGGCGGGATCTGGGGGCCCCCTTATTAAAGGGGGCTCCCGGATTCCGATAAGCCCCCCGCCCGCAGACCCCGACAACCAAAGGCCAGGGTTGTCGGGAAGAGGCCCTTGTCCTCATCAACATGAGGACAAGGTGCTTTGGGGTGGGGGGGCCGCAGTGCGCCCCCTCCCCCAAGACACCAACCCCCCATGTTGAGGGCATGCGGCCTGGTACGGTTCAGGAGGGGGGGGGCGCTCGCTCGTCCCCACCCCCATTCCTGTCCGGCCGGGCTGCGTGCTCGGATAAGGGTCTGGTATGGATTGGGGGGACCTCCCATGCCGCCTTTTCGGCGTAGGGGGTTCCCCTCAAGGTCCATACCAGACCCAAGGGCCTGGTATGCTCTTGGAGGGGGAACCCATGCCGGATTTTTATTTAAAATTTGGCGCGGAGTTCCCCCTCAAGATCATCTGAGCACAAGTCGCGTGCCGAAGTCGGATCATGCAAGACGGCAATCCGACTTTGATCCGACTTCAATGATAGTCAATAGGCTGAAGTAGGATCAAAGTCGGACAAAAGTAGTACAGGGAGCATTTCTAAAGTCGGAACGACTTGTGTCAGACCAGTTAGGACGGCTCCCATAGGGAAACATTAAATTTCACACGTCATGCGACATGAGCTCCCAATGTCGGAGCGTTTGTCGGACCAGTGTGAACCCAGCCTAAAGCATAAAGAATGCATAGGTCAGGAGTATGTAATGTACAATAAAGCATAAAGAATGCATAGGTCAGGAGTATGTAATGTACAATAAATTCTAAAAGAATGTATAGATCAGGAGTATGTAATGTTCAATAAAGCATAAAGAATGCATAGGTCAGGAGTATGTAATGTACAATAAAGCATAAAGAATGCATAGGTCAAGAGTACGTAATGTACAATAAAGTATAAGGAATGCATAGGTCAAGAGTATGTAATTTACAATAAAGTATAAAGAATGCATAGGTCAGGCGTATGCAATGTACGATAAATTATAAAGAATGCATGTCAGGAGTACCGTATGTAATGTACAATAAAGCATAAAGAATACATAGGTCAGGAGTATGTAATGTAAGTTTACAAGGGTCATAGTATATAAGGCACATAGAGCAGGGGTCTGAAATGCAGTGTTTAGGAGTATGAAAGTTACATCGTAGTGCACTTTAGAAGTTAAAAAAGTCCTCTTTTCCTTCACTTCATGTAAAAATGTTACCCAGTAGGGCAAAAATTTCCCATTCCCTCCAAAAAACAAAAATACCCTACCCCCACTGGGTAAAAATCCCCCCAGGCAAAATGATCACCTCCAAAAAATAATTCCTCTGCTTAAATCTCCCCTTTCTTTACTCAACCCAAACAAAAAGGCCCCCCAAGTACAAACTTTCTATCTAAGTCAATCTCTCCCCAAGCAGAAATTTCTACCTTCTTTACCCTAAGCCAGATCTCTCTTCTCCCAAGCCCAAATCCAAACTTTTGAGTTGTCATTAGAACAAAAAAGGGAAAGGGGATTTTATTATATTTGAGAGATTTACTCTCATTTCCTAATGTATCAGATAAAGCAAGACAAAAATAACACGAATTTCCACCTCTCACTACTCTCTCTCAGCTCTTTCATTTTAGGTTTGGAATTCCTGATTAGACAGGAACACTCAGCTAAAACTATGCAGGCAAACTGCTCTCTTGAGAAACTAGCCATGGATGAAAGTAGAAAAACTATGTAACACTGTGGTGCAAAAATGGGAAGAATCCAGTTTGTTTTTTTAAGCATACATCAAATAAAAGCTATTTTCAACATTCCCTGTTTTTTATTTTTCTTTGATACTAATTTTTCCTTTTTCAGCAAATCAAATTCAGAGCCATCAAACTGTTCTTCATAGGCTTGGGCTTTCTTTTTAAAAAAAAGTAAGGCTCAGGCTTTTATCATGGCTACAATAATTCAGATTTATGAGAAGAATAGTATAAATTGGATACCATCTCATTAAAATCAGGAATCACCCTGAGAACATTTATATAATTCCTTTTATTTCTCAGAGATGAGGGCAATTCTTGTATTTTTTGCAACTACATGCATCAAAAGCTATCTAAAATGCATGCATTTATTTCTATTGCAAAACTGCTGCTTTAAGGAAACAATTACTGGTTGCATAGTAACAGATGAAATCAACCTTAATGATCTTCTTGCCTAACCTTTGTTCTGATCTATTTGTGTAAATGCTGTGTACAGTACAATGCTTTAACCCAAGATAAATATGACAACTGCCAAAAATAACAGCAGGGGTGTGTTAAGGGTGACTGCTGACCTTGGAAGCAGATCTGTAAGTCCTGTGGAGCTTTTTTTTGGCCAGGGATTTCTTTTATAGGCTTTGATATGCAGCACAATCAATATGACAACCTCTGCAATTCCATGTTTTTATGTGGGGATTTGCAAAATTACACCAATTATGCTGTTTGGCACAGAAGGACCCAAATGAGTCTTGAGGGTCATGTAAAGGCATATGGGAAGGCTCACAGTTCACAGATACCAGCAGCTCATGCAATCAAAATGATATGCAACATTTTGGCATAGAGCTCCAAAATTCCACCTTCAGTAAATCATCCCAATATCAAACTAAATTTTTGGAGAACTGATTAACCACAATTATGGTATTCCCATTTTCAATCCTTTGGATATCTATGCTGTAAACTGAATGATCTCCATATTAGCAAGAATGTTATTTGGAGACCGTCATACACCAATGTCATCATCACGGCCCAAGTTTATTTTATAGAGCAAACACAAGGCTAGTGGGCTGAATCTGGCCCACCAGGCCATTTCATGTGGCCCTCACACCTCTCGTGCAGCTGCAGCATCCCCCTCGTCTCCGCCTTCACCTTGTCTCAGCAGTTGACAGCAAAGAGGAATCCTCCAATAGAATCCTCCAATAGGTCCTGGAGACACCTGAAGTGACGGCACTGGCTTTGCTGGACGCGTTGCGTCACTTGTCACGTGACTTCCTCAGGGTCACTGAGGAAGTCACGTGACAAGAGACACAACGCGTCCAGCAGAGCCAGTGATGTCACTTCAGGTGTCTCCGGGACCCGGAAGTTGTGGTGAGGAGGCGATAAGCCATTCTGTTTTTATCTACTTTATTTACTTTATCTTCCTTTTGAACAGTGCACAATTTTTCTTTTATTCAATCACCTTTTGTTGAGTGCTTTGAGTTCTATTAAGCAGTTCAGTTGCAGCAGTTCTTTGCTTCAATAATTTACTAAATTCTATTTACATAGCAGCGCATAAGTGGTGTATCACTAGCTGGAAATTAAAAATGTGGCTGTCCCTTTAATGCCCCGTACACACGGTCGGACACTGATCGGACATTCTGACAACAAAATCCATGGGTTTTTTCCGAAGGATGTCAGCTCAAACTTGTCTTGCATACACACGGTCACACAAAGTTGTCGGAAAATCCGATCATTCTGAATGCGGTGATGTAAAACACGTACATTGGGACTATAAACGGAGCAGTAGCCAATAGCTTTCATCTCTTTATTTATTCTGAGCATGCGTGGCACTTTGTGTGTCGGATTTGTGTACACACGATCGGAAATTCCGACAACGGATTTTGTTGTCGGAAAATTTTATAGCCTGCTATCAAACTTTGTGTGTCGGAAAATCCGATGGAAAATGTGTGATGGAGCCTACACACGGTCGGAATTTCCGACAACAAGGTCCTATCACACATTTTCATGTGTACAGGGCATAAGAGTTAAGTAATAAATATAAACCACCAGCAGTTTTTAAATATGTGAAAGTTTCTCAAAACGAGTAAAAGTGTAATAGGGCGTACACACGGTCGGACTTTGTTCGGACATTCCGACAACAAAATCCTAGGATTTTTTCCGACGGATGTTGGCTCAAACTTGTTTTGTCTACACACGGTTGCACAAAGTTGTCGGAAAATCCGATCGTTCTAAACGCGGTGACGTAAAACATGTACGTCGGGACTATAAATGGGGCAGTGGCCAATAGCTTTCATCTCTTTATTTATTCTGAGCATGCGTGGCACTTTGTCCGTCGGATTTGTGTACACACGATCGGAATTTCCGACAACGGATTTTGTTGTCGGAAAATTTTATCTCCTGCTCTCCAACTTTGTGTGTCGGAAAATCCGATGGAAAATGTCCGATGGAGCCCACACACGGTCGGAATTTCCGACAACACGCTCCGATCGGACATTTTCCATCGGAAAATCCGACCGTGTGTACGGGGCATTAGAAGTACCATTTCATGAAAATAAATTAGACATAAAAAAAACATGATTATACACTAAAGTGCTAAGTGCTAAAGTGCAAAAAAATGTAATCCCATAAATCATAAATACTGTGGAACAAAGTGCTACGAGCATAAAACATCCAAAAATCCTGTGTGAATGAAATCCTTAATGGGACGATAACTCAGTTCATAATACAATTCGTGAGTCCATAATTGTGTACAATGGACACAAACATGGACGTGTGACCTGTGCTAATAACAACCAATCAGTGAACTGGTGTCTCCACTAGTACTCCCCCTCCGGGTATGCACTCCCCAGAAGGTTCTACCCTCTCAGGGGGCTAGAAAGCATCCTGATATCACTGAGAAGTCTCTTATGTTTTGGTGTAGTACCCCTTTTTCTCCACGTTCTTCTCTCTCTATGTACAGCACTCTCTATGTTATTGTGTGGATTGTAGTTGCTGTGTGAAATATACTTGCCTGTATTGATGACATCGGTGCGCCATGGTCTCCCATTCCAGCAGTGTGTTAGGACTCCTAACTTAGGAGAGTGGGTGGCTCCCATAGTTCCCTGCTCAAGTGGCAGTGGGAGGGCTCAGTTTAAAGTGGAGATGAATGGGTTAAGCCATTCAAATATTATTTGGATTGGCTGAACTTGCTTGGTTATAGAATTTTTTTTGAATTCAATATATTTTAATGCACGTTGTTTTATACCCATAACAAGCCAAAAGTGCAAATTATAATTCTTAATTTATATTTTGATGATAATGCTTTGTTAAGATCGAGAGGGGGGAAAGAATACACTTTTTTTGTGAAATGGTAGGGGTATAATGTACCGGTTACCAATTCACATAGGGGGGGAGGGCGGGATCTGGGGGTCCCCTTGTTAAAGAGGGTTTCCTGATTCCGATAAGCCCCCCGCCTGCAGACCCCCACAACCACCGGGCAAGGGTTGTGGGGATGAGGAGCTTGTCCTCATCAACATGGGGACAAGGTGCTTTGGGGGGCTACTCCAAAGCACCCTCCCCATGTTGAGGGCATGTGGCCTGGTACAGTTCAGGAGTAGGGTGATCTCTCATGTTCCCCTCTTTTCCTGCGGCCTGCCAGGTTGAGTGCTCAGATAAGGGTCTGGTATGGATTTTGAGGGGGACCCCTACGCCATATTTTTTAAAATTTTTGTGCAGGGTTCCCCTTAAATTCCATACCAGACTCTTCAGGTCTGGTATGGATTTTGGGGGAGATCCCACGCAATTTTTAACAAATTTTTGGTTCGGGGTTCCCCTTAATATTCATACCAGACCCAAAAGCCTGGTAATGGACTGGGGGGGGCCCATGTAATTTTTTTTAATGAGTTTTATCTATTTTGCCGAGACCCTACAATTCATTACAGCTGTGGTCAGTTTAAAATGACTTTTTTTCCTTTAGAAATATAGAAATGTCATTTTGCTGTGGTACTGTCCTAAACATGGGAAAAATGTGCTCCTTTACAGGCATACTATAGACACCCCCCAGGCACGATATTTAAAGGAATAATTTATTTTTATTGTTTCACTTTAAGCATTAATAAAATCACTGCTCCCGAAAAAACGGCAGTTTTTAAAACTTTTTTTTTTGCATTGATACATGTCCCCTGGGCAGGACCCGGGTCCCCAAACACTTTTTATGGCAATAAATTGCATATAGGCCTTTATAATGAGCACTTTTGGTTTTTCATGTTAATGTCCCATAGACTTTAACGCTGTTCCGCTGCTTTCAAATTTGCTGTGAACACCGCATAATGTTCGCTGTTCGGCGAACAGGCGAACACCTGATGTTCGAGATGAACTTATGTTCGGCTTGAACATTGGGCTCATCCCTACTGGCTACATACAGAGGTGGGGAAGACTTATGTCCCGTACACACGAGCGGAAATTTCCGTCGGAAAAAACTTGGATGGTTTTTCCAATGGAATTCCGCTCAAACTTGCTTGGATTTTGGGGGGGACCCCACGCAATTTTTAAAAATTTTTTGGTTCGGGGTTCCCCTTAATATTCATACCAGACCCAAAGGGCCTGGTAATGGACTGAGGGGGGGGACCCATGTCGTTTTTTTCAATGAGTTTTATCTATATTGCTGAGACCCGACAATTCATTACAGCCGTGGTCAGTTTAAAATGACTTTTTTTCCTTTAGAAATGTAGAAATGTCATTTTGCTGTGGTACTGTCCTAAACATGGGAAAAATGTACTCCTTTACAGGCATACCATAGACACCCCCCAGGCACGATATTTAAAGGAATAATTTATTTTTATTGTTTCACTTTAAACATTATTAAAATCACTGCTCCCGAAAAAAACGGTAGTTTTTAAAACTTTTTTTTTGCATTGATACATGTCCCCTGGGCAGGACCGGGTCCCCAAACACTTTTTATGGCAATAAATTGCATATAGGCCTTTTATAATGAGCACTTTTGGTTTTTCATGTTAATGTCCCATAGACTTTAACGGTGTTCCGCTGCTTTCGAATTTGTCGTGAACACCGCATAATGTTCGCTGTTCGGCGAACAGGAGAACACCTGATGTTCGAGATGAACTTACGTTCGGCTTGAACATTGGGCTCATCCCTACTGGCTACATACAGAGGTGGGGAAGACTTATGCCCCGTACACACGAGCGGATTTTCCGTCGGAAAAAACTTGGATGGTTTTTCCAACGGAATTCCGCTCAAACTTGTTTGCATACACATGGTCACACAAAAGTTCTCTGAACTTTCGACCGTCAAGAACGCGGTGACGTACAATACTACGATGAGCCGAGAAAATGAAGTTTAATGCTTCCGAGCAAGGGTCGAATTTTGCGCGTCGGAATTTGTGCAGACGATCGGAATTTCCAATCGGAACTTTTTCCGACCAAAAAATAGAGAACCTGCTCTCAATTTTTTGCTAGAGGGAATTCCGCCCGCAAAAGTCCGATGAAGCATACACACGGTCGGAATTTCCGACCAAAAGCTCAAATCGGACTTTTGCTGGGGGAATTTCCGCTCGTGTGTACGGGGCATTAGACAACTGTATTCTTATTTATATATTAAAACCCAATATCATGCATCATTAGCTCTATGAGAGATAGGAGAGTTTTTTTGGAACCTTTCTGTACTCACCTGCAGTGGCATTTTAGATTAGCATGGGAAAACATTTTCAATATTCATAAAAGATCATTTGACTTCTGGAATTTTATGGCTCTTTAAAAGTTATTACTTTTAGTGCTTAACTTAAATGAGAAAATTGTATTATTTAATTAGAATGACAGTATTTTTTCAGAAAGGTTCCAGAAAGATCTGTAGATTTCACTAAAATTATATTTTCTACATTACTGTAGTAAATTACTCTATTATAATTGAAAATTGCAGTTTTACAAAATATGACATGCTGCAACGACTGTAAGTACAGCTTATTAACAGTTGCCAGCTAGGACTCACAGGAAGAGATTTAATGCTGCCATCTAGTGATTACTTTGAGTATGACATAAATTAGTCCAGTTAATGCAAATTCCCTGTGATGTATGACTCTGCAACAAATGTTAAGCCCCATTTTTTAAAAATCTTTAAGCTAAAGCTGTCCATACAGGTGCAGATTGGGCCAACTAAAGTGTAACTATCCAAAGCGATAGGCAATGCAAATTTGGGGATTATAGACAGGATCTAACTGCCTTTATTTTTCAGGAAAATATATCATTAGTTGGAGAGTTGCATGTCCTAATGCATCCATCAAACTCATATTCTATTCTGGTTGTTCAATATCTGTGGGTATAGATTTTAGACCTGAAAGTCAAAGGGAAATCATATGAGTGGTGACTAACACAGAAGGTCTAAATAGTCTATAGACTATGTGTAAATATGGAACCTCAATAATCAATATTGCCTAACAGATAGCAAACAGATTCAAACCCCTCCTGAATTGAATTGAAATGTCTAAATATGGGTTATAAAGTCAGCATTTGAAATGCTTTAATAATGAAGCTGTGGCAGAATCATTGTATCTAGTAGTTGTGTATGGAGTGAAAGGGTTATCATTGATGTTAGCCATCTGGATTCTACAGGTCAAGTTTACTGCATTTAATCTGTGTTATCAATGAAGGATAGCAGAGTAACTACTGCATGTAAATCAACTAATTTTCATCAGCTCACGAATATTCACTGTATATTCATGCTAATATACTACTGTATGTATGAATTATAAGAAATGCAATGTATATAACCAAAATACCATATTGTTTACATATAATTAGTGACAGTATCAAGGCCTGTCGTGATATTAAAGGATAATCGGATGAAGAATAAAGATTATAACAAGAGTAAGGAGAAACGTGCACTTCCTCCCTATGGGGCATCCCTGCCCCAAACAGATTATTTTTGGCTACTTCTTTTAAGGGACTCTACAATCGAGTGCCACTGTTCAGGTAAAGTGATGAAACCAAATCTTTGGGAATGATAAAGAGTCGTTGTACAATCATCGACCAGTTGGACCCTGCTCATTTTCCTTTATCAAGATGTCTCCATGCATAAATGTACACTGGGATTATGTGTCATTTATTCCTGTTTATTCTTACCAGGGCTAAATTAACCACCGCTAGGGCATGGAAACAGCCTCATGTATTTTTCCACATGGCAAAAAGGAACATCTCTCTTCACCTTCGTCTTTTCTGCTACCTTTCAATCATCTCCTTTTCTCAACTTTAGCTCACTTTTCCTCTGACTTTCATCTGGGAATACAGCACCCTGAGCTTTATAGACCCTGGTTTGTTGAATTCAGCTTTGGGTGGCACATTCATTATCCTCTGGGGCACTTTGTGTTGGCTCTTCCCAAGAAAACACCCCCCCCCCCCTCTATTTCTCATTGTTTTTTTACTGTGATTTTAAGCTGAACCCAATATTACCGTTTGTTCCCCTTTGGCTCAGTTTTGGTTTTCGGCCTACTATGGAGTAATTATGACCTATGCTATGCATACTAGCACATTATGCTATTGCCTTGCAGGGGTTTTTTTTGTGTTTTTTTGTGGTTTTTTTTCAGCGGTTTACTACTGTTTTTAATGCTCCTAAATGCTCTTAAAACTATGCTAAAACACTATTACAGAAAGCTATCTTTTTATCCTGTGATTTTTCCATTTTGTTAGCTTAAAAGACGCTAGTGTGCATGGAGCCTTAAAGTGTTTGTTACCCTAAAAAATAAAAATGAATCCTGTTCCTTTAAAGCATGTTATACAGCACAGTGCTTGTGCTGTGTAATTTGGACCCCTGTAGCACCTGAAATACCTGGCTGATGCTGCCTGGTTCTGCCATCCCACCTGCAAACTGACCAAGGTTTATCATGGCTGCTGAGCCCTGACACCGTGGTCAGTTTACGTTCCTCCGTCATCCGCAGCTCTCATGTCCTTCTCTGTCCTTCTCTTCCCCACCCCCTTCTTCCCTGCCTGTGAGCTCTGTGTGTGCTTTTGAACTGCCCCTCTCCTCCTGCCACTATAATGCCGAATACACACGATCAGATTTTCTGACAACAAATGTTCGATGGGAGCGTGTTGTCGGAAATTCTGACCGTGTGTAGGCTCCATCGGACATTTTCCGTCGGAATTTCCGACAAACAAAATTTGAGATCTGGATCTCAAATTCTCTAACAACAAAATCCGTTCTCATATATTCCAATCGTGTGTACACAATTCCGACGCACCAAGTTCCACGCATTCTCGGAATCAAGTGCGAGACGGAATCGCTTGTTCTGAGAAAAACTAGTGTTTGTAATGGAGATAGCACATTCATCACGCTGCAAATTGTAAAATCTTTTAATGCAGCGCCTTCTCTTCTTCTTTATAATGCTATAATAATGAAGTTGTTTTTCTGCTGACAACCTGATTTCTTTAATATTTCTTGTGATCTCATGAATAATTTTTTTTTCCGTCAGATCTCCAAATTAATGTTACGAATTTTTGTTTATATATATATATTTTTATCCAGATCTCCTTTTTTTTTTTATAGTGATCTCCATAATTTTTTCTTTCGTTTTGTGTCAAGTTACCACAACACCATTATTATCTTGTATTTTTTAACCTCAAGGAGGTTGGTGTTGGTGTCCCTTGTTAATTTGACATTGTATTTTTGAAATGTACCTGCCTACTCACAAACAAACTGTCCTTTTTAAAGGAAAACACATAGGCAAGTATTCGTGAAAAATAAATAGCCATTTATTATGGGTCATAACTATATTGTAAAGCGCTGCGTAAACTGTTGGCACTATATAAATCCTGTATAATAATAATAATAATAACAAAATAAAGAGGAAGGCAACGCTGGAGAAACTGGTGAAATTTGTGAAGCCTTTGTACCCCAGGGCAGACATCAATTATTTTACAGTCAAAATTCGTGGCCGGAGGAGTCCTTATAACAGTGAGCACAATCCGGTCCAGGACTACAAGAGATCAGGAACAGCAGCAGATGACATATCTGTCCCCAGGCTGTGGTCTTACCACAGCCTGCGTCTTTTGTCAGACCAGACTGAACCCAGGCCATCACTTTCTTGTCTTCCTTCCACGCTTCCTTCCACGCTTGCTTCCAGGCTGTGGCTCTGGTGTTGTAGTTGTAGCAGGGGGTGGAGGAGGAGGAGGAGGAGGAGGACCATGGTTGAACTCACAAACGTGGCTTTGGCTTGTCAGTTCGCCCCTTAATTATTTAGGGCTTGTAAGATAACTTTCTCACATAAGGGGCGGTGGCCCTCCTCCATTTCCTGCATTTTGCAGGCTGCCATGTAGGCATAATCGTCTTGATTATTGGGGGGGGTTCTGAGGGCCACAGTAGCCTTCCGAAATAGGCCAAGTGCTGCCTCCTCCAGGTTACTCCTCTTCCTGGGACTTTTTTTTAGAAGGCGGAGGGGAGGGACCTGGGATTTGGGCAGGCTACTGGGCCCGGCCACCTCCTGGCTGCCACTTACCCCCGCCACCTCCTGGCTGCCACTTTCCACAGCCTCCTCCTGGCTGAGACTTTCCTGTGTATGAAAAAGGGACATTTTAGGGACGTTTTAGTTTTTGGTTCATCAATCACACACAATTTTCAGCTCATGACTGTTGCAAATAGAATGTTAATTAATAGAAAAGATTATCATTCTTTTTCATTCTTGTCCCAATCATTTGTGGCTACTACTGTCTATTGATATGTAAAGCACTTTGTAAAATCAGAAATTACTGATCAATAATAACATCTAGTTAACATCATTAATTATTTGACTAGAAATATACTTGGCTCAAGCTGGGCTCCTCCACTTCTTCCTGGCTGGAAGGCCCAGGTTGGACGTCGGAAGCCTCGGCTGAGGTGGAAGGAAGCCTTGAAGGAAGACTGGAGAGTGCTGGCCTGGGTTCAGTCTGGCCTGCCAGAAAATGAAGTGTGTCATAGTACCACAGCCTGGGTACATAAATGTCATCTGCTGCAGCTCCTGATTTCTGGGAATCCAGGACCTTTTTGCGCTCCATATTATAAGTGCTCCTCATGCCACCAATTAGGGCCTTCAAAAGGGGATGTCTGCCGTGGGGATCACCGGCTTCACAAATTCCAGCAATTGATCCAGCACTGTCTTCCGCTTTGCTTTATTGTTATAAAAGGGGTGGTTTACCTTCCACAGACAGGGCAGCTCAATGTACATATTAATGAATATGGGGATAAAGTCCTCATCATTGAATAGATCCATTTTCTCTGCAAGACACAACACAAGACAAACCCTAATGTCAGGCTAAACTCTCCTAATCTTGTCCCAATATAGGCCTCAATCTATAAGCAGTATAGGTCACTGATGCACCAAGTTAAAATTGTACCTTCGTTCTAACGATCGGCGCTTCCGATACTCCTTCCACCACTCACAGATCGTTTGTATGACGCACGCGTGTTATGCTTTATATACACTGCTCATGCATGAAACTCTGCCCACCCCTGACGTTCTTTCTAGTCTATTCCCCGTCCCTTGTCTTTCGGTGCAGTGGGAGAGCACATGGAGGAGAAAGAGCAAGTGCATGCAGACAGCAGCAGCAACAACAACATCGAAAGGCAGGAGCCATGAACGTCCTGATCCCAGAGGAGATTTAAGGCCTCAAATATGTCCTTTATAGAGATGATGGTGGAGATGGTGGACATCTTGAAGAGGGCCGACTATGATGGGAAGCATGGACCTTACCCAAACCCAAATGTCAGAAAGGCCAATATTATGGCTAAAGTTGTGAGAAGTCTGCACAGGAATTTTGGGGTACGACGATCCAAGGATCAATTGAGAAAACCCTGGTCAGACCTGAAATTGAGGGAGCAGGATCAGTACAGAAAGATCAAGAGAGTTCTTCAAAAAAGTAAGTAGTTGTCGTGTGTTCCTATTATTATTATTATTACTTGCATGCTGCTCCATGTGATTTTCTTTACTGTTGTACAGGTTAAAATGGCAACTTTCAGGTTCGTGGGCACAGTAATCGTTCGTAGTAACCATTGTTCTTTCGCCCACTAATACGATGTTTTTGGCAGATAGAGGTTAACTACATTTGTTCAGGCCTATTTGTATTAAAAGAAGTTTATGACATTGTTGTCTAGATGGGTTTGTACTAGAATGAAATGCAAACTTGATTCAGTGTAAGGAGAGGACACTCAGTAGCTGTTTACACATCTGGACGCAAGAGCACTAGTGTGGGACACCAGAACAAACTTTTTAGGGTGTTCCACACAGGAGCTCCAGTGGATACTAGGGGTGTCTCCGTGTGTGAAAATTGTACAAAAATGGTAGTATTCTAGCTTTAGAAAGGGAAGAAAATAATGTCTTCAGCTTGGAACTGCCAAAAAAGACAACTGTACAACACTTCCGAACAATGTTTCATATTACTATTTCTGGCATCAAATATCTGTGTGCTAAGTATACCTTTTTTTATTCACATAGGGGATAAAAGACTCGGGACATCTGAGGACACCAGGGACCCCCACCTCCTAAAGAAAAGCAAATCCCCACACCACAACTAGAAGATGTGGAGGAAGGAGAGGTTTATGAAGTGGGTGAAATAATGACCACAACAGGTGAGTGTCTGAGACCACAGCTTCAGGCAATAGATGTATGCCTGCATATCTATAATACATGGTGTGTTTTTTTATTTTAGGTGACGTGGATGTCGTGGAAGAAGAATCTCATTTCACAAGTGCAAGTGCACACATCCTCATCGGGGAAATCATGTGTGCAATCGTGATTTACAAAAGATCAAGGAAGACATCAATGATGTGGAAAAAAGACTCAAAAACACCATTGATGTTTTAGGCAGAATCTAAAACACCCCACACGTCTTCTAGTTTGTTTGTATTTTTATTATTTTCACACATTTTAAATATTTTTTAGAAAGACAAATTTTGTGTGTCAACATGTGCTATCTGCCATCAGGGAATATCAAGGTATGCATTTGGGGTGCAACACCTTCCTCGCAACTAAAGTAGATGAGAGGAAGAGGTTGCACCCCCGAAACACGTCCATTCATCCCCCATGATGGGAGCTAGCACTAGGCATGGGACAGGAGGGAAATCCCCATTTTGACTCTGAATTTGTGTGCATCTTCAAAATTTGGCTTTCACAGGGGTGACATCACCAACATCTGATGAAGGCAATATCAACACAGTTTGGACATACTAATGTCTCATATTGTCTTCACTTTGTCAAAGTTGAACTTTGTAAGTTCCTGAGTTGTGTATTGTTTAATGGTTTTAAACATGCCTGTTTTAACACAAAAAAGTACTGTACTGTACTTGTATTGTCAAAAACAAAAATGTTATTACTAAAATATGTTGGTTTGTTCAAAAACCATTTTCTAACGCACATGTGAATGTGCACAGAATAAAAAGTTTTCTACTCAACAATGTGTGGCTTCTTCTTTCAATGCTCAATATCATTTTTTGGAGTTTGTGTTACAAAAAAACATGGATTTTGTTGTCGGAATGTGCGATCGTGTGTACGCGGCATTAGTATTAATTTAAGCATTAAAAAAAAATGTACTGATAGCCCCTCTCTTGTATTCAGCTATAACACACAGTGCAGGTGTATGGGGAATACAAAGCTTCTAAATACTTTTTTGCAGATATCTTCAGAGCAGTCACATGACTCCTGGTTGCGCTCCACCCCCATCTAAGGGCTGCAGCAGGAGGAGCCCAGCAGCCAGCACAACGGTCATGTGACCTCCCAGCTGACATCATTGGGAGATCTCGGCTCCTCCCACTGTAGCTCTGGATCAGAGTAGAAGAGTGGCTGGGTGTCACGTGACCGGCCTGAAGATATCTGTAAAATTGTATTTAGATGCTTCCTTTTCCACAAACACTTACACTGCATGTTACAGCTGGGTACAAGAGAGGGGCTGGCAGCTCACATGCAGTGTAAGGTAACAAACACTTTAAGTGTTTATTACCCTAAAAAAAATGGATCCTGTTCCCTTAACCACTTGACAACTGGGCACTTAATCCCCCTTCCTAACCATCCCAATTTTCAGCTTTCAGTGCTCTCACAGTTTGAATGACAATTACTCAGTCATGCAACACTGTACCCATATGAAATGTTTGTCCTTTTTTTCACACAAATAGAGCTTTCTTTTGGTGGCATTTAATCACCTCTGGGTTTTTTATTTTTTGCGCTATAAATGAAAAAAGACCGAAAATTCTGTAAAAAAATAAAATTTTCTTTGTTTCTGTTAGAAATTTTTGCAAATTAATAATTTTTCTTCATACATTTTGGCCAAATTTTATACTTTTACAAATCTTTAATTAAAAATAAACCAAATCAGTGGATATTATTTGGTCTGTGTGAATGTTATAGAGTCTGCAAGCTATGGTGCCAATCACTGAAAATTCATCACACCCAAAGTACTGACGGCCTAGCTCATTTCTTGGGACCCTAACAAGCCAGGACAGTACAAATACCCCCCAAATGACCACTTTTTGGAAAGTAGACATTCAAAGGTATTTAGAAAGAGGCATGGTGAGTTTTTTGAAGTTGTAATTTTTTCCCACAATTCTTTGCAAAAATCAAGATTTTGTTTCTTTTTTTTTCATAAAAGTGTCATATTATCAGGTTATTTTTCACACACAGCATATGCATACCACAAATTACACCCCAAAATACATTCTACTACTCCTCCTGAGTATGGCAATACCACATGTGTGAGACTTTTACACAGCGTGGCCACATACAGAGGCCCAACATGCAGGGAGCACCTTCAGGCGTTCTAGGAGCATAAATTACACATCTAATTACTTGACTACCTCTTACACTTTTGAAGGCCCTGGAGCACCAGGACAATGGAAATGCCTAAAAAGACCCCATTTTGGAAAGAAAACACCCCCACATATAATCTATTAGGCATATTGAGTCTTTTGAACATGTCATTTTTTTCTATAAGTTTTTGGAAAATGTGGAAAGAAAATGAAAGCTCATTTTTTTTTTACACAAAGTTGTCATTTATACAGTATTTCTAACACATAGCATGTACATACCAAAAATGACACCCTAAAACATTGTCTGCTACTCCTCCTGAGTATGGCGATACCACATGTGTGAGACTTTTACACAGCCTGACCACATAGAGAGGCCCAATATGCAGGGAGCGCCATCAGGCATTCTAGGGGCATACATTTCAAATCTAATTTGACTGCCTATTACACTTTGAGGCACTGTAGTGACATGGATGCAAACTTATGTGGCATGGATAAGCCGTGAATGGGGATGGCTAAGCATGGTTGAGCCATGAATGTGGATGGCTGGGTATGGCTGAATATGGATGGGATGGCTGAGTATGGCTGAGTGGGTATGGCTGAGTATGGCTGGGTGGATATGGCTGAGTATGGCTGGGTGGGTATGGCTGGGTATGGCTGAGTGTGGATGGGATGGCTGGGTATGGCTGAGTATGGATGGAATGGCTGGGTATGGATGAGATGGGTGGGTATGGCTGGGTCTGGATGGGATGGCTGGGTATGGCTGAGTCGGGTATGGCTGAGTATGGATGGATGGATGAGTATGGCTGAGTATAGGTGGCTGAGCATGGATGGATGGATGGGTATTGCTGAGCATGGATGGATAGATGAGTATTGCTGAGTATGGTTGGATGGATGAGTATTGCTGAGCATGGATGAGTATTGCTGAGTATGGATAGATGAGTATTGCTGAGTATGGATTACTGAGCATGGATGGATGGATGAGTATTGCTGAGCATGGATGGATGAGTATTGCTGAATATGGATGGTTGGATGAGTATTGCTGAGCATGGATGAGTATTGCTGAATATGGATGGTTGGATGAGTATTGCTGAGCATGGATGAGTATTGCTGTGTATGGATGGATGGATGAGTATTGCTGAGTATGGATGGATGAATATTTCTGAGCATGGATGGATGAGTATTTCTGAGTATGGATGGATGGATGAGTATTTCTGAGCATGGATGGATAAGTATTTCTGAGCATGGATGGGATGGATGGATGAGTATTTCTGAGCATGGATAAGTATGGATGGGATGGGATGAATGAGTATTTCTCAGCATGGATTTGATGGATGAGTATTTCTGAGCATGGATAAGTATGGATGGGATGGGATGGATGGATGAGTATTTCTGAGCATGGATGAGTATGGATTGGATGGGATGGATGGATGAGTATTTCTGAGCATGAATGAGCATGAATGGGATGGGATGGATGAGTATTTCTGGGCATGGATGAGTATGGATGGGATGGATGAGTGTTTCTGATACACCCAATCTCTCACCTCTCTCCTCGCACTGTACCAATAGGTACGGGGAGGGGAAAGATGAACCGGACGTGACGCTGGTTTGTTTACAAGTGATCGCTCCGTCATTTGACGGAGCGATCACGTGGTAAACGGCTGCTGTCAGCGGACATTTACTGTGATCCGTGATGCGCCAGGTCTTTCGGACCCGGTGGTCACGAATATTCCCATGTGCGCACCCCAAGGGATGCACGGCAGCAAGATTCTGGGAGGACGTCCATGGACGCCCTCCCAGAATAAGCTGACCGCGCTGCAGCTGTCTTTTGGCTATGGCCCGGTCGGCATGTGGATAAAGCAGTGATGGAGAAACTTTTTTAGCCCGAGTGCCCAAACAGCAACACAAAACCAGCTTATTTATTTTAAAGTGCCAACACAAAATTAAACCTACCAGCGGCTCTGTACAGAGGATGGGACTGATCCTCCCTCTGAATGGGCCCTAAGGGACCAAAAACATACGATTCTGCCAGATTTGATACAGGGTTCAGGAATGCGCTGTGCTCAGAATGCAGGGTTCAGGAATACGTTCAGCTCAGAGTACAGGGTTCAGGAATGTGTTGTGCTCAGAATACAGGGTTCAGGAATGTATTTTGCTCAGAATACAGGATTTAGGAATGCGTTTTGCTCAGAATACAGGGTTCAGGAATGCGTTTTGCTCAGAATACAAGGTTTAGGAATGCGTTTTGCTCAGACTACAGGGTTCAGGAATGCGTTTTGCTCAGAATACAGGGTTCAGGAATTTGTTTTGCTCAGAATATAGGGTTCAGGAATGCGTTTTGCTCAGAATACAGGGTTCAGGAATGCGTTTTGCTCAGAATACAGGGTTTAGTAATGCGTCTTGCTCAGAATACAGGGTTCAGGAATGTGTCTTGCTTAGAATACAGGGTTCAGGAATGCGTTTTGCTCAGAATACAGGGTTCAGGAATGCGTAGTGCTCAGAATACAGGGTTCAGGAATGCGTCTTGCTCAGAACGCACTGTGCAACATACACTTACCTGCCTGACACATACACTGACCTACCTGACACATACAAAGGAATTGGGGAAAGTGGGACTTTCAATGAAGCACTTGGTAGCGTATAGATAGTTAGCTGAACAAGGGAACTTTATTTTGTGTACATAGTTGGTAACCATACATATAGTATTCATATCAATAAATAAAATAGGTAAGCATTGGGGTACATATAGTATACCATAATTTGGCAATCCATGTGTCTCAAATGCAATCAATGGTACAAGTTCAGGCAAGATAAAAACAAAATGGTACAAATGATGATACAAAGCCGTGAATAAGACCATAACAAAATTCCCAGAGTTCACCCTGAGGTGGGTTAGATAAGGTTAAAATTACGAGGTAATGCCTGCAGGACCTGAGGCCTCACTTTAGCCTGTAGAGGTACGATTGCATAAGAAGTTGAAATCTGGATGTATTGGAATAAAAAACGCATCAATTAGCTCTACGCGTTTCGTGGCTACTTCGCCACTCGTCAGGAGCATGCGTGTGATCTATGGTGGGAATAATAAAAGAAAAACCAAAAAAGCTGTCAATAATGATGGGGTAGAGTAGAGCCCCAATCGGCATCAAAGTGCATACCTACCAGTTGAGGTCCAACTTTTACCAGTACACTGACATGGCGCCAGGAACAACAGGCGGCATTCCCTACCGGGGGCCGTGGTGGACAGCCCAGCGGGGGCACCAAGAAGCTAGCGATCGAGGCGGGCACGGGACCACAAGGCATTTCTAGGAGAAAATGTTGAGAGAGAAAGAGGTGAGGGATAGTGAGGTGGACAGGGGCTAAAGAGTTAGCAAGTGATGAAAGAGAGAAAGAGGGGACCGTGCAGAGAAAACTAAAATTAAAGGTGAGGTGCTGGCAGCTCTGAGTGATGCCAGAGGGAGTGACCACCGACCAAGATGAAACCAAAAAAAAAAAAAAACCAGTGCCACGCTGGGAGAAGTGAGAGGTGAGTAAGTACCTGTGTGGACGAGGAGCCAAGAGTCCTGTGTGTGGAGGTAAGTGAAGGGAGAGCCTCATGTGCCCGGACCGCCCGGAAGGCCGCCCCTATGAACACCACCGTAGGGCCGCCCACCCCCATCACGCCGTGTTGCACGTTGCGGGGGAGGGGCGCCGACAGTCGGAAGTATACCCCGACTCGCCGGCAAGCCAGTCTCCTCCGCTGTCAACAAGTGTGGGAACCCAGGCATGCCCACGTGACGGCGCGGGGAACGCCGCACGTGCAGCATGGGAAGCGTGATGTCGACACACAGTAAGGTGCCGCCGCCTCCCCAAGGCGTCATAGGAGGCGGGGTTAGGCGAAGGCCCGTAGTGTGCGTCACAGCCCCCGGATTAGGAAAAACCCGACTATCCCTCACCTCTTTCTCTCTCAACATTTTTCTCCTAGAGATGCCTTGTGGTCCCGTGCCCGCCTCGATCGCTAGCTTCTTGAATTTTGTTATGGTCTTATTCACGGCTTTGTATCATCATTTGTACCATTTTGTTTTTATCTTGCCTGAACTTGTACCATTGATTGCATTTGAGACACATGGATTGCCAAATTATGGTATACTATATGTACCCCAATGCTTACCTATTTTATTTATTGATATGAATACTATATGTATGGTTACCAACTATGTACACAAAATAAAGTTCCCTTGTTCAGCTAACTATCTATACGCTACCAAGTGCTTCATTGAAAGTCCCACTTTCCCCAATTCCTTTGTTTTTGACTTGTCAGGGATGGAAATATATGACCTTACCAGGCCATGATTTCATATAAAGTCCCGTAGGGATGGAAATACGTGACCTTACCAGGTGTGGGCTTCCTTAAAGTCCCTAAAGCTCTTCTCCCCCCCTTTTTTTTTGTACTACCTGACACATACATTGACTTACCTGCAACATACTTCCTGCACTACTCACCCCCCCATCCCCTCACACACAGTGCGATGTAGATTGGAGGATCCATCCTCCTCCTTACCTCTCCATGGTTCTCCCCAGCACTAGGCAGGCAGTATCGCAGGAGTCCCTGCCATCCAGCCGCCAGGAGGTCAGCTAGCAGCCACTTCACCTCTCCCATGGCCATGATCTGCTCCGAGCACTGCCCCTCCCCCTCCGCTGTTTTACAGGTCGTAGTGCATTTGCCAGAGGGACAGGCTGTCCGAAAGTAGTCCTGGGGCAGGGGGAGCTGCCCGAATGCCTCACCAGAGGACAGACCCTCAGGACGGTGGAGGAATAACACAAGTGACTGCCTGGCTAGGGGATTCCCCCCCTTATCTTAGCGGCGTGCTGCGTGCCCACAGAGAGGGCTCGGCGTGCCATCTGTGGCATGCGTGCCATAGGTTCACCATCACTGCCTTAAAGCATGTTGTACAGCACAGTGCTTGTGCTGTGCAATTTGGCCCCCTGTATCACCTGAAATACCTGGCTGATCCTGCCTGGTTCTGCCCTCCCCCCTGTAAACTGACCATGGTTTATCATAGCTGCTGAGCCCTGACACCATGGTCAGTTTACGTGCCTCCATCATCTGCAGCTTTCCTGTCTCTCCTCTGTCCTCCTCTCCCTCTTCCATCCCTGCCTGTCAGCTCTTACCAGTGCCACTCTGCTCCCCTCCCTGTTGCTATAAAACGATATGATGTTAATATGCCTCTGTTAGATAACAACGTGCCCTAGTATCTGTGCTTCATAAAAAATATAACGATTTCTACCTTATTTCAGAGCGCTGCTCAGCGCTCACATGACTGCTCGGCCCTCTCCTCCTCTTTTCTTCTCCTCCCTGCTGACATCAGCGGGAGTTCTCGGCCCCTCCCACTGTAGCTGTCAGACTGGGAGAGGAGAGAGACGAGGATTCACGTGAGCGCCGCAAGACGCTCTGATATAAGGTAGAAATTTTCATATGTTTTATAGAGCACAGACACTGGGGCACATGTTGTTATGTAACAGAGGGGATTGTATTAACATCACATGGCTTTACAAATACCTTAAGCCCCTGAAGCTCTTGACACTAATGTACCTGACAAACCTCACCCATTTTGAGGCCTGCTAATCTAAAGTTTGACTCTAGAAGCCCCAACTACTGTAAAAAGCCTGGAAAGTTAAGCCAACTAAACTAAATCCCCCCCCCCCCCCCACACACACACACCTTAAAGCCTTATAAACAAAAGCCACTGCCCCAAAACTGAACTAAAGCCCCTAACCTTAAAGTACAACTAAAAGCAAAACATTTTTTTCATTTTGGATATGTGAGGAATAAAACTGCTGTCCCGTTAAAGAGATTTATTTCCTGCACTGTGGAAGTGATGTGAGAGGTTATCTTACCAGTGTAAGTGAAATCCCCTCTTAAATAGTTGTCATAGGAACTAGAACAAGATTTCCCCTTTATTCCTGTAGTGTGGCAACTCAAAATTTTGGATTTGCTATTGATGATCAGGAAATTAAAAAGAGAGTTTCTTCTTAAGAGGAACATAGACAGCGATGTAAAACTGTCAGTGCTTTCTTTCCCCCTCCGCCTCTACCTTTTGGGATTTATTATTCAGCTATCACCTAGAATTCTGATCAATTGGACCTGTTCAGAATATTATTATTATACACAATTTATATAACGCCAACAGTTTACACAGCGCTTTATAATGCAGAGGGGGGGCAGCACAATTACAGTACAGTTCAATACAGAAGGGACAGGAGGGCCCTGCTCGTAGAGCTTACATTCTAAAGGGAGGAGGTGGTGGTAGAAAATAGTAATAGCTGCGGGGGATGATTTGATGGGGGTGGCTCGGGTACAGTTCTTAGGTGGGCGTGGGATAGGCTTCCTTGAATAAATGAGTTTTCAGGGATCTCCTAAAGGTGGACAGGTTAGGGTCTGATCAGACATGGAGTTCCAGGGGAAGGAGAGGCTCTGGAGAAGTCCTGAAGACGAGCATGGGAGGAAGTAACAAGGGAGCTAGAGAGCAGGAGGTCCTGGGAGGAGCGGAGGGGACGATTTGGGCGTTATCTGCAGATGAGGTTGGTGATGTAGCTGGGGGTGATGTTGTGCATGACCTTGTATGTTGTGGTTAGTATTTTGAATTTTATATGGTGGTGTAGGGGAAGCCAGTGAAGAGATTGGCAGAGAGGGGCAGCAGTCACGGATCGGTTTGTGAGGTGTATTAGTCTAGCAGCAGCATTCATAATAGACTGAAGGGGGATAGCTTGCGTAAGGGTAGGCCATTATGGAGAGAGTTGCAGTAGTCATGGCGGGAAAAAACCAAGGAGTGAATAAGTTGCTTTGCGCTGTCGTTAGTCAGGAAGGGTCCAATCTTGGAGATGTTGCGGAAGTTAAGGCGGCAGGATTTAGCCAGTGATTGGATGTGGGGGCTGAAAGAGAGGTCAGAGTCTAGGATGACACCCAGCACCCTGGCTTGTGTGGAGGGACCAATGGTTGTGCTGTTGATCTTAATGGTAAAGTCATGGGAAGGGACCGGGAAGGAGGAAATATAATAAGCTCAGTTGGGAACCGGGAAGGAGGAAATATAATAAGCTCAGTTGGGGACCGGGAAGGAGGAAATATAACAAGCTCAGTTGGGGACCGGGAAGGAGGAAATATAACAAGCTCAGTTGATGACCGGGAAGGAGGAAATATAATAAGCTCAGTTGGGGACCGGGAAGGAGGAAATATAACAAGCTCAGTTGGGAACCGGGAAGGAGGAAATATAACAAGCTCAGTTGGGGACCGGGAAGGAGGAAATATAATAAGCTCAGTTGGGGACCGGGAAGGAGGAAATATAACAAACTCAGTTGGGGACCGGGAAGGAAGGAATAATACAAGCTCAGTTTTAGAAAGATTGAGTTTGAGAAAGTGGTGTGACATCCATACCGATATGTCATTCATTAAGTTTGAGATCTGTGAGGAGATCGGGGGGGGGGGTGAGTTTGTGGTGTGGAGAGATAGATCTGGGTGTCATCGGTGTAGAGGTGGTTTTGGAATCCATGGGAGGTTATGAATATAAATAATGAAATCAATATAACCGTGTTTTTGTAAGGTAAAACTGTCATTCTCATGCACATATAAGATGTCCTGAAAATGGCTGCATGTTTGTTCTAAGTCAGTGTGTTGCTGGGTAGCACAACCGGTATCGGGGCAACAAACATGGAACTTTGCCAATTCCCATATCTCTTTCTTATTCGTATTTTGTATAAGCAATTTCTTTTGTAACCACTCACTTCAGTACAACATTAGGTGGCGCTGTTTTAAAACAAATAGCAAGCAATACTTAAACATTAGATGTTCCTGTGTTCTCTAAAATAAGTGTACACACACATCATCGTTACCCATTTGTTTACTGGTTGAAATAAACAAAGGCCTACTTTTGTGTATGTAAAAAAAACTTACTTATCCAAGTCCAGGCCAGTGGAGACAAGGTCACTTTTAACGTTATTACATGCATACTAAAAAAACGGGAAATTTGGACAGATTGTTCTGAAACACGCAAATGGAAACTCTTAAATCAGGAAAAGTCTCAGACACTTTTTTTGTGACATTCACCAAACATTCATTGCAGCTGAATTTTCCTCTTGCATTTTTTTTTTTAAAACGACAGTGATTCATGTTGAAAGTAGCATTCACTGCCTTATAATTATGCCCCTTTGAGAATCTGTTATCAGAGTGCTAAAATAATATAATACATGAAGCTGGGGTCAAGTCCATAGAATGTACTATAAACATATAGTTAGTAGTTTTTAGTCACATTCAGCTAGACTTGTGTAGCATCCTCTAATGTGTGCAAGAAGCAAGCGTAGGCGAACCATACTCTTACTCACATTAACCACTTGCTTACTGGGCACTGAAACCCCCCTCCTGCCCAAACCAATTTTCAGCTTTCAGCTCTGTCACTCTTTGAATGACAATTGCGCAGTCATGCTACACTGTACCTAAATGAAATTTTTATCATTTTTTTCACACAAATACAGCTTTCTTTTGGTGGTATTTAATCGCCACTGGGGTTTTTATTTGTTGCTAAAAAAACAAAAAAAACGGGGAAAAAAAATCAGGTTTCATAGTTTGTTATAACATTTTGCAAACAGGTAATTTTTCTCCTTCATTGATATGCGCTGATGAGGCTGCACTGATGGGCACTGATAGGCTGCATTGGTGGGCACTGATAGCCTGCATTGATAGGCACAGATAAGGCAGCACTGATAAGCACAGATAAGGCGGCACTGTTGGCCGCTGATAAGATGGCACTGATGGGCCCTGATGGGTGGCACTGATGGGTGGCACTGAAGGGCACTGATAGGTGTTACTGATAGGTACCACTGATAGATGGCACTGATGGGTGGCACTGATAGGTGACACTGATGGGCATTGGTAGGTGACACTGATGGGTATCACTGTTGATGAGGCACTGATTGGTGACATTGATAGGTGGCACTGATAGGGGGCACTGCGGGCACTGATAGGTGGCACTGTGGGCACTGGTAGGTGGTGCTGGTGGGCACTGGTAAACGGCACTGTTGTGCGCTGGTAGGTGGCACAGGTGGGCACAGATGAGCTGGTGGCTACTCTCCTTGATTGGGACGGATGTCCCTCTGTCCCCCTGACGCTATTAGCGTGAGGAGAAAAAATAGCCGATTACCGGCTCTGTTTACATCACATGATCAGCTGTCATTGGCTGACAGCTAATCACGTGGTAAGGGGTCGGGATCGACTCGCTGATTACAGAGCGCGCCATGCATGCCATGCAGGGGGCGCGCAGGCCGCTCGAGCACGGGAGGACGTCTATTGACACCCTCCCAGCAAAGTAGGTCCGCGCTGTAGCCATCATTCGGCTATAGCGTGGATCTGAAGCGCTTAAGACCCCTTTCACACTGAGGCCTTTCAGGCGCTAAAGGGCTAAAAATAGCTTCTGTAAAGTGCCTGAAAAACATCTCTTTTGCCACCCCAATGTGAAAGCCTGAGTGTGCTGGCAGGACAATAAAAAAAAGTCCTGCAAGCAGCATCTTTAGGGCAGTGGAGGAACGGTGTATACATCGCTCCTCCACCACTCCTGCCCATTGAAATGAATAGGCACCACTGCAGAAGCGCCTGCAAAGCGATTCAGCAGCAGTGCTACATGGGTGCATTTGACCCTTTCTTCGGCCGCTAGTAGGGGTTAAAAGCACACTGCTAGCAGCCGAATAGCGCAGCTAAAACAGAGGTAAAGTGCCGCTAAAACTAGCGGCACTTTACTGCTAATGCTGCCTGCGGCTCAGTGTGAAAGGGCTCTTAAAGTGGTTGTAAAGGCAGAAGGGTTTTTACTGTATCTTAATGCATTCTATGCATTAAGATAAAAAGCCTTCTGTGTGCAGCAGCCCCTCTAATACTTACCTGAGCCCCATCTCGACCCACGATGTTGCATGAGAGATTAGGACTCTCCCTCCTCATTGGCTGAGACAGCAGCGAAGCGCCATTGGCTCCTGCTAATGTCAATCAAAGTCAGACGAGCCAATGAGGAGGTCAGGCCGGGCCACGGCTCCGTGTCTGAATGGACAAACGTAGCTGTGGCTCGGGTGGCCCCATAGCAAGCTGCTTGCTGTGGGGGCACTAAACAGGAGGGAGGGGCCAAGAGGGACTCGAGAAGAGGAGGAGCTGGGCTGCTCTGTGCAAAACCACTACACAGAGCAGGTAAGTGTGATATGTTTGTTTTTTAAACAAAACAAAATGAGACTTTAGTATCACTTTAAGCCAGTGGGGCTGGTGTGATGAGTCTTAATCAAGTCAGGGTTTATTAAAGGTCAGGGCTGGATGACTCATCTCAGCAGCTCTCTGATGTCTCCCCCTGTTTCCAGAGTGCTGGAGAACGTTCTGGATGATTATGGGTGGAGTCTAGGAGGGGCTGCTCAGCATATTTGGAGGTCCCTGGCCAATCCCCGGGATTGGCATGTCAGGGAGGCGGGGAGCCTTTAAATATTAATGAGTCATGCCAGCAGGGGCAGTCGGGTGGAAGATGGAGATACAGTGTTGAGGAGGCTAGGTCTGGGTGTGGGGGGGTGTCCTGCCTTGGGCCGGGGCTCGGTTTCTGGAAGGATCCAGCTATAACACAAAGAAGGAAACCTTTCTGGAGGCACAGGAAAAAGAGAGGACAGAGGGAGTAGTGCAACACTGTGGGGACTAACAATGGGGGGGAGACTGCCAAATGTAGCCAATCTAACTTGAAGACAGCGGTGTGCTTAACCACTTGAAGACCAGGCCTATTTCTGACATTTGTTGCTCACAAATTAAAATATTTTTTTCTGCTAAAAAATGACTTAGTCCCCCTGTCCATCCCACTATCCATCCCACTGTCCCCCTGTCCATCCCACTACCCATCCCACTGTCCCCCTGTCCATCCCACTATCCATCCCACTGTCCCCCTGTCCATCTCACTACCCATCCCACTGTCCCCCTGTCCATCCCACTATCCATCCCACTGTCCCCCTGTCCATCCCACTATCCATCCCACTGTCCCCCTGTCCATACCACTATCCATTCCACTGTCCCCCTGTCCATCCCACTATCCATCCCACTGTCCCCCTGTCCATCCCACTATCCATCCCACTGTCCCCCTGTCCATCCCATTATCCATCCCACTGTCACCCTGTCCATCCCACTACCCATCCCACTGTCCCCCTGTCCATCCCACTGTTCCCCTGTCCATCTCCCTATCCATCCCACTGTCCCCCTGTCCATCTCCCTATCCATCCCACTGTCCCCCGGTCCATCCCCCTATACATCCTACTGTCCCTCTCTCCATCCTCCTATCCATTCCACTGTAACCCTGTCCACCTCCCTGTCCATCCCACTGTCCCCCTTTTCACCCCCCTGTCCATCCCATTGTCCCCCTGTCCATCCCCCTATCCATCCCACTGTTCCCCTGTCCATCCCCCTGTACATCCCACTGTCCATTCCACTGTCCCTGTCCATCCCCCTATCTATCCCACGGGCCCCCTGTCCACCCCCTTATATATCCCACTGTCCCCCTGTCCATCTCCCTATCCATCCCACTGATTTTTGTCGTTGCAATATTTTATGTCACACGGTATATGCGCAGCAGTCTTTCAAACGCAATTTTTTGGGGGAAAAAATCTGCTTTACTGAATAAAAAAAAAAAAAAAACACACACCCCAATTTTTTTGGTAAAATGGGAAAGATGATGTTACGCTGAGTAAATAGATACCTAATATGTCATACTTTAATATTGCTCACGCTCGTGGAATGGCGACAAACTACAATACTTAAAAAAATTCCATAGGTGACACTTTAAAAATGTGGCTGTTGGCAGGATGCCAGTTTAGAGTTACAGAAGAGATCTGGTGATAGAATTGTGGCGATACCTTACATGAGTGGTTTGAACACTATTTAGATATGCGTGTGTGACCTACGTATGCATTCACTTCTGCATGCATTTTTTTTATTGTTTATATATTTCATTTTTTTATTGTTTGCTTAATAAAATCACTTTTATTACTATAAGAAGAAATGTAAACATCCCTTGTAATAGAAATAGGGGATGACAGGTCCTCTTTATGGAGAGATCTGGGGTCTATAATTCCCCCCCCCCCCACATCTCTCCTCTAGGCTGGAAAGCCTTAGATAAAAAAAAATTGATCTCTGGCTTACCAGCAAAAAAAAAGGCAGTGTTTACATCTGCTGGCACTGGAAGTGATGTCATGGCGTCGCTTCCGGCCTCCGAGAGTCATAGAAATGTCCGGGGACCATTAGGTTCACTGCTAGCTCTATGGTAAACTGCCGCCACCGTATCTGTTCTCCAGCTCCCCAATCGCACGAGAGAGCCCGGAGAAGCACTGCAGGGCGGCAGGAGGGCGGTGGAGGGCCATCCCCTCTCGCTGCCTGTAAAAGCAGTCAAGTGGCTATACAGACCCTAGAATAACTCCACACCATAATCCCCCTCCACCAAATTATTTGGACCAGTGCACAAAGCAAGGTCCAAAAAAAGAAATGGATGAGCGAGTTTGGGGTGGAGAAACTTGACTGGCCTGCTCAGAGTCCTGACCTCAACCCGTTAAAACACCTTTGGGATGAATTAGGGCAGAGAATGGGAGCCAGGCCTTCTTGCCCAACATCAGTGCCTGACCTCACAAATGCGCTTCTGGAAGAATGGTCAAACATTCCCATAGCTCTGCACCCCAAACTCATCCCTTTTTGAAGCTAATTAGAGCCTCAAACTCTAATCATGTGCTTCTAAAAAAAAAAAAAGCACTCCTAAACCTTGTGGACAGCCTTCTCTTGAAGCTGTTATAGCTGCAAAGGGTGGGCCAACTCAATAGTGAACCCTACAGACTAAGACTGGGATGCCATTAAAGTTCATGTGCGTGTAAAGTCAGCTTTCCCAATACTTTTGACACTGTAGTGTATGTTTTAGTGTGAATGAGCCTTTAAGCATGTATTGGTGATAATTTTTTACTAACACGTGATATTTAAAATAGAAGTACAGTATCTCACAAAAGTGAGTACACCCCTCACAATTTTGTAAATATTTTATTATATCTTTTCATGTGACAACACTGAAGAAATTACACTTTGCTACAATGTAATGTAGTGAGTGTACAGCTTGTATGACAGTGTAAATTTGCTGTCCCCTCAAAATAACTCAACACACAGCCATTAACCACTTGCCGAGCAGCCACCGCAGTTATACTGCGGCAACATGGCTCGGCTGCGCGAATCGCCATCATGTTACATCGGTCCCGCTTTTGTGCACTAGGGGCGCGGGCCCCCCCTGCTCGCCCACGGAGCCGATGCAAGTGCCCGGCGGTCGCGTAAACACACAGTTTCCGGTTCTCTGAGGGGAGAGCTGACAGATCGTCTGTTCATCCAGAGTATGAACAGCAATCTATCTCTTCCCCTACACAGTCTCCTCCCCCCTTCAGTTAGAACACACACTAGGGAACACATTAACCCCTTGATCGCCCCCTAGTGTTAACCCCTTCCCTGCCAGTGACATTTTTACAGTAATCAATGCATTTTTATAGCACTGATCGCTGTATAAATGCTAATGGTCTCAAAAATGTGTCAAAATTGTCCGACATGTCTGCCATAATGTCGCAGTCCCGATAAAAATCGCATATCGCCGCCATTACTAGTAAAAAAAAAAATTAATAATAATAAAAATGCCATAAACTATCCCCTATTTTGTAGACACTATAACTTTTGCGCAAACCAATCAATATATGCTTATTGCGTTTTTTTTTTTACCAAAAATATGTAGAAGAATACATATCGGCCTAAACTGAGGAAAAGAAATATTTTTTTTATAATTTTTGGGGGTTATTTATTATAGCAAAATGTAAAAAATAATGCGTTTATTTCAAAATTGATGCTCTTTTTTTGTTTTTAGCTAAAATCAAAAATGCAGAGGTGATCAAATACCACCAAAAGAAAGCTCTATTTGTGGGAAAAAAAGGACGTCAATTTTGTTTGGGTGCAACGTCGCACGACTACGCAATTGTCAGTTAAAGCAACGCAGTGCCGAATCACAAAAAGTGCTCTGGTCAGGAAGGGAGTAAAATCTTCCGGGCTGAAGCAGTTAATTGTGATACAAAATGAAAAAGCGGTTAATGTCTAAACCGCTGGCAACAAAAGTGAGTACACCCCTAAGTGAAAATGTCCAAATTGGGCCCAGTTAGCCATTTCCCCTCCCCAGTGTCATGTGACTCAGTGTTACAAGGTCTCAAGTGTAAATGGGGAGCTGGTGTGTTAAATTTGTTGTTCTCACTCTCATAATGGTCACTGGAAGTTCAACATGGCACCCGATGGCAAAGAACTCTCTGAGGATCTGAAGAAAAGAATTATTGCTCTACATAAAGATGGCCTAGGCTATAAGAAGATTGTCCAGACCCTGAAACTGAGCTGCAGCATGGTGGCCAAGACCATATAGAGGTTTAACAGGACAGGTTCCACTCAGAACAGGCCTCGCCATGGTCGACCAAAGAAGTTGAGTTCAGAGAGTGAGAGCGATAACACCAAATTTAACACACCTGCTCCCCATTCACACCTGAGGCATTGTAACATTAATGAGTCACATGACCCTGGGGAGGTAAAATGGCTAATTGGACCCAATTTGGACATTTTCACTTAGGGGTGTATTCACTTTTGTTGCCAGCGGTTTAGACATTAATAGCTGTGTTGAGTTATTTTGAGGGGACAGCAAATTTACACTGTTATACAAGCTGTACATTCACTACTTTACATTGTAGCAAAGTGTCATTTCTTCAGTGTTGTGACATGAAAAGATATAATAAAATATTTACAAAAATGTGAGGGGTGTACTCACTTTTGTGAGATACTGTATGTTCAGTTAATAAAATGCATACACACTCAAATGCATACAGATATTGAGATATATACATAATTATATATATACATAACACTCAGATATACACAGATAGACAGAGATACAGAGATACACAGTATCTCACAAAAGTGAGTACACCCCTCACATTTTTGTAAATGTTTTATTATATCTTTTCATGTCACAACACTGAAGAAATGACACTTTGCTACAATGTAAAGTAGTGAGTGTTAGACATGTGTTAGAACAAATTAGTTTCGTTTCGTTCAGTTACGTTTCGTATTAGCAGTTAATTCGTATTTCGTAATTCGTGTCCGAAACTCAATTTGGATTTGTACGAAATGCAAATTTTCGTTAGGTTCCTTAACTTTTCGCAACAATTACGAACGCTCGTTATGATGAATTTAAAAAGCAAAATATGGCAGTCGTTGACTCATTATGCTCATTTTGAGGGGTTAGCACCATCCCTGTGCTGTGCTGACTTCCTCCTGGGTCTGTACCCCTGCTGTGCTCATTATGAGGGGCTCCCACTATCCCTGTGCTGTGCTGTCTTCCTGGGTTTGTACCCCTGCTGTGCTCATTGTGAGGGGCTCCCATCATCCCTGGGCTGTGCTGACTTCCTCCTGGGCCTGTACCCCTGCTGTGCTCATTATGAGGGGCTCCCACTATCCCTGTGCTGTGCTGACTTCCTGGGTTTGTACACCTGCTGTGCTCATTGTGTGGGGCTCCCACCATCCCTGGGCTGTGCTGACTTCCTGGGTTTTTAACTTCATCATAACAAATAATCGTAATTATTATGACAATAATAAAAAAAATTTTACCGAACATTCTTATTTTGTCCAATTCTGAATCTCTCATCGACTACCAGTACCAGTCTCCCACTCCCATATTAAAAAAGGTAATTTTCCCAACCCTCAATCAGCAGCAGAAGAAAACCTCTGATTGGTCAACAAAACACCAGTCACGTTTCCGTTGTAACGGAATTTGGATCCGAAATTCGTCAAAGAAATTTCGTATTTCGTATACAATTTGGAAGCATAGAAATTCGTATTTCGTATGCTCCCGAATGTACGAATTTTTGGAAATTTGTACGAATTTTCGATTCGTATGATATGAACCGCACATGTCTAGTGAGTGTACAGCTTGTATAACAGTTTAAATTTGTTGTCTTCAAAATAACTCAACACACAGCCATTAATGTCTAAACTGCTGGCAACAGAAGTGAGTACACCCCTAAGTGAAAATGTCCAAATTAGGCCCAAAGTGTCAATATTTTGTGTGGCCACCATCATTTTCCAGCACTACCTCAACCCCTTGGGCATGGAGTTCACCAGAGCTTCACAGGTTGCCACTGGAGTCCTCTTCCACTCCTCCATGATGACATCACAGAGCTGGTGGATGTTACAGAATTTGTGCTCTTCCACCTTCCATTTGAGGATGCCCCACAGATGCTCAATAGGGTTTAGGTCTGGAGACATGCTGTCGGTAAAATTCCATTCTCTCACTGATCAGTCAACTCCAGGCATGTTGATTAGAAGACAGATTTATTACAAATGTACCGGTACATAGGGATGAGCTCTGTTCACAGCAAGTAGATTCAACAGAGTCACACAGAACCCTTTTATACATGTCATTTTATAACAGTATTTGGCAAGCTACCATTGGCTAAGGCACACTGGTGACTCATGGTGCATCGTCAGCTTTATTGTCAAAAACAGTGCCCTTTCACAATATGGCCTAATATGGTAAACTTTTGCTAGTTCTTTAAATATTGTTGTAGGTGTTGGTCGGAACTAAGCAAATTGCATAAACAATAAGTCAGCGCCATTTTAGCTAGGAAAAAAGCATATAAGGAACAAGGCAAATATCGATATCACTTGTAATTCTTTGCATATTTCTTATCATTCCCTCCTCTGATATCTATATTTGATTCCTCAATTTATTACTTCAGTGCAGGTCCGTTCCACAACTGGGTTTTCAGACCTTAGCAAGTCCTTGACCTTGGCAAGTGCAGTCCATTTCCCAAACCAACCTTCAAGTCAATTTGTGAATGGATCATCAGTACCTGAGTTTTCCGCTAATTCATTCGATAAAGCTGTCAATCCTTTGAGGGCTCTAGTCACGGTTCCTCCAGGAGCTGTAATCTTAGAAATAAAAGGTGCACCACATAAAACCAAACATTTTACAGACCCCTCCTCTTTCTGCTAGGATTCATATCTAAAGCCATCCTATTCTGCCATGCCATCAGAGAGGTAGGGGTTAATTGCTCTGTCAATCTCTTAACTGCATCCCTGGTGTAGTTTACAAACCTTTGTTGGTTATAATATATATAGTTAATCCAGTCAACATTTTTTTTTTACTGTCACCCACCAGAGAAGAGACTCAAATCCAGCTGCCACTTGATTCCTAGATTTGAACTCGCTCGGCACTTCACGCGGAACCCAAATCTCATCTATATAGATCTGGGGGTCAAAAGACCCCCGCAGGAGAGGTGTCCCTTCTGCTCCTCCGGTGACCCTTCTTCCTAGGGGACTCTGACAGTAAGCGCAGAGGCATTGCCAGCTGTACCAGGGCACAATCCCCTCGGGAATTGGCTGGGATGCTCGCTCTGAGCCTCTTGTCTTCGCATAACCACCAGACGTCCGCCCTCTGGGTGTCGTGCTCAACCCAGTTGTCACCCTCTCCCTTTGCAATTTTGTTAATCCTCTCCATGCAGTAGTCATCCGGTAAAGACCCCGAATCTGTGCCATTCTCATTCCCCGGAAGTGCAAAACAAGTAAAGTTGCCAGGGTATGCCGTGACAGCAGGGGGTATCTGAGTTCTCTGAACCTGGGGAAACAATAAACTTAATGTGTGACAGGGAGTGTTGGTGTCAGGTTTGTATGTTTTTGATATAGCTTTAGCATACACTCTAAACCATCTGGATCTGTATTGTTATTTAAGGGAAAAGGCACTGTTAGCAGTATAGATTAACCATTCAAGCCATTCATTCTTATCCTGGTATCCTGTTTCTAATGTTATAGCTTCTTCCATTGTGAGATTGGTGAATCTCACTGTGGATCCTAATACCTCTACTTTAAATCGGTCCTCATTATCTAATTCTTTCTTCTTGTTTGTCTCATTCTTTGGTTTGACTTCAAGAAAGAATTTTCCCAAAGGGTCAGTTCCTGATATCCAAGCTCCTACACAGTATAACCTCTGATCTTCTAGTTTTGGGTCCTTCAGGGAAATAAATAATATATTGCAACTCTTTGGTTCTGTACAGGGAGAGTGGGCCGCTTTAGTTATGGTTAATCTATTCTCAAAGGTGAGGTTCAATGCTCTTCCTGTCTCTTCCCAATTGATTGGTTCCACTATCCTCCCATGTCTCCTACCTCCCGGTATAGAGGCCTCTCCTAGAGTCACCAATGCTCCCACGAGGAACAAAATCCCTACCATCCTATCTGAAGTGAGGGGGGCCTAGATAGGGCCTTTTCTTCACCAAGGTTGAGACAAGCAGACCTTTTATCTGCCTCCCTTTGTATTTGGACTTTCCCCCTCCTTCAGTCTTTCTGTCCCTACTCTGCCTATATTTACCTTTTTTACAGTGGGATTGGTGAATCCAGATAGTCCTTTCAGCAATTCTTACTGCAGTGGAAGTAGAAAGGAGTACTTGATATGGCCCGTCCCACTTAGGGGAGCGCCAATGCTTCTTTTTGATCACCTTGATGAGCACCCGATTTGTACTTTGTCTTCTCCTATGGGCTGGAACACTCTTGGTTAATTTGTTTCTGTTTTAATAACCTTGACATGTATTCTGCTAAGGTTCTCTCCCCTTCCTCTGTGTGGGTTTCATTTGGTAATAAAGGTATTTTATAAGGTCTACCATACATCATTTCAAATGAACTCAGCCCCTCTTTAGTGAGGGTGATGTGCATGCTTAAAATAGCTAGTGGGAGACAGTACATCCAATTTTTTCCTGTCTCTTCCATAGCCTTTTTTAGCTTGCTCTTTAATATCCCATTATGTCTTTCTACGAGCCCTGCTGACTGAGGGTGATATGCACAGTGATTCTTTACTTCTATACCCAGCACTTCTTTTAGGTGTTTTATGATCTGATTTCCAAAACGTGGACCATTATCACTATAAATCTTCTCTGGTATCCCAAATCGTGGAATTATATCTTTTAGTAAGGCTTTGGATACTGTTAAGGCGTCAGCACTATATCTCTACCCATGTGGTCAATGCATCAATGATTTCCAAACAATATTTCTTTCTTTTCACATTTGTTTAATTCAATAAAATCGATGCAAATGTGTTGGAATGGATATTGCGGTATGGGGAACTTCCCTTCTTTCCGTGGTCTTATGCCTCCCTGAGCATTGTGTCTTGCACATATGCATTGAGAACAAAAAGTTTTTTTTAGTAGTTTGTGAAGCCATAAGCTGTACATACCTTATTTAACATCTCAGTCACCCCCCTGTTTGACACATGAGTTACTCCATGTCTCAATACTGCTGCATACCTAAATAAGGATTTTGGCAATACCAGCTTTCCTTCAGGTGATGTGTAGATGTTATCTATTATTGTGCAACCTTTTGTTTTCCGATATTGTTTCTCCCCAGGGGATATATTCTGCTGTATATCAGTAAGGACTGTATGATCTATCTCTATGATTTCCTGTTCTGTCATGTGTCACTTCTGCATATCCAGTTACACTTGTGCCATCTGGATTTTTCGTACTGGAGCCATCAACAAAAAGCGTCATGTCAGGGTTAGATAACGGTACTTTCCGATATTGTTACGTGAGGATGTCTCAAAAGTATTGTCATACAGGAAAGGTGTCGTGCTGGGCTCAAATGTATGGAAATGTATGGACCAACGGGGCGCGGTCAGTATTGAATACCCAGAAATCCACGTTCTACAAAAAAGACATTGTCATGCCCAAAAAAGACATCATTTGTTTCTTTATTTCTGGCTTCGGCACCTGGTGGAGGGCTCAAATTCTCTCCTCATCCAGGTGTCAACCTTCTTTTGAAATATTATACCCTAAGTATTTGACCTGCTGTTGCCACAATTGGAGTTTAGTTTTATTTACCTTATGCCCTTGGTATAACTGCCTGGTTAACAGCTTGTAAATCCTGTACTATTCTATTGCAGGGGCTATACCCTCCTCTGCTTCCTTCTTAAGGGGGTATCTCCTTCATCACCTTGCACAAAAACCTTTACTTTCACATTTTTTCCATCACTTACAAATACTTCTCAGAATGATTAACATATTGCAAAACTTCTAAAACTGGTGCAATTCAGTAAGTAACCAAGTTTTTAACAATGTAATCCTTATGATCCTGTTTTAATCCGTTAACAAAAGCTATCTTTAGCTGTTGTTGATATGCACTATTCACATCCTCAGCTTTGGGGAGCCCAGAGAACACTTTAAAAACTTCTCGTAGTTTATTTAGATAATCACTGACACTTTCCTTGTCTTCCTTTACAGTCATATTAATCTTTTGCCAGTCAGTTCGTTATACCCATCGGAGATTGCATCTCTGATAGAAGGCAGTCAATCTGTCTGTCAAATCTTTGCTATCAAGGGCCAGTGGTTCCCTCTTTGTTGAGGGGGCACTGTGGCTACACAGGGGTCCCAATTTCCCTTTACTGATGCCCAATCTGATCCTAGAACCCTTCTTAAGGCCCTTTCCACTTCGACCCCATTTAGCCTATAACTGTTTCTCAGACCTTCCATATTTTCAATGATTTCTGGGGCCCCAAACTTAGGATGTTTAATATGCTCGGTAGCCTTCTACACGTCACTCTCAGTCCATGGTTTAAAAACAGTCATAGTTAGGGGCTGACCGTTTTGTCTGCCTCTTTGTCCACTAGGGGCAGTTGGGCTTGGCATTTCTCTTTTTTGTTCTCCTTATTCCGCCATTTTTTCATTGGGTCCTAACAATTTAGGCTTATCCACCAACTCCTGACACCCTTTCACAGTTAGTTTACCATTGAATCCCAACTTCCTTTCCCACTTAGCACAATATTTAACAGATTTTGGTTATTTGCTACGCATAGATTTCTTATCTCCTTCTAATGGGGAAAGTATTCCCCATGTCTCTATTTTTTTTCCCTTGAGTTTAGAATACAAGACTGGTAATTCTACTCTCGAACTTTGCCAAAATCTATATAAAACAGTAAACAAAGTCCAAACTCTCCAAACAGGAAATAAACATATATATATATATATACACATACACACACACATATAAAACAACTTATACCTTTACCTTATTTACTACAAAGTACAGTTGGTCAAAACAAACAGTATTCTTAACGTTCTGATCAGAATTTTTTTTTTACACACACTCACACAAAAGAGGAAGTGCACTTAGGTGTCCGTGAGGGGGGTGAGTGAGTCCAGTTTTTTTTTTTTTTTTAACCACAAGTTTGCAGCCAGACAGATCATAAAGCAGGCCTTTTATCAACCTGTAAACCACCAGACTAGCAACCCTTGGATCACAGAAAAGCAAAAATATAAGACTCCCCACACAAAGTTAGCAGTAATGTTAAACATGAGGAGGAAAGAGCTAGAGTTAGTCTCATGATTTAACAAATGCAGCAAAAGGAACAGTGCAGGAAATGTTGCTCTCGAGAGAAAAAGAGAAAAACAATTTATCTATGGGGGAAGTGTTTCTGATCAAGTTAGATTGATTCCTGCTCGTACATTCACTTCCTTTTTGTCCCAACCACCACTCAGTTAGAAAAAAACCTGAAATGGCCCCTGTGACTCTCTGTAATCTATCCATATTACGTGTAGTCACTATTCACAACCATTATCAATCATCTATCATCTTTCGGTACCTTAAATTTTTTGTAATCTGTCTCAGACAGCGGGCTACGTCTATTTACCATAGGCAACGTCCCCAAGTGCCTCTGTCTTCGGCCCCTGTGTCACTTAGGTCTTTTATAATCAACTTACAATGCCGGAATACTTAATAAAAACCCAAATCACCTCAAGTAGAAGAGAAAAGAAAAGAAGAGAAAAGAAAAAAAATCTGTCTTACCTTTCACAGACTCGGAGGACTGGATCAGAAGTCCAGGAGTAGAAGTCAGGTGTGGATCCCGGAACCGACCAGCCTCTTTTTACCACTTAACTTGAGTGGGAGGACCTAGGTCTCGGCGAGAGGGAGTCTGATACTCACTGATATTTTGGACGGAACCGTTCGATCCACCACCTAATCCTTACTTCCGGCTTGAAAGGACCATGATGTCGGTAAAATTCCATTCTCTCACTGATCAGTCAACTCCGGTCATGTTGATTAGAAGACAGAATTATTACAAATGTACCGGTACATAGGGATGAGCTCTGTTCACAGCAAGTAGATTCAACAGAGTCACACAGAACCCTTTTACACATGTCATTTTATAACAGTATTTGGCAAGCTACCATTGGCTAAGGCACACTGGTGACTCATGGTGCATCGTCAGCTTTATTGTCAAAAACAGTGCCCTTTCATAATATGGCCTAATATGGTAAACTTTTGCTAGTTCTTTAAATATTGTTGTAGGTGTTGGTCGGAACTAAGCAAATTGCATAAACAATAAGTCAGCACCATTTTAGCTAGGAAAAAAGCATATAAGGAACAAGGCAAATATCGATATCACTTGTAATTCTTTGCATATTTCTTATCACATGCTTGGTCAGTCCAGCACCTTTACCCTCAGCTTCTTTACAAGACACTGGTCATCTTGGAGGTGTGTTTGGGGTCGTTATGATGTTAGAATACTACCCTGCTGCCCAGTCTCTGAAGGGTGGAAACCATCCCCTGCTTCAGTATTTCACAGTACATGTTGGCATTCATGGTTCCCTCAATGAACTGTAGCTCCCCAGCACTCATGCAACCCCAGACCATGACACTCCCACCACCATGCTTGACTGTAAGCAAGACACACTTGTCTTTGTACTTCTCACCTGGTTGACGCCACACACGCTTGACACCATCTGAACCAAATAAATTTATCTTGGTCTCATCAGACCACAGGACATGGTTCCAGTAATCCTTGTCCTTAGTCTGCTTGTCTTCAGCACACTGTTTGCGGGCTTTCTTGTGCATCATCTTTAGAAGAGGCTTTCTTCTGGGACGACAGCCATGGAGATCAGTTTGATGCAGTGTGCGGTGTATGGTCTGAACAGTGACAGGCTGACCCCCCACCCCTTCAAACTCTGCAGCAATGCTGGCAGCACTAATACGTCTATTTCCCAAAAGCAACCTCTGGATATGACGCTAAGCACGTGCACTCAACTCCTTTGGTCGACCATGGCGAGGCCTGTTCTGAGTGGAACTTGTCCTGTTAAACCGCTGTATGGTCTTGGCCACCGTGCTGCAGCTCAGTTTCAGGGTCTTGGCAATCTTCTTATAGCCTAGGCCATCTCTATATAGAGCAACAATTCTTTTTTTCAGATCCTCAGAGAGTTCTTTGCCATGAGGTACCATGTTGAACTTCCAGTGACCAGTATGAGAGAGTGAGAGCGATAACACCAAATTTAACACACCTGCTCCCCATTCACACCTGAGACCTTTAACACTAATGAGTCACATGACACCGGGGAGGGGAAATGGCTAATTGGGCCCAATTTGGACATTTTCACTTAGGGGTGTACTCACTTTTGTTGCCAGCGGTTTAGACATTACTGACTGTGTGCTGAGTTATTTTGAGGGGATAGTAAAGGTACATTGTTATACAAGCTGTACACTCACTACTTTACATTGTAGCAAAGTGTCATTTCTTCAGCGTTGTCACATATAGATATAATGAAATATTTACAAAAATGTGAGGGGTGTACTCACTTTTGTGAAATACTGTATATCTCCAATATTCAATAACATATATTATGTTTTACTGCAGTGTAAAAAAAAGTTTTATTCACATGTACATTAAGATGCTGATTGCGTGTTTCAACTTGTATAATTATTTCTATAGAGTATTAACATTTCCTTGTTCTGTTGTGCACACAGGTGATCAAATTATCCTCCGCATACATGTGTGAATGGAAATTAGCTGAGCATTATATCCTTGAAAAAGATGACAAGCTTTCAGAGATACATGTTGACTAGCAGCAAGCAGAGGCAAAAATCCAGCATCAACAAAATGTGTCATCCACCAAATGAAAACGCAAATCTTTGTTTTTAAGGGCAGATTCTAACATGTATAAATAGCATTTAAACTCTATACAAATGGGGTCATTAGGTAAACGCTGAAACAGTTTCTACGCCTTGTGGCAGGATTTCCCCAAAGTATTGTTATATTTGAGACTCTGGGATCTTTCAAATCTGAGTGGTAAACCCACAGATTAAAAATAACTCCAGTTTTCAAAGAGGATATAAGGAACATCCCGCATGTAAGGTACACCCTGAACGTAAGGAACATTCCAACTGCTTAATGCACTAAAATCTCAAACAATCTGATCAGCTTTCCCAACTATTTTCTGTGAACTACAAAACAACTACCCTTTATGTAATGGAGACGAGGAGAAGGAAAAGTGCGTGCAGTTCAAATTAAGAAGGCAGCCTAGGGTGACTTCTGCTTCTACACAGTTCGATTAGTGAGTTTTGTCGCCTTAGGACAGGAAGTGTGTTACTGACAGGATCACCAGAAAAGCACTGGTAAACTGATATCTACAGTGGGGATCGAAAGTTTGGGCACCCCAGGTAAAAATGTGTATTAATGTGCATAACGAAGCCAAGGAAAGATGGAAAAATCTCCAAATGGCATCAAATTACAGATTAGACATTCTTATAATATGTCAAAAAAAAGTTAGATTTTATTTCCATCATTTACACTTTCAAAATTACAGAAAACAAAAAATGGCGTCTGCAAAAGTTTGGGCACCCTGCAGAGTTAATATCTTGTACTGCCCCCTTTGGCAAGTATCACAGCTTGTAAACACTTTTTGTAGCCAGCCAAGAGTCTTTAAATTCTTGTTTGAGGTATCTTTGCCCATTCTTCCTTACCAAAGTCTTCCAGTTCTTTGAGATTTCTGGGCTGTCTGTCACGCACTGCTCTTTTAAGGTCTATCCATAGATTTTCAATAATGTTGAGGTCAGGAGATTGTGAAGGCCATGGCAAAACCTTCATTTTACACCTCTTGATGTAATCCCTGGTGGATTTTGAGGTGTGTTTAGGATCATTATCCATTTGTAGAAGCCATCCTCTAATTAACTTCAGCTTTTTCACAGATGGCATCAAGTTACCATCCAAAATTTGCTGAAATTTTATTGAATCCATTTTTCCTTCTACTCGTGAAATGTTCTCTGTGCCACTGGCTGCAATACAACCCCAAAGCATGACTGATCCACCCCCATGCTGAACAGTTGGACAGAGGTTCTTTTCATTAAATTCTGCGCCTTTCTTCTCCAAACGTACCTTTGCTCATTCCAGCCAAAAAGTTCCAGTTTAACCTCATCGGTTCACAGAACTTGTTTCCAAAATGCTTCAGGCTTGTCTATATGTTCATTTGCAAAGTTCAAACGCGTGATTTTTGTGGTGAGGACGTAGAAGAGGTTTTCTTCTGATGACTCTTCCATGAAGACAATATTTGTACAAGTATCTCTTTATAGTGGAATAGTGTACCACAACTCCAGTGTTTGCCAGATCTTTCTGGAGGGATCGTGCAGTCAAACGTGGGTTTTGAATTGCTTTTCTCACAATCCTGCGAGCTGTCTGATATTTTTCTTGGTCTTCCAGATCTTGCTTTAACTTCCACTGTTCCTGATGACTGCCATTTCTTAATTACATTCCGAACAGAGGATATTGACATCTGAAAACGCTTTGCTATCTTCTTATAGCCTTCTCCAGCTTTGTGAGCGTCAACTATTTTCAGTTTCAGTTTTCTGGACAACTGCTTAGAAGAACCCATGGTGCTGATTGTTGGGGCAAGGTCAGATGAGTCTGGCCATTTAAAGCCTTTGAGATTGACATCACCTGGTCTTCCCAGATGATGATTGAGAACAATCCATGACACTGGCAGGTCTCAGCTTTGCAAAGGGGGCAGTGCATGCTATAAATTCTGCAGGGTGCCCAAACTTTTGCAGACGCCATTTTTTTTGTTTTCTGTCATTTTGAAAGTGTAAATGATGGAAATAAAATCAAACTTTTTTTGACATATTATAAGAATGTCTAATCTGTAATTTGATGCCATTTGGAGATTTTTCCATCTTTCCGTGGCTTCGTTATGCACATTAATACATATTTTTACCTGGGGTGCCCAAACTTTCGATCCCCACTGTATATATATATATATATCTATCTATCTGCCTTTACATGCACATGAAATTTAATGACATCCCAGTCTTAGTCCATAGGGTTCAATATTGAGTTGGCCCACCCTTTGCAGCTATAACAGCTTCAACTCTTCTGGGAAGGCTGTCCACAAGGTTTAGAAGTGTGTCTATGGGAATGTTTGACCAGTCTTTCAGAAGCTCATATGTGAGGTCAAGCACTGATGTGGACAAGAAGGCCTGGCTCGCAGTTCTGTTTAAGAGACAATAAATCTGTTTGCATTCAAAGTGTCTGGCGCCCACCTGTTCATCTTGTATTACACCCACCATGCCTTATAACCCACTCTACACTGAAGGATGTCAGCTGTCCTTAACTCTGGAGGTCACCATTGGGCTTCAGGGGCCCCAGGACTTATAAGTATACATATATATACAGTGCATCTGGAATATATTCACAGCATTTTTTCCACATTTATTATGTTACGGCCTTAATCCAAAATGGATTAAATTCATTATTTTCCTCAAAATTCTACAAACAATACTCCATAGTAACAACATAAAAGATGTTTGAAATCTTTGCAAGTATATTAAAAATGAAAATATCCCATGTACATAAGTATCACAGCTTTTGCCATGACACACAAAATTAGGCTCAGGTGCGTCCTGTTTCCACTGATCATCCTTGAGATGTTTCTACAACTTGATTGGAGTCCACCTGTGGTAAATTCAGTTAATTGGACATAATTTGGAAAGGTACACACCTGTCTATATAAGGTCCCACAGTTATCAGTGCAGCACTCCACCAATCAGGCCTATATGGTAGAGTGGCCAGACAGAAAACACTACTTTCTGGATGCACTGTGTATATATATATATATATATATATATATACACCCTCAACTTTTCCACTTGCCCACTCGCATTTTGCGAGTGGATCGAGGGCTGTCCTCCCAGCAAACGCCCCGGGGGAAGAGAGCATGCGATAGTGGGCACAGTGAGGCAGCAATGGTGGGCACAGTGTGGCTGTAATGGTGGGCACAGTGAGGCTGCAATGGTGGGCACAGTGAGGCTGTAATGGTGGGCACAGTGTGGCTGTAATGGTGGGCACAGTGTGGCTGTAATGGTGGGCACAGTGAGGCTGCAATGGTGGGCACAGTGAGGCTGTAATGGTGGGCACACTGTGGCAGTAATGGTGGGCACAGTGTGGCTGTAATGGTGGGCACAGTGAGGCTGCAATGGTGGGCACAGTGAGGCCGCAATGGTGGGTACAGTGTGGCTGCAATGGTGAGCACAGTGAGGCTGCAATGGTGGGCACAGTGAGGCTGCAATGGTCAGCACAGTGAGGCTGCAATGGTGGGCACAGTGTGGCTGTAATGGTGGGCACAGTGTGGCTGCAATGGTGGGCACAGTGAGGCTGCAATGGTGGGCACAGTGAGGCTGCAATGGTGGGCACAGTGAGGCTGCAATGGTGGGCACACTGTGGCTGCAAGGGTGGACACAGTGTGACTGCAATGGTGGGCACAGTGAGGCTGCAATGGTGGGCACCACTGTGCTGCAATGGTGCACGCAGTGAGGCTGCAATGATGGGCACATTGAGGCTGCAATGGTGGGCACAGGGGCGGCTGCATTGACGGGCACAGGTGAGCCTGCACTGATGTGCACTGGTGAGGCTGTGCAGAGGGGCACTGATAAAGTTGTTGTTAATATTTATTTTTGTAACTTAATTCTGCATACAACATTTAAGTGTCATTTCATGAGAGAATTTATGAGGGCGTGTTTAGGGGCGGAATTAAGGGGGGGCAGGGTAGGGGTTGGGTGGGGCAACTGGTGGCGAGTAACATTGAGGCCTGGCTAGTAGCTCAGGACTTGAAATTATGAGCCCTGGTATATATATATATATATATATATATATATATATATATATATATATATATATATATATATACATACATACACAGTCTCTATCAAAATATAGTTAGCATTTTGACATTATTTTTGCATTTTCACATGCGTGTTGTGTCCTGATCATACATTGTATGCAGATTTGTAGGTGCAACAAGTAGTGGCTACCTGTAATTTCTTCAGCATTCTTGTTGAACAGTTGCTATAATGAAGGTTTATGCCGCATACACACGATCGGACTTTCCGCCAACAAAACCGTGGATTTTTGTTTGAACTTTGTTGGCTCAAACTTGTCTTGCATACACATGGTCAAATGTTGTTTTTAGGGTTAGATTCCAGATTGAAGTTTCTTCTACAGGTGCAAACGGATGACTGGAAAAGACTTCTAGTATTAATGGAAGATCCCATTTAGGAAAGGGGCGCCTGACGGGCGGATGTATCTTCAGTACCCCTCTGAAGAATGTGATCACTAGGGGATCTTCTGCCCATTTTGTATTAGTTGCTGCAGAATTTGCTGCCGCTTGCACCTTAAGGGAGCTCTGGCTGAGCCCCACCTCGAGACCGGTTTGAAGGAACCCTAAAACATCGGAAGCGGAAGAAAAAACTGGATCAAACCCCTTTCCTGTAGCATAGGATAAGAACTTGTCCCAAATCCTTGCATATATTGCATTTGTTGTTAGTTTCCTGACCTTAAGCAGGGTGGATATGACCTCCTGGGAGCAGCCTAACAACTCGAACCTCCTCCTTTCAACTTCCATATTCAAAGATCCAGCTTTTGTGGGTCTGGATGAGCTAGCTTGCCTTGGGTCAATAGTTGCGGGAAGGGGGGAATTCTGTTAGGGGGACTCACACTGAGGTGCATGGCTAGCAGGAATCATGGTCTCTTTGGCCAATAGGGCTTGTTTCTGAGGAGAAACAAGCTCCTGCTCATTAGTGTCATCAACAGAATTGTCTGAGATAGATGCTGCCTCCTCCATTGTGCTAGGAATCCTGTTTGGAAGTGTCTCAGATGCCAGTGAGACCACGGGACTAGGGGTATACACGAGGACATTGTGCCTATGAGGCTCAGGCACTGTGAGGCTGATAATGAGACCTCCTTATGGTCTTGGACATGATTTGAATGATGCCCCTCATCTTCGGGTGAGGTAATGATACTGTGCCCCGGCATGCATTGAACATTGCCCCTAAATAAATCATGTGCTGTGTTGGTACTAGCTGGCTCTTTCTGTGATTTACCAACCATCCTAGCTTTGATAGTAACTGCAGAAGTATGTCTCTGTGGGCTATAAGCTGATTCAGGTTGTCTGATAGCAAGAGGATATCGTCCAGATAGAGGTAAATCCTTAAAGTGGTTGTAAACCCTTACAGACCACTTTAACCTACAGGTAAGCATAGATTAAGGCTTACCTGTAGGTGCAAGAAATATCCCCTTAACCTACACGGTTAAGGAGATATTTTCCTAAAAACGGGCACCGATGTCTACGGCGCAGGTGCACTGAGCGTGTCGTTAGTGAAGGCGATCATGACGTCACTGACGACGCATGCGCCTGAGTGACATCATCGCTGCTCCAGTCAGTCACAGTGCCAGAGTAGCGATACCCAGAAGTCACTCAGGGTGTCATGGCGGCGACGGAGGAGGTGAACAAGGGTCGCTTCGGGGGCTTTGATCTCAGGTAAATAATTCATAATGAGCTCATTATGCCTTTGTCCTGCAGGGTGTTTTTTTTTTTGTTTTTTTTTTAGAGAGGGTTTACTTCCTCTTTAATCCCTTCTCTCTCAGAGGGGCCAGGACACATATCAACACTTTTGTGAATACCCGAGGGGAGGTGCATAGGCCAAAGGGCAGAGCCTGGAATTGCAGGTGGACATGACCCACTGCGAATCTTACTTCTGGAAAGATGCTAGAATAGGGATGTGGAGGTAAGCATCCTGCAGATCTATTGATCTTAACCAATCTCCTGGTTGTATTGCTTGGATGATTGTTTCCATCTTGAAACTCTCGAGATGGATGTATCTGTTGAGCCATTTCAAATCTATTACTTGTCTCCAACTGCCTGTTTTCTTTCGTACCAGAAAGAGGGTGGAGTAAAATCCGATGGGGGGACAGGTACTGCTGCCCCCTAATTCTGTAGTGACCTTATAAACTGTTTTAAGGCCAATGCTTTCTGTGGAGAGGCTGGTGCCCTTACAGAATCTGCCACCAACTTAAGCTCTTCCAGAGCTTTAAATATGTTGTCCTTGGGGATGTCTTGGTGCAGAGCTGTCTCTACATTTTCCTTCCATGACCTGATAGCATTAGAAACAGATTTTAGTGCAATGGTCGGCCTACAAGCCGCCCCTCCAGCCAGATAGCTCCTTTTGAGATCTAGATCAATTTGTCTATCCAGGGGGTCCTTGAATGATGTTGAATCCTCCATCGGTAAGGTTATGTTTTTGCTAGATGCACCACTGCCACATCGACCACAGGCATGGAACTTAAAGACTGTGTATCCGTATCTGCTAATGGATACAATTTGGTCAAACGGGCTAGGGAAAACTTCTTGTCTGTTTTGCTCCATTCGTCCTCTATAATCTCTCTGATTTCCCCCATTAATGGGAAGACAATTTGCTTTCTCTTAGGAAATGGAAAATAAGCCTGGATAAACGGCTGTACCAGGGAAAAACTGAAACCGGATGGTTCAGAGTCTTGTGAAGACTCTTCAGAAGGATCTTCTGGTGGAGAATGTCTAGCTGTCCTTCCTGATGCAGGCAGAGGGGTACTGACAGCTGAGGGCCCCAGGGTGCTAGGGTCTAGGTGTTGCATTTGAGCAGCTTGTGAAAGCGGATGAGCAGGGATTGTAGCCGCCAGTTCTGAAAAGGAGTCTGCTTAAGTAGATCGACCACCTGCTGGCTTTCCAGTTCCCAGTTTGCTGCGTAGTCCCTGAGACAGTCCTTACAGACTAATTTATCAGGGAGCGGTACAGCGCCACATGCCCAGCACTTTTTTCTTGACGCCCAAGGTGGGGGCGAAGGAGAGCGACGATGTCTCTGAGATCTTGATCTCCTAGAAGACCTATGGTGTGAAGAGTGTGACCGCCGCTCTGGACTGTCGTCATGGCGTATTGAAGATTTTCCTCATCACTTTGCTCACGCATGCGCACTAACGACAGCAAAGTCCCCTGACTGAGAACACATCAGCTCCGTATTCCGGGGCCGCGCATGCGCACTGTCCCCCGGAACACGCCGTGCCATGTCAGCGCATCTATCCACGCCTATGCGACAGGGAACTTGTCATCGTCCCTCTCCCTACCTCTCTCCCCGCCGCCCACGGAGCGAGCGGGGAGTGAAAACTGAAAGCCCGCCAGTCACGGCTATAGCTCTAGAACAGTCCAAACCCCAAAAACAAAAGGGTAGGGGCCACTATCCCTGAGATTTATTTTTTTCTTTTTTTTCTTTTCTCCTGCTGTATCCACCAGCATTCATCGTTCATGATGCACCAGCAGACTGCATTCCTGTAAGGAAATTCTACAAGACCCCAAAAGATCCACAGAAGGGGTTCCCGGTCTTATCAGCGCTAATAGCGGCCCAAGAACAGGGACTGTGCACGGGAGAGGCTGAACCCAGCGGACGCTGCCAAAGGCAGAGGTATGAATGTACTGCTACTCTTCACCAGCTCAAGCGGTATGAGGAAAAAAAGAAGAATGTCTTTAATTTATGCTATTCACTGGTCCTGAGGGAGGAGTCAAGGCGGAGCTCTATCACAAGTGTGCTGCCATGGAGGCACTCCTGGCAACATCATCAACAGGTTTGTAAAATTCTTGCAGTTGCTGGAAGCTTAGCTCATATTGGCATAGGCAGGGTCCCAAAAATACATCTCCCAAAAGTCCTTTCTCTACAGTAAGTTTGTTAGTAGTTCTTTTGGGTGAAGTAGTTCTAGGGCTATGTTTATGTCAATAGGAACTAAGCTATAAGCAGCCTCAGCAATAATTTGGTGTTATCTGGTCTTGTAGATGATAGAGAGGAGTAGTTTCAGTGAGGGATAGGAAGTTCTAGGGTTTAAGATGCATGCTTTTAAAGTTGTTAGGGAAGTATCAAATTTATTAGCAAATTTAAAAGCATGTATCTTAAAAATGCTCTCTTTAACAGCTTGCCCCCTGCTGGCTGTCATATGACGGCCAGGCGGCGCGGCTCTCGTTCTGGGAGGGCGTCATGTGACTCCCTCGCCTTCCCTGCCCACCAGGGGGCACGCGCGCGTCGCCGGTGGCAATCGCGCGCGCCCGCTATGTCACTGGGCACCTGATGCGCGTGCCCGGTGGCCGTGATGTCTGCCAGGCACCCGCGACTGCCCAGTAACACGGCAGGACCGTGGATCTGTGTGTGTAAACACACAGATCCACGTCCTGTCAGAGAGGAGAGGAGACCGATGTGTGTTCTCAGTATAGAGCAACACCGATCGGTCTCCTCCCCTTGTGAGTCCCCTCCCCCTTCAGTTAGAAACACTCCCTAGGAATATAATTAACCCCTCGATAACCCCCTAGTGTTAACCCCTTTCCTGCCAGTCACATTTACACAGAATCAGTGCATTTTTATAGCACGGATCGCTGTATAAATGTGAATGGTCCCAAAATGTGTCAAAAGTGTGTCCACCACAATATCGCAGTCACGATAAAAATCACAGATCGCCGCCATTACTAGTAAAAAAATAAATAAATAAATAAAAATGCTATAAATCTATCCCCTATTTTGTAGACGCTATACCTTTTGCGCAAACCAATCCACGTAAACCAATACACGCTTATTCCTTTTTTTTTTTTACCAAAAATATGTAGAAGAATACATATCGGCCTAAACTGAGCAAAAAAATTTGTTTAAAAAAAAATGGATATTTATTATAGCAAAAAGTAAAAAATATTGTGGTTTTTTTTCAAACTTGTCACTCTTTTTTTGTTAATAGCGCAAAAAATAAAAACCGCAGAGATGATCAAATGCCACTAAAAGAAAGCTCTGTTTGTGGGGAAAAATAATAAAAATTTCATTTGGGTGCAGTGTAGCATGTCCATGCAATTGTCATTCAAAATGTGACAACGCTGAAATTTGAAAAATGGCTTGGGCAGGAAGGGGGTGAAAGTGCCCTGTATTGAGATGGTTAAATAAAACTCTGTGCCAGTAAGTGTGTATTTTAATGTATTTAATGTTAAAAAAAACTGGGAAAGTACAACATGGTGACAGGGTCTCTTTAATGTGGTTGTAATCCCCCACCTATACCCACTGAAGTGACTGGAGGGAATGGACATACACCCCCTCTACAAAGTCTCATAGGGAAACATGCACAGCTGAGGTTGTGAATCACCTGGTGTGTATTAGAGGGGGGCATAGCCATCTCCTTGTATTGTCTGGTGTTGGCATAGACTGTCAAAAGTGACTCATGCAGATAGCAGAGGAACGAGGAAGGAGACAGAAATCACACTCAATGTTTTGGATAGAGGCAAATACACACTATAGAAGGATCACGTGGGTCTAAGAAGATATATGTCAATTTGTGGGAGCGAGGTGGCATATCCTCGCTGACTACTTCAAGTTGTGGGCGGGCCACCTCACCTGCAAGTGTAGGTTTGCCTTTCTCGTTTGTGTATGTGCTTGTCAATGCTCGGGACAAGGAGGGGCCGCGGTTCTGTGAAGTCAAACATTATGGCAGTTGCCCATCGCTGAGCCTAAGCCCCCCTAAAGTCCAATGTACCTTTGCCACCACGCTCCCACTGACAGAATGGGGCCCGCCCGTGGATCTCATGCGTGCATTTAATTGACACTTTCCTCTCTCCCGTACCATGTACTATCACCTACACCAGGTACCATGCTTCACGACTGGCTGCAATGTAAACAAATTACTGGTCACCCATAGAAACTATGTTCCTCCTGCTCGTCTTGCTGAGTAAACCTTTTGTAGTGGCCTTGCTTCATACCCCACTTTTGCTTTACTGATCCCGTTCCAGAAACCATCATGCACCCCTTTGAATGACCAGACTTAGAACAGTTTGACATTTTTTACTGTATTTCTCATGGCAGAATAACAGCGAACATGTCAAAGTCCAGAGCCTAAACTGACTAACTGGGGTGGTTTTTCAGGCATACCTTTACAGGTGCTAGTCCATAGCTGGCGGTTCCCAATGACTGATAGTATCCACTGAAACACTAACATCTTGTGCCAATCACACACTGGTTCTTCGGCTCCACATACTAGTGTGTTTCTTCGTTCTCAAGCTCCGGTCGGACTCTCCACTCCACTGAACCATATTGTCCCCCTATATATGTATTGCACAGGGAGGAAGGCCAGCCCAGGACCAAAAAGCCCCAAAACTCTGCACTAAGGCTGGGTTCACACTGCAGCATGCTCCGGCTCACAGTAGGAGTCCGGTGCGTCCCCATTCACAGTTTCAGGTCCAGAATATTTGGCTGAATTTGGACCTGCAACAGACCAAAAGCATCCAATTCGCAACGGTGTAAACCCAGCCTAAAAGTTAACTTTTTCCCCAGCCTGGGTAAGCCAATTACCTAATACACAACACTGTAGGCAACCTGCTTACAAATGCATAAAGTGTCTTTTGAAACAGAACAGTTTTTTGCAGTAAAATCCCAACCAATGTTGACAACCCTATCTGCTGGACTACAGCACTCATACAATCGCCTCCCCACATGCATTCATTGATTTCTTTCCCCAAAAAACAATGTTGCTTGGAGAAATCAAAAAACTATGACATACATCTCTGGAATACATGCTCATTTCCCAATGCTTTATCTCTTTGAAGACAAACGAAGAGGTGGAGTACACTTCTTTACACCTTTATTGTTATAGGTTCTTCTTTCATTTTTTTCTTGTTTTCTCTTATGTTTCTTCTAATCATTTCATGAGTATTCATGTATATGCACTATAGTTCTATTAAATTTTGTGGAAAATGCACACAGATTTCCCTGTAACAATGGCCTCATTTCTGCATGGACTAAGGAATGGTCCCAAATGATTGGAACGTACCCAAGAATGGGTGTAACCTCTTATTCTGGAAAGCTTTGTGACACATTAATTTATGATATGTAACTTTCAAAAGTATACAGTGTATAGCAAATTTGTATATGAACCTACGTATGTTTTTAAAACAATAAACATTATTGGAAAGTAAATGCTCTCAGCTTCTAATCTTGTTATGAAAAGGGGGAAGTTACACCAAAAGGAGAAAAGGCGTAGGAAAGATACCACATATTACTAATGACTAATGAATTATAACAAAATAGAAATTTATTGTATGTATAAATAAACAGTAACTGACTACACAAAGTATAAAATCAATAACCTCCATCATTAACTATCCAATGACAACGTTGTCAATGACCAGACAAATACAGACAAACTAACACACTGACAAACATATAGGGGAACGTCTTCGCTGCATGTGCATAAATATATGGGCCATAGAAATGCTATATAAATTTAAGCAATGTGGCAACATCAGATGTGGAACCAGGTAATCCTTTTATGAAAATAATGTCAGCAAAAATGAATATAACTCATGGTCATTCAAAATCGTTTGATTGAAAAATTGTAGATAAAGTGGGCTGTACAAAGCTGTTATGGGTAAACAGCAAAAGGGTATTGGCATATCGGATAATAGTAGATGGATATCCATTTGGTGAGCACAAGAATATATATGTTGCAGTCCATAGGACACAGGAAAATAGCCTGCACAGCGCTCATTAATAGCAGAAACTGAACAGTCTAAATAACAGAAGTATAGAGGGTAGGTATATAGTATGATCTACCTTACCCGAGATGTAAACAGTGATATGCTGCAGGCAGTTTGCCGCAGTCTGCTGTGTTCAGTAGTCCATTCTACTTACAATGGAAAAGCAATGGTGATCACATAAAGGTGGATATCAAACAGCTGAGCGAGGAAAGACCACGCATTTTTTTGTTCACTAAAGATTTTGGGAAGCCCTTTCTGGAGGTTCCTCAGGCCAGGGTTTTTGCATGGTGTAGGTGTTTGAAAAGGGGCAGGCTAGTATAATAGTTATCCAGGTATATGTGATAACCTTTTTACAGAGGTGCGTATGCCAGGTCCCATACAATTTTTCTGGTTGTGGCTATGTAGGCCGAGCACTCAGGGGGCTGGAGCTGGGAATCTCTTCCTTCATATACGCAGAACGCATACAGATATCCTGTGGCTCTTTCACATAGCTCATAAAATTTGACTTCATGGCACTTTTTCTAGGAATATATTGTTTTATTCCTAGCCAGCCTGTAAAGTGTACCAGAGACTCATCCACACAAGTATTTTGATCAGGGACATAAAGTTCAGAAAATCTTTGGGAATTTTTTTAAATAAGTGGGCAAATTTTATATAATTTGTCGAAGTTTGGTTGATCTCGGGGAGGGCACTGGGTATTGTCGCCAGGGCCATCTTTATTGATTGGACCCTGGGCAAACATTTTCTTGGGCCCCCCCCCATGAAATTTCGCTCTCCACCTGCACTGAGACATACAATAAATAGCAGTTAGACTCAAAATCAGTTTTCCTGAATCAGATCAGGTAGCGATTGTGATTGGTTGCCAGAGGTTACAGTGTATCAGTACCGCTCACTGACTGGTTGCTAGAGGTTACAATGTATCATTACCGTTTCCTGACTGGTTGCTAAAGGTTACAGTGTATCATTACCGCTTCCTGACTGGTTGCTAAAGGTTACAGTGTATCATTACCGCTCACTGAATGGTTGCTAGAGGTTACAGTGTATCATTACCGCTTCCTGACTGGTTGCTAGAGGTTACCCCCCCCACCACCAATTTGCTTACCTTTGCAGAACAGGATGATGTTCGGCTTAATGACCACAGTTGCAGGCAGGACTTTTACGCATGCCCCTTTACTTCCCCAGTGGGCAGCATTCAGTATAGGTGATGGTGGACATGACCTCAGGGAGGAATGATACACATATGAATGCCGCCTTTATTTACATATTAATGCCGCCGGTCGGCGGCTATTTACATATGAATGCAGGTTATTTACATGTAAACACAGGGTCTGCCCGCATGTGAGTCATCTGTACAGAACAATAGGGTAGAGCTGGGAGCCATTAGTAGCAGCACTTCACACTGAGATATCGGGACACAGCACGGAACTAAAACTTCAAGGGGCAAGGGAATTTGAGCTGGGATAGTTGGCAAGTATGAGGCAGGCTCTTTGGGCCCCACAATAATAATGGGGCCCAGGGCAGCTGCCCCTTTTGCCCTGCCTTAAAGACGGCCTTGATTGTCGCTGAAGTGAAGGAAGCGTATAATCATCTCATAGCGGGACCTGGACATGACAGAAGAATAAATGGGCATGTGGTGGATGGGGTTGGCGGACCAGTAGGCATGTCCTTAATTTTTTTTTGTAAGCCCCATGTTAAGGGTGAGGCCCATAAACAATTTTAATTTCTCCAAAGTCATATCTCTCCACTCATACAGGGCATAGGATGATTGGGGGTTGTTAGAAATATACTGGGCATATAGATTTGTCTGGTCCACATGTTGGGTTGGCAAGAGCATCTGGGAGGTTTGTAATAGCCCTGAGTTTTGGGGGATGTGACACTCCAGTGCTGGTACTTAGGGGATTTGAAAATCCTGTGCTGGTACTTGGGGGTGATACTGCATCCTGGTACTGGACCTGGGCATTTCATCCTGGGGTCTATTGCTGCTGGCTGCCTGGGTTTTCAGAGTGCTGTACCCTCCTCACTGCTGTAAACGTTTTTGGACATGGCTGGTACTGGACTGCTGATGGTAGCTGTGTGATGGGTACTCTGGTGATGGGCTGCGTGACTGGTACTGACAGTCAGATACACTGCTGACAGTCTCTGATGGGTGACAGGTGCACTTTATGGGCACTGATGGGTAACAGGTACACTTTATAGGCACTGATGGGTGACAGGTGGCTGCTGATGGTCACTGGTGGGTGACAGGTGCGCCACTGATGGTCACTGATGGGCGACAGATACACTGATGTCAGTGATGACAGTCTCTGATGGTGACAGGTGCACCTTATGGGCACTGATGGGTGACAGGTGCATTTTATGGGAATTGATGTGGTGACTGTTGGGTGACAAATGCAATATGGGGGGTAACACTGCTGGGCACTAGTGAGGACTGTTACACTACTGATGGGGTGATTTGACAGGTTCTCTATATTCAGGTGCTTGGTGCAATACAGAACAGACACAGACTGGTAACTCATTGATCCCTGGCTCTTCTCTCCTCACACTGGAAAAGGGGTGTGAGGAGAGAAGAGCCGGTAACAGCCAGTTACTGGTCTGGGTTTACATTTGTGATCGACTGTTAATGGATCACGGCCAGGCGCATGGTAAACAGCCACGGTCATAAAGAGCGCAGGGGCGCCGTCCCCTCTCTCCTGTCACCTCTCTATCACCATAGATAGATTCATGCATTGCATGAATCTATCTATGATCGCCGCTGTCACCCCCTATTCAGGTGTCAGGCCACTTTTCGGGCTCCGGGCACCTGAACTACAGCGGCGAGGTATTTTTTGTAAGCACCTGATTAGAGCCATAGGCTCTAATAGGCATCCAAAAAGGTGAACAGTGAGCGCCATGCAGGGCGCTCACTGTTCACTAAGCGTTGTGTTAGCAAAGCGAATGAATATTCGCTTTGCTAACACTGAACCGCCTCTCAGCCAATCAAGTGCTCGGGTCTGTTACCTGTCACCTGATTGGCTGGAACGACAGGCGCTGTGATTGGACGCCTATCGCAGAGGAAGGGAAGGGACGATGGGAGAAGACATCAAGGACCGTGGAGGACACCGCTCGCCGCCTGCCGCCATGACCCGCTGCCCCACCGAGACAAGGTAAGTGCCGGACGGGTGGGGGATGCACGCTGGCAGTATTTGATGGGCACAATAGTGGCAATTGATAGGCATGCTGGCAGCAATTGATGGGCACAGTAGCGGCAATTGATGGGCACACTGGCAGCAATTGATGGGCACAGGGTCAGCAATTGATGGGCACACTGGTAGCATTTGTGGGGCACAGTATTGGCAATTGATGAGTACAGTGGCGGCAATTGATGGCACAGTTGCAGCGTTTGATGGCACAGTGGCTGCGTTTGATGGCACAGTAGCTGCGTTTGATGGCACAGTGGCGGCAATTGATGGGCACAGTGGCGGCAATTGATGGGCACAGTGGCTATGTTTGTGTTTGATGGCACAGTGGCGGCAATTGATGGGCACAGTAGTGGCAATTTATGGGTACAGTGGCTGCGTTTGATGGACACAGTGGCTGCATTTGATGGCACAGTGGCGCCAATTGATGGCACAGTGGCTGCGTTTGATGGCACAGTGGCTGCATCTTATGGGCACAGTGGCTGCGTTTGATGGCACAGTGGCTGCGTTTGATGGCACATTAGCGGCAATTGATGGGCACAGTGGCTGCATTTGATGACACGGTGGCTGCATTTGATGGCACTGTGGCTGCGTTTGATGGCACAGGGGCTGGATTTGATGGCACAGTGGCGGAAATGTATGGGTACAGTGGCTGCATTTGATGGGCACAGTGGCTGCATTTGATGGCACAGTGGCTGCGTTTGATGGGCACAGTGGCTGCGTTTGATGGGCACAGTGGCGACAATTGATGGACACAGTAGCTGCAATTGATGGGTTTTTTTTTAGTTTGTTTGAGCCCCCCCCCCCCAAAATTTTGAGCACCAGCCGCCACTGTACAGTATAAACACAATTGCACATACACACACACCAACCAGCACATTTCACCCAAAAATCAGCCTGATTGAACACACTGCTGCCCCCATCTCCTGGCATGCTGGGACTTGTAGTGCCCCAGCAGCTCACAGACACATTAGTTGGTAATGCGGGAGAGGAGGGGACTATGCCTGTGTAGTGGTGGGCAGCTGATGAGTAGGGAGGTGTAGTAGAGATTGGGGGAGACATTCAGGATATGTTCTTCCTCCAGGAGCATTGCACTTCTCACACACAAAATCGATCTAATAGCCGCAGAGACAGTAGGAGCTCTGCTAGAGGTAACATATCCTCCCTCTCTGCTCACCAGGGTAATGCACTGACTAGAATCCATTTTGTAAAGCTCAGCCAGCTTACCTTATCAGGCAGCAGCCCGTCCCACACTGCATGCTGTCCCTGCCTTCCTCTCCTCCAGCAGTAGGCATCTCCTGCTCATGTGTCAAAAAAGCCGCGCTGTGGAAGGGGTCGTGTACAGCGTGTTCCTATTGGCTGAGGGAGAAGTGCAGAGGTGGTGCCGATATAATCTCGGGATTTTCACAACAAAATGATGTTGATGTCAGACATTTCAGGGACAGATGTAAAAATACACAGATTTTTACATACTGTCCCTAGTTTTACTGAGGCTGGCCACCGTGATGGGGCCCCCTAGTGGCATGGGGCCCTCGGTCAGTGCCCGAGTGCCCGAATGGTCAGTCCGCCCCTGCTCCAGAAATTTCATGATTTTACAGTTTGGTTGAAAGTACAAGCAAATGTGACACGTTCCCAACATACTGGGAAAGTAACAGGTTTTTTTTTATACCAGTAAATTGATGGATTTGGTTCAGCTTTAAAAGAGAAGTATGGGTTTTCTAATTTTTTTATTCATACTTACCTCGGCGGATGGAGCATCAGACCGATGCTGCAACTGTCCCCCGGCATCTCTGCACTGAAAACCGAGCCACCGAACATCGCCAATGGCTCAGTTCTCACTCCTCCCCGAGTGGAGAGATGCTGCCTGTCAGTCAGCATCTCTTTGTCAGAAACCATGAAATCAGACCAAGACAGAAGTACAGTTAAATCACACTTGTTTAATAATAAAAGTAAATAGAACAAATGTAGTCAAAACAGAATGGATAGTGAGACAAGCCAAACGTCAAGGAGCCGGAGATGAGTGTAGTAAAACAGCAAGCAGGATCTGGTGCCAGAAGGGATGTTAACCAAGCAAGTCTTTTAACAGGAATGCAGGAGAGCGTCTCTGTGATGTTGACTAAGGCGAAGGCAGAGCCCCTCTGGACTGGACGGCTTAAGTAGTCAGGACTGACGAGAAGGATAACATCAACAGATGAGTAACTGTGGGGAGAGATGGGAGCTGGCAATTAACCGACACCTGAGCGGCCAGCTCAGAGAAGGAAGGGCTGAGTCCAGCCCTGACACTCTCCTGCTCTGATCCTCCACACTCATTGGAGCAATGAGCTGTGGAGGGGCGGGGAGCGGATGTCTCAGCAGCTTGCTGAGATGCTGAGACTGCCATCAATCAAGGCAGCTAGTCAGGGCCAGATTAATATAGGGGCTATTGGAGCTGCAGCTCCAGCCCCCTTGCCTTGAGAATAGGCCCATTTGTCAAAAACAAAAAAAATTATGAAAAAAGAAAACAATCAAGTTTCGAGGGCCATAGAGACCCCACATTTGGGGGGGGGGGGGGTAGGTAGCCGAAGACCTACCCCACCAATGGTCACAATTTGGGGCTCCTAGGACCTATGGTTCCGGAGATACAGGGCTCCTTGCGCAGCCTGTCAGAAACTACATACAGCGCGACCAGTTTAAATACAAGCTGTTTGCAGCAGACTGAGAGGATGAGCTCACAGTGCCTCTAACTTCTTGTCAGAGGCATTGAGTTCAATGGACAGCTTGGAGCCCTGCACCAATGGTAAAGTACCATTGGCCCCAGCTGTCCAATAAAAGACACATGCTCCCTTCAAGCCCAGCCATCTTAATTACAAGGAAATACATGGGTTTATGGGTATAATGTTTACCCATAATCCCATGTTTTTCTCACACAGTTAAGAGGGAGAATGAGAATCTTCTTCTGCTGAAAAGGTACTGTTTTAATCAAGCTAAATCATATATTATTATGCTACATGTTATAAGATAATCATTTATTATTTATCTATTTACTGTGAAATTACTGGTTGGAATGTATAACTTCAAACTTCAGTAATTTGTCCGTTAAGCCACCTGCTTGAGTATAGTTTTTGAAAATATAGTAAATTACCTTAAAAACAATATACAATAATTATTTGTATATTACTTATGGTAATTAACCCCTTGCTACCCAAGCCAATTCTGACACTTCTCTCCTACATGTAAAAATCATCATTTTTTTGCTAGAAAATTACTCAGAACCCTCAAACATTATATATATTGTTTTAGCAGGCACCCTAAGGAATAAAATGGTGGTCATTGCAACTTTTTATGTTACACGATATTTGCACAGCAATTTTTCAAACATGTTTTTTTTTAGAAAGAAACTGTTTCATGAATAAAAAAAAATAAAAAAACAAGAAACACTTTTTGTATACTATGAAAGATGATGTTACGCCAAGTAAATAGATACCTAACATGTCACACTTTACAATTGCGCACACTTGTGGAATGGCGCCAAACTTCAGTACTTAGAAATCTCCATAGGCGACGCTTTGACATTTTTTACAGATTACATGTTTAGAGTTACAGAGGATGTCTAGTGCTAGCATTATTGCTCTCACTCTAACGTTCGCCCCGTATGTAATCTGTGTGTGTATCTGGCTCTGATACTAGCCAGTGCCTTACCAGCCACTGACCTCACTGCACGTCCCTGACCCAAATCTTAAAAATACATTTGGACAGGACTGTACGAATGCCGTAGCTGTGATGCTTTACTTCACAGCTGCAACTTTTTTTGTAATTTCTTTAGCTGCAGCATCTTTAACTCAGCCTGAAGAATTTGACAGGCAGCACCGCCTTTCAAACTAGCCTATTGATCTCAATGGGTTCACTCTGCAACTGCAAGCCAAACTCGCTCGCAGTAGCAGCATAGTCCAAAAATGTAAAACTACCATTCTGCAATATAAAAAAAAAAAAAAACAAGGAGGCGGCAGTAGCACCTCATGAACGCCTGTCAGCTGCTGCTATACCACTCGTTGAAAAGCAATCCACCATGATTCACTTTTCAGAGGGCAGTAAGCATTACTACAAATGTGAAAGAAACTTGAAACCCCACCAACCAGGTCACTCCCTAGCCACTTCCCATGTTAGCCACCTCCCTACAACTTATACCTCACCTCCCTCCCGGTCACTCTTGACCGACCAGGATCTCCATGGCACCTCCGTTATCTTCGACAGCCAGAATCAGGAGACAGAAGTCGTCATACATTGGTCAGGAACTGTGTCGATATTGCAACCTCAGAATTCCTGCCTGAATTTCTACAAGAAATGGGCTTCAGAATGGACCATGAATTTGTAGCAATAGGTGACCATTTCCCAACCTGCAGATGACAGACCCTACTCCAAAAGATATCACTCCCAGTTACTCCACCCACCCGCTGAATGATATCCCTCCATGACCACCTCATACACCCCTGCTGACAGACCTCACTCCCAAGCCTGTCCCCAAACACCCTCTCACCTGCTGACCTTTGGATGGGGGAATTACTCCCACAGTGTTGTGTTCTGCCAGTGTGGAGCCTTCCCTACCCACAGAATACAATAATCAGTGTTGCCAACTATAGCTGTTTTGATTGTTTTGGGAAAAACCTGACAGGCTGGTTGTACTCAAGTCGATTAATAGATTGACTTGTGTACAACCAGCTAGCCCATACATAGATAGACTATGGCTGGTCTCTGCTTAATTGGCCTAATTTCAATCCATGTATGGCCCGCTTAACCACTACGCAGTCCCTAAACATCCTTCCACAAACCTTTAAATTTTTCCTTTCCAGGTTCCTTCATCCTCTTCACCTGTACATAGTGCCCCCTGTCATACCCTCCATACTTCTCTCCTGTACATACTGCTCACTGTCATACCCTCCACACTCCTCTCCTATACATAGTGCCCGCTGTCATACACTTCTCTCCTGTACATAGTGCCCGCTGTCATACGCTCCTAGGTCGCAGAACATGAATGCTGTACATGTGTGTCAGAAAAGTTTTAGAATTCTTTCTCTCTATACTTCTTGCAAGTCAGTAACTCAGAAAGTAATAAAGCCAACGCATCAAAATAAAAGCGAGGCAAATAGTATTTTTTGTAGGAATAGTCAGCAATGACAGCCCTAGTGAGGACAGGCTTCTTTTTTTAGGGTCATTGCTTTCCAATATCCTGAAAAATAATTTGCAAATGCAACAGATTTTAAGACATTTTATTTATTATAAAAAGACTTTACAAATATGGTTGTTCAACCATAAGTAATGTTTTTGTTTTTTTGTTTTTGTTTTTAACAAGAAAATAACAATGTAAAGATTTTGAAGTGTCACTGGACAATATTGATTAACTATATTAGTCTTCTGCATTGCAAACTTTTACTAAATTTATATGAAAAGTATGAAACCATAAAAAAAGGAGGTTAGTGTCATTTTATATATATATATATATATATATATATATATATATATATATATATATATATATATATATATATATATATATATATATGTGTATATATATAGGTAGCGCTGGTAGATTTGCGATCTACCATATGTTAGGTAAATTTAGTAACTTGTTTATTAAATAGGTTAGGTTTGCCTCTGTTCCAGCTTGGCTGACGTTGTGTGTGTTTCCGTGCTGACTGGTGGGTGTCGCTGTTGTCACTGGTCAGTGTTGGAAGTGCAACGTGTCGAAGCGTATGGATGCTCTTCTGTCCCGGAGACAACTCGGTGGAAGTGGTCCTCCGAGATGCATTCTGGGCAAAGGTATTTATGGGACAGACGCCATATTGTGGGGTCGTTTTACAGCCACCTGCTGGCCCTCCTGGCCAACAGGTCTGCGTTAGAGAAGCCATCTCGTGGTCCTCCATTCTGAAGGCCCACATCGCTGCGGCGCAGGGGTGGGCCCAGAAGCTTGTCTGGGGCCTACCACAGCAGCCGAGGAATGGTCCTGAGCTGTCTATCCAAAGGGAGAAAGCTGGACAACCGAGGAGATCCCAGGGGAGGACCCGTCATGGAAAGATCATGCAACGTGCTGGTCTGGAGAGGGGCCTGGTGACTCGGTTGGAGGACGTATCCTAAAAGTAACTATACAGCATAGTGTTGCCGGGTTGGCTTAAAGGTTCAAGCACTGTGACTGACATTCACCACGAAAAGGCCTATACATCCTGTGGCAGAGGATCGTACCAGGTTATCCCAAACAAGTCTGTGGCAGAGACTTTTGTCCGTGCTACGTACTGGCTGCTAGGCAAGTGAGAGAGGCCTATCCAGGCGAGCAAAGAGTGTGTCCCATGAGGGGAGCGCATTCTATTATAATATCCAAATTCTACCAGGACATTTGTCAAGAACCTTACAAGAAGATATTTGAGTTTCTTCTGTAGTTTCCCTTCTGCCTCTTTCCTGCTATTTCCTTAGTAAATTGTTCAATAAAGCATTGAAAACGTACTCAAGTGTTGGTGCGTGTATCGTCCAGAGGTAAACTCAACGGAACCCCTAGACCCGGTGCCGGTAAGACAGAGGGAAGGAGAGTGAAGGTAACAAGCCCGCCTAAACTAGCAGCTCCACCGAGAGTTAGTGCTACATACATATATATATATATATATATATATATATATATATATATATATATATACATACATATACATATACATATATATTATATATATACAAAGCATCTACACATTCACATAGCATCCAACAAAAATCTTTTTCCCCATGACCAAAACTGGTATATTAAACTAATTTTACCGATTTTTATAGGAGGTTCCTGTAAAATATATTCACATGTAATCCATTTGGTAATATCACCCTCTTTTCCTGAAATATATAGACCATTAATCAACCTAAAAAAAACTTTGCCTCAGCAGTTATGTTTGGACTGTACAGAGTTCAATTGCATTTCATGTTATGAGTCAGACTGGTGACCTTATAATGAAGCAGGAAATGCATTATAACACCTTAAGCTACTGATTATAAAGACTCCTTTTAGAACCAGGGATTCCCACAGGCTGAGTCATATGCACCTGTCAGCAATCTTAGGCATGCAAGGTATGATGAAGCCACTTAGGCTGGGTTCACACCTATGCGAATTGGATGCGGATTTTTCCTGCATCCAATTTGCATAGCAGGAGAATGTGACTGTCTCTCTATGGAGCCAGTTCACATATCTCCGGGGCGGCTGCGGAGTGCACTGCACAGAAACACTGTGCGTCTTTGGCTCCATTTCAGGCCCGAATTCAGGCACAGCTTTGGCCCTGATTCCTCCCTAAACCGGAGAATGGGGACGCACAGCATTCCTGTGTGATCCGCAGCTGGTTCCAGTGTGAACCCAGCCTTAAAAAACTGCCTCCCTAGTAGAAGGAGACTTAAAAATGCTGCAAGAAACAAAAGTCACAGGTGTTATCATTCTGTACACATTTCAGCGCAACGTAATTTTGTTAATTAGTGGAAAAATCTATCAGGCATTACTTTCATTATAATCTTGTAACATTACTGTACTCATCTCTAGTGTAATAGCTTACGTTATTGTTTAAATCTGCACAAATGTCAGATTACTATAACATACTGCAATCTATAACAGCAGTCCCTCACCTTTTTGCCACCAGGGACCAGTTACATGGCAGCCAATTTTTCCAGGGATCATGGGGGGGCATTGACAGAGTCGGTCACATAACAATCTCCCTTTACAGCACAGTCCTCCTCCTTATATCAGTGTCCCCAGTTCCCTTTTCCATCACTGCTTCTTTACTTAACAGTGCCCCTTTACAGTGCAGTCCTCCTTATGTCACAGGGTCTCTTTACAGTGCAGTCCTCTTTATATCACAGTGTCCCTTTACAGTGCAGTCCTCTTTATATAACAGTGCCCCTTTACATTGCAGTCCTCTTTATATAACAGTGCCCCTTTACAGAGCAGTCCTCTTTATATAACAGTGCCCCTTTACAGTGCAGTCCTCTTTATATAACAGTGCCCCTTTACAATGCAGTCCTCTTTATATAACAGTGCCCCTTTACAGTGCAGTCCTCTTTATATAACAGTGCCCCTTTACAGAGCAGTCCTCTTTATATAACAGTGCCCCTTTACAGAGCAGTCCTCTTTATATAACAGTGCCCCTTTACAGAGCAGTCCTCTTTATATAACAGTGCCACTTTACAGAGCAGTCCTCTTTATATAACAGTGCCCCTTTACAGAGCAGTCCTCTTTATATAACAGTGCCCCTTTACAGTGCAGTCCTCTTTATATAACAGTGCCCCTTTACAGTGCAGTCCTCTTTATATAACAGTGCCCCTTTACAGAGCAGTCCTCTGTATATAACAGTGCCCCTTTACAGGGCAGTCCTCTTTATATAACAGTGCCCCTTTACAGAGCAGTCCTCTTTTTATAACAGTGCCCCTTTACAGTGCAGTCCTCTTTATATAAAAGTGCCCCTTTACAGAGCAGTCCTCTTTATATCACAGTGTCCCTTTACAGTGCAGTCCTCTTTATATAACAGTGCCCCTTTACAGTGCAGTCCTCTTTATATAACAGTGCCCCTTTACAATGCAGTCCTCTTTATATAACAGTGCCCCTTTACAGTGCAGTCCTCTTTATATAACAGTGCCCCTTTACAGAGCAGTCCTCTTTATATAACAGTGCCCCTTTACAGAGCAGTCCTCTTTATATAACAGTGCCCCTTTACAGAGCAGTCCTCTTTATATAACAGTGCCACTTTACAGAGCTGTCCTCTTTATATAACAGTGCCCCTTTACAGAGCAGTCCTCTTTATATAACAGTGCCCCTTTACAAAGCAGTCCTCTTTATATAACAGTGCCCCTTTACAGTGCAGTCCTCTTTATATAACAGTGCCCCTTTACAGAGCAGTCCTCTTTATATAACAGTGCCCCTTTACAGAGCAGTCCTCTTTATATAACAGTGCCCCTTTACAGTGCAGTCCTCTTTATATAACAGTGCCCCTTTACAGTGCAGTCCTCTTTATATAACAGTGCCCCTTTACAGAGCAGTCCTCTGTATATAACAGTGCCCCTTTACAGGGCAGTCCTCTTTATATAACAGTGCCCCTTTACAGAGCAGTCCTCTTTTTATAACAGTGCCCCTTTACAGTGCAGTCCTCTTTATATAAAAGTGCCCCTTTACAGAGCAGTCCTCTTTATATCACAGTGTCCCTTTACAGTGCAGTCCTCTTTATATAACAGTGCCCCTTTACAGTGCAATCCTCTTTATATAACAGTGCCCCTTTACAGTGCAGTCCTCTTTATATAACAGTGCCCTTTTACAGAGCAGTCCTCTTTATATAACAGTGCCCCTTTACAGTGCAGTCCTCTTTATATAACAGTGCCCCTTTACAGTGCAGTCCTCTTTATATAACAGTGTCCCTTTACCGTGCAGTTCCCTGTATATCACAGAGCCCCTTTACAGTGCAGTCCAGTGTTGCCAACCCCCCCCCCCCCCAGTGAAATTTACTAGTGCTACTAGCAATGTGTTTAATTTAAAACAAAAGTCAAAAACCATATTTCTCCATTTACATGAAAGTCAGGTTAAATAACCCAGCCAGCACAGAGTTCCCCCATATATCAGAGTCTGCAGGATTCCCTCTTACAGTGCAAGGGAACTCTGATGTAAAGGGGAACACTGCAGATCATGATCTAAGGGGGAACTCTGGTGTAAGAGGGGGCTCCTGTGACCAGAGACCACCTTATATCAGAGTCCAATGCGTTCCCCTTTACATCAGAGTTCCCACTTACATTAGGATCTGCAGCATTGTCCTTTACATCAGAGTTCTCCTTTACATCCAGGTCCGCAACTGGGACACGGAGGTAACAGGGAACTCTGATGGGGGGGGACAACTCTGGTGACCAGAGACCACCTTCCGCAGAGTGGGGGGTTACTGATATAAGGGGAACCCCTATATCAGTGCTCCCTTACATTATTGTATTCAGTCCCATCTCACACTGGCCTTGCAGCACTGTAACTGGCCTCCTCTCAGGTGCACTGTGCTGGGCTTGGTCAGCAGACATGATAGACATGCAGACATGATACAAGACAAGAGATGGTCAGAGATTGCAGACATGATACAAGACAAGAGATGGTCAGAGATTGCAGACATGATACAAGACAAGAGATGGTCAGAGATTGCAGACATGATACAAGACAAGAGATGGTCAGAGATTGCAGACATGGTACAAGACAAGAGATGGTCAGATATTGCAGACATGATACAAGACAAGAGATGGTCAGAGATTGCAGACATGATACAAGACAAGAGATGGTCAGAGATTGCAGACATGATACAAGACAAGAGATGGTCAGAGATTGCAGACATGATACAAGACAAGAGATGGTCAGAGATTGCAGACATGATACAAGACAAGAGATGGTCAGAGATTGCAGACATGATACAAGACTAATACACAAGTCCAATTATTCTCCTTTCATGGGGTCATTAATATTATCATGTTCACACACGTTTTGGTGAGGGTCCTTGATTGTTTAAACCATTAATTTAATAATGATATGTTGCATTTGTCATCTGTTAATTTAGAGTATCTTTATTTAATTTAGAGTTGGATTTGAAAGGAAATCAGACTACAAGAAAGGATGAGACAATTTTTAAAAGCACACCATGGAAACAGCTGCTAATATTTACAAGAAATAACATCATTACACGTTGATCCAGGGAGTTAATTGATTGTCTTTGGGGAACAAGAAGAATTTTTTTATAGGGTTTTTTTTCTGGGTCAGCTACAGGTTTAAGGTTTTAAAAATGGAAGACGTATTTTTATCATTGTATTTATTTGTTTATTTATTTATTTATTTTAGTTGGACTTGAGTGTGTATTCATAACACAAAAGGCAAACGAATGTCAGTGCTATTATTGTTCTTAATCATTTCTCAGTCATCTAGTCTTTATAAATATAAAGTGTAAGATACAGTATGGAAGACTCCAGCAAGAAGAAACAGGAACAAGGCTGGAGGCAATTTACAGCACAGGCTACTTTTGGTAGCATAATAATGTGGAATGTATATTCCTTTCTAAAGAACATTATTTTTTAACAAGTTAATAAGTTCCATTTTAATTATCCCTTTTTTGTGTGTTTTTTAAATGTTGTCACCAAACTAACAAACTTGTTTCAAAGTGTATGATCACATAGAAAAGCACATTCTGGGACTGCACAATAAACAATTGCTTGCTGCGCAGTGCTTTTCTATGTAACCATACAAGAATAAAGAGCGTTTCGCTGCTTTTTTTGCTTTTTTTCCTTCTAAAAAATTCCCTTTGTTATGCATGGCAATAGCTTTTAGGTCACAGAGCTAAAACATGAATGCTGTACATGTGTGTCAGAAAAGTGTTAGAATTCTTTCTCTCTATACTTCTTGCAAGTCAGTAACTCAGAAAGTAATAAAGCCAACGCATCAACATTAAAGCGAGGCAAATGGCATTTTCTGTAGGAGTAATCAGCAATGGCAGCCCTAGTGAGGACAGGCTTCTTTTTTTAGGGTCAATGCTTTCCAATATCGTGAAAAATAATTTGCAAATGCAACAGATTTTTAGACAACAATTTTATTTATTATAAAAAAGACTTTACAAACATGATTGTTCAACCATAAGTAATGTTTTGTTTTTTTTTAACAAGAAAATAACAATGTAAAGAGTTTTCGAAATGTCACTGGACAATATTGATTAAATATATTAGTCTTCTGCATTTCAAACTTTTACCAAATTTGTATGAAACCATAAAAAAGAGGTTAGTGTCATTATATATATATATATATATATATATATATATATATATATATATATATATATACAAAGCAACTATCTACATATTCACATAGCATCCAACAAAAATCTTTTTCCCATGACCAAAACTGGTTTAATAAAATCATTTTACCGATTTTTATAGGAGGTTCCTGTAAAATCTATTCACATGTAATCCATTTGGTAATATCACCCTCTTTTTCCTGAAATATTTGGACCATTAATCAACCTAAAAATACTTTGCCTCAGTAACAGAGTTCAATTGCATTTCATGTTATGCGTCAGACTGGTGACCTTATAATGAAGCAGGAAATGCATTATAACACGCTAAGCTACGCTTTCTAAATAACACTCCTTTTAGGACCAGGGATTCCCACAGGCTGAGTCATATACACCTGACAGCAATCTTAGGCATGCATGGTATGATGAAACCACTGAAAGAACTGCCTCCCTAGTAGAAGGAGATTTGAAAATGTTGCAAGAAACAAAAGTCGCAGGTGATATCATGCTGTACACATTTCAGCGCGACATCATTTTGTTAATAAGTGGAAAAATCTATCAGGTATTACTTTCAATATAATCTTGTAGCATTACTGTACTGATCCCTAGTGTAAGAGCTTATGTTATTGTTTACATCTGCACAAATGTCAGATTACTATAACATACTGCAATCTATAACAGCAGTCCCACACACTTTTTGGCACCAGGGACCAGTTACATGGCAGCCAATTTTTCCAGGGATCATGGGGGGGGGGGGCATTGACAGAGTCGGTCACATAACAATCTCCCTTTACAGTACAGTCCTCCTCCTTATATCAGTGTCCCCAGTTCCCTTTCCCATCACAGCCCCTTTACTTAACAGTGCCCCTTTACAGTGCAGTCCTTTTTATATCACAGTGTCCCTTTACCATGCAGTTCCCTGTTCATCACAGAGCCCCTTTACAGTGCAGTCCAGTGTTGCCAACCTCCCCCGAAGTGAAATTTACTGGCAACATTTACAAACAGCACCAATTTTTTTACAAAAATAATGTAATTTACTGACAGAGACACATTTTTTTACTGGCCCTGCAAAAAAGTACATATTTTTGTTATGGCTATACAATGGCCTTTTTCATGCTATAAACATGTAGTGCTATTAGCAATGTGTTTAAGTTAAAACTAAAGTCAAAAACCCTATTTCTCAATTCACATGAAAGTCAGCCAGCACAGAGTTCCCCCATATATCAGAGTCTGCAGGATTCCCTCTTACAGTGCAGGGGAACTCTGATGTAAAGAGGAACACTGCAGATCATGATCTAAGGGGGAACTCTGATGTAAGAGGGGGCTCTGGTGACCAGAGATCACCTTATATCAGAGTCCACTGCTTTCCCCTTTACATCAGAGTTCCCACTTACATTAGGGTCTGCAGCATTGTCCTTTACATCAGAGCTCACCTTTACATCTGGGTCTGCAGCGTTCCCCTTGCACTGTAAACAGGAACCCAGGGAACTCTGATGGGGGGGGGACTTTGGTGACCAGAGACCACCTTCTGCAAAGTGGGGGGTTACTGATATGAGGAGAAGCCCTATATCAGTTCTCCTTTACATTATTGTATTCAGTCCCATCTCACACTGGCCTTGCAGCACTGTAACTGACCTCCTCTCAGGTGCACTGTGCTGGGCTTGGTCAGGCAGTCCTCTCCTGGGTTCCAGCTTGGCGGCTCTGGTTTTATCCCATAGTCTCCTCCCCACAGTCCATACACACCTGACTCCTCCCATGACCCCCATCCCGGCGGTGCTCTCACTCTTGACTCATCTCTATGCTCCCCCTCAGAGACTGCAGACATGATACAAGACAAGAGATGGTCAGAGATTGCAGACATGATACAGGAGAGGGTCAGAGACTGCAGACATGGTACAGGAGACGGTCAGAGACTGCAGATCTGGTACAGGAGACAGGCAGAGACTGCAGACGTGATACAGGAGAGGGTCAGAGACTGCAGACATGGTACAGGAGACGGTCAGAGACTGCAGACATGGTACAGGAGACAGGCAGAGACTGCAGACATGATACAGGAGAGGGTCAGAGACTGCAGACATGGTACAGGAGACGGTCAGAGACTGCAGATCTGGTACAGGAGACAGGCAGAGACTGCAGACATGGTACAGGAGACGGTCAGAGACTGCAGACGTGGTACAGGAGACGGTCAGAGACTGCAGACATGGTACAGGAGACAGGCAGAGACTTCAGACATGGTACAAGAGATGGTCAGAGGCTGCGGACATGATACAGGAGATGGTCAGAGATTGGGGACATGATGCAGGAGATGGTCAGAGACTGCAGACATGAGACAAGAGATAGTCAGAGATTGCAGACACGATACAAGTAATGGTTAAAGGGTGCGTACAGGATACGGGAGGTAGTTAGAGGCTGCGGACAGGATACGGGAGTGAGCCAGAGATACTTTAAAATCTCACCAGGCACTGCGCTCATCTAGTAACTGCTTTCTATACAGTAAAAGTCTCTCCCAACCTACCCAGTATCTTTCATCTCTTACCAGAGCCATGCAATCAGCAGATAGAATTCTACCAGGCATGAGAAATAAATAAATGCTCCATAAAACACTGAAATTATCACAAAACTGCGCCCTGCAGAGGCACACTCACAGAGTGCAGCAATACAGACTTGCACTCACAACAGGGCTTCAGCTTCTCTGTTCCGCGCGCTCAGCTCATGGCACAGGTGTGGCAATGGTGGGAATGCGCCATGACATCATCACTCGCCCCCTCGAGTAGGCGTGCCTTACAGCCTCTGCCAGACTCGCCCCTGACCGCCTGGGCCGAACTAATACAGGATCCGATCTGATCGACTTGGGCATCTACGAGAACTGCGCATGCGCATTTCCGAGCCAAACACAGACATTTTTTTACTGCCACTTTTCCCCTGCTATGGACATGTACGGGCAGGAGAAAAAGTGCCCTGTTTTTACGGGCTGCCCGTAAAAATACGGGCGGTTGGCAACACTGGTGCAGTCCCCTTTACAGTCTCCAGGGCAGTGCCTACCCCCCATGCTTTTTTTAACATTCCCTTGCCTCTTATCCACACCAAAAATTGCACAAAAAATGCATGTACATGCATTTTTTGTGTGATTCCATTAAAGGCTATGGAGCTAAAATGCACTGTGCTGCTTGTCCCTTTGCAAAAAAAAAACACCTTTGGAAACTGCATAAATGTAAGCGTGACCCGTAGGAACGGTAGGAATGTTAAATGTGGAGAAATAGTGGGAAATTACTGCGCTAAACCAAAATAACTGAAAAAAGCTGCTAACACTCAAAGTTCAAACAGAGTGAAGGGGATATAGGGTAGTGCTCAGAGATAAATATACAGTATACGTGACATATAACAAATGTGAGAGATAAACATGAGATCCTGTGTTCACTGTTATGAACAAAAGGAAATAAAGGTGAAGTTCAACAAAAACACAACGGTGTTCCATTTTCATCTTGGTCTGACTGACCCCTGCTCATATTCCGACCTCCTGAGGGTCTCCACACTGAGTGGAGGTTTTGATATACACCGGAGAACTACAAGGATTGAGGAACCTTGCCGGGACCATCATTGTTGAAAAGTGGTTGCATCAGCTGGAGTGATCCCTCTCCTGCTCAAGCTAAAACAGTGTGGCACCGCTGGTAAGTGGGTCCACCAAATCCGGTAAGAGTATCCATCTATATATTCCTATGACAGAGGATTTCTTCACAACTTACAACTTCACTACCAGTTTATGTTATCTACACCATTTATATTTCTTGTTTGAAGACTCACCATTGTGTTTTTGATGGACACTTTTTGTTGAACTTCACCTTTATTTCCTTTTGTTCATAACAGTGAACTCAGGATCTCGTGTTTATTCCTCACATTTGTTATATGTCACGTATACTGTATATTTATCTCTGAGCGCTACACAATATCCCCTTCACTAATGTTAAATGAGCTGAGCTGTAGTGTTTCAGCAAATCTGAAAACGCACTGCAAAGTGCATAGATGTGAACCTAGCCTTAGGGTGTCTCCACTCCACTGGAGGAGTAACAAAGACATCTTTGAACAGTAGTATTATCAATCTGGGATAAGGTAGATTTAGATGTACTTAGCGAATTTAAATGGACTTGACTAACAAGCCAAAGTCAAACTCCAGCTAACACATTAAAAGCAGTTACAGCAACATGTTTTTTACCTTTTGAACTAAAGGTTTAATTATACAAACCTGATCATTGTAAGCCCCCCGTCAGTGTTAAATGGTTTGTCCCAACCTTCTAACTGCTACTTATCTAGACAGCTTGGTTCTCTAAAGTTGAAAATAACAGACTTTTTGGATCACCAGGTGAAAATAGTGGGAAAAAAAGTCTTAAAAAGGAAACTAATGCAACCACCACATCTAAGAATTGGTAAGCTGCAATTTAATGTTTTGGGTTTTAATAGAGCTTTAATGCAAACTATACTCATAGGTCATTACCAACACACTGAGTTTACCCCTTCATATTTGTTCTTTATGTCTGCGTAAACAGTGAATTTTGGCTTTCTTTTTGCTAAATGTACCATAACACATTGTATTTTACATTATGCATACAAATGCTTTATACTAATAGAATTGTGCTGCTGCTTTAAGAAGACAATTCTCTAATGTCTGTAAACTTGCTTGCAGAATGATATCTCTTTGTATGCCACTTATCTGTCACCTTCTGCTTTAGCTGACAAAAGAGTCATTTGTTCCAGTGAAGAAGCTAGTGAAGGAAGATAATAAAGGAAAAATAGCAGTAAATGTATATTACATGAATACATGTTTTCAGGATATATTTTGTTAAACACATTTAAATAACGAAAAAAAAATATCCAAGGCTTCTCAGCTTGCTTTTTTTATTATCTATCCTCCAGAAATGCACCTCACAAGCCACACACTGGAGGCACTTGAGAAAGTAAATAAATATTGTATCCTTTACATACTATTTAGTCCACTTCAGTAATTGCTAAAGTGCTAACAAATTCTACTTAAATTAGAAATAAAGGCAGAACTTTATTTTTTATTTTGGATAGGGTAAGGGAGGGTTATAACACCTGTCGGTTTATTTTTTGCCATCTATGTCCCATTGGGGAGATTTCCCTTCACTTCCTGTTCCATAGCCAAAACAGGCAGTGAGAAGAAATCCCTGCAAATTAAGGGAATCCCTTGGGGACCCCCAGTTTACCAGACCTAGTGTCCCCATTGGAAGATTTCCCCTCTATTACCCTTTTGGGGACAACACAAAATTTGTGATTTTCTTTTACTTTTACTTTCAATTATAATGGTAAACGGGACAAATAGTTCTAATCCATCTCCGTTGTATCCAAAACTAAAAAAAAAAGTTTTGTACTTTAAGGTAAATAAAGGAACAATTCCATCATACTCACGATGCAAATTAATAGCAAAGGGTGTTAAGAGGAGCAAAATGGAAATCTACGCTGAGTAATGTTGTTGTTTTTTGGTCAAAAAACAGTAATTTGTCTAAATATTTCTTCTTTATCTATAAGTAGAAGGTCATTCATGTGAGTTAGAAGTAATGGTCCCCATTCCAGGGACGTCATAGAACCAGGCACCCCAAACCCCCAGTATCTTAATAAACACCTGTGCTGAAAGGCCATTAAGCAGCAAAAGAGTGCATTAAATATATAGTTGTTAAAATTGTATGCGTGATCTTCTGATCAATATACTGTATCATTTTCATTACATTTCCTGAGCATTTAGATGTTTGTGTTTCCATATCAGTGTCCATACCAAAAGAATCTGTGGACTAGAAAATGAATGTGTTCGGGTTGAAGTGGAGGGAAGAATGGGCACTAGGTGCAGTATGAAGAGACGCCAGGCCCTTGATGACGTCCGCTGTGATGAAACGCATCGGACGGAGCTTAGCTCTAACGTCATCACGCCCGCTGGACAGAACAGTGTGGTTTACAAGCTCGGCTCTGTGATTGTTTTGTGGGTACCTCTCTTTTTACACAATAAATGTGGGGGTTTATGCAACACTTCACTATGTAGCTCCCTTTGTTTTTCTCCTCTTGTTCGGTGCTATATATAATTGCTGAGGCTGGTATGGTTTTAAAGCTGAGTAACATCCAGGCTGTACCCAGATTCGATCATATGATATTACCTTTACTGAAGTGCTGAAGACCTAAGTGAAAGGAGGTCAAATATATTTATTTGGTAAGAAGTTGATGCATGCACAGGTGGTGGAGCATTCAAGTGGTCACAATTTTCTGAATAATACTGCTGCACAGATTTTGTCTGATACAGGCATATTTTTATTATACCACAGACTTTTCACTAGCTGATGCTGAACTATATATGAGTTTATATATGTTCCCAATGCAATCATGTAGGAGCTTATTGTTAATTATTTTATATGATTGATGCACTTTTTAATTTAATTTAAAGTGGAGCTCCACCCAAAAAGGGAAGCTCTACTTATCTGCTTCCTCCCTCCTTTTTGAAAAGTAACCGTCCCCACTTCCGGGAGACCTGGATGCGTCGAGATGCGACGAGGTCCCACTGAAGTTCAGCCCCCCTCCTCCTTCCCCCATCACAAGGCCATTCACAGAGCGCAGTGGGCTTCGTGCATGTGCAGTAGGGAACTTGCTGTGAATCTGCAAGGCTTCACTGCCAGTTTCCTAACAGGCAATGGTGGTGGCAGCACCCAAGAGCCGATGGAAACATCGTCTAGGATGCCGACATCACTGGATTCCAGGACAGGAAAGTGTCCTAATATTAAAAGTCAGCAGTTACAGTATTTTTTCGTGGGGGGGGGGGCTGGACCTCCTTTTTAACCACTTCCCACCCGGCCTATAGCAGAATGACGGCCGGGAAGTGGTTTGGTTATCCTTACTGGGCCTCATTTGATGTCCAGCAGGATAACAAGCCAGCGCACACCCGCAGGGACACACAGCCCGACGCTCGGTGGTGTGGTGTGTCACTCTGACGCACCACATCTCTGATCTAGGTAAAGAGCCTCTGACAGAGGGAAAGAAATGATACAAATTTTGTGTGGGTACAGCGTTGCATGACCGCCCAATTGTCATTCAAAATGTGAGAGTGCTGAAAACTGAAAATTGGTTTGGGCAAAAGGGTGTATAAGTGCCCTGTATTGAAGTGGTTAAAGATAGCACAATACTACTTTTTCAATAGTGTCCTGTATTCAGATAGGTGTAAGTGCAGCTTTCCCGACCTTTTTTTTTTAAGTTTGTATTGTGTACTTAGCACAGAAGTTCACACATATAAATGTCCTAATAAAGATCATTTTGCATACGTAGTTCAGGAAAAAGACAGAGTCATGTTTCCATTTTTCTAAAACATTTACTGAACTTCTTTGCAGCAACACACGGAAGCCCAAAGTTATATTTCATAAGTCCAAAGATATGCTAAGCAAATCCAAAGATGCAATAATAGCACAAAACCACTCTTAAAATATTTTCAGAAACGTTAATCTTCATGATGCTGGCAATGTTAAGAGAGGAAAGGTGATGGAACTCACAGTGACTTCCAATGGTGCCTGCAGAAACTACAGCAGACATCCTCCTAGGTTTATACAATACAGTCCTAACATCCTACTACCCACAAGTCCCTATCCAGTAAGAATGTCCTTTTTGGCCAACAATTTAAAGCAAAAGAAGCAATTAAAAATTAAATGTTTTTATTATTTTTGGTTGTAACCATACTACTTATAGGTATGCATTATTGGAAAAGTATAATGTTGCAATACAACTATCTTTATTAGACATTTGCAATTTGTTTAGTTCCAAATTCGTTTTCTAGTGAATTTTGACAAATTCGTTAATTCCGAAATCTCCGAATTTTTCAATTTCCGAAATTTCGAATTTCCGAATTTTCGAAAAAAGCAAAAAAACTAATGAAACGAAAACAAACAAATTTTTTGTCAGTGCACATGTCTAATCTATATTAATTATAAAATAAACCTCCCTAAGGTTTAAATAGTGGCCAACTTCCATTTATTATATAAACAGTACAATGTCATGGCTGATACAGTAGTAAACTATACAGTAAATAACAGCAACTAATCTTAATATATGGCAACTGGCAAACATAGATCATCAAATTGCTGGCAATACACTAGGCAGTTTTATATTATTTGTAAACGATTTCATCCAACTTCAGGTGTTATCAAATGGATCCTACCACCAACAATTTTGTGTTTTTAACCATTACATTACAAAGAATGCAGGTGATAAGTTTACCTTTAACCATTTGCCCATTTTTTTATAGTCAAAAGCTGGTTAAAAAGACAAGCAAGGGACTTTAATTGGGCAAGGGTCTAGCAGGGGGCAGAGCTGGGAGATCTTGGCTCTCAAATTGGGGATTGAGTCTCAATAGTAAACTGAAACCACTCTGAGGGATACTAAAGGGACTTCACTGAACAAGGATGCTCTCGGGACAAACCTTTAGTTTTGTGGAGCCGGAGTTTCAGGACAGGGACACTTTCAGTGAATATTGGTCCTTAACATCACTTTGCAGAAGTGCAAAAATGTAAAGCTTGTTATGTTTTCATACCTGTCTTGTAATCCCTTAAAGCAGTGGTCATCAACCCTGTCCTCAGGGCCCACTAACAGGCCAGGTTTTATGTATTACCTTGGGGAGATGCAGACTAGAATACTGCAATCACTGAGCAGCAAATGATATCACCTGTGATGTATTTCAGTTATCTTGCAAACCTGGCCTGTTAGTGGGCCCTGAGGACAGGGTTGATAATCACTGCCTTAAAGCGAATTTACACGTTTGCAGTCATATTTTTGAGAGAGTGGACACCTAGTTCAAGCAGATATCCCTTCCCACTTCTGCTTCAAACACCTAGGCAACGCGAGTGGAAGTTCTCCCCAAGCCCGTGACATGTCATAGGTCACGCAGGTCCCAGAAGCCTGCGAGTCCATTCACAAAACGCAGTGCGACTCATGCATGCACAATGGGAAGCTGGCTCTGAAGCCGCAAGGAACCACAGACAGTTTCCCTTAGTAAACATTTTGGCGCTGGGGACCCGAAGACGGGTGAAGAACCAGCCTGCGCGAGGACGGCACTGGATCCTTGTCCAGCAGCTACAGTATTTGTAGTTGCTGACTTTTATTTATATTTTTTGAAGATCCTCTTTAAGGATATACTGAAATGTATATTTAAATATTACATTATGCTCACCTATTTCTGACATTTCTTTGACCTCAGACTTTAGTAAACGTTTTTGTTCTCTCTTTTGATGGCAAACTAGAAAGAAAATGTTAAACAATAAGAGCAAGGAAAAAAAAAAGCAAAAAGCGAATAGATACTAAATTTACAAATATAACACATACATGTACTTGTATTTTCTGTAGATCATAAAAAAACATTAAAGTTTTGTTAAATCCGAGTCCTACTGGTTTACAACATATATTTTGTAACATTATCTTCCTGTAATGTAACTCATGTAATACAAAGCACATGTTTGCATGACTAAACCAGGACAACACTGGACAGAGAATGATTGTGTACTTGGTGCAACCACTAAAGACATTCCTCACTCTTAGATCAAATAGATAAGACGGAGGAATGAACTGATGTTTGTTTGCTACACATCTGTACAATTGTGTATACCCTGTCTGAGTTGGAAAAAGCTTACAAAATCACTTTAAACATAGCAACCCACGAGTATAAGAGGCTTGTACACAGGGGTTTCCTTCCTCCATATCCCTAGAGGATGTGTAAGCATTGCATGTTTTAAGGACAATTTTTTACCAGTGCCTCCAACAGGCGACATTGTAGAAGCAATACGTCCAATTCATTTCTTACACTGTCCCCCAAAGACTACCTTCTTTGTGTTATACTGCATTTTCAGAAAGAGTACCTCCTTAAAAAGAGAGACTGCCATTTAGAGGGTTTACCTTTGTTTCAAAGAGAGCTCAAGTGCCCACATCATTGGTGGTCCAGTGAGTAGCAAAACAGTTTTCTCTGCAGCAGTAATGTCATTATCATATTTACAGAGCTGTGCATGCAATCTCTCTCTCTCATTTCTTCACCAGTGGCTTCACTTCTTCACTTCTCCTGGCGATGTCATAGAAATCACATCATAAGCGACATGCTAAGCTAGAGGATTCCTGAGCGGAAGCTATAACATATAGAGTGGGGGTCAGCAACCTGTAGATCGCAGACAGGTGACTGGTAGTGCACGGTCTGGGCTTCCTGACCCGCCATTCCAGAGCACTGAACAGAGGGAATACAGTACTTGTAAAGTTGGAGCTATAGTAGAAGCAAGAGCCGAATAAGCCGATGGAAAGAAGAGATCTTCAGGTTAGTGTGAAGCAATACACTGGGCATAATAGTATAGGGCTGCTTTCACACTAATGAGCTGTTCCCTTTTGTGAGTTTGGGGATGGCCCCTTTCTGTTCCAACATGACTGCACACCAGTGCACAAAGCAAGGTCCATAAAGACATGGATGGGGTGGAGGAACTGGCCTGCACAGAGTCCTGACCTCAACCCGATAGAACACCTTTGGGATGAATTAGAGCAGAGACTACGAGCCAGGCCTTCCTGTCCACATCAATGCCTGACCTTACAAATGCGCCTCTGGAACAATGGTCAGACAGTACCATAGACACACTCCTAAACCTTGTGGACAGCCTTCCCAGAAGAGTTAAAGCTGTTATAGCTGCAAAGGGTGGGCCAACTCGATATTGAACCCTACAGATTAAGACTGGGATGCCATTAAAGTTCATGTGTGTGTAAAAGCAGGTGTCCCAATACTTTTGACAATATAATGTAGCAGCTTATGTTTAGGGTATTATTTTATATCCTTGTAAGTCAAAAGTTTTGTTTTTTTTGTAAGTGTGGAGTGGGGAGATATATGTATTTCTGTGGTTGCTTAGCTGGACACTTTTTGTTAACTTTTTATATTTTTTTAAAACCTGTGCAACCTAGCATTTTGATTTTTTTCCCGTTTCAGGTGGATGCAGAATGTTGGGAAATCATAAAAAGACAGACTATATTCTGTACACCATTGTGTTTGATTTAATAAATTATTTTCTAAATATATGATTTATTGTGTCACGTATGATGGGAGGTATAGGTATACATACTAAACCAAGCAGGTGCAAGGCGTGTTGTTTTCTATAGATCCTCCACTTTTGTGGGAAAATTATAGCAAATAAAAAAATGTATATAGCATATACAATTGCTGCACAAGCCATACTGTAATTGAATGTCATTCATATTACATTTCCTCTTCAATCGTGTAATTGTCTGCAAAATTCAATGCAACATGGCAACCTGAAGGCCTTCTGTACACAGTTGGTGTACAGAACTTCCTCAGAAATGTAATTTGCTCTGTGTGTGTGATTGGTTTGCTGATTTTCCCAGAAATCTGCACTAAGATACAGGTCATATATTAGGCATCCTCTGCAGCAAAAATGTCATACGACTAAAGCGTTAATCATTTCTAAAGGGATGCAGACACTGCAACTTTTCTCATTAGTACATCAGCTGATTAATAACAAAAAGGTTACTCCCATTCAGATTCCGTGATTCCTTCAGGGCAGGACTATGCAACAAAGTTTGTTAAAATCTGTGCGATTTAATCTGATCACCCAGAATGGATTTTTTTTCTTTTTCCTCAACCAAAGTGGAGTTACTGTTTAAACCTTTACCTGGCCTGTGTCATTTGTCTCAAGTCCTACGACTTCCTGCTCCTGCAGATATGTAAATATGTAAAAAGCTATTTAAATATAAGTGGCATACCTCCCTAATCTGTGACTTTAACTTCTGCGTTTAAGGAAGTAAAAGGGGTGAGGGTTTGATCTTGAATGCTCTCCAGACCAAAGCTGTTTGGCTTTCTCTGTTTCAGGAGAAATTGAACACAGTAACCACAATAGGAAACTGCACAAGAATAAAATTAAACATTGCTATGAGTAATAAAGGTAACACTTTGCAAGTTGTGCTGTCCTACAATGAGCAACATTTTCCAACCATTTGTATTTCTTGCAGCGACTGGGTTCCTTTATGCAAAATACCTTTCCATAGCCAGCATTTTTTATGTGTTACATAAGGATTTAATGACTACTGGTGCTGCAGGTTTAGTTTTGACAGTTTGATTGTTTTCTCGTGAGAAAGAGAAGAACTTTAATAGCATTCATTAAAGAGGAAGGTAGAGCATGGGAGTCCCCTATCAGTGCTTGTGTTTAGGGAAGAATGGGGGTTCCCAGACTCTAGGTAAAAGTGGAAAGCCCCTTTACAAGAGAACAGACGATCGTGTTGTGTGATGCAAAACTGTAAAATTGGAATTGTAATCTATAATTACCTATACCATCTAGTACCTGTATTCTCTTCACAAAATTACAATACAGCTCCAATGATGTTTAATAGTTGTGAAAATTTCCATTTGCAGCTTACATATTTATGGTGTGCAAATCCTTAGGAACTCGAACAAAGTTCAGGCTAATAACATTGCTGGTGTTGTGTAGATTGGTATCTGTAATTAAGCAGGAGCTTATATTGCTGAAGGGAAACAAGCAATAAATTGTGTGTTTTGTGACATGGGAATTTCCCTGAGCTGTTCATGCAAAATTGCTGTATCACAAAACAGGAAATCCTAGGTACATTTTTCCTAACACACCACAGGTAATCAAACACACCCATTAGATACTTTAATGCAGATTAAAATACAAACTGATTGGGAAAAAATATGTGTTAAAATGTAATTTATAATCATCATAATGCTATTCTAATCACTAGTAGGAAGCTCAGCTGTACGGTGAAATATAGAAACACAGGCTACCAATCTTTGTTACGGCTCTAGCTAATTTCTGTTGAAATCCATTAGAAGGGTATTCCAGGAGCTAAAAGCAAACATTTCAAAATCAAATTACACTATAAAGTAATGTTTATCATGTAGACAGCCCCAACATGCCTAGGTGTAAATTGCAATTGTAGTTTCCTTGTCCTAAACAGGGCTGCTAGTAAATTTAGTTAGGTTCTAGGTGGTATTCAGCCTGGCTAATTTGTAGTCTTTGATCAAATAGGTTTTTTTAAGCTTGGGTTTGACTGTGATTTCTCCCTTTTGTCAATAGGTGGCACTGTTGCCTTTGGCATTAGTTTGATGAATTACAGTGAATTCAGGTTATGAGTGAGTATACTTCTCTCAGCCTATCAGCAGGAGTTTCTTTGGCCACTGAAAATGCTGGGTAAAGGTATTTATTCAGAGGAGTTCAGATGATCTGGGTTCTTTCCACCCAAGCTGCAGCCTGGGTGGGTGAGTGTGGAGCAGCAGCAGAGGTGTAGGCCTGAAGCCTGAGGCCTAACCATGTGTAAAGGAGCTCAGCCCAAAGGGAGCCTGATCGTTGCTGGGAGGCATGGGAGAAGAAGTTGCCAGAAGGTCAACCACTGTTGTTGCCAAAGGCAGGTGTAAAGGGATGGAGTTCTGAATTAGTGACAGCCGGGGACTGTAAAGTGTCTGGGAAAGCTTCAGGAGAGAACTCATCCAAAGAGGTACAATACAGCAGGAAGCTATTAGAAAAGCTTAAGGAATCCAGTGGGTAGCTGTGAGCTAAGCTTGAAAAAGTACAGTGTGTAGCTGTGAGAAAAGCTTGAGGAATCCAGCAGGTAGCTTTGAGATAAGCTTGAAGAAGTACAGCGGGTAGCTGGGAGTAAAGCTTGAGGAATCTAGCGGGTAGCTGTGAGCTAAGCTTGAAGAAGTACAGTGGGTAGCTGTGGTTGTGTTGAGCTTATTGCTATAGGAGACAGCAGTTGCTATGAAATACAGATTGCTACATTCAGCTTAAAGGTCTAAGGAGTCTGCCTACTGTATTTGCCATTGTATTTGCCTAAGGGTGTACTGTGCCCTACCCCTCACTCCCACAGTTCCTGTTAAGAGAAATAAAACTCTGTCTGTTCATTTTTAAAAGTGACTGGCTGTCAGGACACCTTAAGGCTAGGTGACAGATGCACACTGTTGGGATCAGGAGTGCACCACAAGGTAGTGGACCCTACGGCTGACTGCTGCGAATGGGAGTCAGGGTGGTAAGGAAGGCAGGGCCGCTGGAACACCAGCATGGATCCCACCGGGGTTAGAGAATAAGATTCCCTGGGGTGTGGAGTCTAAGAGCCAGCAGGTGTTCACCAGAGCCTCTAGTGGTGAGGATGGACTGGGCTGCAACTGGCTCCAGGTCGCGACCCCCAGGGTCCCTCAGCTCACACCCACAGTAGGCCACAGGAGGATAGGCATAGTAAGGGAATAAGCCAAGGTCGGGGCTACAAGCAGACAAGGACAACAGAGGTTCAGGGTAACAGGCAAACAGGGATAGTCGGGGACACGCCAAAGGTCAGGGTCACGGGCAGACAGGAATAGTCAAGAACAGGCCAAAGTCGGTAACTGGAATCAGACGTAGGAAACACAACAAGTACACACGAAAGCTAACACACAATGGTTGATCAGCACTGCTGGCTTGCAGTGCACAGGTTAATATAGGGTTCCCTCATAGGGCCTGGGTTGGGGCAATGCTTAGAGGAGAGGTTATAAAACCAGCCAGGTGTGGGGGGCTGGCCTCTTAGTCTGAACACGAGGAGCAGGTAAGCTGACAGAGAAAGATTACTGCATAACCATGACAGCACCCCCCCTCTTATGAGGCCTATCCCGCCTGGGCCCTGGTTTAAAGGAAAACTCCGAATGAAACCTCCTCAACAGACGAGGCGCAAAGATCTCAGATGCAGTGATTCAAAACCTCTCCTCAGGACCAAACCCTTCCCAATGTACGAGGTACTGAAGAATGCCTCTACGGCGCCGGGAATCCAGAACTTGACTAACCTCAAACTTAAGATTATCCTCAGAGACCGAAACTGAGGTAGGGAGAGGACCAGAGGACTTATTGGGGGCTAAAGATTCTTAGGAAAAGGCATAAGAAGACCATCAGGAATCTGAGTAGGATCCCCTAGACCCTTAAAGATGAGCTGGACATCCAGCACAGTATCATCAGACTGGGCAGAAGTCAGTGGATCCTTTTGACCAGGTTGGTTAGAAAGTGATGTGTCACAGAAGTCAAGCTGGATAGCTTCACTGGGCATAGGCTGAACTGGTGCAGAGGCCGACTGAACAGCATTGCCAGGTGCAGCGACCACCAGAATCGCATCACAGGGCGTAGCAACTGTGGAACTGGTAGACGAGTCAGCCTGGGTGTGCCTCCAAGGGGGTCCAGGAACAGGCAAAGGTAAATGACCATGAAGACTGGAGTGAATGATCGGCTCAAGGTCACAGGTGGGCTCCTCATCCAGAGTGCCACATGACCCAGAGAGTGCCTCAGCCCGACTATTGCAAGAGACATTCCAGAAATCGCTATATGCAGCGGGAAGAGCAGAAGATACTGGGATGGTGGCAACAGGAAGTTTCCCTTTTGGGGTAACCTTGAGTAGGCAGGAAGAGGAACAGGAGGAACCCCAAGCCAGGATCCGTCCAGCAATCCAGTCAATGTATGGAGAATGGAACCGTAACCAAGGAAGACCTAATATGATAGGAGATGAAGCCTTAGGTAAGACAAGGAAGGTTATCCACTCCTGGTGGAGTGTCCCTACCGACATCTTAACAGGGAGGGTCTGGAAGCGGATAGGACCCCCTGGGAGAACAGTGCCATCAATCGCCAAGACCACCAATGGCATTGAAGGGGGCAAAAGGGTAAGTCTCATGGAAGATGCAGTTTCCCAATCCATGAAATTGCCAGCGGCTCCGGAATCCAGATGTGCTGAGACCGAACGAGAGGAAGCGCCGACAGAAAGAAGAAGACGAGAAGGTGAAGGTGATACTTCAGGGTCTAATACTCCACCTTCCAGATGTATTAGCCCTGATCGTTTTTCCAGACAAAGAGAACAAGTGTCACGAAAATGACCTTTGGCCCCACAATAAAGGCACAGGCCCAGAGTTCTGCGCCTAGCGCGTTCTTCAGGAGACAACTTGGTCCAGCCCAGCTGCATAGGTTCCTCAGAGGGCAGGGGGTGCTCCTCGGATCGAAGAGAAGGGACTGGGAGCTCAGGCTGCCTAAGGAACAGGGAGTGCTGGCGTCTTTTTTCCAGGGCCCTCTCCTGAAAGCGAATATCGATCTGGTTACACAAGGTGATGACACCATCCAGATCAGCAGGATGGGATCTTGCTGCTAATTCATCCTTCACTCTATCCGAGAGGCCATGTAAAAAGGTTGCAACTAGGGCCTCATTATTCCAGCTTAATTCAGCTGTGAGGATACGGAACTGAAGAGCGTACTGTCCCACAGAAGCGAACTCTTGACGGAGACGTAAAAGAGCGCTAGCTGCTGAGGAGACACGACCCGGTTCTTCGAAGATATTCCGAAAAAGTTTCAAGAAATCAGGCAGGCTAGAAACCACTGGATCATTCAGTTCCCACAGAGGGGCAGCCCAAGTTACCGCCTCGCCGGACAGAAGGGATATAATATAGGCTACGTTCACCCGATCGGACAGGAAGTTTTGGGGCTGAAGTTCAAAATGAATTGTGCACTGGCTAAGGAACACCCTGCAAGCCTTCGAGTCCCCAGAGAAACGGGCCGGAGCTGGCAGTTGTAATGAATGTGTGGCTGCGACTGGTGCGATAGGTGCAGCAGCAGATAGCGGTTGAGGTTGTTGAACCGGCGGTCCTAATGAGGCCTGAACCTGTTCAAAACGGGATGCCAAATACTGAAGGAATCGCATCACTTGGGTATGATGCGATTCCTGGGTCTCAAGTCTGCAAACTAGGTCCTGCAATGGATCATCTGCAGGTAGCGGCACATCAGCCGGGTCCATGGCTGATCAAACTGTCAGGACACCTTGAGGCTAGGTGACAGATGCACACCGTTGGGATCAGGAGTGCACCGCAAGGTAGTGGACCTTACGGCTGACTGCTGCAGATGGTAGTCAGAGTGGTAAGGAAGGCAGGGCCGCTGGAACACCAGCACGGATCCCATTGGGGTTAGAGCGAAGATTCCCTGGGGTGCGGAGTCTAAGAGCCAGCATGTGATCACCAGAGCCTCTAGTGGTGAGGATGGACTGGGCTGCAACTGGCCCCAGCGTCCCTCAGCTCACACCCACAGTAGGCCACAGGAGGATAGGGATAGTAAGGGAATAAGCCAAGGACGGGGCCACAAGCAGACAAGGACAGCAGAGTTCATGCCAAGGTTCAGGGTAACAGGCAAACAGGGACAGTCGGGGACACGCCAAAGGTCAGGGTCACGAGCAGACAGGAATAGTCGAGAACAGGCCAAAGTCGGTAACTGGAATCAGACGTAGGAAACACAACAAGTACACACGAAAGCTAACACACAATGGTTGATCAGTACTGCTGGCTTGCAGTGCACAGGTTAATATAGGGCCTGGGTTAGAGGAGAGGTTATAAAACCAGCCAGGTGTGAGGGGCTGGCCTCTTAGTCTGAACACGAGGAGCAGGTAAGCTGACAGAGAAAGATTACTGCATAACCATGACACTGGCGCACATCTTTCCACCTTGCACAACACCCACCATGCCTAGTAACCTGCACCCTGAGGAGGAATCTCAGCTCTCCCTCACTCTGGGGGTCTCCACCAGGCCTCTGGTGGTTGGGGAGAGCACTACACAATAAATAAAGAAAGTGGAGGTGTTATAACAGCTAAGCAAATGCTTCCATTCATTTTTAGTGAACAGTGAAAATTATTAGTTCCATAAACAAGGTTTAGTATAAATGGAGAAATTTTTATATAATTACGCATTTATTTAAATGTTTTCCCCAGTTGCTTACATAAGGAGTGTTTCAAATGCGAAGTATATCTAGTAACATCTACAGTATACATACAGTATCTGTGTCCTAGGTTTTATATGGCTTCTACTTGTAGTCCCTGAGATATAAGTAAAATCCATACTGTATCTGAAAATTTTACAGCAGAATCCAGGGCATCTTTTCACAAATTAAAAGGTGACGTGAACTTATTATTTGCCTGTACTGAACAAAATAACAGGTTTGTTTTACTGGGGGACATTTAAGCAGGTTGTCATTGCCTTTCCAGCACCTTAGCCAATCTGATGTATGGCCAAAGCCATCTCCCTTTCCTGTACCCTAGCCAATCTGATCTATGGCCAAAGCCATCTCCTTTTCCTGCACCTTAGCCAAACTGATCTATGGCCAAAACCATCTGCCTTTCCTGCACCCTAGCCAATCTGATCTATGCTCAAAGCCATCTGAGATCCCTGAGTTTTAAACCGCTGAGCACACAAGGCTAAACACACTTCTCCAGCTTACCTGACACAGTGCTCCCAACCCCCCCGAACCACCTGCCTGAACAAGGGCAGAGGTACTGCCATCTAATGTGATCCATTCAAGTGATTGGAGTCATGCCACAACTGCCCTGCAGCTGCCTACAATGCACTTGGTCCTGGTGTGGCTATGTGGTATTTTGATGGGTAAAAAAGGAAGTGAGGATATGACATTTTACATTCTCATACCCTGTAAATTGCCCTGTTGTTAAAGAAAGAATTTACAATTAATCGTTTTTCAGAAAAACAGCTATGTTAGCCGCACATGTGGACAAGCCCTTATGGTGGGCTACCCATTAAAGTGAATCTGTTATTTTGTTGGATAGTGGCAAAATATAGATTCACTAGAAGAAGCTGTAGCAAGTACAGGCAAATAATAGGTTCACGTCACCTTTTAATTCGTGGAAAGATGCCCTGGATTCACAAAATGCAGGACTCGGCCCCACCCCCCCGGCACCGCATAATTGGATTTGATTGACAGCAGCAGGAGCCAATGGCATAGAATGCATGAAGGTAAAAAACCATGAGGGTTTACAACCCCTTTAAGGTTACAGCATATACCTACATCAGTATTTGCAATAAACCTTTGCAGTAACAAAAGAGGTACAGTATTGTCTGAGTTGTGGTCTATATTTGTAATATGTTCAAAAACATACCTTTAAATATTTTATATCCAATATAGGTAAAGATAGCCGCAGATAGAACCTGGACAGCTGTAACTATGATCATCTGCAAAAAGTTGTCTTCTTTGGACCCAGGGTCTTGTGAAACTGTTTGAAGGGAAATAGAGGCATTCATTATTTGTTCTCTTCACATACCTTACAGAATTCTTGCAAAAAGTAGGTCATACTTAAAGTGGAGGGCCACCCTAAAAAAAAAAAAATTACATAAAAATATTCCTAAAAATCTTGAAAAAAAGAAGAAAAAAAAAAATTTTTTTACTTATCAGAAATGGCTGTTGCTAGGCAGATCGTCCTAATCTCTCACTTCCTACTCCACGGTGATCTTCAGTCTTCTCCTCCTCGCGTTGTCTTCTGGGGAATGGGGCGCGCTGTGTTCTGGGACCTGTGTGTGTCCGAGAACACAGCCGGCCTTTCACAAAGCGCTGCACGATTCGCGCATGCGCAGATGGAAACGGGCAGTGAAGCCGCAAGGCTCCGCTGCCTGTTTCCCTTTGTTCGAATGGCGGCACCGGACTCGAGAGCCGAGGGACGGGTCAGCCTCGGGCGGCCGACATTGCGGACATCCCGGACAGGTAAGTGTGCCTATTAAAAGTCAGCAGCTACATTGTTTGTAACTGCTGACTTTAAAAAAAATGTTTTTTTTCAGCTGGCCCTCCGCTTTCACAAAGTACAGGGTGTTTTGTGTATGCGCAGTAAGAAAATGGCCGTGAAGCTACAAGGCTTCACTGCCGGTTTCCCTTAGTCAAGATGGCAATGCCAGCACCCGATAGGCGATTGAAGAATCAGTCCGGGTGAGGACATCGCAGGATGCCTGGACAGGTAAGTTCCCTTATATTAAAAGTCTGCAGCTACAGTATTTGTAGCTGCTGACTTTTAATTATTTGGGGGAGAGACTGGGGCTCCTCTTTAACAATTGTAAGAAAAAGCACAGGAAAATTGTGGCATAATCCCCTCCCTCCTTGCATGTCAAAGCCCTCTCCTTTTGCGGGAGTGTCTAATTTCTGTCTGTGCTGGCCTGTCATGGCTTTTTGATGTATACACAAGGGTGGCTTTTACAGTTAAACAACATGCATAAAATACATTAAATACACATACAATCTTTTTTTTTTTGTTTACAAACTTTTATTTGAAGAAAAATTGTGGTACAAAAAATAGACAATATACAGTATAACAAGAAATGCATACATCATATCCAAATGCAAAATGATAAAATATACAATCTTATGGGAAATCTTCTCAATTATATCATGCTGGTTAGCAGGAAAGGTTTCATGTAGTGGAACAGGAAAGCTGCTATTGCTTCATGCAACAAATATATATATGTATATTTTTTTTAATCTGTTCAACCTGCTCGTTTACAGCATGCTGAATAGGAATAACCACATATCAAAAAATAAGAAAAATTCTAATTCCTATATGTGTGGATGAGACTTCAACCTTATTCTAATCTGCTCATTTTGCACAGCTCATCCAAACCCACAATACACCAAAGTGCATAAAATTAGGCCCCTTTTCACACTGATCAGTTTTTCGCCCGTTTTTGCCTTACCAAAAGCGGAAGAAAAATGCATGAGCATTAAATTCTATGGAGCTCTTCAGACTAGTCATTTGCGAGTCAGTTGTGTTTTTAAAAGTCCTGCATGCTGCATTGTTGGTGCATGTTTGGTGCTGTAAAAAAATACACCAAAAATGATCCTCCCCATTGAAATAAATAGAAAAAAAAAAACACAGTGGTGTTTTTTGTGCAGTTTCAGAGTCACATGTGTAAAATGCACCGGAAACACAACAAAAACATGGTAAAACATGGCAAAAATGCATATGCATTTGTGTTTGCAATGAAGTGTGTTTGTAATACAGTGTTTTTGCAATGGAGCAGCGTGAAAGCAGCCTTATGGGGCGTACACACGGTCGGACTTTTCGACCAGACTGGTCTGATGGACGCCAACGGACCAAATCCGGCGGACAATGCGATCCTGTGTGGGCTTCACCGGACCTTCAGCGGACTTTTCCAGTCGCAAATCTGACGGACTTTAGATTTGGAACAGGCTTCAAATCTTTACGTCGTAACTCCGCCGGACCCAGAAATCCGCTCGTCTGTATGCTAGTCCAACGGACAAAAACCCACGCTAGGGCAGCTATTGGCTACATCAACTTCCTTATTTTAGTCCGGTGTACGTCATCATGTACGAATCCGTCGGACTTTGGTGTGATTGTGTGTAGGCAAGTCCGTTTGTTAGAAAGTCCGTCGGAAGTCCATCAAAAGTCAGTCGAAAGTCCACTGGAAAGTCTATCGGACCAGTCCGGTCAAAAAGTCCAGTTGAAGCTACGTGACATGATGCTGCGAAACGCGTCGACGTAATCACAGCCCAGGAGACGCCATTTCAGTGATCCCCCGAGCTTCATGGGAATAATGAACTTTACAGGCATTTTAGCCCCTACACACGGAGCAACACACGGAGCTGCTGCCAGCCCACAGATACCACAGATACTGCAGTAATGCAGCCAGAGACCCACTAAACATATCATAAGGGACACATGATATGCGGAACTGCAGCCAGTCTACAAGTACCGCTGCAGAGCGGCCGAAGATAACGCACGGAACTTATGACAGTGTCCAGTGGTTGATCCACCTACAAGCGGACGAGGTTCTAAGGGAATAGCTTTACTACCTACAAGCATAAGGAACCTCAATCGGTATCGCAGCTTGGTGAATGGAGGCGGTAATGTTTCTATAACCCTATACATCTAGACGGTTGCCTTTATACAGTTTATATCGCCATACACGGTCTGTGCGATTTAGATTTTGATCATGATCTTTACTAATCCGATGAGATGGGTCCAGTATTTATGGTAGCAATGCCCAATGATGCCTAAAGGATATTAGTACTTATATTATCTATTCAACTTGGAATAAGATCATATTCTTCTGACAGGTGTCATATATTTATTGTTTTTTTATCTGGAACCAAACTTAGAGACTTCTGCTATGTATTACAACTGCGTTACTATTTCCAGGAATGGGCATTTTTTGATGGATTATTTTTCAGGATTGTATGCTCTTATCTGTGCTGCATCAATTTCAGCCAATATATTAGGAATCTATTCTCATCAATATTTGGGGACCTTTCAATATAATATATCGGGTATCTACTAGTTAGACAACATCATCATACTAGGCAGTAAGTTTAGTTGCCAGCATCATTTTTGTCAGTTCTCTTTGTTCCCCGGGGGCCCCGCATGCCATGGTTTCCTTAAGCATTTGTTCATGTTAATAAATTATTTCCCCATTGGCAATTTTGCCCCTAGGGTTTCCATGCATCCGTGGTTTTACAGGGGCCTGGACCGATTTGTGTGTATTTGTTGAGTGTATTGTTTGTTGATTTTCGTGTTTCTGTTCACTTGGTGCATCATATGTGTCACGGATGTTCCACACTCCACTTGAGTGCTTCCGTCAGTATACCACTTCCTCTCAGTCTGAATCTAGATATCAGATATTCCAACCGCTCATAAGCACAAAACAAGGCGAGACTTGCTTAGATGCTAACATGGACTATTTTATTTAGAATCAAAATTACAAGACTTTATATGCCGTTGGAACCTCCTCTAACAATACAACTGTAACGTAATTAACATGAGCTAGTTTACTAAATCATTTACCCAGACTAGGTGACTATTGAATACACATTACCATAAACATCAACACAGGGTTAATTAGAACAAACAACAATGTGTGGAATACCCTTAGAACCTGTGGTAAGCCAGACTAGACTCATTTACATTAAACAGGTTATAGCAGACAACAAGACAGGTAGTTGGAGTGGATTATATTAGCATCTCCTCACAGTATGTGTCCCAACAATATGAATCAGTCTTATCAGCAGGGGGGCTGTTGGAGGAATCCCCCCTCCCTCTACAGGGACACACATCCCAAATGACCACAGCAAAGAGTCCACAACAGAATGAGGCAACATACAATATATACATATATACACGACTAAGTCTGATTAGTACAGATCAGACTGGATTTCTAATTCACCTTGCAGAGTATTGTTCCCTTAAAATCCATGGCCCATAATCTGTTGGCAAGAGGCTTGCGTTCAGTCCCCTCCAATAGCCTCTGTCCCGGGTGAGTCTGTCACATTTCTCCCCCATTAAAGGTTGACTAACAAGGTCCCAGACCGCCACCTGGTCTGAACATGCGTTAGTCAGGCAGAGTGAACTCACAAAGTCTGTCCGCATGATCTCCTTTCTTGGCTGCAAGGAATAGTTGACCTCAGTAGGTGTGGGGCAGAGGTCATTGACTCTCTGTCTGGCTGTCAGCGCTTCAGCTGGGTGGTGTTTACCATTCCATGGCTTGGCCTGTTGCTGGACAGAGGGGCCCACTGTCCCAATTCCCTAAAGCTGAGAAGAAACTGTAGGTGCTAGGCAGAGGCCAGCAGTGCTCTGCCCCGTTGCCAGCGATTCAGCTGGGAGTAGCAGCTCCACTACATCAGCTTGTCGCCGGAGAGAGGGGCCGACTGCCCCAGCTCCCTGGATCTCCACAGTTGTCGCTGGTGCTGGACAGAGGTTGGTAGCACTCTGCCCTGTTGCCAGCAAAGAGTCCACAACAGAATGAGGCAACATACAATATATACATATATACACGACTGAGTCTGATTAGTACAGATCAGACTGGATTTCTAATTCACCTTGCAGAGTATTGTTCCCTTAAAATCCATGGCCCATAATCTGTTGGCAAGAGGCTGGCGTTCAGTCCCATCCAATAGCCTCTGTCCCGGGTGAGTCTGTCACAATATGCTCCTTTGCATCTGGTGTGCCATCCCTGTGATGTCCTACAAAATCAGCTTTCTTAAGCTTTTTATCGTTTGAGAGCATTCCTCTTAATGTGATATTTGATATTTAATAAATTTTGTATTGAATTTTTTTATATACCCTTCCATTATTTGCCCACTATAGCCATAGTAGCTGTCTTTCTCTGGGGGGCGCCCTCCCCCAGAATATATTTTTTTTATATGTTATTTTTGGCTACAGCAATAGCCTCTTTACCTGAGAGGAGTGGCTAAGGAAGGATGACAATCACTATTTAGTTAGCATGTGGTGTTAGGTTGGTCTTCCCTTCCTTTTTTGTTTCGGTCGAAAAGTCCGCCCGTGTGTACGCGGCATAACATAGAAGTTTACAAAAAAACAGAACAAAATAATGTGGTTCATTTTAGCAATGCATTGCAGTGCAAGGCAGCACGCATTCACACCTCACGCCAGCACATGCGTGTTATGCACACAATAAAGCACACTGTGTCAACAAGCCTTTAGAGGCATAGGAAATATGGCTGCTATAGACAAGTCTTTTTAAAGTACAAAGTTACAGTTCTGAGAAAAAGTTCTGAAACCCACATGTTTATACACAAAGTTACAAGCCAATGAAAACAGAACTATTGTGACTGGAATTCTTTCTTCTGAGACATTTACCTTAGTAACACTTCTAAATGTTGATCTCGTATCTTTTACAATAGCCTTAACTACTATAGCGTGTCAAGAAAAGGTCGTTTTTTTTAATGTGTATACTTGGATTGGAGCACAAAGATGTTATCACTTAAACCTAAGCAGTTAAAGTAGAGCTATAGTCTAATATAAGAGTTTAATAATGTACAATTTAAAAGCTTAAAATGATATTAAAGTGTTTTTTTTTCTTCTTTTTAAATAACAAACATGTCATACTTACCTCTTCTGTGCAATGTTTTTGCACAGAGCAGCCCAGATCCTCCTCTTATTGGGTCCTTCCCGGGGACTCTTGGCCCCTCCCTCCTTCCGAATGTCCCCACAGCAAGCAGCTTGCTATCGGGGGACCCAAGCCGAGCTGCAGCTCTGTGTGTCCATTCAGAAACAGAGCCGTGGTTTGGCCCTGTCCCCTCTCTCTAATCATTCGCTCACTGACTTTGATCAACAGCAGCGGGAGCCAATTTTGCCGGCTTCTGTGCCTCAGCCAATCGCTGGATCAAGATGGGGCTCAGGTAAGTATTAGGGGGGCTGAGGGGGGCTGCTGCACATGGAAGTTTTTTTTATCTTAATGCATAAAATGCATTAAGATAGAAAACCTTCTGCCTTTAGAACTACTTTACTAACACAAACATTCTGTGCTTCAAGCTGCTCTTCTCCACGGCCACTTGAAGCCCAAATGTTGGGGGCAATAAAAACTGTTCCAGCTCACAGGCTAGATGCTGAAAAAGGAAGCCACCACACACTGGAGGAATCACTAATGTCCTAATTTATTGCAGGGACTATCCACAAGCATGGCTTTGCCAGTCCCTGCCCTAGGACCTCCCATCTAATGTGTTTCACTAAGTACTGTAGATTCGCTACAACTAAGCCCTATTAGGTGAAATGTGTGAGAAGGGCAGTCATAAGGCAGGTACTGTCAAAGCCATGCTTGTGGATGTCCCATGCAATGAATTAAAACATTAGTGATCCTTCCGGTGTGTGGTGACTTCCATTTTCAGCATCTAATGCACATGTGTCAAACACAAGGCCCGTGGGCCGAATCTGGCCCACCAGGCCATTTCATGTGGCACTCGCACCTCTCCTGCAGCTGCGGCACCCCCTTGTCTCTGCCCACACCTTGTCTCAGCAGTCAGCAGCAGCGAGGAGGACAGAACTCCTCCACCAGATGCTGTGCTTTTCCATGCAGCCAAAGCGAGTATCATCTCTGCCCCCATCTTAGCAGATAGCAGCAGAGAGGAGGACAGAACTCCTCCTACAGATCCTGCACCTCTCTATACAGCCACAGCACCCCCTTGTCTCCACCTCCCAGCTTCTTCCTGGCAGCAGCCCAAGGTTAGGGTTGTGCACTGTAGTGCAGGGAATGGTGGGGAACACTTGACTTCTGAAGATGGGACCTCTGAAAATGGGGGGGCTCTTGACATCTGATGCAAGGGGAGGTGGGGTGCTCTAGACATCTAGTCTTACAGATACAACTGCTTCTTTGAGGGAAACCATAATGCTGATGTGAACCACAATGAAATTGAGTTAGGTATCCCTGATCTAATATATAATTGAATACATAATTTTAATGCAATTTTTTTTGTCTTTGTTTCAGTGCTACCTTTTTCTAATGTAAGGTTTAGGCCTCATGCACACTGGACATTTTTACAGCTGCTGTTTTTGGCTTCAGGCGTTTTTTTTCCGCAGCCAGTAAACTCCCCAGCATGTTCTCCTATGTGCTCATGCACACAGAGGCTGTTATCAGCATTTTTGGAAGAGGGTTTTTTCTGGCTGGAAAAACCCCCCAGAACTAGTGGGTTTTAGGCCTCATGAACACTGGATGTTATAAAAAAAATGCAATAGCATTTTTTAGCGTATTTCATATAGTGTACCTTCACATCATTAAGTGACTTGATGCATGCTAGGAGTTATCCCAAATTTAGGTCTGCGCCTGGTGCCTGCAGATTGGAACTAAGTAACTTGCATGGGATATAAAGGCCCATCTCAGGTTCATTTAGCTAAGCCCTACAAAGGTCCCACAGTATATGTTATTTACTGTTAAAAAGGGTTGTAATTAGCACATCATATCTAAAGAGAACGGTGAATGTTATGCCTTTTTCAGAACAAAAAAATGCCTATGAGTTCTTATTATAACATTATTTGGAGCTTATTTATCTAAAAAAATTCATGTCGCAAAAACTTACTGCAAGGAATGTCACAGATCTGGGTAGGAAATGAGTAATTCACATCCTCTCTTATGCCCTGTGAAGTAAAGAAGTCAAGGAAATTTAGAAATGTATTGTATTAGTGTATGCATAATGACAAAGCCTAAACAGGCACATTGCTTATTTTCAGTACATTGATTGTATTCATCTACAGTGCATCCGCAAAGTATTCACAGCGCTTCCCTTTTTCCATAATTTTTTATGTTACAGCCTTATTCCAAAATTAATTAAATTCATTATTTAACTCAAAATACTACAAACAATACTCCATAATGACAACGTGAAAGAAGTTTGGTTGAATTCTTTGCAAATGTATTCAAAATAAGAAAACCAAGAAATCACATGTACATAAGTATTCACAGCCTTTGCTTTGACGCTCAAAATTTAGTTCAGGTGCATCCTGTTTCCACTGATCATCCATCAACTTGATTGGAGTCCATCTGTGGTAAGTTCAGTTTATTGTACATGATTTGGAAAGGCACACACCTGTCTATATAAAATCCCACAGTTAACAATGAAAGTCAAAGCACAAACAAAGCCATGAAGTCCAAGGACTTGTCTGTAGACCTCTGAGACAGGATTGTATCGAGGCACAGATCTGCGAAGGGTACAGAAAAATTTCTGCAGCATTGAAGGTCCCAATGAGCACAGTGGCCTTCATCATTCGTAAATGGAGGATGTTTGGAACCACCAGGACTCTTCCTAGAGTGGGCCGCCTGGCCAAACTGAGCGATTGGGGAGAAGGGCCTTAGTCAGGGAGGTGACCAAGAACCTGATGGTCACTCTGACAAAGCTCCAGCGTTTCTCTGTGGAGAGAGAGGTGAACCTTCTGGAGGAACAACCATCTCTGCAGCACTCCACCAATCAGGCCTGTATGGTAGAGTGACTAGAAGGAAGCCAGTAAAAGGCACATGACAGCCCCCCTGGAGTTTGGCAAAAGGCACCTGAAGGACTCTCAGACCATAAGAAACAAAATTCTCTGGTCTGATAAAACTAAGATTAAACTCTTTGGCCTGAATGGCAAGGGTCATGTCTGGAGGAAACCAGGCACCGTTCATCGCCTGGTCAATATCATCCCTACAGTGAAGCATGGTGGTGGCAGCATCATGCTGTGGGGATGTTTTTCAGTGGCAGGAACTGGGAGACTACTCAGGATCGAGGGAAAAATGAATGCAGCAATGTACAGAGATATCCTTGATGAAAACCTGCTCCAGAGCGCTCTGGACCTCAGACTGGGTCAAAGGTTCATCTTCCAACAGCACAATGACCCTATGCACACAGCCAACATAGCAAAGGAGTAGCTATAGGACAACTCTGTGAATGTCCTTGAGTGGCCCAGGCAGAACTTGAACCCGATTGAACATCTCTGTAATTGGTGCTAAGGTGCTTCAACAAAGTATTGAGCAAAGGCTGTAAATACTCATGTACATGGGATTTTTTTCATTTTTTATTTTTAATAAGCTTGCAAATATTTTAAACAAACTGCTTTCATGTTGTCATTAAGGGGTATTGTTTGTAGAACTTTGAGGAAAATAATATATGTAATCCATTTTGGAATAAGTCTGTAACGAAATCTGGAACGCACTGTATATTTATAAACTGAGCTGACGTTTTTATTCTACAACAATCTTGCTTGGCCCCACTGTTCAAATTCCTCTTTACAAATACTACAATATTTAGCTAATATTTTCCATTTATTTTCACTAATTCACCTGACATGTCTTTCTATGATAAAAGCTGTTTTTCTCTTTGAAATTGGCTAACAATGCTTGCAAACATGCTTCTTACACATGTCTGCATGACTCATAAAGGACAGATTCAGCTGAGGTTGCATACCATTCATTCAGTCTCATTAGCAATGATGGTAAAATGACAAATATGTATTCGTGCAACTTTGACATTTGTTGACCTTGGCTCCAACCCAAGTTTTTCAAGGCACTGGAACAAGACAGTTGCCTATAAAGCACCACCAGCTAGACTGGGTCCAAAGTGGAGCCAAAATCCTAAATTTAGGCATTGGTCATTTTAATCAAGTCATTTTGTAATGTAGAGAAACTATAGAAGAATCAGGAGCACCACTCTGCAGTCCAAAAAGATATTTATTTATTGATAGACATCTGAAAAAAAAAAAGAAGGTCCAAGTAAAAAAAAAACCTGTGTTTTTCTTTGGATTTTGTTTGGACTTTTACAAATAAAAAAGGGCTTGTTCACACGTGACTACATTTCTAATGCTTAACAAATGCTCCTATAGCATTAGTATGGGTGTTAGACTCATGTTAATGAGCTTTAGTATGGGCGTTAGACTGGCGTCAATGAGCTTTAGTATGTGCGTTAGACTGGCGTTTTACAAGCATTAATGAAGAGTTAAAAACGCTCCCCAAATGCCCTATGCGCAGTTTTGAAGACTTTGGCAAGAGTTAAGGAGTGTTAAAACTGCTCCACGATGGAAAGTGACGTTACACAGACATCCCAACCTGCAAAAACTCATTTCAGGGACATGGGCATGGTGAGGCGGCAGTGATGGGCATGGTGAGGCGGCAATGATTGACACAGTGAGGCAGCAATGATGAGCACAGTAAGGCTGCAATGATGGGCATGGTGAGGCAGCAATGATGGGCACAGTAAGGCTGCTTTGATGGGCATGGTGAGGCAGCAATGATGGGCACAGTAAGGCTGCAATGATGGGCATGGAGAGGCAGCAATGATGGGCACAGTAAGGCAGCAATGATGGGCACGGTGATGCTACACTGATTGGCAAGGTGAGGCGGCAATGATTGGCATGGTAAGGTCGCAATGATGGGCAAAGTAAGGCTGCAATGATGGGCACAGTGAGGCTATATTGATTGGCACGGTGAGGCAGCAATGATTGGTACAGTGAGGCGGCAATGATGGGCATGGTGAGGCTACATTGATTGGCATGGTGAGATGGCAATGATTGGCATGGTAACGTGGCAATGATGAGCACAGTGAGGCTGCATGGATGGGCACAAGGAGGCTGCATGGATGGGCATAGCGAGGCTGCATTGACGGGCGCAGTGAGGCTGCAATGATGGGCACAGTAAGGCTGCAATGATGGACACTGTATATTTATAAACTGAGCTGACGTTTTTATTCTACAACAATCTTGCTTGGCCCCACTGTTCAAATTCCTCTTTACAAATACTACAATATTTAGCTAATATTTTCCATTTATTTTCACTAATTCACCTGACATGTCTTTCTATGATAAAAGCTGTTTTTCTCTTTGAAATTGGCTAACAATGCTTGCAAACATGCTTCTTACACATGTCTGCATGACTCATAAAGGACAGATTCAGCTGAGGTTGCATACCATTCATTCAGTCTCATTAGCAATGATGGTAAAATGACAAATATGTATTCGTGCAACTTTGACATTTGTTGACCTTGGCTCCAACCCAAGTTTTTCAAGGCACTGGAACAAGACAGTTGCCTATAAAGCACCACCAGCTAGACTGGGTCCAAAGTGGAGCCAAAATCCTAAATTTAGGCATTGGTCATTTTAATCAAGTCATTTTGTAATGTAGAGAAACTATAGAAGAATCAGGAGCACCACTCTGCAGTCCAAAAAGATATTTATTTATTGATAGACATCTGAAAAAAAAAAAGAAGGTCCAAGTAAAAAAAAAACCTGTGTTTTTCTTTGGATTTTGTTTGGACTTTTACAAATAAAAAAGGGCTTGTTCACACGTGACTACATTTCTAATGCTTAACAAATGCTCCTATAGCATTAGTATGGGTGTTAGACTCATGTTAATGAGCTTTAGTATGGGCGTTAGACTGGCGTCAATGAGCTTTAGTATGTGCGTTAGACTGGCGTTTTACAAGCATTAATGAAGAGTTAAAAACGCTCCCCAAATGCCCTATGCGCAGTTTTGAAGACTTTGGCAAGAGTTAAGGAGTGTTAAAACTGCTCCACGATGGAAAGTGACGTTACACAGACATCCCAACCTGCAAAAACTCATTTCAGGGACATGGGCATGGTGAGGCGGCAGTGATGGGCATGGTGAGGCGGCAATGATTGACACAGTGAGGCAGCAATGATGAGCACAGTAAGGCTGCAATGATGGGCATGGTGAGGCAGCAATGATGGGCACAGTAAGGCTGCAATGATGGGCATGGTGAGGCAGCAATGATGGGCACAGTAAGGCTGCAATGATGGGCATGGAGAGGCAGCAATGATGGGCACAGTAAGGCAGCAATGATGGGCACAGTGATGCTACATTGATTGGCAAGGTGAGGTGGCAATGATTGGCATGGTAAGGTCGCAATGATGGGCAAAGTAAGGCTGCAATGATGGGCACAGTGAGGCTATATTGATTGGCACGGTGAGGCAGCAATGATTGGTACGGTGAGGCGGTAATGATGGGCATGGTGAGGCTACATTGATTGGCATGGTGAGATGGCAATGATTGGCATGGTGAGGCAGCAATGATGAGCACAGTAAGGCTGCAATGATGGGCACAGTAAGGCTGCAATGATGGGCATGGTGAGGCAGCAATGATGGGCACAGGAAGGCTGCAATGATGGGCATGGTGAGGCAGCAATGATGGGCACAGTAAGGCTGCAATGATAAGCATGGAGAGGCAGCAATGATGGGCACAGTAAGGCAGCAATGATGGGCATGGTGATGCTACATTGATTGGCAAGGTGAGGCGGCAATGATTGGCATGGTAAGGTCGCAATGATGGGCAAAGTAAGGCTGCAATGATGCGCACAGTGAGGCTATATTGATTGGCACGGTGAGGCAGCAATGATTGGTACGGTGAGGCAGTAATAATGGGCATGGTGAGGCTACATTGATTGGCATGGTGAGATGGCAATGATTGGCATGGTAAGGTGGCAATGATGAGCACAGTGAGGCTGCATGGATGGGCACAAGGAGGCTGCATGGATGGGCATAGTGAGGCTGCATTGACGGGCACAGTGAGGCTGCAATGATGGGCACAGTGAGGCTGCAATGATGGGCACAGTGAGGCTATATTGATGGGCACAGTGAGGCTGCATTGATGGGAACTGGTGAGCCTGCATTGATCTCTTGTACCATGTCTGCAGTCTCTGACCATCTCCTGTATCATATCTGCATTCTCTTACCATCTTTAGTATCATGTCCTCAGTCTCTAATCATTTCCTGTACCATGCCCACAGCCTCTGACCATCTCCTGTACTATGCCCGCAGCCTCTAACCATCTCTTGTACCATGTCCGCAACCTCTGACCTTCTCTTGTCTTATATCATGTCTGCAGTCTCTGAGGGAGTCTGGAGAGGAGTCAAGAATGGGAGCACCACTGGGATGGGGTTCATGGGAGAAATCAGATGTGTGTGGACTGTGGGGAGGAGACTATAGGAAAAACAGATCCACCGAGCTGGAGTCAACTGACTGATTCCTGCATGGTGCACCTGAGAGGAGGTCAGTGACAGCGCCGCCAGGCCAGTCTGAGGGGGGGGGGGGGGGGGTCACTGATGTAAGGGGGGAGTGAATATAGTAATGTAAAGAGGTACTGATATAAAGGTTTCCCCTTGTATCAGTAACCCACCCCCCTTACCTTAGTGTTTTCTTTCTGCAAAGGTGGTCTCTGGTCACCAGAGCCCCCCCCTCCCCACATTCCCAGAGTCCCTGGATTCCCCTATGTGCTTTCATATCTGTCTTATCTATATATAATACGCTCTCAAATGTGCTTTAAAATGTATGGTTTTCCCTTTTATGAACAAGAAAATAATGACGCTAGGTTGTTGGGCTGGTATAATAATGCTATGGGGCTGGTATGAAATTATTTCCAGGGCTGGTTTTTATTCCCAGTCCGGCCCTGCTGTCACTCAGCCACAGACAGAGCAACCCGAGCGGCTGAATGGAGTACGGCCGCGGCGGCCGCTCGAACTGCTCCGTTTTCTGTCGCCTTCTCTGAACTTTCGACCGTCAAGAACGCGGTGACGTACAACACTACGACGAGCCAAGAAAATGAAGTTCAATGCTTCCGAGCATGCGTCAAATTGTTTCCGAGCATGCGCAGGAATTCTGCGCGTCGGAATTGCTACAGACGATCGGAATTTCCGAAAGGAACTTTTTCCGTCGGAAAAATAGAGGACCTGCTCCCAATCTTTTGCTGGCGGAAATGCTGTCAGCAAAAGTCTGATGGAGCATACACACGGTCGGAATTTCAGACCAAAAGCTCACATCGTAGTTTTGCTGGCGGCATTTCAGATCGTGTGTACGGGGCATAACAGCCCACTTTCTGTTTCTTGTCTGGTAAAAAGCCTAGGCTTATGACATCATGCACAGCTCTCTCTCTCACTCGTGAGAGTTTGCCATTAAGGGAGATGGGATGAGTCATAAGAGGGCAAAAGAGAGCTGCAGGGCTGCAGAGCTGGAGGTGTGCCTTTGTGTGTCTGTGTGAATCCAGGAACAGGCAGCAGCTGCACCTGCCCACAGTTAAAAATGATTGCAGGGAGACTCAGTGGAGGGAGATTTCTGCAGCATATTTGGAAAGTACAGAATCACAGTATATATAAAATAATATGCAACGTGGTTGGAGGGAAGCTTCAGAATGGCAAATATGTTTTTATTACAAATTATGGGAGCAGACTGCAGTTCCTCTTTAATATAAAGAGTTAAAAAAGTGTGGAGAATTATAAGAACCCTGGTATATGTACTAGCACCATAAAAACCATGGCATACCTCTGCACAAGTGTTAATGCATATTAACACCAATGCATGAAATCACATGTGAGTATATGGAAGCTAAAACCAGACATGCAGCTTTTTTTTTTTTTTAGCAGACCGCAATGCACAGATGTACAAATGTGAACTATCTGTGCGTTGTGGTATGCTACACTTTGCATACCTCCCAACATTTTGATTTGGGAAGAGGGACACCTATTAGCAAAAGTATGTAGGCATAGGCCACACCCCTTGCCACACCCCCTTAAAGGAGAATTATACAAAAGAAAATATTGGTTAAACCGACGAGTGCTTTTTTCTACCACTATTATTTCTTTACACTGGTTAAATATTTACAAATGCAGTCATTTAGAATTTGGGTGAAAGGTTTAGCACTGGAGAACACTTTTTAAAAGATAAAAAGGGCCATTTTATACACATCTATATAGATCAGACCAAAATGAGGGACAAATGAGGAGGAAAGAGGGACAGAGGGACTTTGTTCCAAATCAGGGACAGTCCCTCAAAATCCGGGACAGTTGGGAGCTATGCACTTTGCTGTGCATTGTGTTGTGCCTTTCAAAAAAAGGAACCTTATCTGTGTCTTACCACCCTGTGCCACACCCAGTTAGGGAGAGTTGAGACATCAGACATGACATACACATGAAAGCAATGCAGGGCTTGTTTTTATACATAATCATCTTCAGACCTTAAAACATCAATCTTACACCTTAGAGACTTCATCATCCTCAATGTAAAACATTAGTCTCGCTGCTTATAGAGACTTAATCATCTTTTGATCTCAACGTGGATATCAGTCAAGCTGCACATAGACGTCATAACTACTAGTTGCGTCGTTTTAATATATTATTCTTATTTTTTTTTCACAAAAAGATCACATTCTCATAGGGGAATCACAGTGCTACACTAATTGCTCAGGTAAACAAGCAGATTCATTCAGATATTGGTCATGAATGCTTAATTAGAAATAATAATAGAAATGGCATGCATAAAAGGAACCTATCTATTTAATTATATTGTGTTAAATTATTTTGAACTAAAGTAACGAACTAAAGCAATGGACTATTTCTTTGTTTGATTTTATTTTCAGTTTGTAGTAGTGTGTTCTATCTGTGCTGTACTGCCTTTTGTTACTAAAGTAATGAAGTATGGAAAAATGGAAGAAGAAATAGAGAAAGGAGTAGGAGAGGGAAGAAAAGAAAACAGGGAAAAAATGGAGTGAATGTGTTTCCAAAAATCCACAGTACTTTTTAATCTTAGTTATCTCCATCCCCATCTTCATCATTTATAGTCATAATACATTTGCAATGTACTGAAGCAGTGCTGGTCAGCGGTTCACTACCGCTAATCAAATACAGTGCTGTTTACTTCTTATTATCTTCAGAGCATTGGCAATGCATTTCTGTGCATATGTTACTGTTTTTACTTACAATTAAAATTCCAGGCATATCAGTATTCATTTTGCTTATCTCATTTTATGGGATGTGAATGACATGTCATTGTCATACATAGCTGGTGTTATCCATTTTAGGGTCTACTTAGTTAGTGATGCTCCAGAAAATATTGGAAGTAGCAGGGACGTGGATATCTGTCAAAATGTGTCTATGAATCCTGTTCTAATGATGCTGAAATAGGTGCCTAGAATTACCCTTAACAATAAGAATAACATAGGTGTGCATAGCAAAGCCCAAACACACATGCCTTTATCTGCAGCCTCAGCTGCACTGGTTAGTGAATGAATGGGAAGTGCTCTGCGCTGAGCAGCTTCCTGTTCATTCAAAAACTGAAGCATAGTAAACACAGTTACAACATGAAGGGCTCAGCACTGCGTGATTAGGGTGTGCCCAGCAGTGGCAGCCCGTCCATACGCGCCTCATTCCATGTGCCCGGCCCCTAATTAGAGCCTGAGGCTCTAATTGGCTTCAAAAAATGGTGGGCTGGGGGAGCAGAGCACTGCACCCCAAGCCCACCCACTTGTGTGACAATAGCAAATTACTATTCGCTATTGTCTTCCTGAGTCTCCTCCTGGCTAATCAGGAAGCAGCTCCTGGCCAGGGAGTCTTCTTAGGACTCCAAATCGTGTCTCAGGACACACTTTGTGTTCATCCCAAAGGAGAACGGAGAGAAGAATGGCCCGGCCCTTCATTCCCCCTGCCTCCTATGTTAAGGTTAGTCTCCACCGCTGCCTTCTTGCCTGTCTATTGCCCGGGGGGGTCATTGGTGTGCTTGTGATGATCGCCGCCTTCTTGTTCACCATTCGTCTTCTGTCGGGGGGGGGGGTTGCTTGTGGCGATCAACTGGGGGGGTGGATGGCGTTAGTTCTCCCCCAAAAAATATTTAGCATAAGTCACCACTGGTACCCGGGTACACCTGCCACCAAACCCCCAGCTAACACACACACACGCGCACACCTATGAAAAATAATTACAATAAAGTGCACCACTGCATTAATAGAAATACATAATCCTATGCTAAATCAGCTCTCCAAACACTGGGCATAAGTGAAAATCAATACAGCATATTACTATAATAAACCTCAAACAAAGAAAACTCAATGTGCATAAAACATGTCTTGTTCAGGATATATTCATGAAGAAACAAAGCAAAGCAAAACAAAAAACTGCAACTGCAACAGTTCAGAAATGTGCAATGAATCAGTATTCTATTGGGTTGATTTACTGGATAACTGGAAAGCGCTAGAAACCAATCAGCTTCCAGGTTTTTTGTCAAAGCCTAACTGAACAAGCTGAAGTTAGAAGCTGATTGGCTACCATGCACAGCTGCACCAGATTTTGCACTCTCCAGTTTTAGTAAATCAACCTTTATATGTCTCTTCTTTAAACCACAAAATACCTTCACAATGCTGAGAAACAAGCTGTCCTTTTCCCTCTGTGTACACAAACCAGCAGAACGATTGTGACATCCGTGGTATAAAGTCTAGATCATATTCACCATTCTCCATTCTTAGTCAGCAACAAGTAAAAAGCACAGGGTCGTAACATTTAAAAAATGTTTAAGATCAGTATCCGAGATACACTTACTAAGGCCCCATACACACTATTAGATTTTCTGCAGATTTTTGTCTTCAGATTTGCCAAAACCATATAATATGAGGTCAAACCTTAAGAGTTTCTATTTGTATGCAATCAGGCAGACCTTTGCACTACATGGCTTTGGTAAATCTGAAGACAAAAAAGCTGCAGAAAATCTAATAGTTTGTATGGGGTCTAAATGGGATGCTCAAACCACATTACACCACTTAATAATCTGACTTCACCTTCAGAATATGCTCAGTACTCCAGCACCTTCTTCTCTGACATCTAGGGATATCCGTGTGTGCTTTTAGTTCCTCCCTAACAGGTTTCATTATAGGAGACTTTGTCACGGCATGTTATGTCAGGTTGGTCACCAGCACGATATATTGAGCAATTTAGGGATTATGACAGCACATAAAAACAAGAATAACTGCACTTTCAGAAAAGAAACACAGAAGACGTATATTTACCTACATGCCACATCTATGGCCAGCCAGCAGTTCCTAGCTGGGGGATGGCCTATAGAAATCTTTGAAGATCAGTTGTATAAGTGCATACACATCAACGCTTTTCCTTAGGCACTCATACTGTAATAGCATCCATCTACAATACTACTCTGACATCTGTAAACAGGGGACAGAGCTCTTCCTCCATGCATCAATCAGAGCATGTTCTTTTTTGGCATCTTGCAACAGGACTTCTCCTACCTGCCCTTCCCATGTGGAAGAGAAATATATTTCCAATATATTTAGAATTTTTTTTATATATGTAACATACAGTATATTTACAATATATTGTAAATATATGTCACATATAGGGATGGGCCGAACAACCCCCTGTTTGGTTAGCACCAGATCTCCGGAACAGAGAAAAAGTTCTGTCCCAAACGACAAACCCTAATAAACTATATGGGACCTGAACTTGAAAAATCAAAAGTCCCCATTTTGAAGGCTTATATGCAAGTAATTGGCCATAAAAAGGGTATGGGGTCCTAGGTACTGCCCTGGGGGACATGTATCAATGCAAAAAACTTTTTTCCAAAAAACTATTGTGATTTTAATGATGCTTAAAGTGCAACAATAAAAATAAAAAAAATCCTTTAAATATAGTGCTGGGGGGGGTCACCTTAGTCTGTCTATAAAGTGGCGCATCTGTAGCTGCGGCAAATCATTATTCAACCAATAAAATAAATAAAAGCCTCATGCATGTGTCCTGCTTCTTAATATAGGGGTTCAACAATGCCAAGAATTGGTGAAAGCAGGGGTCCGTCATCCGAAGATAATTCCAAAAATCATCCGGATTATTCTCCTGGAGCTCCCACAGCTAAGGCATATGACATAATTGGTTATGATTATTAAAGCAACCAATTTTTGGTCCAAGAAATCCTCCTCCTCCTGTTCCTGGACTTGGGTCAAAGCAATATCTCCAAGGCTAATACTAAATAACGTGTTATCTCCTCCGATTCCGCAACATGGCTGGTTGATGAACGGCCGTTCAGAAACTAACTGAAAAGTGCGAAATAAAAAGTACTAACACGAAATTAGCAGAAGGAGCACAAAGGGTGGCGCCTGACAATTGAACTTCCTCTTTTCTGGCTCGTAATACGTCTAGTACGTCACTACGTTCGTGATTGTTGTCCGACAATTGTGTACCATTTATATGCAAGACAAAATCCAGACACACACCCTCGGACAAAAGTCAGAGGTTTTGTCTGCGGAAAATCCGATCATGTGTATGAGGCTTAAGTCTTGGAGAGCAGCTCTCATTCTTGGAAAATTTGCTCTCTTAAACTTAAGTGTTTTTATCTTTCCCGTATGTGTTTGTTGCTTACAGCTAACATTAAATGAAATCATGTTATGGTCACTGCTACTTAGATGTTCTTTTATATAATTATTGGTAATAAGCTCTCCATGGTTTGAGATTACCAGGTCCAGCAGAGCATCAGTCCTAGTCGGGGCCTCAATAAACTGGACCATAAAATTGTCCTGTACTAGGTTTATACATTTTTGCCCTTTAACTGTCCCAGCGCTGACAATTTACTCAGTGCTTTACATATATTAGAAATTCACATCAGTCCTTGTCCTAAAGGAGCTTACAATCTAAAAATCAACTATGCTTACTCAGAATCTATAGAAATCCAAAACGGAACAAGACAGGGATGCCCCTTATCACCTTTGCTATTTATCCTATCTATTGAACCATTAAGTAGAACTATTGACCTACAACCATCGACCCACGGATTTAGCATAGACGAAAGAAACTATAAATTAGCAGCTTATGCTGACGATCTACTTTTCTATATTACCCAACCACACATCTCTATCCCAAATCTAAATAAAACTTTCCAAGAATTGAAATACTTATGCAATTTCAAAATCATTAATAAAAAAACAGAAGCAATGGGGCTAACACTTTAAAAAAAAAACAGAACAACACACACTTAAGAACTGTCCTTATAAATGGGAAAACACTGAAATATCCCAGCATTCACCCTACCCCCAAAATAGAAGCCCTTTACGACCACAACTTTCAACCACTATTTAAAAAAATTGAAAAGGCCTTAAAAAACTGGAACTCCAAGCAGTTCTCGTGGTTCGGCTGTGCCGCCATCCTAAAAATGACAGTACTGCCAAGACTACTTTACTTATTCCACACTCTGCCTATAGACATACCAGAAATTTTCTTCAAAAGGTTAGCATCAGTCCAAAGATACTTTCTATGGGCCAACAAATGTCCACGAATACAACTCAGTCTGCAACAATGCCGCAAGTCAAAAGGAGGAATGGGACTTCCCGAATTTAGAAAATATTATTACGCAACACATCTATCCAGAAAAGTTGATTGGCACTGCTACGACCAAAATAAGGACTGGGTGAACTTAGAAAAATCATGGTCAAAACTCGCTGACTTTAGACAATACCCTCTCAATGTTAAAAGACATCCCTTAATTTTCATAACTCTGAAGATATTTCACAAGATTGCAACTAAACAAAAAATATCCTCTTGCACATCTCCTCAGAGTTTCCTCTCCAGATCTGTTAAAGCTCCGGCAGCGATGGACACAGGATATCCCGACACTAGACTCCGAGGATTGGGAGGACATGTGGGATTTCCCCTTCAAAATCCTGGTCTCACTTCGAGACCGTCTCATACAATACAAAATACTACATCGGGCATATCTCACCCCATATAGATTGCATAAGATGAGAACCTCCCTGTCCTCGGAGTATTGGAGATGTACTGGGGATCCAGGTGATTTTATACACATTTTCTGGTCCTGTCCAGCAATTAAAAACTACTGGTCAGAAGTACTATCTGTAATACAAGAAGTAGTGAGAACAGATATAGCCCCAACCCCGCAGATCTGCCTTCTAGGTTTAGTGGAAGAATTAGCCCCCATGATAGCAGAGAGAACCCTCATAGGGCTCCTGCTCTTTTATGCAAGGAAAATGATCACTCCCTGCTGGAAAAAACGTGCCCCGCCATCCATATTGTTATGGAAAACACGTCAATAAAGTACTACCTCTCTATAAGGAAACCTATCAAAATAGGGGATGCCCCAAAAAATATGATAGAGTGTGGGCCAAATGGCTAGCTGAGGCCTCCACGGCAACCGCAGACTGATTGAACAGGTACATAATACCACTCTACGGGAGAAAGTGATACTGATACATTGGTTGATTCTATGGTAATGTAATCTCTGAAATGGGTTTATTTGATATCTAATATTGTCCCTTGGGTCTCAACTGATAAATCTGATCCTGAAATACTTTAATTGAGCAGGAGCCAATACCGCACTAGGTTTGTTTGTTGTTGTTCTTTTCTTTCGGACATGCTACAGCTGTATGATATTAATGCTGGATGCAGCCCAATGGCCAGCTGGCACTGACTCCTGCGTGGGTCTAGTCCCAATGCTGTGGCAGGTTTAATGTCATTATTGGTTTGTATGTCTTATACTCAATAAAAAGATTTAAAAAAAAACATAAAATATCCTCTACACCCAGCCCCTTATCCTCATTAGCAAAAAACCCAGACTTCCCACCCGGACTGGAGCAATAACATTCTCTAACAAGCTAAAACTAATAAACCTCTCCTAGTATACCACTGCCTACAACACAACAAACTAAAATCCTATACAGACTTACAACACGAACTAGACCCAAAACCCCTCAATTTCTGGATCTACTTACAAATCCATGACTTTATACTAAACAATAAAAAAAAGACTGCATAGTCAGACCGCTCACTAATTTGGAACACATATGCCTCAATCAAACTCCAATAAAAAAGACCACTTTACTCGTATATAACTGGCTGTCGCAGCCGACGTCCGATTTCCCGGAGAAAGATAAAAAAATTTTGGAAGAAGAACTAAACATGCAAATCTCAGACCAGCAATGGGAAAAAGCCAGTGTGTTTACCCACAAATGCTCCCTAAGCACACATCTACAAGAAATATCATATAAAATACGTACTCAGTTGTATATCACACGAACAAAACTCAAAAAATGGTCTCCTGGGGAATCGGACACCTGCTGGAGATGCAACGTAGAAAGAGACTCCTTCCTCCACTTATGGTGGAACTACACACCAATTCAATCCTTTTGGACTCAAATTAAGAAGTGGATAGGCCACATCACTGGCACTCAAATAGAACTCAATGTAGCCTCCTGGCTACTTCATATTAATGACCTTTCCTACAAAAAATACAAAAACAAGACACTTACAAAGCATTATTCCCAATCAACTGGAAAACTAAAAACATCCTATCCCAATTAAGGAATGGCTAGTGAAAATGAAGTCAATATACGAAATGGAAAAAAACATAGCTGTAAAAAGAGAAAACAAAACCCAATTCCACCTAATGCCGCGTACACACGATCGGACATTCCGACAACAAAATTCTGGATTTATTTCCAACGGATGTTGGCTCAAACTTGTCTTGCATACACATGGTTGCACAAATGTTGTCAGAAATTCCCAACGTCAAGAACGCGGTGACGTACAACACATACGACGAGCCGAGAAAAATGAAATTCAATAGCCAGTGCGGCTCTTCTGCTTGATTCCGAGCATGCGTGGAATTTTGTGCGTTGGAATTATGTACACATGATCGGAATTTCCGACAACGGATTTTGTTGTCGGAAAATTTGAGAACCAGTTCTCAAATTTTTGTTGTCGGAAATTCCGACAACAAATGTCCGATGGAGCCTACACACGGTCAGCATTTCCGACAACAAGCTCACATCGAACATTTGTTGTCAGAAATTCCGACCGTGTGTACACGGCATTAGATGGAAACCCTGGTTCATTTTCACCCTTTCAGAGACCTTTAAAGAAATCACCTCTGGATAATTCTCCTCTCAGATATGCCTTTCAATGCTGTATTTTTACATATACATTTGTATGTAACATTATATATCCAATCTTTCACACTAAATATGAATATTGTTTGTTTTATTCAGTTTAATAGTTTTTATACAAAAAGAATTTCATAAACTATATTGCCATATCTCATATATATGTTAACAGTTTAACATTTACGTTGTAACACTTTCATTACATGTTAAAGTGGAGGGCCACCCTAAAATAAAAAATCGCATGAAAAATCTTAAATTTTTTTTTAAAAACATTTGAAAAAAAAATTTTTTCAAGTTACCTGAACCCTTGTTGCTAGGCAGTCTTGCTAATCTGCCTCTTCCTATTCCACGGCGTGTCCTGCTCCTCGGTAAGTGGTCCCGTTGCCTTCTGGGAACTGTGTGTGTTCCCAGAAAACCACGGGGCCATTCACAGAGTGCCGCGCCGCTCGCGCGTGCGCAGTAGGAAACTGGCAGTGAAGCCGCAAGGCTCCACTGCCTGTTTCCCTCAGTTAGGATGGCGGTGCTGGGACCCGAGAGCCGAGGGATGGGTCGGCCTCGGGCGGCCGACATCGCAGGCACCCAGGACAGGTAAGTACTTATTTAAAGTCAGCAGCTACAGTGTTTGTAGCTGCTGACTTTAAAAAAAAAATTTCGATGGCCGGAATCCCGCTTTAAATGCTTGAATTTTGGGTATTTGCAATACCCTTTTTCTTTGTACCTCATATCCTTTTTTTTACATATACAATAAACTTTATTGTGAAAAAAAACAAAACAATCTAAGGCCCCTACATCGCAAGCACGTTGTGTGCCTTAAAGTGTATTTATACCTTTTTTTAATTTATACAAGTTTGCATAGCACCTACTTATATTTGTTACATGTTTCTATTCACATAGTATAACTTTGAAAATATATATGAAAATTGCTACTTACCTTTTTATTTGCTAAAAAATCCCATAAAAATCTTACTTAGCTGTCCCTTCCATGTAATGTTAAAGGGTAAGTTCACCTTTGTACACTTTTTTTTTTCTAAATTCTAGCTCCCCTATGCACCAATAGAGCATTAATGTTTTGCTAAAATATCAAAGCTTTCCATAAAATCTAGAGTCACTTACTTTTCTTGTCCTAATCCACATTTCCAGACGTTTCCATTAGTAATGTCTTCTTCCTGATCAGACTTTAGGTCATGACACAGGAAGGAGTTGAGCAGCTGACCTCATTAGCACACACCCTGCATCATTTACTCACCCATTCCCAGGTGCACTTTTTTAAATGAAATGCAATCTCGTTTCTCCTGTGACACACATAGGGCAGTCTGTTGATTTCAATTGGCTGCACTACATGTGGTTAATGGGACATTGTGGCTTGTGTGTTTTTTATTGTGCGTTTTGCATCATTTGCCCCTTGGAATATGAAAACCCACACATATACACATTATGCCCACAGACTTACGTGTACATCTGCGCAGTGGTGGTGCAGCCATGTGAGTCACAGACCAGCTAACGATACCACATCCCAGAGCCGAGGGGGCGCTACGAGGCGGACATAACCCACACAGACAAACCCCGGGTTGGTCAGACTATGTGAAGTGACAAACGTGTGAACCAAAATACGCTCCAATTTGGAGACCTCTGTAAAAAATGTGAAAAATGGAGGTGTGTAAGTGAGCAAAAAAATGTGTATGTAAAAAGGTAAAACAAACATAGGTAGGTAAGTGGGAAGGAATGAGGAAAATGTAGGAGGGATGCGGAAACCATGGTCAGGAGTAAAGGAGGTGACAGCAGTTGAGGGAAGATAGAAAGTGAGTGAGTAGGAAGAATGTATGAAAATACCTGGCTCAAAGTGAGTGAAGGCAGAAGAATGGGGAACATGTGGTTCCATGATGTTGAATGATGTGAGCAAATCTATGTGTGAGACCTTTTCACACACACATTTTTTTGCTCACTTACACACCTCCATTTTTCACATTTTTTACAGAGGTCTCCAAATTGGAGCGTATTTTGGTTCACACGTTTGTCACTTCACATAGTCTGACCAACCTGGGGTTTTGTCTGTGTGGGTTATGTCCGCCTCGTAGTGCCCCCTCAGCTCTGGGATGTGGCATCGTTAGCTGGTCTGTGACTCACATGGCTGCACCACCACTGCGCAGATGTACACGTAAGTCTGTGGGCATAATGTGTATATGTGTGGGTTTCCATATATATATATATATTTGTGTTTTTCCAATTTTCCCTGTGTATCGGTTGTTCTCATGTACACACATGGCTGGTATGTGTATCCCCATGTTTCCAACGTTTTAATTTGACATCCCACATGTGTGCACTGGTGGCCTCAGCCGACGTTTGCAGCGTGACCGTGCTTTCTCCTATTACGCTCCAGAGCTGCGACGCGCACTTGGACCTCCCCTCCACCAGGCTCTGACGTAGGGTGGGCGGGGGCTCCGCCACTGCGCGTCAATGTCACGCATCCCTTGCCGGCACGTGTGGCGTCTTATGGCGCACCTCTTGCCGGCGGGTTAATGCACCATCTCCAGCACATCGGAGGTTGGCGGTGGACATGGCGCTCCTTGCTGGATGGCTTGGGTGGTCTGGCCCCTAGCTCGATGGCGCCTCCCTTGCCCCCCCATTATGTGCTGGGACGTGACATTGGGGGATGGCCGTGGCGGCGCTCCCTACACGAGCTTCTTCCGCTGTTTGGTCTCACACATAGATTTGCGCACATCATTCAACATCATGAAACCACATGTTCCCCATTCTTCTGCCTTCACTCACTTTGAGCCAGGTATTTTCATACATTCTTCCTACTCACTCACTTTCTATCTTCCCTCAACTGCTGTCACCTCCTTTACACCTGACCATGGTTTCCGCATCCCTCCTACATTTTCCTCATTCCTTCCCACTTACTTATCTATGTTTGTTTTACCTTTTCACACACACATTTTTTTGCTCACTTACACAACTCCATTTTTCAAATTTTTTACAGAGGTCTCCAAATTGGAGCGTATTTTGGTTCACACGTTTGTCACTTCACATAGTCTGACCAACCCGGGGGTTTTGTCTGTGTGGGTTGTGTCCGCCTCGTAGCGCCCCCTCAGCTCCGGGATGTGGCATCGTTAGCTGATCTGTGACTCACATGGCTGCAACACCACTGTGCAGATGTACACGTAAGTCTGTGGGCATATTGTGTATATGTGTGGGTTTTCATATTCCACATTTCCCCACTTGCCCCTTTAAATTAATCTTACATGGTTGTTTTCCCCATTCTTAGGTAACTATTACGGTTTTGCTCCTGATGAGGGGCTAGAAGGTCCCGAAACGCGTAGAGCTTACAACTACCGATATATATACTACCATCAACGTTGTATGGACATTTCATCTAGATCTATTTTCCCTTTGTTTTCTTTTACCCCCATTAAGTGACACTTTAGTGTGTCACTCTGTATAGATACCTAGTACTATATGTGTATCACATGCATTCAATTTTCTATGTAATTGTAAATTATTCCTTGTCGCAATGTATATCATTGTGCAATACTAGGTTCTAGTGAAATATACAATAATTGATATATAGCAATATGCATTATCAATATATATGTTATTATATGACTAATTGAATCTATTAAAGCCCTTTTTACTTAATTTGTTCCATTGCGTCCTTGTTCCTCATGTAAAGTCCCGCCCCTTGCTCTCTTTCTTAAATTTCATTACTGAACCGGGATGAGGAGGGGACTTGAACGCCCCCCTGTTACCTCATTTAAAGTCCCAAATATTCTTCTTTTCTTAGTAATTTTATGTGTATAAACATGACCATACACTATGCAATCTGATTGTATATTGTGTATTTAGTGAGAAGGGTGATCACTGATTGATTGTATTTCATTTAAAAACGTGCACCTGGGAATGGGTGAGTAGATGTTGCAGAGTTGTGTGCTAATGAGGTCAGCTGATCAACTCCTTCCTGTGTCCTGACCTAAAGTCTGATCAGGAAGAAAACATTACTAATGTAAACGTCTGGAAACGTGGATTAGGACAAGAAAAGTGACTCTAGATTTTATGGAAAGCTTTGATATTTTTGGGGAAAAAAGTACATGAATGCTATATTGGTGCATAGGGGAGCTGAAATTTAGAAAAAAGTATACAAAGGTGAACTTACTCTTTAAAGGAGGGGGCTGAAGAGGTATGATTATCATGCTTGACCCTGTGTGCACTGTTCAGTGTTATAAAGTAGATGTGTACACTGTCTGTCCTAACAAAGGGTTACAACAAAGACATTGGTGTGTGCAGCCTATTGCATTAGGGTGTGCACCCCAGAGCTCAAACACACATGTGTGTAAATCAGCAGAGCAGTGGAAGGTGTCAGTAAAACAGAGATTGGTGTCAGTAGGGGAGTGGACGGTGCCAGTAGTTTTTTTTTTTTATCATTTTATTTTTTTTACAATTTTATTTTTTCCTTATTATTTTTTGTACTATTTTTTTAGGGGCGTTGGGAGGCTTTGGTGAAATATCAAGGGTCTAAACAGAGAGTAAAGGGACTGAGGACAAAGATTCCCTACTGCACTGCACTGCACATGGAGATGCTGCTGCACATGGTGATTAGGGTGTGCACAGGCACACCCAGCACACCCTGTGTGCACGACTATGGTTAAAGACAGCAAAGTCTGGGTGCTATAGTGTATGTTAATGCACTTAAAAATGTCCCTAAATTGGCACCATAGTCTATTGTTCAGCCTGTTTTTCTTATCATTGTTATTATTATTATTGTTCAGCAAGAACTATTGTTATTATTATTGTTCAGCAAAAAGCTGCCTATAGAGTCCTATGTACAATCCTGCTCCAAGAAACAACTGGAAAGGATACATTTTTACTTTTTTATGTTTAGTTATGCTGTATGAATGGGAACACATAACAAACATTTTGTGGGAGTTTCTTAGATTTGGATGGAAAGGTAGAAATTAATTGACATATTTTCTTCTGGCCTATCTCTGCTATCTGTTTTATCACAGCAATGAAAGAAGTGTGGATCTATACGTGATAGTCATCAATAAAGCACACTTCCTTTTATTGTTTTTCTCAAGATCTATAATTCTTTTAATAATAAAGGAACCAAAAGCCTTGAGTAAGGTGAGGTTCTATTGGTTCTCTGTGGAAAGTATTCTGAGCAATTTCTGTTGAAAATGTGGCCATGCATGTTTTAATGCATCTGATATAAGCATCAATTGTGATGAACTGTGAACATCTGGCCTCGTATGGCTTCCCTTGGTGCAATAGTGAGTGCGTTTAGCAGTCATGCAAAAATTAGAAAACAACAACTTGATGTACATCTGTGCAGATATCAATCATAGCCCTTTTCAGCAAAGGTATTAATGCAGTCAGTTGGTGACAGGGCTGGATTAAAGTCCTTAAAGTGGTTGTATAGTTTTTTTTTTTAACTTTTACCTACAGGTAAGCCTATAATAAGGCTTACCTGTAGGTAAAAAAAATATCTCCTAAACCTGTACTGTTTAGGAGATATTCTCCTTGCTATAAGCCGCTGACTGCAGCGGCGCATGCGCACAGGGGATTCTCGGCTGAAGGCCCGGCAACTGCCGTACCTTGCTGGGCAAGAAGTCTCCCACGCGCATGCGCGGGAGTGATGACATTGCGGCTCCAGCCACTCACAGCGCTGGAACTGCGATACTCGGAAGACACGCCGAGGCAACATGACAGCTCCCTCGGCGTGGACCAGGTAAGATACCGACGCCTCGTTCTAAGGTAAGTATTTCATAATGAGCTAGTATGCGGTGCATACTAGCTCATTATGCCTTTTGCTTTACAGGGTAAAAAAAAAAAAAATTTCAGCAGGTATACAACCGCTTTAAAGAACAAAAAAAGTCCACCTGCAAAGTCAATGTTATAATGTGCTAGTATGCACCACATACTAGCTCATTATTGCATACTTAACTTAAAACAAAGCTCTCCAGCGATGTACTGTCACTGCTGCCTGGACTTCTATCTTCAACCAACTCTTCTTCCGGATCCACGGGCTCCGGCTGTATGAATGACCAAGCCGCAATGACGTCACTCCCACGCATTTGCACAAGAGTCATGGCCGCAGCACAGAGCTCTGAAGATATGGCACGGGTACCTTCATCAACAGTGCAAGTTTAGGAGCTATTCACTGTACCTACAGGTAAGCCTTATTATAGGCTTACCTGTAGGTACAAGTTAAAAAGTGGACTTTACTACCACTTTAATAGAATAAAGAATTCCCCTAAGTGGACTTTACCGACACTTTGCTAAGGATAATATTTACGTAATAATTGTATGTGACAGAGTATAAAAAGTAAAAGGATTTTTATTTAAACATAACATGACTTAAAAACATAGTATTTCATAAATTTCACAAAGCATATTACATGATTACATAAATTGATGGTGTGATATTCTTCACAGAACAATAAGTTATGCGGGAGCTCTTTTTTCACACCCGACGCGTTTTGGAATAAACAGTGTTTTTGTCCTTCTTCAGGGATGTAGCAAAAAAGAGAGCAGTTCGTCTACATTTTTGGACATAGAAATATACGAAATCGAACAAGGGAAATTAGGGAGTAAGCTGTTTAGAAAAACCACCGCAGGAAACACAATACTCCATGCAACCAGCTTCCACCCTCAACCCCTTGTTAATTCGATACCATATTCACAATATCTTAGAATCAAGCGCAACTGTACAGATAACGACAAGTTCATAAGAGAAGCAGGCTTACTACGAGACCGACTACTAGCACGGGGTTACACTCATAAAACTCTAAAAAGAGCCTATAAGAAAGTACTACAGAAACCAAGAGACACACTCTTCCAACCCCGTAAGCAGAAAAATAATGATCAATTACGTATTATTACAACCTATAACCAACAACATGACCAAGTCAGAAAAATCATTCAAAAATATTGGAACATGCTTACTCTTGACCCATCCTTAGGTCATTTAGTACCAGAAAAACCCCAATTTACATTTAGACGAGTCACCTCTATCAGTGACAGGATGGTTAGCAGTGAATTTAAAAATGAAGAGACAAGAACACATTGCAAATACAAAGGTACTTTTGCCTGTGGATCCTGTCGTTATTGCAGATACATGCTTACCGAAAAAAATCCCACTCTCCCGAACGGGAAAAAATTCCACTCTAAACATTTTGCCAACTGCAGGACCACTGGAGTCGTTTATCTGCTCCAGTGTACCTGCGGTTGCTTTTATGTAGGCAAAACAAAGTTGGAGTTTTGGAGGAGAGCCTACAGACACATACTTTCTATGCAAACGTGTGACCCGGACCTCCCCCTAGTGCATGCAGGCAATTTCCCAAAGATAAAATTTCTAATACTAGATCAGATACATCCCAGTCATAGGGGGGGGGGGGGTGACTGGAATAAAATCCTCCTCCAAAGAGAGTTAAGATGGATTTATTTACTAAAAGCTACAGTGCCACCAGGCCTCAATGAGGCAGTATGCTTCAAACCCTTCCTTGAGGGCTTTTGCTCCGGTGGAATGGAGAAATAAATAGTATGCTATTCATACCAATCTCAAAACTCTCTAGTTTTGCCCCCTATTTCACTATATATTCAATAAAGGTGAGAGTGAGCCTTTCTCCTCTGTATATAATAGCACTGAATCTTCTAATGCAAGCAATGATTAAATATGATATACAAATTAATATAAAATACAATGCTTATTGTATATGTGCACTGTAAATTTCTTAAGTTGTTTTCTTTTTCTGTGTGGCATACATACCTGCATCTGCCTGGGCCCCCCTCCCTAGGTGCCAACTACAACAAAATATTTTAGTCGATTCTATATAGCCATTTATAATATTCCGTTCTCTTTATACTGGCTCTGTATAGCACATATGGCTATCAAAAAATCCAAATAAATAACCCACTATAATAACATGCATAGAATATCGGTATATAAAAATCCTAATAATATTTGGCATTATGGAGGTTTACTCAGGCTCAGCGGACGGTGTGTGCCACATAGATATAAGGAACATACATGTACATACAATATGATCAGTTATTAATATGTTGAATATCGCTTCAGAAGTAATTGTTCGGTAATAGCTATCTTACATGTATCTGACTATCATGTTTTTTACATCAATGTTTACTTATTGTGAATAATTGCCTACTTCACTATATTTTCCACTTCTTGTCCACTGACAAAACAGATGCCTTAATAGACATCAATCTTCCATATTGACTACATTATTGGATCACTGATACTAAAATAGGATTGTACTCCGATTCTTGTTCTATACATCCATTCATTCATCTATATATACATTTCAATACAATTACCTTGTAAACCTTTATTAAGTGCTGGTGTATGTGTTTTCAACATATATTACATTCAAGTACTACCTCCGAAAAGCACTAATTATACTCTTTTCTCTCTCTCCCCCCTCAGGTCTCTCCCTGGTGCGGACAGCCAAGGCGATTGCCCGGCACAGAAAGTCGCCCAGATATGTTATTTGGGCGGCATCAGAGGAGGTCAGCTGGACGTGTACCATCTCCGCCCACGACCTCCATATTGCTACTCCGGCGGACATGCGCAGTCCGCCGGCGCGGCATTCCGCGTCGGTGGGTCGGGTGTGCGTGACGCCGCTCCAACGTAAATGCATTTGCACATGCGCGGTAGGGGCGGCGCCGCGCATCCTCCACTCAGGAGGCATATACGAGGCTCCTCTAATTTAGGACTATCAGCTGAACGCACTTACCAGCGTCAGCTGATTGGGCGTCCACATATACAAAATGTCAGATCCTCTCATTCCCAGCCAAAGCGTTGTGCACGCTGGATGCTGGGATGTGCGGCTGACAAACTTTAAACCTGAGCCAAATAGGTAAGCAAAATCTTCCATATATCATACATTATGGTCTATTTATCCCTTGACGCTTCTGTGGCAACTCTACTCTAAAGCAATTATTTACATACGCAAACTGGTCATGTATTAACATGTCACATTCAATATATGTTCATATGAAATACTCCGTTACTTTTTATCTATAATACTCTGCTTTTACATACTCTTTAAAGCTGCAATGTCAATGGCAGACCAACAGCTGTATTACTATACACATGACTGTCTGTATGACAACTACCACAGTGAAATAATTTATGTAAACCACCAAGTAAAACACTAAGATTTCGCATTCCTATATGTATTCCAATATATCTATTTACATAGATACTAATAATATCCATCTTTCAATTATATTTTAATACTGTATATATATTCTATACCAAAATTAGATACAATGCTATGATGCTCTTGATTTTATCAATACTATCCTCTATATGGATATATCTTGTGTAAAACACATATGTACAGTTTTATCTGTATTCCACATACTCTATTCTTGGTACAAACTAGATATCCATAGGACATTAAATATAATCTTTACCTGTGATAGACCATACACATCATACTTTCTATTTATTTATTTTTATTTTTATTTTTGCCATCAATACTTATTTTCTTTTATTATACCACCCTTAGGGGATCCTTCCTGTTTTGCCTCAGTAGTCGCCTTGGTCTGCACGCATCCGGGAGGGACGGGGATAGGTGAGATACTACACCCCATTTATTTGGGACCATCACTAGCCGATACCATTCAGTACTAACCCTGATGTTCCTACAATAACTGCACCAGCAACAATGCCCAAGGATATTCCAGTTTTGGATTTTTAAAGGAACCCAATCTAGCATATTACAAAGTGAGTGATCTATCCTTACCCAATTATGATTGGATAATATACATATCCACATAGATAGAATCTGTGATAATTTCATTTATTATCCTATATTCTAATCTGTTGTAGTCGAACTGCTCTCTTTTTTGCTACATCCCTGAAGAAGGACAAAAAACACTGTTTATTCCGAAATGCGTCGGTTGTGAAAAAAGAGCTCCCGCATAACTTATTGTTCTGTGAAGAATATCACACCATCAATTTATGTAATCTTGTAATATGCTTTGTAAAATTTATGAAATACTATGTTTTTAAGTCATGTTATGTTTAAATAAAAATCCTTTTACTTTTTATACTCTGTCACATACAATTATTATGTAAATATTATCCTTAGCAAAGTGCCGGTAAAGTCCACTTAAGGGAATTCTTTATTCTATAGTTGTCTTTGAATGTGGCACAGCTTTGATTCACCTAGGGAAGCTAAACACCCCATATTTACTACCACTTTAAGGTAAACTGATGCTCTAAACAGAGCCCAACCGTTACACCACCTCAGCCTTTTCATTGCTTACCCTACGAGATATTAAGATTCAACAAGTACTAAAGGTAAAATTTTAGATGAAAAATTCTGTTTCCTTTAAGACTAGATCCAGCAATTATAATATATATATTTGTAGTCAGAGTCTTCAAGTAGGAAATGCGATAACCCTAACTACCAAGGCCTTAGGTGTGCCTTGGCCTAGCTGGTCAGTATGCCTGAAAAGAGGGAATACCCTGAATGAATGAATGAATATGAAAAATGTATGATGTGTTTAAGTATGTATGAAGGCTGGGGGAAACGGGTGGGTGGGAACCCTGAATGCGACGCCAACACTGGACCCAACAGGGGAGGAGGATTATGTACCCCTCAGACTCCTCCCACAAACACAAACTCCGGCCAGCCTTTTCACTTGTAGTCAGAGTCTTCAAGTAGGAAATGCGATAACCCTAACAACCAAGGCCTGAGGTGTGCCTTGGCCTAGCTAGTCAGTATGCCTGAAAAGAGGGCAAAAAGACATATATTTAGGTGAAGAAGGGTAGGTAACAATCCGTCAAGTAGAGTAGCGCTCGCCCGGAGGGCAACAGTATATGTAGCCGGTAAGTATCCGCCATGACAGGAGAAACCCACCGTCTCATGACTTAGTGATAAAAAAGAACCCCCCCCCCCCCGTTTGAACCTGCGAATCTGCCCAGAACCCAACTAAACGTCCTGTGAAAGATTGGATTGAGCCTGATGCCCGAGACAACCCAGACATGGGAATCAACTGCTTGTGATCAGAGGATACGTGGGGGAAAGGGAGCAAGGGCTGGCCTGAGGAGCTCCTGCAAAATAATGGTCGAGAAGATCGAAATACTTCAAATGGACATCAGTAAGTAGCTCTGTAAAATGCCCACAAACCCCTGGCCTACCTATACTTGGTATGGGGAAGTAAGAGGTTTAGCTGCAAAAATGGATGAATTGGCAGCAGTAAGGCCAATGCGCTATGGCAATAAGCATCGGTAAACATGGAGAAACCATGCCAGACACACAGAAACTGGTCCCACATGATTTGATCGGGTCAGGCTTATGCTAGTGACCTGACCACCGAGTCAGAGTCCTGAACAGGGGAAGGAGGCCAAACTCCCTCCCTCCCTCGCGACTGTAAGCCCCCCTTTGTCGGGAACAGGCTGGGGATTGGACAAAAAAATGAATGGTCTGATGTACCTGAGCAGTTCCCCAGGCAATCTTGTAAACAAGAGATTGGAGCCAAGAGTGTAACCCAGAAAAAGATAACAGCCCGGACCTACCACTTTGAGGGCTGTCAAGAGGACATTGGCTCAGCACACACCCTGAGAGGGACTGCAGATCCTTGGGCAGAAACCAGGGTCTCCATGCAACCGGAAATCAACTGAATGAATTTGAAAACCGATGACCCCCCCTGTAGGTACCTCAGAACCAATGGAGTGCTGGAAAAATGGTTCCCAAAGCAAGGACTGCTAAACCCAAGGGTGACCCCAATGCTGAAATGACATCTGCACCATTATCTTGCCCTCCCCATGGCAGGTCTGATAAAAGTAGCTTCAAGCATGGTGATATCAGCTTGGATAGCCAATATACCCCTCCCCCCAACTGTAGCAAGTGCTGAATCGTGATATTCCCGGACGAGTATTTCAATGAAAAGTTTCCGCAGAAAAAGAGGGCAGCCAAAGTAACAACCAATATCGGAACTTGCCATGGGACACCCCGGTGGGCTGACCCACTGCCCACAGACCGAAGGTGAAGAACCAGACCAAACCCCTTGGAAATAACTGCCTCCAGAACCTTGATGGGCAATGAAAGAATGACTGCTGAAGCAAGATACTACACACGAAAGAGTCCGACATAATGGTGATGGGCCCACGTGCAGGCCTGCAAAATTCTTCCAGCAGGGGCTGTCAGAAGACTGGATGGGAGATTCCCCCCAGCCCCGACAAGGAACAATCTTTGGCTCAGAACTATTGAAACAGAAGGCTTTGTGAGACCGGTGGACTAAGTGGATGCTGACTTGCCTACAGGAATTTTGGAAGAGCAGGAGCTGGGTGTGCGCTGACACCCTGCCTCTGACTGGGCAAGCTCCATCCTGTCTGGCAATTGTAAGAGATTGTAGAGAGCATATTAGCCCACATGAATCTGCGTTTAAAGAATAAAGCCTAGAACATGTTCCATGCGTGTAAATGAGAGTGCTGTGACAGAATTGGAAACAATCCGAAATGTACCGCCAACCCAGTTGTGGCCGGGAGAGAAAAACCCCAGTGACAAACTCCACTATGTGCTGAAGTATGGACCAACTTCTTGACGACGGAGTGCTACCATGCTTTGAACCCCAACGTGGGGTTGAAGGAATGAACCTGAAGTTGCTACTGTAACGTGTGGCATGCCCAAACCTAAGGAAGCACAACCTAGAGAAAAACTGACAACAGACAACCAGACAAGAGAACGCCACCCCTCTGTGCCTACCTGAGAAAGGATGTGAGCAGTAATAACCAGGCCATAGCACGTGAATGACCCTGATGCCACCCCCCCAGTGTATGATGCAAGTGAGCCAGAGTAACCTGCAGCGCAGACAGGTAATTAAACTGAACACTCAGGGCTAGTGTACCCACAGACCATGGTGGGTAGTCGTAAAGGTGTAATGAAATGAAAAATATGCATTGTATGACGTGTGTTATAGGGGCGAGAAGATTGTGGTCAATAATCATTAAAAAACGAAACCTCAGCCCGTATGGATCTGTAGAAGTGACAGATCCTGCGATGTGAGCACTAGACAACTAAACCCAGGTAAACACAGAAACATGAACGAAAGGTATGATGAGACATGAAAATAAACGAAGATGAAACGGCAGTGGTGTATGCCGAACTGCATGGCACCGACCTGCTATGACAGAACATGTTACGACATGACCGCTGTGACATGACCGCTATGACATGACTGCTGTGACATGACCCCCATGACAGAAATGCTGAGACTGAACGCAAGGCAGAACGCTATGGCAGAAACGCTATGGCAGACACGCAAAAGCAGAAAACGCTATGGCAGAAAATGCTATGGCAGAACGCTATGACAGAAATTGCTATGGCAGAAATGCTATGGCAGAAAACGCTATGGCAGAAACGCTGAGACTGAACTCTGGGGCAGAAACGCTATGACAGAACGCTATGGCAGAAATGCTGTGACAGAAACGCTATGACAGAAACGCTAAGACAGAAATGCTGAGACTGAGTGCTAAGGCAGAAATGCTGGGGCAGAAACTCTATGACAGAAATGCTAAGATTGAAACGTTGGGACTGAAAACGCTGAGACTGAAAATGCTGAGACTGAACACGCTGAGACAGGATGCTATGACAAATCGCCTGCATTGCAAGAAATAACTGTGACAGTGTAGCTAAGCCGACTACCAGCCCCCCCCTCTTCCCTGAGAACATCAGGCAATCAGACCTCACGACTTGCAGAGATGACAAGGGACAGATGACGATATATGCGCCTATAGTATACCGATCAGAATATATGGTGTGTAGCTGGTATGGAAGTAGATATCAAAATGTACACGTGTGCACACAGTACACAGTAACCTTGGTTACAGAGGCACAACCCCTCTTTTGATTGGCTTCATGCTGAGGTTCTCTCCTGATTGCCACAATGCAGCAAGACATGTTTCCAGAATATGGCTAAGGTCCTATGCTCTTCTTCACTCTCCTCCCTGCCGGAGGAGTACCGCGATTTTAGTGATGTCTTCGACAAAGATAGTTTGCTTCCACACCGGTCATATGATTGCGCAATTGACCTTCAACCTGGTGCCATACCCCCTCATGGCCGGGTTTACCCTTAGTCGGTCTCAGAGGATAAGGCCATGGAGGAGTATGTTGCAGATGCACTTTCTCGAGGGCTGGTGCTGGTTTCTTCTTTGTGAAGAAGAGGAGTGGTGAACTGAGACCTTGTATTGATTATAGGTGTCTCAATCGTTTAATGATTAAGAATGCTTATCTAATTCCTTTGATTACGGAGTTATTTGACCGCCTCAAGGGAGCAACGATTTTCACAAAGCTGAATTTGAGAGGAGCATGCAATCTGGTGAGGATCAAGGAGGGCGACGAATGGAAAACTGTGTTTTATACCAGAACAGGCCATTAAGAGTACTTCGTAATGCCATTTGGCCTTTGCAACGCTCCGGCAGTTATCCAGGAATTTATCAACAATGTCCTCCGAGATTTGTTGCAGCTATGTGTGGTGGTTAATCTCGCCAATATTCTCATTTTTTCCAAGTCCCTAGAGAGCCACCACACAGAAGCTGAGAGAGAACAATCTCTATTGTAAATGTGAGAAGTGCGAGTTCCATCGTGTCATTTCCACTGCTGGTTTTTCGATGGACCCAGAGAAACTTTCAGCAGTCCTACAGTGGCCTGTGGGTATACGTCCTCTACAACGTTTTCTTGGCTTTGCCAATTATTATCGAAAGTTTATTCGTAACTTCTCGTCTCTGGTCAAGCCCCTGACTGATATGACCAGAAAGGACGGTAACCCACAGAGTTGGTCTCCGGAGTCTATTAAGGCCTTTGAGAGTCTCAAGGCTGCCTTTTTTTCTGCTCCTGTGTTGGCACATCCTGATCCGACGTTATCCTTTATCCTTGAGGTTGATGCTTCTGAGACTGGAGTTGGTGCCCTTCTGTCTCAATGTCCTACCTCTGAGAGCGCTATGCATCCTTGTGGTTACTTTTCCAAGAAACTGTCACCTGCAGAATGCAATTACGAGATTGGGGACAGAGAATTGTTAGCGATCACTTTAGCCCGTAGTATTCCCGAGTGTGGCTCGGGGTTAAAATTCAGGACCATTAGCGGTAAACCCGAGCCACACTCAGGATTACATCGCAGGATCCTGGTGCCTCCTTACTTACCTTGTCCCCGGGATCCTGCGATGTCCCCCGCAGTGTCCGCGGGCTGTGTCCTCCTCCGAAGCCTCTCCGTGCCAGGCTCCGTTCCCTGCGAGCGTCGCGACGCACGGGAGCGGAGCCTGGCGGCAAATTCAAAAAAATGTAAAAAGCATAACACATACAGTACTGTAATCTTACAGATTACAGTACTGTATGAAATCATTTCACATCCCATTTGTCCCCAGTGCTCTGGCCCATGCCCTGCATGCAGTTTTATATTGCATATACTGTTCTTTCTGCCTGGAAACTGGAGATTGTCCATAGCAACCAAAAAGTGTCCCTTTACGTCAAAAATGGCTTTAGACCAGCTAGAAAACAGCGATAGTAAATTAGAACACTTGCAGAATTGAGCGATAGTGAATCGTGGGGAAATTTATTTTATTACTATTTATTTTTATTTTTTTTAATTATTATTTTTTTTTATTATATTATAATTTATGTTTTTGTGTTTCAAACTTTATCATACCCGGGATATCTACTAGACTCTTGTTTGGACAGATTTAAGTGTGTTATTGTTAAGAATTACAGGCCTACAATATAAAACGCCAAATTTCCATGCAAAATAATTGTACCGCTTTCAGCACCTAAAATCAGAAAGAATCATACCGCCAGGGAGGTTAAAAAATGGAGGCATCTCCTCGAAGGTACCACTGTGTCAGTTCTCATTCTTACTGACCATAAGAATATCACATTCTTGCCTGAGGCTAAACATCTCTCTCCCAGAAGGGCACGATGGGCTCTTTTCTTGTCAAGTTTCAATTACATTGCCTCATTCTTACCTGGTACTAAGAATGTAAGGGCTGATGCTTTGTTGCGACAATTTTCCTCCACTTCCAAGATGGAATCGGTTCCTGTTCCTGTGATTCCTTGTGATCGTATTCTGGTTATGGTTCGCACCAGTCTCACTTCTCCTTTGGGTGACAAAATGCTTGCCGCTCAGGTCCATGCTCCTCCTGAGAAACCTTGTGACCGCTGCTTTGTCCCTGTGAGTCTCCGTACTGCCATGCTCCAGACTTCCCATTCTCCCAAGGCTGCTGGCCACCCTGGAAAGAGTGAACTCTTTTGGGTCATTTCCCAACAATTCTGGTGGCCTAGTCTACATGCTGATGTAGCCACCTTCGTAGCTGCTTGTTCCGTGTGTGCTCAGAGTACGACACCTTCCAGTCTTCCTACAACCCACAACCATGGATTTCATTGTGGAGTTACCCAACTCTCAGGGCAACACAGTTATCCTTATGGTGGTTGATCAGTTCTCGAAGATGTCTCATTGTATTCCACTTAAGAAGTTGCCCACATCTAAGGAACTGGCTTCTATTTATGCTCGGGAGATCTTTCGCTTACATGGGCTACCCATGGTGATTGTCTCGGATAGGGGTAATCAGTTTGTGTACCGGTTCTGGTGAGCCTTTTGTGCACAGTTGGGAATTCAGCTTTTTTTCTCCTCTGTGTATCACCCGCAGTCTAATGGGACTGCAGAATGAGCCAACCAGTCCAGTTTCTACATTGCTATATTTCTGACCATCATAACATCACAACCATCATGGACAGACCTCTTACCTTGGGCGAAGTTTGCTCACAATAATGCTTTGAATTCTGCTTCTCGATAGTCCCCATTTATGGCAAACTATGGTTTCCAACCTTCCATGTTGCCTGACTCATTTGTTCTGCAGAGCATCCCTGCATTAGAGGAGCATCTCCGTGGTCTTTGTTCCACTTGGGCACAAGTCCAAGAGGCTTTGCTGACCGCAGACGCCTTCCTGCGCCTTCTTACCAGGTTGGGGACAGGGTCTGGCTGTCATATCACAACCTCCAACTCTGTGTTCCCTCACTCAAGTTGGCACCTCGGTTTATTGAACCTTTCCATATTCTCCGTAGGATTAACCCAGTGGCTTACGCTTTAGACCTTCCTTCTAATATGCGTATCTCAAATGTATTCCATGCCTCCTTATTAAAACCTTTGCTCTGCAACCGCTTTATCACCTTGGTGCTATGTCCTCACCCAGGACAGGTTGAGAACCATGAGGAGTATGAAGTACAGTCCATTGTTGACTCCTGTAGATTCCGTGCGCGCATACAGTACCTGGTGCATTGGAAAGAGTATGGTCCGGAGGAACATTCTTGGGTCTCATCCTCGGATGTACATGCCCCTGTCCTCCTCATTGCTTTCCATAGATGTTGTCCCCTCAAACCTGGTTGTCCTCCGAGGAGGAGGGGGTACTGTCAGGGCTGGGCTCAGCCCTTCCTTCTCAGAGCAGGCCGCTCAGCTGTCGGTAAATTGCCAGCTCCAATCTTTTCCACAGTGACTCACCTGATGATGTCCTGTTCGTCAGTCCTGCTGGTTACTTAAGCTCTTCAGTTCAGTTCCTCTCTGCCTTCGCCTTGGTCAACACATCCAGAGACACTCTCCTGTGTGCCTGTTGAAGACTTGCTTGGCTGATGTCACTTCTGGTTCCTGATCCTGCTAGCTGTTCCACTACGCTGATTCTCTGGTTTCCTGATTTCCTGGCCTGTCCTGTAGTACGCTGAGCTCTGGCTACCTGACGTCCTGGCTTGTCTGACTATCCGTTTCGTTACCAAACTCTGGCTATGATTTGACTACGTTGCTCTGTTTACCTTTTACTATTATTATTATTAAACAAGTGTGATTTTAACTGCACTTCTGTTTCGGTCTGATTCATGGTTTCTGACAACTACAGAGGTTTTTAAGCTTCCTTGCTTTACTGCAAAATGACCTTAAATGAACAATGCAATCACACATGCAGCACTACTGCTCTGGCCTTACACTTTAGGCCCTTGTATATATACTTCAGACAATCTTCACTCACAAGCTTGATCCCAAACCAGGATTTACTAACTGATGAGGAAACTGATAAGCCAGTTAACTTTGAAGGACACAAGCACCCTGGATCCCTTAACCTGCCTGAATGAGAATCCCGTGTGATAGAAAACCCTTTTCACACTATGGCAGTGCACAACACTGTCACAATATATGCTGTATATAAAGTATATATATTTAATTTTATTTAACACTACATAACAGTAGACAATACAAGCAAAGGGTAACATGATCCATTTTAAAATAAAATTGCTATGGGGAGATAAAAATGTAAAAACCAAACTGGTCATTACTCTCCCAAAGGCACCATAAATTCTAACAGTATCTTAAGCTAAACGTTTAAAGTTTAGTTACCTACTATACCAAAGAAAATGTATTTTAACATTTAACCAAAATGCAAATGGGCTATGAGTGAGTATTAAATGTAAAAAGAATAAAGTAAAAATAAAGCAAAAAAGATAAAAATGTTAATCCTGATCTGTTTTTAACCTGCTTAATGAAATAAAATATAGTATTTTGATTTAAGTTTGGGTTTGTGTTCATTTCTGAGATCATAAGCACCTTGAAAGTGCCATTTTTTTGCTTTATTCTTTTATCTTTTTATCATTACAGATCGCGGCAGAAATGGATTCAAGGACAGGCAGATGTTCAATACTGTTCTTGGAGAAGCAATTGCCTATTTATGACCAGCCAAAGTTGATATTAGTTATTTCATCACATTCAGTGAGATGGGCAAAGCTACAGCATGTCTAGCTGGAATGGAAAGCTTTAAACCAGAATATAAACAGCAGGTATGACAAATACAGTATGGCCCCCTTCACAGGGGCTTTCCGATCGGGTCCACCTGTCAGTTTTCAGGCGGACCTGATAGGATGCACAATTCACCTCTAAGGAGCGGCGGTTGTCAGCGGTGACATGTCCGCTGACATCCGCCGCTATCCGATCCTGTCCGTGAAATCCAAATGGATGGAAACCCTATTTTCCATCCATCTGGAGAATATGATCTGATAGGATCGGATGAAAATGGACAGACAGTCAGTTTTTATTCGATCTCCATAGAGAACAGCGGGGCTTTGACAGGTCCATCTCCACAGTGAGCAGAGATGGGCCTGTCATCCGCCTGCTCAGCGGGGATCAGCAGAGTGATCCCTGTTGAGCAAAGTGGAGACCGTACACGGACAAGCCCATTTGAAAGGGGCCTTACTCACAAAATTGAGTACACCCCTCACATTTTTGTAAATATTTTATTTTATCTTTTCATGTGACAACACTGAAGAAATTACACTTTGCTACAATGTAAAGCAGTGAGTGTACAGCTTGTATAAAAGTCTAAATTTGCTGTCCCCTCAAAATAACTCAACACACAGCCATTAATGTCTAAACCGCTGGCAACAAAAGTGAGTACACCCCTATGTGAAAATGTCCAAATTGGGCCCAATTAGCCATTTTCCCTTCTCTGTGTCATGTGACTCATTAATGTTACAAGGTCTCAGGTTTAAATGGGGAGCAGGTGTTTTAAATGTGGTGTTATCGCTCTCACTCTCTCATACTGGTCACTGGAAGTTTAACATGGCACCTCATGGCAAAGAACTCTCTGAGGATCTGAAAAAAAGAATTGTTGTTCTACATAAAGATGGCCTAGTCTTTAAGAAGATTGCCAAGACCCTGAAACTGAGCTGCAGCACGGTGGTCAAGACCATACATCGGTTTAATATGACAGGTTCCACTCAGAACAGGCCTCGCCATGGGGCCAGAGGTTGTCTTTGAATGAGTGCTGCCAGCATTGCTGCAGAGGTTGAAGGGGTGGAGGGTTGGAGCCTGTCAGTGCTCAGACCATACGCCGCACACTGCATCAAATTGGTTTGCATGGCTGTCATCCCAGAACGAAGCCTCTTCTAAAGATGATGCACGAGAAAGCCCGCAAACAGTTTGCTAAGGAAAAGCGGACTAAGGACATGGATTACTGGAATGATGTCCTGTGGTCTGATGAGACCAAGATAAACTTATTTGTTTCAGGTGGTGTCAAGTCTGTTGGCAACTAGGTGAGGAGTACAAAGACAAGTGTGTCTTGCCTACAGTTAAACATGGTGGTGGGAGTGTATTGGTCTGGGGTTGCATGAGTACTGCCAGGACTGGGGAGCTACAGTTCATTGAGGGAACCATGAATGCCAACATGTACTGTGACATACTGCAGCAGAGCATGATCCCATCCCTTCGGAGACTGGGCCACAGAGCAGTATTCCAACATGATAATAACCCAAAACACACCTCCAAGAGGACCACTGCCTTGCTAAAGAAGCTGAGGGTAAAGGTGATGGATAGGCAAAGTATGTTTCCAGGCCTAAACCCTATTGAGCATCTGTGGGGCATCCTCAAACAGAAGGTGGAGGAGTGCAAGGTCTCTAACATCTCACTTTTGTTCCCAGTGATTTAGACATTAATGGCAGTGTGTTGAGTTATTTTGAGGGGACAGCAAATTGACACTGTTATACAAGGTGTACACTCACTACTTTACATTGTAGCAAAGTGTTGTCACATGAAAAGATATAATAAAATATTTACAAAACTGTGAGGGGTGTACTCACTTTTGTGAGATACTGTACATGAAACTGGACCCCACCTAACATGGTTTTACTTCAACTGACATTTTGCATACATTATGCCATAAATGTTTTCAAAATCTAAAGATTGTGTTATGAAGATTAAGAACATATCTGTAATTATTTAGATCTCTGGTATCCATGTTGTATGAATGCATTTTATGAGGTGTACCCAACTACAACTTTAATGTAATTCTTTTTTTTTAATTTCAGCTATTATCTAGTAATGTGTACAGACATACACATGGCTAAATATACAGTATCTCACAAAAGTGAGTACACCCCTCACATTTTTGTAAATATTTTATTATATCTTTTCATGTGACAACACTGAAGAAATGTCACTGTGCTACAATGTAAAGTAGTGAGTGTACAGCTTGTATAACAGAGTAAATTTGCTGTCCCCTCAAAATAACTCAACACACAGCCATTAATGTCTAAACCGCTGGCAACAAAAGTGAGTACACCCCTAAGTGAAAATGTCCAAATTGAGCCCAATTGGGCATTTTCCCTTCCCGGTGTCACGTGTGTGAATGGGGAGCAGGTGTGTTAAATTTGGTGTTATCACTCTCAATCTCTCACACTGGTCACTGGAAGTTCAACATGGCACCTCATGGCAAAGAACTCGCTGAGGATCTGAAAAAAGAATTGTTGCTCTACATAAAGATGGCCTAGGCTATAAGAAGATTGCCAAGACCCTGAAACTGAGCTGCAGCACGGTGACCAACACCATACAGTGGTTTAAAAAGACAGGTTCCACTCAGAACAGGCCTCGCCACGGTTGACCAAAGAAGTTGAGTGCACATGCTCAGTGTCCTATCCAGAGGTTGTCTTTGGGAAATGAGCATGAGTATGGGTTCTGCCAGCATTGCTGCAGAGGATGAAGGGGTGGGGGGTCAGCCAGTCAGTGCTCAGACCATACGCTGCACACTGCATCAAATTGGTCTGCATGGTTGTCATTCTAGAAAGAAGCCTCTTCTATAGATGATGTACAAGAAAGCCCACATACGGTTTGCTGAAGACAAGCAAACTAAGGACATGGATTGCTGGAACCATGTGCTGTGGTCTGATGAGACCAAGATAAACTTATTTGGTTCAGATGGTGTCAAGCGTGTGTGGTGGCAACCAAGTGAGGAGTACAAAGACAATTGTGTCTTGCCTACAGTCAATCATGGTGGTAGTAGTGTCATGGTCTGGGACTGCATGAGTGCTGCCAGCACTGGGGAGCTACAGTTCATTGAGGGAACCATGAATGCCAACATGTACTGTGACATACTGAAGCAGAGCATGATCCCCTCCCTCCGGAGACTGGGCCACAGGGCAGTAATCCAACATGATAATGACCCCAAACACACCTCCAAGACGACCACTGCCTTGCTAAAGAAGCTGAGGGTAAAGGTGATGGACTGGCAAAGCATTTCTCCGGGCCTAAACCCTATTGAGCATCTGTGGGGCATCCTCAAACAGAAGGTGGAGGAACGCAAGGTCTCTAACATCCACCAGCTCAGTGATGTCGTCATGGAGGAGTGGAAGAGGACTCCAGTGGCAACCTGTGAAGATATGGTGAACTCCATGCCCAAGAGGGTTAAAGCAGTGCTGGAAAATAATGGTGGCCACACAAAATATTGACACTTTGGGCCCAATTTGGACATTTTCACTTAGGGGTGTACTCACTTTTGTTGCCAGCGGTTTAGACATTAATGGCTGTGTGATAGTGTAAATTTGCTGTCCCCTCAAAATAACTTGTTATACAAGCTGTACACTCACTACTTTACAATGTAGCAAAGTGTCATTTCTTCAGTGTTGTCACATTAAAAGATAAAATAAAATATTTACAAAAATGTGAGGGGTGTACTCACTTTTGTGAGATACTGTATATACTCCAATCCAACTTTGTACTTTTTTTGCCAACTAACATTTTTTATTTTATTCTGCTACACTGCTAAAATTCATATAAAATAACAAATTGTTCTAATGTTGGTGAAATTTGTTATGACCATTTACAATTTGTGGAAAATGCCATCATACACAGGTTAAAAATTATTTTTAATAGCAATCAATATTTGATCAGCGCAGTTAAGGCAAAGCAGTGATTAGCGATAATCAAACAGTGCGGTGTTTAATCCAGCGGTTTAGGAAATCTTGCTCAAAATTCAGCGAACATTAACCTTGAAGTGAACCCCATTGAAGTCTATAGGGGGATAGACGCATGATTTAATTGATTCTAAACTTTGTTAGTGCTCCCGCCTCGAGATAATAGGGCACACTAGCAGCCATTGATCAACATGCAAACTGCTTTAAAATTTTGGTACAAATTACCTCTTTTGAAACATCCCTAGTAGAGGTCACATCTTTTTTTCTTTTCTCCAGCAGCATGGCCTGGGCTGGGGGGAAGAGCTAAGCTGGAGCAGGCCATGTGTCCTGTGACATTGTCTCAGTATTTTGAGGCCCTCGCCCCAGACTATGCAAAGCAGAGTGGAAGTGTGAGTCAAGGACCTGATCCACCCACCAACGCCTTCGGGTTAGTGGGTCAACTCAATTTATCTCAGGTCCATGTCCAGTTCCGTATATGTAATGAAGTACTCAAATGCAATGATGCACAGTACATATTAAGTCCTTAAAAACATTCTGGCTCATAAGGTCATTTGTGTGTACTAGTGCTTCTTTTTAAGTGCTCCAAACTTACCTGGATGCAAATATTGGAGCCGCAAATCTCTCTGGACATATTCAGCGTCACAGTCTCCAGTGCTTCCTTGTGACATGAGATAAAACAAAGCACAGAAGATGGAGAAAACAACATTCCTCTTTCTTTTACATTTCATGTTAAACATTAGGCTCAATTCACAAAGCTAGTTTTCTCTTGTTCTGTTATTTCCTTAATACCAGATTAATTAATTAATTAATTTTAACCCCTTAGAGTCGGCGCTTGCTGGCCCTTTAGGCTGGGTTCACACTGCTGCCGTTGCAGACATCGCATGTGATTCGCAGCGCACTGCTGTTCACATCACATGCGATGTCTGTGCTGTGCGATATCAGCCATACAGATAGTATGGCTGATATCGCACCGCATTCGGTCCAAACTCGCACAGGACCCTTTTTTTTGTTCGGACCAAAATCGGATCGCATGGGTGTTCACACCTATGCGATCCGAAAGTGTCCGAATTGTCAGTTCGCATTGCGATATGCGGGCTGAACTGGGGGTGTCATTAACATTGTATGACACTCCCCAGCAGTTCGCATATGGCAGTGTGAACTGCCGTGCGAGTTGGTGCGGTGCGGGAACCCGCAGTAAATTCGCTGCGTTCCCGCACCGCAGCAGTGTGAACCCAGCCTAACTAAGGCTGGGTTCACACTGCTGCAGTGCGAATTTACCGCAATTTTACCGCGAATTTACCGCGATTTTACCGCGAATTTACCGCGATTTTACCGCGAATTTCAGGAGTTGGATATAGCTGCGATTGATAGTCTAGCCAATGGAATCATAATGTAAAAAAAAAAAGGGTCTTAACTTCCTGTGTACTTCCTGGTTTTTGTGGAGAGTAGTGTGGTGGAATTCGCACATATGTGAACCATCAATGCGATTCAAGAACGATTTACATTGATGTCTATGGAGACTAAATTCGCAACGCAACGCAGTAAACTCGCACAGGACCTTTTTTTCACGCAGGTTATATTCGCAACGCGTCGATGTGAACGGCACTAATGTTAATCTATGTAATTTAAATGACTTGCGAATTTGAGCGATCGCAACGGCTCAAATTCGCAATAGAATTCGCAGCAGTGTGAACCTAGCCTTAAGGCAAAACTTTTTTTTTTTTACCTTTTGGATAGAGTTTTAAAACCATTGACTTTTTATTTTTTGCCATCTATGTCCCATTGGGGAGATTTTTCTTCATTTCCTGTTCCATAGCTAAGACAGAAAGTGAGAGGAAATCCCTCCAAAGTGAGGGAATCCTAAGTTGTCACCAGAACTAGTGGAACAAACAAAAAAAAAAAAACAGCATAAGGGGTCTAAGTGTAGTAAAAACAACAGGTGTTCATTGAAAATTGAATAAAAAGCAGATGCACTCACAAAAGTACAGAGGTTGCAGAAGCTGTGGATATAATGAGACAATGAGCCGCTGTACCTCCCATCCAGCTGATCCAATGGTGAACTGTCCGGCCAGGTTGTGGATTGAGCCACACTGCTCTCCTGCTGGAAGTGGCTGACAGAAGCCGGTTCTGACACTTGTAAAGCCCGCCCTCTGGGATGTCATCTTCTGATGGTAAGTGTCCATAACAGAGCTCGTCTCTGGGGGGATTCCCCTTTCCTCAGCCTAACTAAAAATCTACCCGTGGTCTGATTTAAACTAACAGCAGTGACTGAATACCTGTTAATTGATTGATAAGCAATCCTACTCAACTGATAGAAGTGGGCAGGATTGCTGCTCAAAAGGAGCAACATAATAGAAATATATAGCAGTATATAGCAGAAATAAAACTAAAAAACAAGGTGCGCAAGCTCAACACACATTAATAACAATGAAGTGTAAATAGATAATAGGCATATACAAAATCTGTGTATGAAAATCTAAACAAAATGTAAACAGATATAAATAAATAAATACATATATATATATAACCTTTTACATTTTGTTTAGATTTTCATACACAGATTTTGTAAAAAGATGAAAAAGATTTTCTATCAGTTGAGTAGGATTGCTCATCAATCAATTAACAGGTATTCAGTCACTGCTGTTAGTTTAAATCAGACCACGGGTAGATTTTTAGTTAGGCTGAGGAAAGGGGAATCCCCCCAGAGACGAGCTCTGTTATCGACACTTACCATCAGAAGATGACATCCCAGAGGGCGGGCTTTACAAGTGTCAGTGTCATATATATATATATATATATATATATATATATATATATATATATATATATATATATATATATATACATATATATATATATATATATATACATACAGTGGGGACTGAAAGTATTCAGACCCCGTTAAATGTTTTACTCTTTGTTATATTGCAGCCATTTGCTAAAATCATTTAAGTTCATTTTTTCCCTCATTAATGTACACACAGCACCCCATATTGACAGAAAAACACAGAATTGTTGACATTTTTGCAGCTTTATTAAAAAAAGAAAAACTGAAATATCACATGGTCCTAAGTATTCAGACCCTTTGCTGTGACACTCATATATTTAACTCAAGTGCTGTCCATTTCTTCTGATCATCCTTGAGATGGTTCTATACCTTCATTTGAGTCCAGCTGTGTTTGATTATACTGATTGGACTTGATTAGGAAAGCTACACACCTGTCTATAGAAGACCTTACAGCTCACAGTGCATGTCAGAGCAAATGAGAATCATGAGGTCAAAGGAACTGCCTGAAGAGCTCAGAGACAGAATTGTGGCAAGGCACAGATCTGGCCAAGGTTACAAAAAAATGTCTGCTGCACTTAAGGTTCCTAAGAGCACAGTGGCCTCCATAATCCTTAAATGGAAGACGTTTGGGACGACCAGAACCCTTTCTAGAGCTGACCGTCCGGCCAAACTGAGCTATCGGGGGAGAAGAGCCTTGATGAGAGAGGTAAAGAAGAACCCAAAGATCACTGTGGCTGAGCTCCAGAGATGCAGTCGGGAGATGGGAGAAAGTTGTAGAAAGTCAACCATCACTGCAGCCCTCCACCAGTCGGGGCCTTATGGCAGATTGGCCCAACGGAAAACTCTCCTCAGTGCAAGACACATGAAAGTCCGCATGGAGTTTGCTAAAAAAACAACTGAAGGACTCCAAGATGGTGAGAAATAAGATTCTCTGGTCTGATGAGAAGAACATTTTAGCCTTAATTCTAAGCTCATCACCTGTCCAATACAGTCCCAACAGTGAAGCATGGTGGTGGCAGCATCATGCTGTGGATGTGTTTTTCAGCTGCAGGGACAGGACGACTGGTTGCAATCGAGGGAAAGATGAATGCGGCCAAGTACAGGGATATCCTGGATAAAAACCTTCTCCAGAGTGCTCAGGACCTCAGACTGGGCCAAAGGTTTACCTTCCAACAAGACAATGACCCTAAGCACGCTAAAATAACGAAGGAGTGGCTTCACAACAACTCAGTGACTGTTTTTGAATGGCCCAGCCAGAGCCCTGACTTAAACCCAATTGAGCATCTCTGGAGAGACCTAAAAATGGCTGTCCACCAATGTTTACCATCCAACCTGAAAGAACTGGAGAAGATCTGCAAGGAGGAATGGCAGAGGATCCCCAAATCCAGGTGTGAAAAACTTGTTGCATCTTTCCCAAAAAGACTCATGGCTGTATTAGATCAAAAGGGTGCTTCTACTAAATACTGAGCAAAGGGTCTGAATACTTAGGACCATGTGATATTTCAGTTTTTCTTTTTTAATAAATCTGCAAAAATGTCAACAATTCTATGTTTTTCTGTCAATATGGGGTGCTGTGTGTACATTAATGAGGAAAAAAAATGAACTTAAATGATTTTAGCAAATGCTGCAATATAACAAAGAGTGAAAAATTTAAGGGGGTCTGAATACTTTCCGTCCTTACTGTGTGTGTGTATCTATATATATATATATATATATATATATATATATATATATATATATATATATATATATATAAAAGATATATATATATATATATATATATATATATATATATATATATATATATATATATATATATATATATATATATATATAAAAGATATATATGAAAGATTCAATATTTAATAAAATTCATGCATCGTGCAAAATTATCATAAAAAGTCAGAAGATGACAGAAACCACACAAGCTTGAGATTACTGGCATTATGCATTAGATCATGACTCTAATACATTGTTTGTTAATAGTACTGGTAGTGGTAGTAATAGATTAAAAAAGCTCTGATACTAACAGTGGTAGAAATGATGATGATAGTAAAAAATAATAATAAAAATACAGGTAATAATAGTAGTGATATTGCTGCTGATGATAATAATAATAAATTCTTATGGCAATTTTAACTTCAGTAATATCCAAATTTATGAACAGATAATGAGGTGAAAAAATTCACTATCAAGACATTGACCCAACATGGATACATAGTAGTATTCGGGTGTATTCTGTGCCTGGATCAAAAATTGAAGACTAAATATATTAAATAAAATGATATAAATAATGTAACAAAATAATGCTAAAGGGTGTATCTGTGTGTGCACTATATGTTGTCCTGGTAAAAGAATGATAACAAATCACATTAAAAAGAATGAGGTGTGTACCATACTGTATATGGATGTATAAAGGTTGTGTCTAAGCAGTAACAAACCCCTAAGGCCCATAAAAATGGTGTATAGGGTAGCCACTAGCGAATCCAGAAGTGATGTGTCTGGAAAGACTCTCTGTATGCCAATATATATAGAAACTAATGGTGAAAAGTGGAGAATGATGCCCAAATTGGACTCGTAAACTCTACAATGTTGCTATTAATGATTCATTGTGCCCAAGGGGAACCTTATACATATGGGGGGGCCTAGATGACCCGAAACCTAGATGTAATTTTAGAGAATTCTAGGGGAGGAAACAAATAGAAAACAGAACAAGGGATTAAATGATGGTATAAACATCTAGTTCTTCATTCAAACCATTGGGATTAAACAGTCCAACTGAAAATACAGAATGTTTCCTGTGCACACAACCTTCTAAAGCATTCTCCTTCCGGCAAGGGCAAATGGCACACTGTCTCATTTTACCTTCAACCTCTGCAACTGGTTGCAACTGAGTGCATCTGCTTTTTAGTGAACTTTCATTACCAACTACTGTTTTTACTACACTTAGATCCCCAGCACTGATTTTTCTTTGTTTCATCTATGCATGTATGCGGAGCTTCCCCCTCTGGTTCCCTGGCAGCATGGGACTTTCTGGGTAGCAAGATGTCTAATGCTTTTTTCTAGCATTTAACCACCCGTCCTCATTAGTGTCTTCCAACATTTGCTATTGTATATATTGTCAATATTGTTTGCAGTTTGTATAGAGACACACACATACGTTTCACCTACCACACAGGCTAGTAGCTCTTAGGTGTATGCCCTTTTATAAACAGTACACATTCTGAGGCTATCTATGTGTTTATTTTTCAATTATTTATTTATTTACCATATTGAGTTTATTTTCCTTTCTCCATGTGTTTTTGAGCTTTCACAATTGTGTTGAGCGCTTAGGAAAGTTTTTACTTCTTTTTGCAATTGTTCTTCCTGTTCTGATGTCAACCCAAAATTTGGGATTTTCTTTTACATTACTTTTTCTTTTTACCAATGTTAATGGTAAGAAAGACAAATAGAGAGGGTGAATCTCTCTACAGCGGCACAGGCAGCAATAAAAGCCTGATAGTGGTTTATTCCCCCTCAACTTTGTCCAAAATTAAAAAGTGTGTTGCCTTTAGATATACTTTATTGAGAAAATAGGGCTTTCACAGAGCAGCCCAGGCCCTTCTCTTCCTGGGCCCCTCACTGGTGCTCCTGGCTTCTCCCTCTTGCTGGGTGCCCCCACAGCAAGCTGCTTGCACCCAAGCAGGCGTGTATATTCACACACGGAGTCTTGGCTCTCCCCCGCCCCTTCCATCTTCTGATTGGCTTACTGGCTGTGATTGACAGCAGCAGGAGCCAATGGTTTTCATTGATGCCAAAAGCCAATCAGGAGTGCAAGTCCCAAGAGACGCAAGGCTCTCATGGACATGGCTGGATTGAGAGGGTGCTCAGGTAAGTGTTAGGGGTGGGCTGCGGAGGCTGCTACACACAGAAGGTTTTTTACCTTAATGCAAAGAGGTAAAAAACCATCTGCCTTTACAACCACTTTAAAGTGGTTGTAAAGCCAGCAGATTTTTTTTTATCTTAATGCTATATGGCTTGGCTTCTATGGATTGGCTGAGACACAGCAGCGGCGCCATTGGCTCCTGCTGCTGTCAATCAAAGTCAATGAGCCAATGAGAAAAGAGAGGGGATGGGGCCGAACCACGGCTCCATGTCTGTATGGACACACAGAGCTGTAGCTTGGCTCGGGTACCCCCATAGCAAGCTGCTTGCTGTGGGGACATTCAACGGGAGTGTTGGGCCAGGAGCTTCACAGAGCAGGTAAGTATACTATGTATGTTATTTTTAAAGAAAAGAAAAGAGACTTTAGTATCATTTTAAGTTGAGATCAAATAAGTTGTGGTGTTATAATAACTCCAGCTTAGTAAAATGAGCCCACAGTCTAGGATTAATAATGAAATGCAGGATCCTTGTGTTTTTATAACCCTGAGGAAAATACATACAGTTTTTAACAAACCTAATTAATTGCTCTCAGTGTATATCACTGTCATATGTTCTGGTATTTATATTTCACCTCAATAAAATGTGGAAAATTTGCTTAAAAAAATCCATTACCACAATGTTACTACATTATTATAAGAAATGTTTAAACGTTTACATCATACGCAATTATTTCTATCCCTGCAGGAGTTATCCAGTAGTTACCTAAATACATACTAATGTAAATCTTACATCTAGCATGTTTCAGCAAAAAACCTTAACGTGGATGTAAACCCAATGTCATCCTTTCTAAACTACTGCCATAGGGGTTATCTGTAAGGATATACATGCCTCCTGCATGTATCTTTACCTGTCAAATGTCTCCCCTCTGTCTGTTATGAGCCCCGAAAAACTGCAGATTCTGGGGGTGGGTCTGTTGTCTGGAGTTCGGTGGGTGGAGTCGTGATGTCAGTAGACTCCATGCCCACCTCTACACTCCCCTTGTCAACATGCATTTTCTCCTGTGTATTTCTAACACTGAACTTCTGCTATGATCTCTAACATCCAGTGAAAAGACAGGAAAGTAACCACATGACTTCAGCATGCCAAATCATGCTGAGGTGTGATACAGACAATCCTTGCAGAGCTGCTGAAGAAAGGAGTGGGAGGGAATACAAAAATACTGCATGTCTCTTAGGCTAGTGCACAAGATATGTAAATCACCTGTCACTCACAGCAAGGGGTAGGATTTGACAAAGTTTTTCTCAGTTTGTCAAGATTTATCTCATTGAACAATAAAAGAGGATTGCTCAGAGCTGGATTAACTCTTTGTGGCAAGACTGGGCTCAAATGGTAGGAAATCTTATACTCTACAGTATGGTATCAAAAAAAAAAAAAACACATTTCGGGTTTACATCCACTTTCATCATAGCTTTGTGAATCTAGTGTAAAGCCTACATCAATCAGGAGCTGGTCATAAAATGTTAAACTAAAGCAGTATGTATCTTTGCAGTCAGTAAATTCCTTATGATGTTATATGCCAGCCTCCAGTGTTCAGCCCTCGAATACAAATCCAATCAAAGAGGAGCCAGCAACTTGATAACATCTTTGTGATAATTCCTTTATTGGCTAACATGGAGAGATCAAATCCAGTGAAAAGAGGCTAACGCATTTCAGCAAAAAGCTGTAATCATAGCAATAATGAAGGCTTTTTGCTGAAACAGTTTAGTATCCTTTGGATGTTATCTTACTATGTAAGCCAATAAAGGAACTATTGCTGCAGACATTACCAGCTTCTCAGCTCCTCTTTGGTTGAATTTGTATTTGAGGGGTGAACTGCAATCCCTGCTTGTGTACCGGAGTATTCCGTTATACCAGAACTAGGGGGTTGAGAGGAGTTGTTCTTTCTATTAGTCTCTGGTGTGTGCTATTTTACATTCCTTGTTATGTTTACCAGTAGGAAGGACTGTATTACTTTGAATCTAAGTAAGACAATACATTAATGTATGTTGCAGCCTTTCTGTATACTCACCACATACACCAAAGTGTACTTTTGAAGGGGCTCACATGAATTAAAGTTTGTCCGGTTACAAATAAACACAGAGAACTTAGCCTTTGTTGGTGATGTCAGTTTGATTTCCATTGAATTAGCCATAAGATATGTTTTCATATCCCAAGCTGCAAATATTAGAACAGAAAGTATACCTTATGAATTACATATTTACTTGTATCTAGAAGGTTAAAAATACTTTAAACATTCCCAACCCACACACACAGCCTGGCTGTTTTAAAAGTCAATGAATGCAATGAACAAAATGTGTGACTTCTGTATTTGTGCCATATAATACGTTTTCTATTACCAGAAAATGGTCCAGTAGGAAAGGGACATTTCACCCAAGAGCCAGTTTCTGTAGCAAACTGAGAATAAAAAAAAAAACAAAGTAGTTATGTAATATATTATATGTTTAATACTTGTCATTTATTAAATATATATCAAGTTAATTAGAAGAAAAAAGTTGCATAGGGTTTTACAGAATAAACATTTGCAACTAGGACAAATTCCTGTATTACATAATTGTAAAAATAAAAAATAAAAGGTATGAGAAGCATTGTCTTTGGCTTAACAAATTGATTGTATAGTATATTGGGTTTTAATACACACAGAGGAAAGGTAAATCCATGCAAATTTATTAAATTGCTACAAGATAAATCATTTCCCATGATTAATGACCAAAGCAATTTAGAAAATGTTTAAGCCAAAACTTGCATATCATTTATTAGTAAAACGTTTATCACGTTAGACAACATTGGTAAGCAGTTAGCATGTTCATTGAATTAGACTTGCCTTATTCTGTAATAAAAGAGGCAAGAAAATAATAACTCTGATAATAAACAATATGGATAATTTAAATGAGTGTTTATAGTAAACTAAAATGATGCATCACTTACACTCACTTCTATGCCCTCCTTTTCTCATTTTCTCAGACCCAAGAGTCCAATCCCTTTGCAAGTTCCATGTCAGATGGTATTAAAGCTTACACAGGGTTAACTATGGAAATTGGGTGCTTAGGATCAAACATTGCATTATGGAAAGAGATCACATGCTGTTCCATACCATCATGAAGGGCCTGATATCTACCAAGGGCTCCAACAGAGCAGCGATGGAGAACTGCAAAGGTGGGTAACATTGTGAATTCCCCCAGAAACAACAAAATGACAGGTTCTCAATGGAGAGTATAAAAGAGCCAGGAGTTTAGGTAACATGTTACTTATTTTGCAAAGCAAAGATAAATATCTATACCTGTAGTTTCATAGATGCCTCATCTAAAATAGTTTCTACATAAATTAAATACTCAGATTACATTGATGCAAGACGGATTCTTGGCAGATGTCTCAATCCTCATTAAATTTGACATTACAATCAGCGGGCCTTGCCTTACACTCACTGGAAAGCAATTCTTCTTTTTAGTGAAAAAAATGCTAAGTATTCCAAATCCTGCAAGAGGGCCCTGCAGCACAGTGCTCAGAGCATCTTCTCAGTGAAGTTTGGGAGAACATATATTCTCCTCCAGTTTTGGCCAGAAGGAGGATAATGTCCCTCTTGCCTTGGCACCATAGATGGAAGCTGAGGAAAATGTAATTTTACTATCTACTCCCCACCCCCAGACATTGCATTTTAGTCTGAGGTTATGTTTGGAAGATTACCATAATTACAGTTCAGCCAAAACATTTCCTCTAGTTGTGGATAGAGAAGGAAGTGTAATGCCGCTTACACACGATCGGATATTCAGACATCAAAATCCTGGATTTATTTCCGACGGATGTTGGCTCAAACATGTCTTGCATACACACGGTCACACAAATTGTTGTCGGAAACGTACGATGAGCAGAGAAAAATGAGGTTCAATAGCCACTGTGGCTCTTCTGCTTGATTCCGAGCATGCGTGGAATTTTGTGCGTCGGAATTGTGTACACACGATCGGAATTTCCTACAACAGATTTTGTTGTCGCAAAATTTGAGAACCAGCTTTCAAATTTTTGTTGTCGGAAATTCCGACAAAAATTGTCTAATGGAGCCTACGCACGGTCGGAATTTCTGACAACAAGCTCCCATCAAACATTTGTTGTCGGAAATTCTGATCGTGTGTATGCAGCATTAGAATCCCTGTCTCGTTTTCATTGCACTGAAGATATTTGCCAGCACACCACAGATCTTTGAGTCCAAATGTTTTTTTTATTAAATTAAGAGATGACAACACTCACTTGGATATAAATACAATGTAGTGCAGCTCTCAACTAATACTACTAAGAATCTTATATATATATAGTAACAATCATGTATACATACAACAGTGCAAAATTATACCAAAGTGCTTAAAAAAAAATCCTTATAATAAATGAATAACGTGCCAGTAGTGCAAAGTATATCATAAATATAAAAATTCATATATTGAATTGTCCAAAAAAGAAAATCACTGAAAGTGCACAAAGCAAAGTCCATAAAGACATGGATGAGCAAGTTTGGGGTCCTGACCTCAACCTGATAGAACACTTTTGGGATGAATTAGAGCAGAGACTGCGAGCCAGGCCTTCTCATCCAACATCAGTGCCTGACCTTATAAATGTGCTTCTGGAAGAATGATCAAATATTCCCATAGACACACTGCTAAACCACACACTCCTAAACCTTCTGGACAGCCTTCCCAGAAGAGTTGAAGCTGTTATAGCTGCAAACGGTGGTCAACTCAATATTGAACCCTACGGACTAATGCCCTGTACACACGGTCCGACTTTCCGACAGAAAATGTGCAATCGGAGCTTGTTGTCGGAAATTCTGACCGTGTGTGGGCTCCACATGCTCAGAATAAATTAAGAGACGACAGCTATTGGCTATTGCCCCGTTTATAGTCCTGACGTACGTGTTTTACGTCACCGTGTTCAGAACGATCGGATTTTCCGACAACTTTGTGTGACCATGTGTATGCAAGACAAGTTTGAGCCAACATCCGTCGGAAAAAATCCATGGATTTTGTTGTCGGAATGTCCGATCAATGTCCGACCGTGTGTACGGGGCATAAGACTGGGATGCCATTAAAGTTCATGTGTGTGTAAAGGCAGGTGTCCCAATACTGAATTTCAATCCATGTATGGCTGGCTAAAGGTTTTGTTTCATGCAATACATAATATATATTGATATAAAAATTGTGTATTCCACTGTGCTCAAATAACCTGAATCAATATTTATAAATCTTGCTGCTACTTACTGTATATGTCTTTTTGGAAAATTATGGAATTCTTATCAATGTTCAAAAAAAGATAAATAATTCACAGTAGCGCATTAAAAATGTCAAAGCTTATGTAGTACAGAACACACTGTTACCCAATGTTCAATTTATAGTAGCATACATTTGTGTTCTTACATAGTTAGTCATAGTTACATAGTCAGTCATAGTTACATAGTTAGTCAGGTTGAAATAAGACACAAGTCTATCTAGTTCAACCAATAAAAAAATTTAAAAAATCATATAATCCCATATACACAATCCTTCACCCACAGTTGATCCAGAGGAAAGCAAAAAACCCCAGCAAAGCATGATCCAATTTGGTACAGCAGGGGATCCCCTGATCCCCCGAGAGGCAATCAGATATTCCCTGGATCAACTTTACATATAAATGTTAGTACCCAGTTTATAATTTGTACAGGGGCAAAATGATAACTCTCTCTCTGGAGTCCATACCTCTCTACAAGAAAGGACTTTGCTCACTTTGGAAACCGCAGCTTGGCATTAATGATGTTATTATTAAGCTTATGATCTACCAAAACCCCCAGATCCTTCTCCACTATGGATTCCTCCAGTTGTACTCCCCCTAGTATGTATGAGGCATGCATATTATTAGCCCCCAAGTGCATAACTTTACATGTATTAACATTAAACCTCATTTTCCATATAGTTGCCCAATTAGACAGTGCATTGAGGTCGGTTTGTTTGACATCCTGTAAGGACATTATTCCACTGCATAGCTTGGTGTCACCTGCAAAGACCTCCAAAGTATATACATATAAACAAAAATAAAAAAAATAATCACAAAAATTCCATGAAGAATTCAATATATAGCATGTGGGTTCGTAGTCCATTCATGAAATCTTCATATTAAGCACATCCAGCCAGTCATCCCACCGCTGTTTGTTCAACAGCAAGAAAATATTCACCACCGATCCACCACCAAAGTGATCAAGTGAGACTGTCTCCCCTATGCAAATGCACTCACCAGATCCATATACCTCTCCCTCTCATGAGAAGGCAAAAGCGCCTTATATGTTTATATCACTTTCCACTAGGACCTTGAACTGCAGGATTCATCTCATTATACATGCATAGAGGAGAGAAAAATGCCTCCAATAGTGCATCATACCCACTAGTTTTTTATTTTATTTATTTATCTATTTATTTATTTATAAATAAATAAATAAAAAACTAGTGGGGGTCATTGGCTGGATGTGCTTAATATGAAGATTTCACAAATGGACTATTAGCCCACATGCTATATATCCATGTCTTCATGGACTTTTTGTGATTATTTTTATTTTTGATTATATGTATATACTTTGGAGGTGTTAGAACACGATTGTATGCTACTATGAAAGATTAGTAGTGTATTGTACCGAGATAGTCCAATTGCCCCCTAGTTCTTTTGGTGAGCACCTGGCTGGGGACCAGGCTCCCAACTTTTTTATCTGTATGCTACTATAAATTGAACTTTGGGTGACATAGTCTGTTCTATAACACATAAGGTTTGGAATTGTTAATGCGCTACTCTGAATTATTTATTTTTTTTGAACATTGATTCCACCATTTTCAAATAATATGTATTGTCTAAATGTGTGTTTCTGCTTATGGATTTTTTTTGTGTTAACTGATGATAACCACTACTTATTGAAGGCAATATATATATATATTTTTTTTATACTAATGAGCAAATATGTTTATTTTGAGTTCACACTCACTGTTGTGACTATATCCATAATTAGTTTTCTCTTTTTGAATTGTTGACCAACCCTTTAGGCTATGCTTAGTTTTTTTGGTTAAGTATATGTATCTGGGAGTTACTCCAGTTTTAATGATGTATCCTTGAGCCCAGTTAGCCTGTTAAGAACTTGTGGCTGATCCAGCTAGATATCTTCTTCATCTTTCAGATCTTTCAAATCGTAAATACAGAAACTCATTGATCGCTCATCTTCTCAACGCAGCTAAGGCCTGTATTTCAGCTCTATGGAAGCAGGAATCACCCCCCTCGATCTTGTTGTGGCTTAAAAAAATAGCCGACATATATGCTATGGAAAAAGCCACCGTAACCATGTTAGGTAAAGAGGAAAAATTCAATAAAAAATGGATACAATGGTCTCTTTTTGCCAGTACTAGGGTATGGCCTGACACTTGTGGAGGGGGAACAGGCGGGATAATTAAGGGAGGGATTTTTCTTTCTTTTTTTTTGTTTTGTTTGTTCGTATTTATTATAGCTGTGTATAGGATGGACGTGAAGGTAAAACGTATATAAATGTTGTAATGTATAAAATGTAAGAAACGTGAAATTTCAAGACTCTATATATCTGCCAAAAATAGAATTGATCTATGTTAAAGATATACTTTGTGATACACATGCAATTGAATTGTGTTTGTCTATATGTAAATAATTGTTGAAAAATAAAATTTAGAATTAAAAAAAAAAAAGAACTTGTGGCTACCAACTGCTGTGAGTGATGCAATTATAAAATGTTCCCGGGAATAATTTGTGATTGCAGAATTCACAACTTCTCCCTCCGGCTTTGTAATGGTGAGCAATCAAGCACTTTCTGACATTGATGCCGTGCCAAAGCACATTAAAACTGACAACTGCAGTGTTCTGCCGTGTTTAAATATATTGGTTGTAGCAACAAGGTGCCATGTAGGACACATTTATTAATTAATGTGGAAAATAGGAGATGATAGTAGAATTCTCCCCCACTCCGTGCTATGTAAGAGTGAAGAGATCTGAAGCATTATTTGAAATATATTAATTGAAAAGTACATTAAAATGGTAAATGCTGTGCTGTGTGCTACATCTCAAGTTAAATGGCTGCTTCAAAGGGCTAAAAACTAAAACCATGAGGTATCTGCTAAGTGTCCTCACTAGAGATGAGCATTGGCCTCCTCTGAAGTCATCTCTTATCTGAACTCCAAAGCTACATTCCTATTTTTTTACTCCAATAAGCTGTGGACCTGGCCATTTCTGCTGGTGGAAATCACTCAGTCTACAGGTCACTGGATTAAAAAAAAAAAGAAAAAAGTAGAGATGAGTTTCAAGGATGCCAAAGCTCATCTGTAGTTCTGACATACTACACACATTAAAACAAAGGTGTTGATTTACCGTATATACTCGAGTATAAGTCGTTCCGAGTATAAGTCGAGGCCCTAATTTACCACAAAAAAATGGGAAAAACTTATTGACCCGAGTATAAGACGAGGGTGAGAAATGCACATTGCTACAGATGGACACAGTTGACCGACTTTGGGGTCCCGTATCTTGGGGCCACTTAGTGCTAGGAACCCCGAATTTGGTGTGCAAACCCAGTGGAACTAGCACAATAAAATATCCAAAGCTGGGATTTCTAGAACCAAGTGGTCCCGAGATACAGGACCCCAAAAATCAGTTCAGAAAATGTTGGATATGTTATGGTACCAGGTCCACTGGGTTTGCACACCAAATGTGGGGTTCCTAGCACTAAGTGATCCTGAGATACAGGGCTCCAAAGTCGGTTCAGAAAATGTCAAGCACTTTTCTGCAGCAGAGAATGACATTTTCCGAACCGACTTTGGGGCCCCGTATCTCAGGGCCACTTGGTGCTAGGAACTCCAGCTTTGGATATGTTGTGGAACCAGGTCCACTGGGTTTGCACACCAAATTTGGGGTTTCTAGCACCAAGTGGCCCTGAGATACGGGGCCCCAAAGTCGGTTCGGAAAATGAATTTTTTTGCTGCAGAAAAGTGCTTGACTCGAGTACAAGTCGAGGGGGGCACTTTCAGCACAAAAAAAGGTGCTGAAAAATTCGACTTATACTCGAGTATATACGGTAAGTAGTCTGTTCCCTTTAAAAAGGGGAAAACAGCACTGAATTGTCATGTGTAGAGTCCAGAATACTATCACTTATAAAATACAGTATATTATACAGTCACAAAATGCACAATGTACATTATGAATTATTTAATGACAAAGAAATAAGGATCCAATAGTTTTTTTACATTTTTTGTATTTTGTATTTTTTACCTATGTTGTTTTTTTCAGAAACATAAATATAGTTACCTTCATGCAAAGTCTGGGGTGTGTATCTACATGAGAATATGAAACCTGAATTATGAATAAAAAAAAAAAAAAAAAAAGAAATCAGAAACAAAAAAAGTATAAAACATATAATTGTAATCACATCGTAATAAAATTGCTGTAATAACAATGTGTTACTTGAACTTAAAATTATTTTATTTTTTTACAAGCCAAAATGTTCCTTTATTGAAACGTTGGCATGGTACAGAGTTCAAATACACTCAATGGCACAGTAACAGTATGGATAGTGACAGTTAAGGAAAAATCAAAACTGCTAATTTTAAAGGCTTATATGCAAGTTATTGCCATAAAAAGTGTTTGAGGATTCAAGTCCTGCCCCAGGGGACATGTATCAATGCAAAAAAAAGTTTTAAAATTGGCCGTCTTTTCAGGAGCAGTGATTTTAATAATGCTTCAAGTGAAACAATAAAAATGAAATATGCCTTTAAATATCGTGCCTGGGGGTGTCTATAGTATGCTTGTGGTGCAGTTTTCCCATGTTTAGATCAATACCACAGCAAAAAAGTCATTTAAAACTGATCGCGGCTATAATGAATTGTCGGGTCCCGACAATATAGATAGAACTCATTGAAAAAAATGGCATGGGTTCCCCCCCCCCCCAATTTCATTACCAGGCCCTTTGGGTCTGGTATGAATATAAAGGGGAACACCGAACCCAAATTTTTTTAAAAAATTGCGTGGGGGTCCCCCCAAAATCCATCCCAGACCCTTATCCGAGCATGCAACCTGGCAGGCCGCAGGAAAAGAGGGAGGGCGAGAGAGCGCCCCCCCCTTGAACCAGACCACATGCCCTCAACATGGGGAGGATGCTTTGGAGTAGCCCTCCCAAAGCACCTTGTCCCCAGATCCCGCCCCCCCATGTGAATTGGTAACGGGTGTCCCAAAGTGTCTCTTGTGAATTTTACTCTTTTTGACACTTTTTTTGTGAATTGGCAGGGGTACAATGTACCTGTTTCCAATTCACATGGGGGGTGGGGTCTGGGGTTCCCCTTGTTAAAGGGGGCTTCTAGATTCTGATAAGCCCCTCCGCCCGCAGACCCCCACAACCACCGGGCAAGGGTTGTGGGGATGTTGTTCCTTGTTCCCATCAACAAGGTGCTTTGGGGGGCTACTCCAAAGCATCCTCTCCATGTTGAGTGCATGTGCCTGATATGGTTCAGGAGGGGGGGGGAGCAGCTCTCTTGTCCCCCCTCTTTTCCTGTGGCCTGGCAGGTTGCCTGCTTAGATAAGGGTCTGGTATGGATTTTGGGGGGACCCCTATGCCATTCTTGAAAAAATTTTGGCGCAGGGTTCCCCTTAAAATCCATGATTTTTGGGGGGCCCCTATGCCATTAAAAAAAAAATGGCGCAGGGTTACCCTTAATATCCATACGTGACCTGAAGGGCCTGGTATTGATTTAGGGGGACCCCCACACAATTTATTTTTTTAATTTTGGTTCGGGGTTCACCTTAATATTCATAGCAGACCCAAAGGGCCTGGTTATGGACTGGGGGGCATGCAATTTTTTTCCAATGAGTTTTATCTATATTGCCAAGACCCGACAATTCATTACAGCCGCGATAAGTTTTAAATTATTATTTTTTTTAGAAATGTAATTTTGCTGTGGTACTGTTTTAAACATGGAAAAAATGTGCCACTTTACAGGAATACTAAGGACACCCCCCAGGCACGATATTTAACCATTTGACCACTGGGCATTTAACCACCTTCCTAACCAGACCAATTTTCAGTTTTTGGTGCTCTCACATTTTGAATGACAATTACTCAGTCATGCAACACTGTACCTATATGAATTTTTTGTCCTTTTTTCACAAACAGAGGTTTCTGCTACTGCTACATATCTTTGGTAAAAATAACCAAAATCGGTGTATATTATTTGGTCTTTGTGAAAGTTATAGAGTCCACAAGGTATGGTGCCAATCTCTGAAAATTGATCACACCTGATGTACTGACGGCCTATCTCATTTCTTGAGATAGTAACAAGCCAGAAAAGTACAAATACCCCCCAAATGACCCCTTTTTGAAAAGTAGACATTCCAAGGTATTTAGTAAGAGGCATCGTGAGTTTTTTGAAGTTGTAATTTTTTCCCACAATTCTTTGCAAAATCAAGATTTTTTTTCTTTTTTTTCACAAAATTGTTATATTAGCAGGTTATTTCTCACACACAGCATATGCATAGCACAAATTACACTCAAGAACACATTCTACAAGTTTTTGGAAAATGTCTAAAGAAAATGAAAACACATTTTTTTTTACACAAAGTTACCCATTTATACAATATTTCTAACACATAGCATTTACATACCAAAAATTACACCCCCAAAATAGATTCTCCTACTCCTTCTGAGTACGGCGATACCACATGTGGCAGACTTTTACACAGCTTGGCCACATAGAGAGGCCCAACATGCAGGGAGCACCGTTGGGTGTTCTAGGGGCAAAATTTTCAAATCTAATTTGACTACCTATTACACTTTTGTGAGGCACTGTAGTGGCATGAATGTGGCATGGATGAGCATGAATGGGGATGGATGAGCCGTGGATGGGAATGGCTGAGTATGGATGGTATGACTGAACATGAATGAGTATGGCTGAGTACGGCCGGGTACGGCCGGGTACGGCCGAGTATGGCTGAGTATGGATGGGATTACTGAGCATGAATGAGTATGGCTGAGTATGGCTGAGTATGGCTGAGTATGGCTGGGATGGCTGGGTACGGCTCAATACGGCTGAGTATGGCTGGGTAAGGCTGGATAAAGCTGGGATGGCTGGGTACGGCTGAGTACGGCTGGGTACAGATGAGTACGGCTGGGTACAGCTCAGTGCAGCTTGGTATGGCTGGGTACTGCTGAGTATGACTGGGTATGGCTGGGTATGGATGGGGTGGATGGGATGGCTGAGCATGGATGGATGGCTGAGCATGGATGGATGAGTATTGATGAGGATGGATGGCTGAGTATTGCTGATTATGGATGGGGATAGATGGGATGGCAGAGCATGGATGGATGGATGGCTGGATGAGGCAGGAATTGTCACATATCAGCGCTGTGGGCACTACACATCCAGCCCACAGTGCTGCAGCACCTGATCTCTCCCCTCTCTGCTCACACTGTACCAATCGGTACAGAGAGGGGAGAGAGGAACCGGACATGTCGCCAGTTTGTTTACAAGTGATCGCTCCATCATTTGACGGAGCAATCACATGGTAAACGGCCGCTGTCAACGGCCATTTACTGTGATCCGTGATGCGCCAGGTCCTCTGGACCCGGCGGTCACGGATATTCCTGGATGCACGCCCTACATAATGTTCGCTGTTCGGCGAACTCCAGATGTTCGACTCCAACTTCTGTTTGAGTCGAACATCGGGCTCATCCTTAGTGACTATATTAACAGTACAATGGCTGCTTGGAATGAACAGACGTTAACCGATCCTGCACAAATGCTAAATCAAGGCCTTCAGCCAAAGATAAGTCTTGCATCAAACAAGATAGAGCAGCACAGCCACCCAGCACCCAGTAGTCAAGATAGTCAGGTGGGGGGGGGCGCATGCGCGGACTCTGACAGGACGGACATGCACTGTTGGAGCTCCGCTCTGTGTAAGGAGAAAAGCTGCCATATACATCGAGCCTGCAGGCTTCAGACCCACCTATTCCTCACCCGCTGACTCCAGAGACCCCGAAGCTTCGTTTGGACCGCAAAATATGGTGCTGGGAGGCACCCGCACCAAAACAAAAAGTTCCTCCATTAAGGAAGCACAGGCGTGGGCTGTAGCTAAAATGGCGCCGGTCCCTTCCTCCTCCAACACCTCAGCGTGCTCCCACAAACAAAAGCTTATACTTCCAGACTCCCCAGGTGAGTCACACTCAGAATTATGTCTCTCACAGGGCTCTGCACAAGACTCTCCTGCTCCCCCAGCTTTACTAAAGCAATTTGAATGAATGCTTCATAAAGCCCTGAGGCAGACATCTGAGCATATAACTAACAGCCTCACAAAAGAAATAAGGGAGCTGGGTAAACCGCACAGAAGTGTTAGAACTTAGAGTGGATGAGATTGAGATTACATGGCTGAAATGGAAAATCTTAAAGAGTAAAATTTAACCTTACAATCTAGATTGGAAGATTATGAGAACAGAGCCAGACGCTCCAACCTTCGCATTAGGGACAATCCAGAGACAGTAACTGATTTGCAATCTACCATAACAGCCCTATTTCAGGAACTCCAAACGGCTTTGCCAATAGAACGTTTAGAAATGGATAGAATTCATCGAACCCCTACGCCCAAAAAAGCAGACGCCCCACCACGCGTTAAAGTCGCAAAATTTGATTTTTATCGTACAAAGGAACAATTACTAGCTGCAGCCCGGGAAAAAAATGACTTAACTTTTCAGGGACACAAACACAAATTATTTGTTGATCTTTCCCAACTAACAATAACCAAACAATGTGCAATGAAACCCCAGCTTCTAGCGTTACAAAGTCTTCACATCATTTACCAATGGGGTTTTCCGTTCTCCATTCGATTTGCATACCAGGGCTCCAAATACACCTGCAGGTCGTCGGAAGAATTACAGCAAACCCTGCAAGATCTACATCTGGTGGAAGCCACTCCCAATACCTCACTCAGAAGATCGGCATCATCTTCTCCACCCAACCCTTCCAAATCCTCAGGGAAAAACGGAAATGGAAATCATCTTCATTCACATAAGAGAAGCCACTTCGCCTCCCCTCCTTTAGATAAAGAGGATTCCAGGGACTGGCAACACACAGCTCATCTATACTCTCCTCCGCACTGTTAGTTTAAACTCAGATGCTAAAAGCCCTATATCTAGTTAAACTATGCATATTATCGAAATAATTCTTCTCTCTTCTTTTTTCTTTTTTTTTTTTTTTTTTTTTTTTTTTTTTTTTTTTCTATCCACATCAGTAAACAGTGTTTGGAGGGCTAAATCAGTTTGTTGTTCATTAACTGTCGCCTTCTCGTATTCACATCATAGTGGATTATACTTTTTCTCATTGCTTTTTATATCGCCATAATGACCAACGGATTCCATTACGCCTCTTTACCAACAAGTCCTCTGTCCCTTCCATCTCGTAAGCCCCACTAACTAGGACTCGATAACCAAAGGGACCCGTAAGAAGGAAGAAAAAGGACAAAAACACCAACAAAAAATACAAGAAGAGAGGTTTGTAAAAATGAACTTGTGGGCTCCCCGTGCCCATCTTCTACTGACCCAGCCTGTATTGTGTACCAAATTACCTATGCCCTAATACCCCGATCCCCCCCCCCCCCACCTACTCCCTATATGTTTATCCTATACCCTACTAAGCTATATATTTAACTAAAAATGTGCATATCCAGAAACACTTTATTATAGGATCCTTTGCCTGCAAGGATACCAGTTGCCTATATACCTATATTAAGCCCATCCCTCAGTCTATTCCGTGTCTATGCAGATCCCACTATTAATGACTCTTCACTTTCTCTATCCACATCTTCCACATGCTTTCAAATTCCTGAAGATTGCCCCTTTTTATGTACTCCATTCTTTCCCTACCCAAGGTTTCATTCATTGTAGAGATCCAGTCTTTCACGGTGGGGGGCTCCTTTACCTGCCATCTAAGTGCTATCAACTTTCTAGCCTGAAACAGGGCCCGCGTGACAGCTAAGGTAGTACTCAACCTTTCTCCCATCACTCTTCTATGCCCCAGAATACAAACCAAGGCCTCGTTTGCCACTGTCGTACCGAAAATATTTCCCAAGTTCCCAGTCACCTCCTCCCAGTATCTAAACAGCTTGGGACACCTCCACACCATGTGAATGAGATCTCCCGTCCTTCGACACCTGGGGCAGTTGTCATTGGGCCTTCTCCCAAATTTAAAAAGTCTTTTAGGAGTATAATAGGCTCTGTTTAACAGCATTAAGTGTGAGAGTCTCTGTGAAGGGGTCACAGAAACCTGCGCTCCCAACTCTAAAATTCTCGCCCATTGTTCCTGGGTCATTCCTCCCACCTCCTCTTCCCATTTAGCCTTTACCCGAAGGAGTATTTCCCTGCTATTAACCGATTTGCTTAATTGGTCATAAATTCTTGAAATTACCCCTCTAGTGGGGGTTATTTGAATTATGCACTGAAATAGAGGCATCTCTTCCCATCTCGGGGTCTGGGATTTAAATTGTGCTTTAAGGGCATGTTCCAACCGGACATATCTCTCTTCTTTTTTACATTTTTTTTTTTTTATTATTCCGAGACTCACTCTTACAAAGTCTAGCCAAAGTTAGTGCTTTGTCCCCTAATTCCACTGCAAGTAGCCTAAGACCCCTAATTACATAGGATTGTCATAATATACCACTCTTTAATGTCTAAAGACCACAAATCGACTACATCTGTTCAGTTATGCTTCTTTGAAAAGTTATGTTAGGGTTATTATTGTCTTAAATGCACTGACCTATCTTATTAATCACAACTGGCTAGCATTTATGACACGTTGTTGCTTCTGTATTAATCTACCAGTGTGATGTTACTAATTTAAGTAGATCATTACATACCCAGACAAATAGAGTCTCAAATGTTCCCCCTCCCCTTACCTGATTCCCACCCCTTTTTCTTTCCCCTCTCCTCATATAGTTTGCTATAAGTCCCCCCCCCCCCCAATTCTCTTTAGTCCAACTGGACTTAGTGAAAAGACAGTGTCATATACGCCTTATATTTTTTGTTTCAAGAACAACCAGTGTTATAAGTTTAGCATTTATGAAATGCCTAGCGGGTTGTATTAGTAAATATTCATCACAAAGATGTTTTATTAGGGCTTTTCTCCTGCACACGGAAGTTTAGTGTGCCCCAATCTGCCTTCCTCGATCGCCCACCCATAATATGTGGACGATTGACTACGGCTCCTCCTCCCCTGATGGTGGATCATTTCCCCCACCACCGGAAATTTTTGGATCTCTTAATAAGCTATTTCAAATAATAATTACTCTTACCTCTCATGTTTTCAGTTTTTCCTCTTTCCTTTACTTTAGACTGTCCTGGACTCTCTTCCCATTTCTCCTTCTTCAGGTCCACACAGGTTGATCCATCCAACCAGATATTAGCTTATAATGGTAAGTACTATTTTTCTAATCAAATACAATGGCACCTTTAAACATTCTTTCCCTGAATGTTCAGGATATTAATGTACCAGAAACAAACTAAGGCCTTCTGTTCCTTTCAGGCTTGGAAAGCGCAAATAATATGCTTACAGGAAATTCAATTCACAGTGAGCTCCACTCCTAAATATATGAGCCCTTTTTACCCACAATTATTTGTGGCCTCAGCTATTACCAAACAACAAGGAAACCTCATTGCTTTTCACAGCTCTACCCCATTCACCCTTCAATCAGAAATTAAGGACCCTGAGGGGATCACATCATGACACAGCAGTTACCGTTGTCTCATATTATGCTTCGGAGAAACAACCAATACCTTTATTATCGCATCTCTTGCAGGTAATATCTGCACATAAGATGGGAACAATTTTCATATGTGGTGACTCAAACCAGGTCCTCCTCTCATTTCTAGATAAATCACCCTACAACCCAACTCGAAGTTCAAATAATTAATCCTTCTCTCAACTCCTCTCCCGATACAATCTAGTAGATTCTTACATTACTCGCATTAAGCATAATCAGCATAAGCAGTTACTCGCATCAAGCATAATCCCCATCCCTTGGTCAGACCACGACGCAGTCTATATCACTATAACTTCCACTATCCCTAAAGCTCATGACCCAACATGGTACCTCGTGGTACCTCAAAAACCCGTCCCATTGCTTAATAATCGAACAAGCCTTAAAAGATTATTTGACACATAATACCAGTCTGGACATTTCCCCACTAACCCCTTGGTAAGCACACAATCCTGTGCTGCGCGGAGTAATTCAATGACAATCTGCATTGATTAAACGTGAACGTAAAATTCACGCTCACAAATTAGAATCTGAATTTAACACTGCCTTCGCAACCTTCCAAGCTAACCCCACACCAACCGCAAAAATACATTTAGAAAAGGCCCGCCTGGAATATAATTTATTCCTTATGGAATCCACTGACAAATCCCTGCGCAGATCAAGATACGCTTTCTATATAAAATCTAACAAACCAAACACCTTTCTGGCACGTGCACTAAAGTCCATAGACAAACAAATCAAACCTATTCAACTCAAACTAGCAAATGACATTTACACTAGAAATCCTCTTAAAATTGTCCACAAATTCCATACACACTTAGCCTCTTTATACTCAGCATCAAAAGAATTTAACCATACTGAAGCTGACACCTTCTTTTCTTGATTAAACCTTCCTGTATTAACAGATGCCCAAAGAAGCCTATTTGAAGAACCCATCACAACAGATGATGTTTCTAAAACAATTAAAGAGCTAAAATTGAACAAAAGGCCCGGCCCAGATGGCTACTCAGCCTTATATTACAGAACATTCTCAGAGACCCTCTCTCCTATCCTAGCAGCTACATTTAATACAATACTAGATGGATATTCCTTCAGACAAGAATCATTAACGTCAATTATCTGTATGATCCCTAAGCCTCACTCATCTCTAATACATCTTTCACAAATTATCACCCCATTTCCCTTCTGAATCAAGATAATAAAATTCTAGCTAAAATTTTAGCAATTCGCCTTAACAAAATCATTGGCAACCTGATACATCGTGATCAAGTAGGTTTTATGCCTACACGGCAAGCAAGTGACAAAGTGCGCTGGGCAGTCCTTTTGGCACATATAGCCAAAACCCGCCACATTCCTTCCTGCTTCCTCTCTCTCGATGTCAGAAAGGCCTTTAATTCTGTGTCTTGGCCTTATTTACAACATACCCTCCAGAAATGGGGTTTTGGCCCCCACTTCACTAATTGGATAGCAGCACTCTACGATAAACCTCAAGCCTACATAAAGTATGCGGGTCATAAATCCGAATCTTTCAACATAGGAAAAGGCACACGTCAGGGCTGTCCACTTTTCCCCTTATTATTTTGCCCTTTTAACAGAACCACTTGCTCAATTTATTGGATTGGATCCGACAATAACCAGAATAGAACTAGGCGGCTATCAATATAAACTCTGCTTATTCGCAGATGATATTTTATTATTTCTATCACCGCTCAAGTTTCAGGCCCTAATCTCTTCCCCATCCTCAATAAGTTTGCCAGTATCTCCGGACTAATAATTAATCCAAAGAAATGTTTAGCATTGAATATATCCCTCTTTAACACAGAACTTAATTCAGCAAAAATAGCACTCCCCTTCGTTTGGGCTGAGAAATCAATCCCATATTTAGGGATTCACCTTACTGCCTCTATCTCAGACCTATATTCTGCTAATTACCCTTCAACCCTGAAATGTATCAAACTCTAATGAAGCATTGGTACAATCTCCCACTATCCTGGCTAGGTAAAATAAATGCTATAAAAATGACGATCCTACCCAAACTATTAGATTTGTTTAGAGTCCTACCGATCCTAGTCCCAACCCACTACACATGACTTGTACAGAAAAGAGCAACAACATTCATATGGGGCTCCTCCAAACCGCAAATACCATTACACACACTATATCACCCTAAAAATTCAGGAGGCCTCGGCGTACCCAATTTTGCTACGTACTACAGAGCAGCACACATTGCTAGTTTATCCAAATATCATGCCACACAGGAAACTCCTTTGTGGGTAATGATAGAAGCAAGTGAATGTGATCCTTTATCGGTTTCTAACTTATTATGGCTTCATCCCAAAGACCGCCCAGGCTTACGCAACACTATAACCAAACACTTTGTAACCCTTTGGGATAGGTTTAAATTTAAACATCACTTACAATCTCCACAAACCCTGTTCTCTCCTTCCTTAAAAATCCTTCTTTCTACCCTGCATGGATTTACCCCTTGTCATTCAAGGTATGGTCATCCTTGGACGTACTGAGATTGTACAAATTCATCACCTCTTCATCCTTTAGCCCCTTCCGACACTCTACGAGACTCTAGGGCTACCTCAATCAGAATTGTTCCGGTATCGCCAAATTAAAAAAATGTTCACACCCAATACAAATACTGATATACCCCTGAACCAGTTCATTAGTTTTGAATCCATATGCAAGAATGACCCACATGCTAAAGGGCTCATTTCTTCCCTCTATTCCCAAATTCTAGTTAAATCCGACACAGATAAACCAACTTACACTCAGAAATGGGAGGAGGATCTGGGACACACCCTGGATATTACAGACTGGTCAAAAATCTGGTCGACAAATAAATCATCCTCCCCTAACATTATAGCGGTTGAAACCAACTATAAAGTGCTGACCCGCCAGTACCTTGTACCATCTAGAATAGCTAAATACATACCTACCTACTCTGCTCTATGTTTCGTGGGTGTTCAAATTTGGGTACACACATGCATATATAGTGTTCCTGCCCAATAGCCTTCTGGAAAGAAATCTTTACATTCGCCTCCACAATGTTTGTAGTACCCATGCAACCTGACCCTACCATCGCACTACCTAAAAACCGGATTGTCTGACACACGCCCAATTCAAGCTCTTTATCCAACTCCTCACAGCAGAAAAACAAACATTGGTAAAAGCTTGGAAGACCCCTTCATTGGCAGTAGCTGAGACGAAACACATAATGAACAATACCATGATTCATGCTAAAACGGTGGCTATTGAACGTGATCAAATTCCCAAATTCCATAAAATATGGTATCCTTGGATTAAACATTACTTACCATCATCCTTTAATGACTCTGTCCTAATGTATGATCATACTATGCCTTGCAGTGGCTCTTGGATCAATCTTGTGGACCCCCCTCTGCTCTTTACTTACCTTCTCTCTATCCTTTCTTTTAATCTCTTTTATGATTTTGAAGCTCTCCATTTTACAGAATATAGCCTTCTTCCTCGGAGTTACATTATTAACTCTTGTTGGTTCAGACAAATATCTAATTTCAGAAAATATTTTCTCATCATTTGCTTACAATATATCAGATTCTATATAATTATCTATCATATGTTTTGTACTCATACCAACTTATGTAATAATGAGCTTCATTGCCTTTGTCATTATATGTTCCATAACGTAACTGTTATGTCTATTTTATTGTCACTAGGTCCACACACACTCTCTCAGGCCACCTTTGGTTTCTTTGCATTTTGTATGTTTTTTCACCCTTTGCCCCATCTTTTCCTCTTTCTTACCACCTTACACTCCTACATTCTTTCTTTGTCATGTCAGCTCACTATCACATTGTTCACTTAACTCACATTTTATTCTTTTTACATTTTTTACATCATGTTTTATTCATTTTTTTACTCATTTTTTTGCTCACTCATTTAGACATTCTCATGTACACTTTTTTCAGATCACCCCAGGTTACCATTTTGGGTTACCCTTGTTTTTCACCCACGCATCAGCTTTTGTGTCATGGACCATCGGGAGGTTCCATCATGGGCGCCTTGCTGCACACGGCCATGAGTACCTCAGCTCCCGGGGAAGACTACTTTGGGGACCCTGATTGCATGATCGCAGCACCCCACCGCATTGGACCTTTTGTGAGTATTTAGGATGGGCAAATCTGCCCTTCCTTTACATTACCCAATAAATAATATAATATATATATATATTTATCAATTTTATACTCTGCAGACATACCTGAGCATCCGCCGCTGAAGAGTGTCTCTAAACGCAACGCGTCGGTCACACGTGATGCTGATTTATGTCTGTAATGGACATATCATCCCCGGTCTGCAGCAGATTATCAATTTTGACATTTTTATATATCTATTATGGTCCTATATTTTATATAAAAACTTTCTCTTTTTTATATTCACATTCTTGCTGCTAGTGCTGTTTTTTGTGTGATATGTACTTATATGAGCCTATTCTATGCAATGTAACCATGAATTGTTTTGAATTACTATACTTTTGTAAATTTTCATCCATGCCGCACCTGTATGTTTTGTGTGGGTGGATTCGACACGTATTGACATATTTATTGTACATGTGGCTTTGAACCATTGCCACATCTTATCGCATTCAATGTGTTTACTAAAAAAATTTGCATTTACTTATTCAAACTTGCTTCCACAAAGTCATCCATCTCATTTAAAGTCCAACTTTCCCTTTGTTTATCACTAAATAAAATCTTTTTCACAAGGAAAAAGAGTTCCACCACTAGGCTGTCCATTACTGCCATACCCTATCAAACTTTTTAGGGCAATTCCGAACAATATAAGTCAACTTGTACAATGGAAGAACAGCATCAATAGGATTTTCCCATGAGACCACGGAGGAAGGAGAATGGGTATTCCATTTAAGTATGATTTCTTTCTTGGCATAACATAACAAATATGAGATTAAGAGTTTTGTACATCTAGGTCTTTGTTCATCATCTGAAATACCCAACAATGCCAAAGTGGGGGAAATCGGGAGGGTCTTCTGCAGATGGAAGTTAATTATACAAACAAAATCAAGCCACCCCTGGACAGCTCCAAAACATATGGAAGTACATGACAGTACCTGTCAAACAATGGGGGCAATCTGGAATTTTCTGAGGGTAAATTCTATGTAATCTCTGGGGGGTATAGTACACTCTATGTAAGAATTTGGTCTGAATGAACCTGTCCCTGGAGAAAACCATAAATCTTGTGCTGTCTTCGAAACAGTCCTCTCTGTTGAAGGTCAGGCAGAGCTGCTCTCTATGCCTCTCATAGTCTATCCATCCTAGGAGAGTCTACACTCAATAGGGCCAGGTAGGGGAAGGATAAAGGTTTTGACAAGGACTCTGGGGTGAGAAGTTTCTCAATAGGATCCATGGCTAATATTGGAGGGTCAGAAAATTGGGCCCTAGCCGCAGTTGCAGGTAGCGCCGAGGTAGTCTGAATTTTTGTCGAATCTCAGGAAAGGAGAGCAGGGAACCCGCAGAAAGTATGTCTCGCAGGGTTTTCACACCATAATGGGCCCAGGAATTCATTTTTATTCAAATTATAGTATTTACATTATAATGATGCTGAGTATTAATAATTAACAGAAAAATAAATGTTTTGTTGTGCTGTGTTTGACCAGGGATTTATTCAGGAGTCAAGATCTGTCTGCCCCTCACTATTGCTGTGTGGGGGTGCACAGGTAAGTCTTTGAAGCTTCCACTTCCACAACGGGGGTTAGTGCAAATGCTTTGTTAGCAGAATAACTTTATGGTATCAGATACAATAAATGCATAGCCTCCAAATATGATGGCATCATGTGGTCACGTCACCTTGTGTACAGAGTACTTCTCCATACCCCACAACATTTACAGAATTTAACAAACATTACAATCAGGACTTTTGTATGCTGTACTAATAGAAGTTTTGGTATTTCTTTCAAACAACTTCCCAAAATGACAACATGCTTATAACTGAGACCATTGCAGACATCTTTTGCAAAGAGAGGTAGATTGCTTATCAATGAAGATAAAGGATCTAATAATTATCTGTTCTCCAAACAAACCCTAAAGCCTGGTACACACTATTAGTTTTTTTTCCCCCGTTCAACCCCTACGCCTTTTACAGTTACTCCTTCCTCTAACTCCAGTAGACAGGAAAGGCAATATCATGTTACAGAGGTCCAAAAACCCTGTCAGTATTGATAAGTAAAGGACGGATTTAGTTTTTTTGGTCACTGATATATTTGCTTACCCGGTTATGAGCAGCACTTAATGAGTCTGGAATGTTCACGCATTTCTGTTTGTCATCTGTCATCCAACACAGATGGACCTTGGCATTCACAGGGCAGAGTGGCACCCAGGCTAATACTTGTTTCATAGGATTATATGCAATATTGTCCCAAAGAGTGGAAATATCTGTGAAAAAATTTAAACAGTTGTTTATGTAGTATATAGCACTTTACTTGGTACTTGAAATAAGTCATTGGTAAATTAAGACATAATTTAGTGTTCAAGATTTGACATTTTGAGAATAAGTGTAATATAAAAAGACTTGTTATAAAATATTGAAAAACCTTCATAATCAATGCTGCCTAGAAGAAAGAAGATATCAAGCCTACCAAAGCCACTAGTTGATCCAACGGTATTTCTTTATTTTCCATTGGCCAGTGATTTATGATGATCCAGTGTCTTTAATGTACTTTTCAGAAAACTAAGCTTGACATGGGAGTAAACTAATGGGTGCCAGTATTTTTATGAGCATTTCCAATATCATTTTTCTTTCATGTTATCCCAGATGTTTCATCCCCATAGGAAAATATTATTTTGCATCAATGATTAAAGCCATCCTAATAGGCAAGCCAAGATTTGAATAGTGAAGTCTAGATAGAAACAGATGCAGTCTGTGGAGATTCCTGCACCATCAGTGTATTTAGGTATTGGAACAGTAGTTGCAATTAAACAAAAGAAAAAACACATTTATTGTAACACTGGAACTACATTGAACATAAAAATATATGGCTTTGTAATAAAACCTAGCTACCAAATTTTTCACCCTGCACTGTTTAACATTTTAACACTAATCAAAACCTGATTTAATCTGAAAATCTTAGGCCATAATATTTCTTCTCACTTCTTAGCTTAGTATTTTCTGTTGAAAATTAACCTGCCTAGAATAGAGCCTAGTATTCTCCCCATACCTATCAGCTATGGACTGAAGAGCAAAGAAGCAGATTGACTCAACTGCTAGCAGAGCAGGTTTTGGATTATTCGTTCATTTGTTATTTGAAGGTGGTGATGCCAGAAGACATATTCTTTATATCAGTATTTATTTTTTGCTTTTTTTTATTGCATAAGTTTGCCTCATTTTAGTTCCTCATGAAACCCAATAGAAGAAAAAAAATGTACACATTATAACCAAAACCCAAAAGAAAAAATTAGGTTGACATCGCACTCCACCTTCTACTACAAATCCTACATTCTACTAAAAATCCTACATCAATTCACATACATTTCAAATAATCATTTACCGGTAATTATGCCCCTTTCCACGTATACTAATCTCTTTCGCCATTACTAAGGATAATTGATTAATTAATCAATTAATTAATACTTCTGAGGGGTTCCTCTATGTTCATACATTCCTTTCTCATATAGAAGTATTTGATTAGCAGCTTTAAAGCCATTAAGCACTCAGGGTAGGTATAGGTGGCATCAATCTAAGCACAATTTATTTACGTGCAATAAATAGCGCTTCTTGCAAAAAGGTCTTCGGATATCCAGGCCAAGTCCGATTCCCAACCAACCCCAGTAAACATACCTCTGGGGTTAATGAAATAGGGCCTTTCAATATAGCTAATAATATATCTAAAACCTGTCTCTGGTATCTGTTGATGCCTGGACAAGACCACACCAGCTATATAAATAAAAGAACTCCTCTTGGGGGTCTTTGTCTTCAAAGAGACCAGAATTGATGAAAACTTCCACCATGAACTACCAGATGGAACCACCCAGTGTAATCCATGACTGTAATCACCAATGGATTTACGATGGCTTTGCTGCCCTCTTGGGTGCAGGGACACCAAACTGAAAATAGAAAATAAAAAAGAGGCTACTTCTGAGGAAGAGGGCCCTTCGCTTGAAACGCATCAGCTGTGTCTACCTGACTGACATGCCTCTGGTGTGGATAGTATCTATGCTTGTGAATATTCTCTTGTGAGTATAATGGATTATTTTTATGTTACTTAATACAACTTTTTATGGTAATGCACTTGGTCAGTGCGCCTTCTTTTTATTCTCCATTTTAAGACTGATACACCATACTGAAAAGATAGGAATATGAGAAAAGCCTGTAAAACTGTTTGAGATTACTTTATGTGCAGATTTGCCCAGGATAATTTTTTTAGACATAATTCCCTGCATGTGCTTTGACCTATGTACAGTAGGCTTAGAAGGGACATTAGAGGGGCATTTGTATAACTCAGCCTCTTCACTAAAAAAGTGGTAACAAAGAGCAGCCATAGTGTCAGTGTACTGGAAGTTGCTGCAGAGAGATTATAGGGAGAGGTGAAAAACTGCACAGAAATTAGGGTCAGCTGTTTTAGGGAAGGTGTTTGGGGTTTTCATTTCTTGGGGGGAGGGTTTACACTTGTTTTTAAAAAAAATGTATTTAGGCATTGTGTGCACCTAAGTTACTTCACATTATATCAGTCACATTCAGCACACACCAATTTCTTTATAGATAGATTAAAGTTGGAAATACACAAGTTAGGCCTATTTTCCCTGATTAAATCTATCCTGCTGCTTGCCAATATTACTCTGCTGTACCCACTGCAGTATCCTAATTATTTTAGTAAAGCCTAGGCCTGTGATCTTTATTTCTATAAATGTGGACCTACATTACAACAAGCCTTGTGAACAGACCTCAAAGTCCCAAATCAAAAAACACCATACATACAGTATATGTAAAAAATAGACCCCCCCCCCCCCCAAAACTACAACCAGAGCCCAAAGTAGAAAAACTCTAGAAATCACTATTGTAAAAAAAATCCACTTTGTGGGGCTATCAAGGGAGCTAAAGTATAAACAAAACAAAAAAATGAAAATGTATCTATATGCAACCAACTGCTTAACAAAATATCTTGTTTTTATAGAATAGCTTTAAATACACAAAACACATATAAAAAACATAGGTATACCTGTTAAAAACAAACTCCACCCTAATTGATCCTTCTAATAAATAAGGTACATCTATACATCCTAGAGCAGGGACATATAAATAGTAATAAATGTGTTGTACATACACATAAGGGATAAAGAGTGGATTTATAAATTGCACAAAAATAGTGGCGGTTCTCTCTCAGGATACAAAAGTTGCTTGGATACTTTTATGGAGGATATCATTGATCTTTACGGGAATAGATATGACTGTTAAACATTAAATCATAAATGTATAGACCCTTTGCTGATATGGTCTTCCAGGCCTTCCAGGCATGATGACTGTATATGTAAACCAGGTCCAGTACATTGGGGTGATATAGCCAAATTATGAATTCATGAATACTATGCAAATGTTTTCTAGGAGCCCTTGACACTCTAAGTATTCAAAGGTCTCAATGAGGATTTAACCTGTTATCTGTAGTAGAAAGGGAATGTCCGTACATTCACATTTTTACAGGGACCACCAAGACCACAAATATATGGATTGGGATATATTGGGACATAGAGTATTGCTACCAATTTTCTAGTGTTTATAATTCAGCAATAATACCATCTGCTGTGCTTTTTTTTTAATGGCATTTTTGCCAAAAAATTATATTTAAAGGTATAATATGTAAAGGATAGCATGGTATTGATCCAACTGCTTTTGGAGGTCAAGAAGCCCCTTTAGGCCAAAATACATAATAGTTACTATATAGGATTTATGAAGCTATCTTTTACTACCTTTTGTTACAGGAAAACATAAATGCAACCAGTTTTTCCTAGATCTTTGTTTGTTTGAATTTAGTACTATCTATGTGATCCTCTCATTGAACTTAGCTAAAAATAGTGTTATTTCTGTAAGCACATATTTTGAGGAATTATTGTGATGTTTACCCTAAAGTACATTTTCATATGACTTTCATATTTTAGGTGCCTGCCCTTCCTTATATTTGTTATATTAAATATCAATATATTTAAAATGGTAAAAAAAATGTATTTCCGATAGGTTACAAATTAAAATTATCCTGTGGTTACATTAAAAGGATAAAACAGCATGAGTGGGTACTTAAAGTAGGCACCCAGCAGCGTATGCTTACAAATTTTACACAGAAGACATTGGCAAATGGTCAACTGTATCATAGTTTTATCAAGAAAGCATGCATCATGCATGTTTCATTTTATGTTCTATTAATGACCAAATTAGCACAGCTCTGGCAACCTGCCTTAGTATCATGGCAAGAGAAAATAAATCTAATGGGCATGCAATGTCACAATTAGAGAAGGCACCCAGGTATTCATTTGAGGAGTCATGTGTTTTCTTTGTTTGCTATTAGACACATTGGCAAATGCAGCACAAACTGCGGTGCATTTTCCAACTCTATGAAACAATAGAATTTACTGTTTGATATAATTAGGATAATGGGCATGATGTGAATGTTAAAACGGACTGTGTATTGTTTCTACTGGTAGTAAGTCTGGAAGTTAGGTTAGGGTGAGAGAAAACATCCCAGACACTACAAAAATAGTTATACCGTATTCATTTTATAAAACAGTGACCAGATTTTTAAAAGGAAATCTGGGAACATATTTTTTTTTTATTGGCAAATGGTAAACTATTTTATAAGCATATTTTCCTCAAATTATATATGCAGTGTATGTTCAGGGGTGTACCCAGAGATGGTTTGAATCTTACCCGGGCCCTGCTAAATCAGGCAAGATTCTAATCATCTATGGCTTGCTTAACTGACTAACTGACACTGACATCAACTGTGACACTAATTTAATGACCAGCTAAGGGAGAGGTGTGCAGAGTATATGGTAGTGGGTAGTATGTTTTTTTTGGTTTATTATTTTATTTTTTATTTTTGTATTATTTTTTTACAAACATTTTGTGAGGGAAGTGGACGGTAGTTTTTTTTATTTTCATTATTTTATTTTTTATTATTTAAAAAAAAAAAATTAGTTTTTAATCATTTTTTTCCTGTTCATTCATCAACTGAAGCATCATAAACACAGTTTACAATGCTCAGTTATGAATGGAAGGAGGCAGTGATCAGCTTTCAGAAAAGAAAGGAGCTGGTAAATGACATATTTGATGGTTCCTTCCTCCGTTCTCCATCCTGACAGATCAGGGGGTGGAGGAGCATAGAGGGGGCCAGAGCAGGACCCGGGGAGCCAGAGGAGGATGTCAGGAACTGGAGGAGCACAGAGGGGGATCAGAAAAGGACCCAGGGAGCCAGAGGAGGACACAGGGAAGAGGAGGAGGACATGGGGAGCCTGAAGAGAACACTGAGAGCTGGAGGAGGACCTGGAGAGTCAGAGGAGGGCACGGGGGCCTAGAGATTAGGAACATTTGACGGGTAGTCGGGGATGAATGGTGCGGCGGTGGGGGGAATTACAATCACCGATCTCCCTGTATGGCTTTGCATGAAGCAGCAGTAAGCCGCAGGAGGAGAAGCTACTTCATGGAAAGCCATACAGGGAGAACGGTGATTGTAACCCCCCCCCTGTCGCACCGATCAGTGGGGGGGTCAGGCTTCAGAAGACTGCATCTTAAAGTGGAGTTTCACTCAATTTTGTATTTGTTAAAAGTCAACAGCTACAAAAAGTGTAGCTGTTGACTTTTAATAAACAGCCACATGTCTCACGATCCAGCCATTTTCCCCCGTTTTCCTCCTTCGGCGGCGCCGGCATCTTCACTATGGACACCTGGCTGTGACAGCTTGCAGCTCCACAGCCGGGTGCCCACTACACATGCGCGAGCGGCGCTGTGCTCTGTGACTGGTCCTGAAGTCTTCTGGGACTTGTCATGTGTCCCAGAAGACTTTGGGAAGGAGAACTTTCGCTTCTGATCACCTAAGGTGACCAGAACGAAAGTGGGAGCTGGTACCTGTCAAAATTGGGTACTTGCTCCCCCCTCCTCCCCAAAAGCTCAGTTTTGATAAACAGGAGATGGGGATGGGGGGGGCCTTAAAGTGAAACTTCCCCTTGTGGGTAAAGCTCCGCTTTAATGTATTTACAAGTACCATTTTACCATTTTCCAGTAGTGGAGTCCTTTATATCTTTTGGATACTTGACTATAATGAACACTTCACGTTACACAACATAATTGAATGAATTGAATTGAATTGAATTGAAAAACTTTTTCCAACTTTTCACTGCCAAATTCAGGTCTTCATGTCCCAAACAATAAATTCAGCAACATTTGATTACTACGCTTTTTGAACACCAGTTTTATGCTCATTTTTACAAAAGTTTTTTCAACTGCAAATTTCTCAATTGTAATATAATATAGTATAGTGCTAAACATAAAAATGTCACCCCTGCCCTGCTCCAAACTAGCCACTTCTGTCTACAATAGATCCCTGTCCTCCAACCTGGACAAGCTTGCCCCCTCACCACACACAGAATCAGGCCTCGACCCCTACAACCCTGGCAAACAGATGACACCAGAAGTCTCAAAAGGCATAGCTGCACTATTGAGCATCTGTGGCTTAAGACTGAGTCTCTAAAAGACTTCAACCAATATAAATCTACCCTCCAAAAATACTATTCTTGCCTCCACACTGCCAAGCAGACCTATTTTATCACTCTCATTAACACCTTCTCACCCAGTTCCCATCAACTCTTCTCTACCTTTAATGGCTTACCAACAGCAAAAACCAATGGTCATCCTGCCTATCCCACCGTACCTTCAGAGTCACTTGCAATTCTACTTCCTCCTCTCCTCTTCCTTTCTCTGTCAGGGTCCCCCAAAGTTATGTTCTTGGAACTCTCCTATTTTCAATCTACACCTCCTCCCTGGGTCAGTTAATAACCTCCCATGGCTTTCTATATCATTTCTACGCTGACGACACCCAAATCTATCTCTCCACCCCTTGGCTCACGCCATCAGTCTTCTCAGGCATCACTAATTTACTAACAGACATATCTGTCTGGATGTCATACCACTTCCTCAAACTCAACTTGTCCAAAACCGAGCTCATAATATTTTTCTCCCCCACGTTCCTCTTCCCCTCACTTCTCTGTCAAGAGCAATGGCACAACCATCCACCCATCCCGCATGCCAGGGTGCTAGATGTTATCCTGAACTCTGAACGCTCCTTTCGGCCCCACATCCAATCACTCTCCAAAATACGTCCCTTCCTAATCTAATGAAACCACAAAGCTCCTGATTCACTCCATCTCTCACCTCGACTACTGGAACTCCCTCCTCATCGGCTTACCTTTAAATAGGTTATCCCCCTTCAGTCCATCATGAATGTTGCTGCCAGACTCATCTACCTTTCAAACTGCTCAGCGTCTGCTACCCCTCTGTGCCAATCCCCCCACTGGCTGCCAACTCTCCCAACTAATTAAATTCAAAATACTAACAATAACTTGTAGAAAAAAATACACAACTTTGCCCCCAGCTACATCATGACCCTAGTCTCTAAGTACCAACCAAATTGTCCTCTTCATTCCTCCCAAGACCTTCTGCTCTCTAGCTCCTCTTGTCACCTCCTCCCATATTCACTTCCAGGACTTCTCCCGAGCCTCTCCCATCCTTTGGAATTCCCCACCGCAATCTATCTGACTATCTCCAACTCTATCCACTTTTAGGCGATCCCTGAAAACTTTTCTCTTCAGAGAAGCCTATCCTGCTTCTACCTAACAACTGCACTTTCATTTTCTTCATCAGCTCATCCCCCACAGTTATTACCTTTTGAATCACTTGACACTCCCTCTTAGATTTTAAGCTCTAACGAGCAGGGCCCTCTGATTCCTCCTGTATTGAATTGTATTGTAACTGTACTGTCTGCCCTAACGTTTTAAAGTGCTGCGCAAACTGTTGACGCTATATAATTATAATAGCAAAATGATAATCTGCATGTGAACTGCTAATACTGCACCAGGGATTGGAGCCAAAACAATGCACAATAGTATACTGTGAAGTATACTATTGTTCTCAATAAAGAAGGGAAATGGAGAGTGTCACAGGAAATCATGATTTGTGGAATTCACTCTCTCAGAAGGTGTCCATTACCAATGCATGGGCGCCATAAGGAAGGGTTCTCAGGCATATAAGAAAGCCCAGGGGAAATTCTGGTAGGTTCTGTCATGCAATTATGTCAGAGGCAAGCACTGTTTTGCTCCTGGTGCATGCATGAGGCACCAGACCAATAACACTGGACACTTTGATACTTCATCTCATTATGAAATTCACAGTGTCAGAAAACAAAGTAGACCATGGCTGTAATCCCTGAATGCCAATCAGGACCGAATGATGGGCCATAAAAACTTGATAACAATTCATTCACTTTGTTTGCTTTTCCTCATTCAGCCAGGCAAGTTTCACAAATAGGGCTTGTATCTGAAGTCATTTAAAATCTTCTAAGGGAACTATCCCTAGGTTTCTTCAGTTAAGTATTCTTAAAATGTATCCTGAGGTTTTTATCTTTGGTCCCTAAGGCATGCATTACCTCCAATGATAGAGTTAATGCCCCCTCACCCTGCAAGCAACTCACTATGGGCTGCTGACTTTTAATAAAACACAAAAACCACTGGAACTCCGCTTTTACTGAGGTGCCCATTACTTGACGCAAGAACGTGCTAGAAATGCTGAACTGCTTAATGAATATACCATATTTAGGAACAAATGGATTAATTTGCTGGAACTACTGGATTACCAACAAAAAGAAACTGGATCTGTAACACTAAAATTATTTAATATTCCTGACATTGGTTTGTAATTTGCTGAAATATTACAGTTAGTAGTAGTTTGCAGCTAGCAGTAGGTGCTGATTCATGGTATAGTCAAGCAATAACCCGTGACTTACTGACATCATCAGCAGGGTAGATATGATCACATGGGCACTATAGTAATGGTAATATTATTCATATGCAGGGATTCAAAAGTGGCCAACAAGCCTAAAGTATCTCAACTTAAATAGGACTTCAAGTTCTCAATGGGAAAAAAAAAACGTGAACACCCAAGAATTAACAGGGGGAAGCACAGTCTGCAGCATGTGACCTGATTCCAACAGACCTCCTGTGTTGTCACCCAGTCATATGCACCCCTCCTGGAGGCTGCAAGCTACCACACTTACACGTTACCAATCTTGTCACTATCGGAAAGTAGGTCCAAGGCAATAGTGTGCAGCCCAAGCTGTAGCAAGTGGTAGCAGATGGACAAAAAGTTAATAGAAAAGAAGCCAGAGGAGATCGACAGAGCTGAGATGCAAAAGAAAAAGCAGAACATGCAAAAACAGTGTTTTATGGATGAAGAAAAATGACAATTGTTTTATAGGAAGTGCTGTAGCCTGCTAAATGGCATCTGGTTTTATTTATACTTTGGAGGGGGGGGGGGCAAAAAATGAACATCGTGGCAAAAAACTGTAATGAGAAGTTGAACAACAATGTAACTTTGCAATGTTATTGCAATGCAGAAACATTGTCTGTCTGATGCATTAACAATTTTTGGGGGGTTTCTAAAACTTGTAACATTGGTTCAATTATCTGAACATTGTCTATCATTAGTTGTAAGTTTGCTAACTGCTGACTTCAAAACCTGCTGAGTAAAAACGAACATGAATGTCAGGTATTCTGCCCATTACGCAGAACTGGACTCCAAATTTATGCTGCAGTTCTGTGTATCTGTGAATAGGTTATGTAAATATGCTTTTAGGTCTATCTAGCACCTTTTGATTTTCAAGTGTGGAAATATTTATGTATTGTTCAGGGCTTAAAATGCTGTCATGGTAATGAATTGTTGTACCTGTTGTAAGCTAGTAAAAAAAGGTCATGGTGATCCACAACTTGTTTATTTATGTGTTGCTTTCTTGCATCCTAAATGTGTTTTTTTTAGATTGCTTTATTGTATGCTGTTGCTGTCATAAGACTCGGATGGCATGCAATAGGAGTGTAAGTGATAATAAGAGAGTTATGCTTGGTTAATGAGAGATAACTGTTAGATACAACATCAGCCCTGTTTGGTTACGTAAATTAAATATATCTATGTTTTAAGTATTAAGTAAAAAAGCATTCTTCTAAAATTCTAATAAATAACACTAACAAAAAGATAGAAAGAATTTATTAATTTAAAATTCTGAATGTCAAAATCCTATTATTTACAATTGTACAGCAAAAAAACAGGCAAAATTACTATTTACATTTTTACAGTGAAAGAGCAAACATATACAAATAAATATGTACAAAAATATACACAAGTGCCAGTGCAAACAGCTCCAATCAGGCACACAGATGGGACTCTGGCTGGATGAAATTCACAGGATCATTGAAATGACCTGCACCTAAAATAAGAGGAGACATTATTCTAAACATTTATTGTACCAGAAACAGTTTGTCTACAAAGAGGAAGCCACATTGCCATCTCTAGAAGTAATGTGGAAGTAATTCAGTAGCCATCCTTTATTATGTGTCAGAACCATAAAGGCCAATGGTGAAGCATAGTAAGTACTCGGTAAAATACTTTAATATGGTAGACATTCAGAACACGCAAAGGGACATGACTGCTACTTAGCACCGTATGTTAATTCCATGAAAATATCTATTTCCAGTGAATTTTCTATTTAAAGTTGAAAGCAAATCTAAACTCAAGAACAATGATGTAATATATTGCAGTTTACAAGTCCCTACATGAGGTGGCTGAATTAGTTTTCTTAGTTCAGGCTAAGAATATTTTTAGCGAGTACAGAAAATACCTGCAGATCTTGCCAGAAATGCAGTGTCCTTGTCACTTTCTGTGAGCAGGAAAGAAAGTGCAACCACCATTATCTTTATTGTGTAAACTACTTGTCCCAGCAATCTACCATATAATGAGGATAAATATGGACAGACATGTTTGAAGTCCAGCCTGCGTGGCTCTCCTTTCATAGATACCATCAAAAAGTGACTTTAGCTTTCAAGGGATAGGATGTGTGCTATTTGTAACATAATTAGTTGAACATAAACATAAAAAATGTCTGAAAAAAATGAATGCAGCCACTACATCTAAGGGCTAGTAAGCTTTTGGTTTTGAGTTTAGATATGCTTTATTAACAACATTTTAAAATACAGTTATAATACTTGGCATCAGTGCCTCCATTGATTCAAATCTTGAAGGGATAAAACCACTTCTAGAATCTTTAGGATGCAACACTTTTAGGTGTATCACATGCTGCATCTCCCTGCTGCCTGCTGTGGACCCTCATTGGCTACTATGACCACTAGTTTGTCCCTTCAGTTCTAAAGGGACACACTAGTAATGTAGCAACTAGAGGGGGGACCTTAGAAGAGAGGAGCAGATTTTAGCAGCAACTCTATCTCACGGAAGGCGTAGATTGTAAGTATTATAGTATTTTGAAATGATGTTTTTTTCTTTTTTTTTTTTTTTAAATGCAATACTTTTTATTCATCTTCATACAAAATACATCACATCTCATATTAAACAATGTACATAAAACCTCATAGAATACAATCAATTACTTCAATACAAGATGTATATATCCACCCTACCGGGTGTATTCTACTAACTTTCTTCCCTTTTATACCCCCCTTTACAGTAAACTATAAACCTGGTAGTCAGCCCACTCTATATCTTAAATTACCTGCACACTCACCTCTACTTAATACTTAGATCTTGCACTTTTCCATATCCTCTTTTTTCCCCTATACTCTATCTAAGATGTTCTACCTTCTCAAACCATGGAGTCCAGATTTTTTAAAATTCCTTTATATTCCCTTCTCTAATATTAACTGTCTTTTCCTTCCCTATTGTTTCTGACACCGTTCTAAACCAATCCTCTACTGAAGGGGGTTTCTCTGCTTGCCATCTCCTTGCTATTTCCTTTGTTGCCTGATAAAGGCATCTCCGCACCGCTTTACTCTTAGCCTTTCCATTCCCCAGATTCCCCACTACCCCCAAAACACATAATTTCGGGTCTATATTAAGCTTTAGCTCGAAAACCTTATTTATACTCTCAACCACTTCTGTCCAATAGCGAAATAGCTTGGGGCATTTCCATATCATATGTAACATGTCTCCCGTATGTTGACATCTGGGACAATCAGCGTTTACCCTTCTCCCATACTTAAACAGTTTTTTAGGGGTATAATATGCCCTATGAAGGAGCAATAAATGTGAAAATTTCTGGGCCGGTGAAACCGACACCTGGTGACCCCCCTCCAGAATCTCTTTCCATTGAGTATCCGATATTGTCCCCAGGTCCCTTTCCCATTCCCTTCTACACTTAAGTTTCTCTGGACCTTCCCTACTGTTTTTACAAATGTATTGGTAGAATTCTGTTATTAGCCCCTTTGCTCCCTCAGTACTCTCTATCTTTTGGGAAATGGGAGATTGGCACCAGCTCGGGCCTTGTTCTCCAAATTGGGCCTGCAGTGCATGCTTGATCTGTACATAGTTCAAGTATGACTGATTTGGAATACCAAATTCCTCCTTTAAAGTGGCAAAGGTTTTTAACATGTTACCGTTATATAATTGCTCTAATTTTACTATCCCCTTTAATTCCCAGGTCTTAATTTTACCTATATGTACTAGTTCCTGATAGTTCTTATTGTTCCATAAAGGGCTGTGCCTCGCTTCCCCCTCCATACCCTTCATGCCTTTAATAAAGTTCCACACTTTTAACATTAATTTAACCGTAGGGGTCCTATAGGTAAACGAGTTTGCCTCTAATACCTCCAAAATCCGCCTATGAGGTGCTCCAACAATCATTATTTCTGTGTTGTTATTACCCCCATAACCACTACCTGCACACAGATGTTGCAGTTGGGCTGCCAGGAAATAGTTTCGAGGATGTGGAACCACCATACCCCCCGAACATGTCGCTAACTCTAATATCTGCAGGCTCACCCTGGAGTGCCCTCCCTTCCATATCAACCCTCTAAACAGCATTTCTATTTTTTTAAACCACTTTCCAGAGATCCATACTGGTGAATTTTGTAAGATATACAATAGCTGAGGCAACCATAGCATTTTTAACAGGTTGCACCTACAAGCTACTGACAGTGGAAGCTGAAGTGTGGCTCAGAGGCAATACAGCAGGAGCAGTACACAAAAAGTCATGGGTTCAATACCTCCTTGAGCCACCTGGGGGGTAACCATGCCTGGCCGTTTGCATGGCATGGTAGGAACCGTGACACAATCTAAATATCAGATCCGGAAATATTTGAAATGATGTTTTTAATAATACTTTATTTTTAGGATGACCGTGTCTCTATAAAATCAATTTGTCATCCAGCTAAATGTCTATTTGATGGACACTGTCTGGGTCACAAACGGCATACGAGTTCTATGGCAGTCATCTCATTTATGGTGATCCTGGACAAATGTTTCAACCCACTAAATAGAAACCTTCATCTGACAACTCTTTTGCTCGGTAACAGATTATTCTAAAATCTCATTTATTTCCTAGATGTCAAATAAGCCAGACTGATGTAACTAAAGCTGTATTTTTTTTTCTAATCCAAACTTTAGTTTTAATTGTTATTTTTTTTTTTAGTTTGTTTTGAACCCAGCTGAAGGAAGTTAAATTACATTTTCTCTGATCATAGTTTTGCCAGCTGCCAGGGAAAATTTGTATATTTTACAGCTACCTAAAATGTCACTTCCTAATCCTGTCTTTTGTGGCTTGTATAAGCCTAGACAACAAGTATAAAAGCCGTGTTCTTTGTTTCTGCATACCAGTGAAGTGCTTGTTAACCATTTGGTGACCAGAGCAATATTTGCTACTTTGTGATATTTAGGTTTAACTGCTAAAACATACACTGGTCATTTCAAAAGCCAATTTATTTTTATGATACAAGAGTTTGTAAAGGAACATTCTTATGCTCACTGACCATCAATTTAAGGGAGCATTCTTCTTCCAGCCAATATATGGAATCTCACAAAAGGGAGTACACCCCTCACATTTTTGTAAATATTTTATTATATCTTTTCATGTGACAACACTGAAGAAATGATACTTTGCTACAATGTAGTAGTGTACAGCTTGTATGACAGTGACAATTTGCTGTCCCCTCAAAATTACTGAACACACAGCCATTAATGTCTAAACCGCTAGCAACAAAATGCTCATTTAACAATTATTGGAATTTGTTTTCTAAAAAAGAAAAGGGAATGCTCAATAAACAATCATAAGTTACTTTTCTGTGAAGAAAAGAGAATGCTCATTAAAAAATTACAGGAATCGCTTTTCTGTGAAAAAAAAAAGTAATGCTCACTAAACAATCGATCACTATATGCAGTTTAAACCGCTTCTGTATGTTGTATGCTCTCATTATTGTTTAGTATAATTGTTGCAAGAGATACTCAAACTGGTTGCATCTCTTAAAAATAATAGAAAATAAATGAACCATCTACATCCCTCAGAAGGCCGTATATCAGGAACCCAAAAAAGATCAGTAACAGTATCTTACAAAAGTGAATACACCCCAAGACCATATAGCAGTTTAACAGGACAGGTTCCACTCAGAACAGGCCTCGCCATGGTCGACCAAAGAAGTTGAGTGCACGTGCTCAGCGTCATATCCAGAGGTTGTCTTTGGGAAATAGACGGATGAGTGCTGCCAACATTGCTGCAGAGGTTGAAGGGGTGGGGTGGTCAGCCTGTCAGTGCTCAGACCATACGCCGCACACTGCATCAAATTGGTCTGCATGGCTGTCGTCCCAGAAGGAAGCCTCCTCTAAAGATGATGCACATGAAAGCCCGCAAACAGTTTTCTGAACACCAGCAGACTAAAGACATGCATTACTGGAACCATGTCCTGTGGTCTGATGAGACCAAGATAAACTTATTAGGTTCAGATGTTGTCAAGTGTGTGTGTTGGCAACCAGGTGAGGAGTACAAAGACAAGTGTGTCTTGCCTACAGTCAAGCATGGTGGTGGGAGTGTCATGGTCTGGGGCTGCATGAGTGCTGCCGGCACTGGGGAGCTACAGTTCATTGAGGGCACCAATGAATGCCAACATGTACTGTGACATACTGAAGCAGAGCATGATCCCCTCCCTTCGGAGACTGGGCCGCAGGGCAGTATTCCAACATAATAATGACCCCAAACACACCTCCAAGATGACCACCGCCTTGCTAAAGAAGCTGAGGGTAAAATTGATGGACTGGCCAAGCATGTCTCTAGACCTAAACCCTATTGAGCATTTGTGGGGCATCCTCAAATGGAAGGTGGAGGAGGGCAAGGTTTCTAACATCCACTAGCTCTGTGATGTCATCACGGAGGAGTGGAAGAGAACTCCAGTGGCAACCTGTGAAGCTCTGGTGAACTCCATGTCCAAGAGGGTTAAGGCAGTTCTGGAAAATAATGGTGGCCACACAAGATATTGACACTTTGGGCCCAATTTGGACATTTTCACTTAAGGGTGCACTCACTTTTGTTGCCAGCGGCATAAACATTAATAGCTGTGTTTTGAGTTATTTTGAGAGGACAGCAAATATACACTGTTATACAAGCTGTACACTCAATACTTTACATTGTAGCAAAGTGAAATTTCTTCAGTGTTGTCACATGAAAAGATATAATAAAATATTTACAAAAATGTGAGGGGTGTACTCACTTTTGTGACATACTGTAAACAATATATATAAAATTCTTGTTGGTGCTACCAGTATAAGGGGAAATTTTGTTTCCCACTGGCCACCAATAAAAATAAGTATTCTTTACCCAGACCACCAATGTAAAGAGGCAGAATTCACCCAATTACACACCAATATAAGAGAGCATTATTTTTTTCTGAAAATCACTAGTGCAACTCTTCTTACCACTCTTCTTATCACTGTCCGCCAGTATAAAGTCTCATGCACATTGGGGTGTTGATTCATTTAATTGGCCAGAATATTACCTTTTTCTGAACATGGAACATGAATAAATGCTCAAGTGGTAAACGTGCCTAGTGCTTAGGCGCGTTTGGACCCGTTTACATATGTTTTGGCATTTTTCAGCCCAAACACCCCTCTCTTGAACACACAAGAAATGCGTTGTTTTCTGCCTCTAAACGCCCTTGCTTTTAGACTCTTGTAAATGCCTATGTGTGCATGGACACATAGGGTAAAATGTAGGGTCGTTTAGAGACAGAAAAAATGTCAAACTCCTGTAAAACAGGAATTTCTGAGCTGCAGTGTGCATGAGGCCTAGGGGGTAATCTTTCTCTCACTGGCCACAATTTTAGGAGGCCATTTATTCTTCCCACTGACCACCTATGTGTAGTGACTCTGTGACAATCTGAAGTACCCTGATTTAAAATGTAGCATTTGGCTATTAAAGTGATATTAAAGTCTTGGTTTTTTTTTTTTTTTTTTTTTAAAGTGCAGTGGTTTTGCACAGAGCAGAGCAGATCCTCCCCTTCTCAGGTCCCTTGCTGGCACTCCTGGCACATCCCTCCTGCCAAGCAGCTTGCTATGGGGGCACCCAAGCCAAACCGCTGTTCTGCATATCCATTCAGACACAAAGCCACGGCTCTGCTCCACCCCCCTCTCTCTTCATTGCCTCACTGACTTTGATTGACAGCAGTGGGAGCCAATGGCGTCAATGAGGAGGGAGAAACCCGGACAGCTAAGGCTCTCATGTGACATCGATGGATCAAGATGGGGCTCAGGTAAGTATTAGGGGGGGTTGAGGGGGGCTGCTGCACACAGAAGGTTTTTTATCTTAATGCAAAAAACATTCTGTCTTTAGAACCACTTTAAGGAAGAGCAACTTCAGAAGAGTTTTGCTCAGTTCATTGCTAATCTTAAAGGTCCACTATTACATATTATCATTCTCAGCTTAAAGGTTCACTACTAAGTCTGTGAAAGGGGCTGAAGATTTTTCAAGGTTGCTGTCCATCTGGCCTACCTAGTTCTACATTTTTGGGGTTGCTGTTTTAGGGTATCCTGTATCCCTAACCCTCTCTCCCCTGGACACTGAGTCAAATTTAGCAAAATACGATTGACAGAGTGGATATCCGTCATTTGTTCAGCCTTTGGGTGCAGCTATAGATCAAATAACCAGCACAAAGGCTGCAAGCAAGTTTAAAATATTTTGTGTTTACTTTATATTATTTTAGCTATACTTTACATTTTTTTTCATAACATACTCCTATTTTGTATGTTTATTTGAAGTAATATCTAGTTTTGCTTCTGTTTTTACGATCTGAGAAAAGTAATCAAATGTTTAGCTCAGGGTCTATGCCACATGTACAATACTTTTATAAGGGGAAGGGTTAGGAGGAGGCTATGAGGACCTATGAGATCCTGCAGTCACTTAGAGTTAAAAATAGACAGAGCTGAAACAAACAGGTACATGCTAGTTCTGCGCTGCAGAATGTAAACTTTCCTGCACCATTGTTTTTATCATTTACACATACACACATGTGAGACAGGCTAGTTCACATTATTGCGTGTCGGGAAACTGCACACAATCGCATAAGTTCCTGACAAGGAGAGAAACACACTGCTGTTTAGCAGACAGGTGGAGTGCCATTCATTCTTAACGCATAAACAAAATGCCTGCAGTTTGGGATGTGCAAAACCGCATGGTGATGTGGCGCCATGCAATTCTGTGCAGCATGATATTTTAAAAGCCTCTAGAACTGGTTCCCAATGTTTCTGCAGGTAAGGCAGCCCACTGAAATGAATTGGGCTGCCCTACCCACAGAATTCAGCCCACACAAGTGTGACCTGGGCCTTAATGTGGTTTTAATGACGGGTCACCTGTTTTCACAGGTGCGGACAAGCACATGATGTATATAAAAAGCTCCTAAAATACAGTAGATATTTAACCACTTCCATACCTATTCTGGCACTCCTCTCCTACATGTAAAAATCCTCATTTATTTGCTAGAAAATTACTCAGAACCCCCAAACATTATATATGTTTTTTTAGCAGACACCCTAGAGAATAAAATGGCGGTCGGTACAACTTTTTATGTCACACGGTATTTGTGCAACAATTTTTCAAACGCTTTTTTTGGGAAAAAAAAACTGTTTCATGATTTTAAAAAATAACAAAACAGTAAAGTTAGCCCATTTTTGTGTATAAGATGTTATGCCGAGTAAATAGATACCCAACATGTCACACTTTAAAATTTCGCACACTCGTGGAATGGCGCCAAATTTCAGTACTTAAAAATCTCCATAGGCGATGCTTTTAATTTTTTTTACCGGTTATATGTTTCAAGTTACAGAGGAGGTCTACTGCTAGAATTGTTGCTCTCGCTCTAACGCACAGAGAAGTACCAGAAGGAGGTGGAAGATGGGGGTGTCTCCTCCCGTCTTCTGTAAGAATGAGCAAGCGGCGGAACTGCCGCTAAGATCGTTCTTATGCCCCGTACACACGGTCGGACTTTGTTCGGACATTCCGACAACAAAATCCTAGGATTTTTTCCGACGGATGTTGGCTCAAACTTGTCTTGCATACACATGGTCACACAAAGTTGTCGGAAAATCCGATCGTTCTAAACGCTGTGACGTAAAACACGTACGTCGGGACTATAAACGGGGCAGTGGCCAATAGCTTTTATCTCTTTATTTATTCTGAGCATGCGTGGCACTTTGTCCGTTGGATTTGTGTACACACGATCGGAAATTCCGACAACGGATTTTGTTGTCGGAAAATTTTATAGCCTGCTCTCAAACTTTGTGTGTTGGAAAATCCGATGGAAAATGTGTGATGGAGCCTACACATGGTCGGAATTTCCGACAACAAGGTCCTATCACACATTTTCCGTCGTAAAATCCGACCGTGTGTACGGGGCATTACGGTGCACAGAATCGCCGGCAGAAAAGAATGATAGCCGCAGGCATCATTCAGATATCCCCACTGAAAGTCAAGGACATCATATGACGTGCTGCAGGCAGGAAGTGGTTAAATCGACACTCTTTACTAGGAAACTATAACCTAACTTTCCCTCATGTAACAGATGACAAGCAATACATGGACTCTGCTGTAGTATAGCCCTGAAAGTAACATACAAAAATAGATATTTTATATGAAAAGGTTCTGAATTTTCAGAAAAGGCAAAAGGATAATACAGTCAAGCTAAAATTGGATAACTTTTGATGTTTTAAGCCACAACAAATATAAATGGTTTCAATCACAAGCACAGTTGTTTGAAGAATAGTTAAGAATATTATGATTGATTACAAGCAAAAATGTCTAAATTGTTAGTAAACCTTTTTTAGCTGTTTTTTTTCATTTGGGTTTTTGCTGTCTCCTTTTACTTTATCTCATGAAGACATAACCAGATGTGAAAAATAATCTCTCTAAAGTGATAGAAAATTACTCTTAGACAGTTGTTACTAGAAGTGTTGCCTCCATGGGAAACAATAGTCTCTATTCTTCACACTATTCCTCCCTTTTTTTCCCTCAAATTAAGTCATATTGCTTTGCACAGTGTTATCTTCAAAGAGCTTTGTGACCTGGCTGTACTCTCTGGCAGGGTGGCTGCATTACAAGACAGGTTAAACAAAATTGCAAATCCTTTCAATTGCAAATAAGACAAGTCATATGTTTGTAGTTGTAGGCGGTTTTCTTCAGGTTTGGTAAAGCCTGGTCAGGGTCCTGGAATTTATAAGCTTTGCAGAGTACTGGACAGGATGTAGCTTCTAACCCCGGGTCTACATTTAGTGGTGACCAACACTTGCTGATTGTGCAACTGTGCACAGCCCTGGGATGATTGCTGACTAGTGTTCCAGGCTGCACCCTCCCCAGGAGAATATGTGGCTACAAGGGAGCAGCCAGAGGTGCATGCATGCACCAGGGTTTGAGCAGGAACAAATATGCCCTGTACACACGATCAGACTTTCCGACAACAAAACTGTGGATTTTTGTTCGAAGGATGTTGGCTCCAACTTGTCTTGCATATATACCGTCACACAAATGTTGGCCAACAATTACGAACATGGGAACGTGGTGATGTACAAGATGTACGACGAGCCGAGAAAAATAAAGTTCAATAGCCAGTGTGGATCCTTCTGCTTGATTCGGAGCATGCGTGAACTGTGCGTCGGACTTGTGTACACACGATCGGAAATTCTGACAACAAAGTTTTGTTGGCCGAAAATTTGAGAACCTGCTAGCCAACATTTGTTGGCAGAAAGTCCGACAACAAATGTTCGATGGAGCATACACATGGTCGGACTTTGAGCCAACAAACTCACATCCAACATTTGTTGTCGGAAAATGCCCAATAACCCATACAAGGGTAACTTTTTTTTTTTTAAATAAAAACTGGCAAGAGAGCCCTAAAACAAAGATTTTGGAGAATGGGCTGTATCCTTCAAGTGTTATACTTGTGCTAGTTCCCAAGTATGATGGTGGATGTAATGGGCATAAATGTAGACTCTCTGCTAAAGAAGTTTGAACTGTGTGAACTGTGTATCTGTCTACTAGATAGCACACTTTGTGTGTGTGTGCGGGTGATCAGAGCCTGCAGGAGAGAAAACTAGAAGTCCTTTAAGGAACAGCGCTTCATTTTTATTGGAGTCTGTCAGGGAAAAATGCAAAGGTCTGTTGGCAGCAGTGATCCTAGTTACTGCAACTGCAGTACTGTGAAAGAGCAAGTGGTCGACCAGCAGGTCAAGAGGGGTCCCTTTGCTCATAGCAATGCCAGTGAGGTCAGGCCTGATGGCCATGTGACAAAGATATTGCCTACAGAGGATTGTGGCAAAGCAGAGATATAAGGAGTAAAGATTCTTGTGTATTTTTGGAGGGAAGTCTCTTTATGAAAAGTCGCCCAGTTCCTCGCTTGGCATGTGGAAAATTGGGGCATGGTATGGTGAATTGCCCTGTTAGGTGGAATACCTCTGGAGATAATGTTGCTGACAACAAACCTGCAAGCCCAGTTTCTTGTGTAAAAGTGTCTGGTGTTGCCCTGACAACAGTAGGGAAATTTCTTGTGAGCTTGCAGGGGTGCCAAAAGCCTGAGGTGAAAATTATGGTGTTGTTCTAGAACCAGCGCATTCAAATGAGGATGGCAACACCTATAGTAGTGGTGGGTAAGACTTAACTTAATGAGTTGTTTGCTGGGACAGCCAAATATAGTCAATAAAGAGACTTTTGCCGTGTACACACGGGTGGACTTTTCGGCATCAAAGGTCCGACGGTCTTTCCGACGGACTTTCGATGGACTTTTGACGGACTTCCGACGGACTTTCAAACGCACACACGATCACACCAAAGTCTGACGGATTCGTACGTCATGATGTACGACCGGACTAAAATAAGGAAGTTGGTAACCAGTAGCCAATAGCTGCCCTAACATCAGTTTTCTTCCGTCGGACTAGCATACAGACGAGCGGATTTTTCGACCACACTCGAGTCCGTCGGAAACATTTGAAACATACAAGAATACAAATAAAGTGTAGCGCTCAAAAAAAGGGGGGAAATAAAGTATGCATGGTTGAAAAGCTAGCAGTTCAAAGTTCGAATGCTGATAACAATGTCTTTGAAGAAAATTGAAAGGATGAGATATAAAATCCTCTGGAGCAAATATTAGACCGTGATACAAATCCTCTATGCAGAGAGCCCACACACCACCAAATGACAATAAGGAGGCTTACCAGACTTGGTGGACCCGACAAGGCATGCGCCAGGTGGGGTCAAACAGGCTTAGGTGGTGCTGGGCTGGAAAGAATGCTGAAGAGCAGGGATGGTGGAGTGGCTTCCACATGACTGAGTTCCTCGGACGTAGTCAGGCACAGAGGTCGTGATGTGCAACAAAGTATCCCATGGTTAGTGGGTCCTGTGCTATCCATAGAATGGGACAATGGGACCCCACCTGGCGCATGCCTTGTCGGGTCCACCAAGTCTGGTAAGCCTCCTTATTGTCATTTGGTGGTGTGTGGGCTCTCTGCATAGAGGATTTGTATCACGGTCTAATATTTGCTCCAGAGGGTGTTACTGCAGTCTGTTAAAATTGAATATGTAATGGATTAAGATGTTCATGTGTTTATTGAGGCACTAACAGTTCAGATAAGACTGTGGCATTGCAGCTTTACTGTATGTAAAAATGTGTTATAGCAATCTGGTATGGAGTTGGGGTACGGTGAGGCTGCAGCAGGAGATAAATGCATGATTCCCACACTTTAATGAGCTCTAGGGAGGCAGAAAGGGACCAGTCTGACCTCAAGTAAAAGGTGCTTGTGGCAGTGTACTCAGAAAAAGACTTGGGTAAGTCTTTTTTTGGACCCCAGACAGTGTAAAAGTGATAAAAAGAATAAGTTACCTGAGGCATGTAGCAAAGGTCTCCTTTAGTAAGAAGAAAAAAAGTAATGACAGGCAGGAAGGTACCCCTGTAGGTGACAGTTGGCACAGAGGCTCCATTGCAAAGGTTACAAATGTAGGTCTTCCTGCCCCCACTTTAGAACAGGAGTGATATGATGACAAGGCTACACCAGGTCATGAGATAAAATGGCAGTCAATGCGCCGATCTGCAGGTAAAAAGAGGATTCACCCTGGTGTCACCCTTGGGTGTTTGTTCTGATCAGAGAAAACAAACATAATTGTCAGTTTTCCCCAGGTTTGATAAAGCCTGGTCAGGGTCCTGGAGTATGCAAAATTTGCAGCGTATAACACACGCTGAAGCTTCCAACGTTGAGTCTACATTTTGGTGGTGACCAGTGGACCAGTGTAGGTGTTGATGCAAGGGAGAAGTTGCTAAAATAACAACCCTGAGAGTTTCTTGGCTATAGTGCCCTTTCTATTGTTAACAGAATCACTTATGAAATAATTATTCAAAAACTGATACTAGGATAATGTGCGGAAGGAGAGCCTAGTGAACATGTTTTCCCCATCAACAAACTAGATTCCAATTTAAGCATGTGCTTGCATAAGCAATAGTCAACGTTTATGCTAATGTGCTTTTTATAAATGATAACCATTGTTTACATTTTTTATTTCACTCATGTGTACTGCTTACACTCCTACCCATGTAGCCCAAACTTTTCAGTTTTGGATGGAGTATGAAAGGGATAAACTCCTGTCAGTTTATTTTTTGCTGTCTGTGTCCTGTTGAGCTTTCCCTTTACCTCCTTTGCCAGAGTTGCAACAATAAAGCAATTATCTAAAAAGTGAAGGGAGCTCCTCTCGATAAGACAAATGTCATCAAAGTAGGTGTCTCCACGGAAAGATTTCCCCTAACCTGAGGTGCAATGACTGAACAGGGTTAAACTGTCATGGACAAACAATTTTACAATGCCTACTTGCCATTTTTAAAGGGACAGAGCCGGGTCCTTCGTGCATCAGGAATTGCTGACCATCCCTTTAAGAGAAAAATTAGCACAAATTTTAAATTGTAAATTCTAGAAAGAAAGACAAATAAATAGGTACATTAAGTGAAATATATATATATATATATATATATATATATATATATATATATATATATATATATATATATACACACACACACACACGCTATAGTATTGGGACACCTGCCTTTACAAGCATATGAACTCTAATGGCATCCCAGTCTTAGTCCGTAGGGTTCAATATTGATTTGGCCAACCCTTTGCAGCTATAACAGCTTCAACTCTTCTGGGAAGGCTGTCCGCAAGGTTTAGGAGTGTGGCTATGGGAATGTTTGACCATTCATCCAGAAGCACATTTGTGAGGTCAGGCACTGATGTTGGACGAGAAGGCCTGGCTTGCAGTCTCCGCTCTAATTTATCCCAAAAGTGTTCTATCGGGTTGAGATCAGGACTCTGTGCAGGTCAGTCAAGTTCCTCCACCCCAAACTCACTTATCTATGTGATTTTTTTTTCTTTATAAATGTCAGTTTTGTTGCAGCAGGTTCTCTACATGGTACAGATGCACCACTTTACAGGCAAACTAAGGGGACCCCCAGGCACTATTAAAAATGATATTTTTTATTTTTATCGTTTCACTCTAAGCATCATTAAAATCACTGCTCCTTTAAAAATGATCTTTTTAAAAGTTTTTTTGCATTGGTACATGTCCCCCGGGGCAGTAACTGGGCCTCCATACCCTTTTATGGCCAATAACTTGCTTATAAGCCTTCAAAATGGGTACTTTTGATTTTTCAAGTTGGGGTCCCATAGACTTCAATGGGGTTGCGGTTCGGGTCCAAACTTTTGTGATGTTTGAGAGTTCTGGCGGAAACCGAACCAGGGAGGTGTTTGGCCCATCTCTACTAATTGCTACTAATGATACTGTTTTCATCAGCAATGGTCTGGCTATCACCTGGCTGAGTTACTTAAGGACTCTCGGGTGTAAGCCAGACCTGATGGTTTGTTTATGTTAAGTTTTTCAAGTCTATTTCTAACACTGGCTTCTGTTAGCCACAAGGGTACATTATGTGACGTGTTATTAACACTATAGTCTTGGTTACTATCTCCCCCTTTTCCTTTGTGAAAACCGAGGAGAAGAATGCATTTAAAACCGTTGCCTTCTTATTGTCTTTTCTAACCAAACCTAACCCTGATCATCCTTTATGGTGCTAATATGTTCGAAAACTCGCTTTCTTACTATTAATATATTTTAAAAATGTCTTGGGATTTCTTTTTCTCTCCTCCACTGTGTGCCTTTTGTGGTCTATTTTAGCCACCCTGATTGCGCCCTTACACTTCTTATTGCATTTTTTGTAGTGTTGGAATGCTGACAATAACTCCTCAACCTCATATTTATTTAAGGCCCTTTTTTTCTATTTTATATGCATTTTTACATTATAGTTTAGCCACCCAGGTTTAATCTTAGCTTTTTTCTATTTGTTACCCACTGGAATGCACTGTATAATACATACAGCATACATTGTCAATAAAAATGGTGTTATGTGAGACAAAGTTTATTTTTGTAGCTGAATAGTTTTGTTTAATGTAAGTTTTGTTTTTCATCTGTAGTGGTTATTGAATGAGGGAAAGATGTGAAAAGTTAGCAGATAAACTCTATGACACTAGACTACACTGGTTTGGAGTCTTGAGTTATAGTAAATAGGGTATTTTTGATACATTGTAGTGAATTTATCAAAACTGGAGCAGGCAGAATGTGGAGCAGCTGTGCATGGCAACTAATCAGTTTCTATCTCTAGCTTGTTCAGTTACACTTTGAAAATGACAGATAGAAGCTTATTAGTTTCCATGTACATCTGCTCCAGATGATTCTATCTGCTTGAGTTTTGATACATTCCACTCATTATGAAGAGTTAAAATATACACCTCTGAATACAAAATGTAACACCCACAACATAGAAGCAGGAAGAAGTTGTGAGTGGTGGCAATATCTTATAACCATAAAGACAGTGAAAGATATAAACCAAGGATATTCAATTAGCGAACCTCCAGCTGTTGCAGAACTACAAGTCCCATGAAGCCTAATAAGACTCTGACAGCCACAAGCATGACACCCAGAGTCAGAGGCATGATGGGACTTGTAGTTTGGCAACAGCTGGAGGTCCGCTAATTGCATATCCCTGATATAAACAGAGGTTCAATTTCCATTTTACATATTGTAAGACACAATATATGATTTAAATTGGATGTTTTAAGAGCTTATGCATAGAACTGAACTACATAAAAAATGTAGGGTTTTGTAATAGAATATACCTCCTAAAACAAATATGTCTGGATGGCTCTGATAAACACAAGATATTAAAGAGAATTTGTATAAAAGAAGTGTAACAATCCATATATAACATACCTCAATGCATAAACAAGGTAAAATCTCTGAATATGGCAGTGTAACAGATTTGGTTGCATTTTCCTTTCTGATCTGTAACACACAATAAACATATAAATGGATTGACCTACACTTGATAATCCTAATGGTAATACATTTTTTCCATTTATAAATAATTTTTATGGTCTTTTAAAAGGCAGAAGAGTTGTAAGTTCTGCAAAGGGTTAATTATATTGGGGCCCGACACAGGTTAAATACCAATATAGACATACAGTACATTAGAAACTAATGACAGCTCTTGTAGCTTATTAGACAACAAAATGCTTCTTTGTGCATGTCACCTCTAGACCCCTTTCACACTGAGGTGCTTTTCGGGCATTTTAGAACTAAAAATAGGGCCTGTAAAGCGTCTGAAAGGCGCCTCTCATACCTCAAAGACAAAAATACATCATTCCATAGCTAAACTCACCAACCAGTCTGCTGACCAACCAAATTAACCTGTCCAACAGTCTGCGTTAAAAACAGGGGTTTAGTTAGCACACATTGGCAAACGCATGCGTAAGCTGCAAGGCCTCTTCACGGCACCCTGTGTATGCTTGCAGTTGTAAACGCTGGATACCCAGCGCGTAGCACAGTGGCAGCAAAGGTGCCCAGTGTGTCCCCAGACCATATTTACACCAGTAACAAACAAATGGCCCCTGCCCCCACCTATAACTGGCCTTCACATGGAAGGGGAAATGCATAAAGGACAAACACAGAACATTCCATAGCTCAACTCACCAACCAGTCTGCTGACCAACCAAATTAACCTGTCCAACAGTCTGCGTTAAAAACTCCAGTGTGAAAGCCCAAGTGCTTTCACACTGGGGCGGTGCGCTTGCAGGAGGGGAAAAAGAGTCCTGCAGGCAGCATCTTTGGGGTGGTTTTGGAGCTGTGTATACACTGCTCCCAAAACGCCCTGCCCATTGAAATGAATGGGCAGCGCTGCCGAAGCACTTGCACAGAACTTCGGCAGTGCCACAACATGAGCTTTTAGCCATTTCTTCAGCTGCTAGTGGGAGTTAAAAGTGCCCCGCTAGCGACCGAAAAGCGCAGCTAAAACAATGGTAAAGCGCCACTAAAACTAGTGGCGCTTTACCGCTAATGCACCCCTGCCCCAGTGTGAAAGTAGCCTTAATGAGAAAAGCTAGAGTTGCCACAATACCAGTTCAGGGCTAGAAATGTGACAATTCATAAAGCATTTTTGTAACCCTTAGTAGAGAATAGAAACTTTTTTACTTTGATAGTAGCGGTCTGATTTCCAGATTTTTGGGCTGTATGTTGCCAAAACTAAGGGGGATGGGGGGGTGGTGGGTTATTTTTTTACTGAAAATTTGTCAAACAAAATTGATTTCACCACTATTTGTATTAGTTTAAATGAGCTGATCCATAATACTATGTTTTTCTCAGATTTTTATTTGCCTAGCAGGGACACATAGTTTTGGTCTAGTGGCACCAGTGCTAAAGACCTTTTTATTTAAAGACACAGATATACCTAGTGTTACGTGTGATTCTTTTAGCAGCTGATGATAAGCATTAGGATGGCTGACCTGTGGCTGTCTCCCATCTCTGATCCCACAATGCAGCAGGCTGCAGGCACAATACCCAGGAGACCTAAGCCTGCCATGAAACACATGGGGTTGCAGTGTTTGGCATTGTAATAAAGTTATTTACAGCCAAATCACAGACTTAAGCTGGCCATACACTATACAATTTTCTTATTCAGTTTTATTTAGATTTACCTTCAACTACGTAGTGCAAGAGCCTGCCTGATTGCATACAAATTTAAAGTGTTTGGGTTTGACCTCATATTATATGGTTTTGGTAAATCTAACGGATGGTTGTACACGACTATTGTATAATCTATGGCCAGCCTTATTCTAGGTACTTATTCTTTTGTCTTCTGACACATGGAGGAGCTCAACATTAACTTTAGTCGAGCAAATGATAGCACTGCCAGACTACCAGTCTAAGCGTGCTCGGTTACCTATAGGGATGGGCAAACGGTTCGGCCCAAGCATAAGTTCGGGCCGAACTTTCGTTGTTCGACCGCTTGTTTGCCCCGCTGCCCCCGAACCAACCAGCCATATAGTTTTGTGTGCGTTACTGCAAAGCCATATAGTTCTGTGTTCATTACTGCCAGTTTAACGCCATATAGTTTTGTGTGCGTTACTGCCAGTTTAACGCCATATAGTTCTGTGTGCATTACTGTTAGTTAAACGCCATATATAGTTCTGTGTGCGTTACTGCCAGTTTAATGCCATATAGTTCTCTGTGTGTTACTGCCAGTTTAACGCCATATAGTTTTGTGCGTATTACTGCCAATTTAACGCCATATAGTTTTTTGCGTCACTGCCAGTTTAATGCCATTTACTTCTGTGTGCATTACTGCCAGTTTAATGCCATATAGTTTTGTTCGTTACTTCCAGTTTAACGCCATTTACTTTTTTGTACGTTACTGCCAGTTTAACACCATATAGTTCTGTCACTGTACGTTTGACACATTATATTGCAGTATATTATAGTGTATCCGTGGAGTGTGTCTGTGTAGTGTGAGTACTCAAATTAAAGTGCACCAAACACCTCTTTACATTGATTAAAGTGAATCTGCGTACAGATTTCAACTTCTTCTTTACATTTGCTTATAAGCACCGCCCCCTCCCTCCCAATAATGTCTGGGAGGACAACAAGGAGAGGCAGACGTTCCCTTGGCACTGTAAGGGGGCCATCAACAAATATGTCCACAGGCAAAGGTGGACGTGGTGGTCAGTCCTCAGGCAGGGCATAATTTGCTCTGTTTAGTGAGTTTGCCCGTGCTATCCAGCCACAGCATGCAGAGGAAGTGGTGGACTGGCTTACTAAACCTTCCTGCAGTCCCCTGCAGTTGCCAGAGTGGATAAACCTGCCTCCTTGTCCAAATCTATTCCTGACATAGCTCCAACATCAGCCACTGTGGAGTCAACTGAGTTATTTGACCACAGCATTAGCCACTTGCTCCTTGATGATGCCCAGCCATTACTGGATTCAGATGTTGGTTCTGAGGTTGAGGATGACAGGAACATGAGCCTAGAGAGAGGGAGGAACACTGGTAGACAAATTGGCATTCATGTTGCCAAAGCGGCGTGCGTATTGCCAAGTTGTCTTCAGTGGTAATGATGAAGATGGAGGAGATTGAGATGATGATGATGAGGTCACTGATGCAACTTGGGTGCCAGATAGAGCAGAGGAGGGAACTGAAGGTGAGGTGGCACAGCCCCAAGGAGGCTGATATCAAGAAAGAGTAGAGAGCAGCTACCCTATTCTATCACATTCTGCAGCTGTTATCTCCCAGCCCACTCCCCAAAGCTCAGCTGTCTGGGCCTTTTTCAGCACTTTTGCAACAGATCGCACTGTTGCTATCTGCAAACTGTGTCTCAGGCACATGAAACGTGGCAAAAACACCAACCATATGCATACCATTGCAATTTTTTTGCCTTCATCAAGAGCACCTCTATAGGGTTAAGGTGGGAAGGCGCCCCCGACACCCAAAGAGTAACTTTTTTGCACCTATTTGACAGGTGCATATCATTGCAATTTTTTACAGCAAGGCCAATTCTTGCTTTCATCAAGAGTACCTCTATAGGGTTCCGGTGGGAAGGCGCCACCGACACCCAAAGACCAGTTTTTACGCACCCGTTACTTCTATACAAAGTCCTAAGTGACACCAGAATGTATCCAGAAAATCTCTAATCTTGTTCCTAGTGCACTACATTGTGGCCTTATCATACACACCGGCTCCCCAGCTGTTGCTGAGCAAAATAAAGGCATCTTGCAGGGAAAATGTCTTTTTTTTTTTGCTTTATAAATGCAATTATTGCTGCAGCAGATTCTAAACATGGTAAAGATCTGTCACTTTACAGGTAGACTAAGAGGACCCCCAGGCACTATACTGGAAGGAATTTTTCATCTTTAGGCTTTCACTTTAAAAATCAAAAAATCACTGCTCATTTGAAAATGAAGTTTTTGGCAAACTTTTTTTACATTGATACATGTCCCCCAGGGCAGGACCCGGACACCTATAACCATTGTATGTCAACTACTTGCATCTAAGCCTTTAAAATGGGCACTTTTGATTTTTGACGTTCGGGTCCCATTGACTTTAATGCGGTTCGTTATTCGGGTCCAAACTTTTGTGATGTTCGTAAGTTCAGGTGCGAACCGAACAGGGGTCTGTTCGGCCCATCACTAGTTACCTAATATGATCATGTAACTTAGCAGTGTCCAACTAATAGTGCATATGTTTCAGTTCCCTTTACAGATTTACAGGTTAGAGCTATAGATGGGCATACATTAAAGGTACTGACAGTTTATCTAGTGTTGCTTTTTTACAATGCTTACATGCCTGTTTTTGGTTTCTGTAGAATGAGTTGAGTAATGCAGTTGTATCAATTTGAGAGCAGATCATTTTCCCAGGTATCTTTTTGCAAAATAGATAACTGCAGGGAGCAACTTCCTAAGACCCTGTGGGGTTAATTTACCAAAACTGTAGAGTACAAAATCTGGTGCAGCTGTGCATGGTCCTAAATCATCTTCTAACTTCAGCTTGTTCAATTAAACTTTAACAAAACAAAACTGGAAGCTGATTGGTTTCTATGCAGAGTTGTACCAGATTTTGCACTCTCCAGTTTTAATAAATCAACCCTTTGAACTCCTGGGACCAAATTATAATGACCCTCCCATGTACTGTTTGTACCAGCTTTGTGCACACATTACATTTTACACATACTTAAATACTGTATCATCCCTGTGTCCTCCACATCCACTTTTCAGTTTTGGTACCAAATAGTCCAGCTTCTACTAGGGTTATTGCCCATGATGAAAAAGAAAAAATTGTACACTACTGTATAAACAATTTCTATCCCACAGATTGAATATGAATATCAAGGGGTGTGATTTGGGCTTTTTTTTCAGCTGGAACTTGGTGGAACTCAGTTCCACCACCTTTGGCTCAGGCCACTGCTCCCTGCTTACCACTATCACTAGTAAACACAGAAGTCTGGCTTCTGTGTTTACAAGTGACAGCCTGTTTCCCAATAGCTCCCACAGAAGTGATCTCCTGAGTGGCTCCCTCTGAGTGCAGGATGGGGACAAGCGAAATGCAGGTGCCTGGGGTGCAGTGCGAATGCTGCCACCCCCACTGGATGGTCTCCCTGCAAGTGAGAGAGGCAGAGCCACCTACAGTGGGCGAGGAGGTAATAGAGCCGACTGGGTGCTTCAGTTTAATACAGCAACAAAAGTATGACATGTAAGAGATGGTGGAAGGGGGGGGGGAGATGGGGGCAGTGGAGGGGAGGGTTGTATGCAGAGGTCAGACCTGAAGAGGTGTGAAAGCGTAATGTGAATGGGGGTTGCAGCGGTAAGCAGCCGGGGAAGAAGGCTGAACTCTGCACTTTGTACGTAGCAAACCCCTGAACTCTGTACATAGCACACCCCTGAACTCTGCACTATGTACATTGCGCACTCCTGAACTCTTCACTATGTATGTAGCACACCCCTGAACTCTTCACTATGTACATAGTGCACTCCTGAACTTTTTGCTATGTACATAGTGCACTTCTGAACTCTTCACTATGTATGTAGCGTACTCCTGAACTCTGCACTAACAACCCCCCCAAACTCTACACTTTGTACATAATGCACTCCTGGTATTTAATGCCTCTTTAAGACCCTCCCACTGTTAGTGAAATTTTTCCACACCCACTATTTCATGCAGTTTGGGGGGTGTAGGTGGGGGTTTTGAGGGGTTGTGCTTGAGTTCCTGCACCTATTTTCTGAGAACAAAAAGCCCTGTATAAGGAATATGGTATCCATTCCCACATTACAACAGCCTCTCCTATTAAATGTGGTCCCTGTTCTCTATTTAGTGGTTTTAAGTCTAGCACTGTATATATGTGCATAGAGGAATAAAGTAAGGTAGAACAGTCTTTTTTAGTCTGAAGCTCAAGTAAGTTTTTTTACATTGTTTTTCAATGCATTTTCTTGACATCTTCTATTAATATAAACAGTGATCTGTGTTGTCGTGCTTTACAATCACAGATGCCCAGGCTAATCTCTTCATCAACTCCAGCTACAACTGCCTTTTGCATAACTAGAGTTCCGAAGGGCCTCACCGTGGTCTCAATATAATGTTACATCTGCTCTGAATTATGATTTATTAGTGACGTTAAAGGCAATAAAACCAATTTATAAAAGTACCCCTAGTACTATAATATATCATACTTACTACCGCATGAGCTCCAATGTCATGACAGACAAAATGTTTCTTACAAAGGCGTACATTGTAATCGTAGTCCTGAAGAATATTTGAAACATTGACAGTTATAATGTTATTCTCCTTGTTGACCATGTAATCTAGTTTTCCAGCTGAAAGATGAAAGAAAGATATTTGTTATGCAATACTTTTCTTCTTTTTTTTTCGCTTGCTTGTTCTTTCATTTGTGTTACTTTGCATCTGCCTCCATTTGTTACTTCTAAGCTTAAAAATCTTACTTGGACACAACAGCTTTGTGACATGTATGTAATTACTAGCTTTGGTAGCTTAATTTCTAGAAAAATAATGAAGATATTCTATATTAGATATTGTATTTGGTTAAATAGAGAAAAAAGGATGTTCATATTAACTTATTTGTACTTTGCTATCCTGTTAGTGATTTGTATACTTTTTGGTACTCATTTAAAATTGGTACTAAATAGATAAATGGATAAAAAGGGGGACTATAATTAGCATGCTTGACCCCGTATTTATCCTGCCTGTAAATCAGCCTTGACCATATGCATGATGTTGGCAATGTTAAGGGTAGATCAGGTGCAAGACTGTTTGTAATTAGATGTGGGAAGATCTGTGTGAATATAATTGTGCAGTATTTGTATTTTTTTAAGCAAAATTTCTGTCGGCGAGTTCTGGGTCAGTTTACGGTGGGTCACCACTGGGACTCAGCTAAAGGACTAATCTTTCCAGTGGATCCTAAGGCTGTAGTGTTACACTGTTATGCCAATGGTTACTTGGAATTGTAACCCATTCAACAGCAATATCACTACTGTCTATAGAAAATCTGTTCACAGCAAAGTAGGGGGTGGATCTGTCCTTTGCAGCACTGGGAGAGGTTTTTCTACATCATTTTTTTCTGTAAATATATATATATATATATATATATATATATATATATATATATATCTCAGGAACATGAGAAAGTGAGCACTATTCACTCTGGATGCTAAAAACTTGACTATAAGGATACTCCTAGAGATGCCGCTGTCTTCTTTTAAATTTGTCAATGTTAAGTCTGCCCATGGTATTAAGTTTTTCTCCTAACCCTCTGGGCTGGTGACACCAATGTTAAGGTGTCACTTGCCCCTTAGTGTGCTTTCCATAGAAATATAAGGAGAATGCCCTCTTAAGAAAAGACTATAGAAGTTTAGGTCACAAAAGAGCCATGTCTGAACAATAGCACTACACTAAAGAAGACTCTTCATACCCCTGTTAATTTAAATTTTTTATGTTGTTGTGTCTTTGCCCCCAAAGTCCTAGTGTACTGCGTGATATTTTCATTATAAAATATTCAAGTCACATAATTAAAATATGTACAGAACAGCATAAGAATTCATTGCATTTTCAGAACTGGTATAGGCTTGCAGTTTGTACAGCAGAAAGCCAGCATTGTGTATGAAATCGTTTTATATTAAGCTGAATATACTACAGGAAATATAGAAATATAGGTACAACTATGACATAATAACTTTTAACATGAGTTCCAGAACAATTAATATTTTTAGCTCAAAGCCAATATTTTGTTGTAGAACTGTATATCAAAGATTGATACTAAAAGGTAATTATAGTGGAATGGCCACACTCAATAAAATAAATTTGACAGATTTATAAAAACTGCGTGGTTGTCCAGCTATTTTCAAACAAAAGCTATTACTGGAAAATCACTGAGTTTAAAAAACAATTCTGAAAAACATAGTGGAACCTGTTGCAACAAGTATAGTGAACATGCTTTATTATACCAGGTAGAAACTGAAAACAAAACATTCACGTTGAGACTTCAAAGGGATTTCCAGTTTAAATAAAAAACCCCAATCTGTTGGGAATCCCTTTGTACAGTAAGAAATACTTAGGCTCACACTACCTGTAACAGCCTTGTTAACAACAAAAGAAGCCTCTCTGCATGTTGATGCAGTCACATTCATGCAAACTCATGTTTTTTGTAAACACTGCATTGCAACACAGAGATATAAGCACGTCTTACTGACTTCTATGACAAACCTTTGTTGCAGTTTCCCTGCAGTGTTAGTTTCCACTTTAGATGTGAATGCAGCCTAAACATGAGATTCTGGATAATTACCTTTGAATCTTACATTCTGCATCAAACACATTTTTTTCTGTATTTATGTGTCCTGTATTTAATATGCAGATGCACTAATATGTTGCATGTATATGTGTACACAGTATGCTTTACATACAGTGCCCTGAAAAAGTATTCATACCCCATACATTTTCCACATTTTGTCATGTTACACCAAAAAATGTAAATGTATTTGTAGCAAAGTCTTCGGCCTTGTCCAGTCTAATAAGAACTTTCCAAGCCAAAGATAGATGACATCCTTCTGTATGTGGTGGATTGTGAGGTATAGTTGGTGCAAGGTGGACAAAGTTATTGGGCGCTAGACACTTCTTGGATGTAAAAGAGGTTTTTATTTCTCTTAAAAGTCCTTTTTGTATTTATGGGGGAAAGGGAGTTAGGGCCAGGACTCCCTTAGATAGTTGCTAATTCAATTGGCAGACTCCGAGACTTCAATAAGAGAACAGCCATGCAGGGAAAGGCCCCAGCATGAAGCTACATCTGCACTTGCAGGAATGCTGTCTCCTATGGCAACAATCTTTAACAGTCCTTTCAGCGCCACTACAACTGCCTCTTGTGGTTCTTCAACACTGAGCTCACGGTCTCTCACTAGACCGTCTGATTCACTAAATCTGAATCCCTTGAGCTCCTCCAAGGTTTGCAGTGGTATCTACCTCACCCAAATATATAGGTTCTCCCAGCAGGGCAAGGGATTCAAGAAAACCCCTGCCCATTGGCTGAGATATCCCTGTGACAGACTCACCCGGGACAGAGGCTATTGGAGAGGACTGAACGCTAGCCTCTTGCCAACAGATTATGTGCCCTGGCATTTGGGGGAATGGTGCTCTCTGTGAGCTGTATGCCTGGGGACCCTGGGGTTGGTGTTACTTTGGATTCAGCTCCATGTCCCCCCAAAACACACAGACTCTGGGGACCCTGTATTTGCCATAGTAGCAATAGTGACTGAGTTATACTGTTGGGACTCATACTGTGAGAAGATGCTAATATCATCAACTCCACTCACCTGTCTTATGTCGGCTATAATGTGTTTAATGTAAATGATTTTAGTCTGGCTTACCACAGGTTCTAAGGGTATTCAACTCATTGTTGTTTGTTCTAATTAACCCTGTGTTGATATTTATCGTAATCTGTGTTAATTGAATGAGCTGATCACATTAGCTATCACCACTGGCTAGGAGACGAACGGTCTAGGCTGAGGAGGGGGGAGATTGTTGTTTGTATTGTTAATTGTAATTAGCTCCTGCTATTGTGTTTATACTACTGTGTGAAGCTCGGTGCCTTTGAGTCATCCTGCTGTATAAATTTGTGTGAGATCTCAAATAAAGAGTTAGTCCTGATGTACTCCAAGACTGGTGTTGTCTAGTTCTTGGGGGTTCCTATAGCCAGATCCATTGGACTCGTGTTCCAGAACTTAGGAAGCGGTATACTGACGGAAGCACTCAAGCGGAGTGAGGGACGTTCCGTGACAATCCCATATACTCATAACCTGACCTTGGTTTGCCCTTCTCATATCTAGTACCACCAAGTACCCAGCCACCTAGTGGTAGAAGAGAAATGTGCAACAAGGCCAAACCTAGGGACAAATCAATAGATCTCTATCAATCGACCAATATAACTAGTCTTGGCAAGTAAATTTGTGAGGAGCTCCATGACTAAACCCCAGGGTGCTACAAATTTTATTGGAATTTTATGTGATAGACCAACACAAAGTGGCACATAGTTGTAAAGTGGAAGGAAAATGATGAATATTTTTCCAACATTTTTACAAATTAATATCTAAAAAGTGTGGCACGCATTTGTATTCAGCCCCTTTTTCTCTGATACCCATAACTAAAATCGATTGAACCAATTGCCTTCAGATGTCACTTAATTACTAATTAGTCCACCTGTGGGGGGCGTGTCCGGATGCAGCAAGGAGCAGGACGTGTCTCAGAGCAGCTCCGCCGGTCCTGGCTCTATCCACAGCCATCCAGCCCTTAAAACCAGCTCTCTTAGCAGCAAAAGGCTCCCCAAGCGTAGCAGGGAACCATCCTCAACAGGGGAGGAGAATTCTGAGTAAGACAGCAGCCCGAGAGCGAGGTAACAGGCCGGCATCTCTTCCTGAAGGCATTCCGCCATCTTGCGGCCTGCGGCGGCCTCGCGATCCCCGGCCTAAAGTGCCGCGCTTGGCGGCGGGGGGACCCCAGCGCTCCGCGCATCGGTCGCGGCTGGAGGTAAGAGGAGAGACAGGCAGGCGGAGGAGACGGGCAGCTGGCGACCGCACCGCTAGGACCCCCGGTCGGCACCACAACCCGGCCGCGGCCCGCCATCCTGCGGCCTGTGCAGCCCCCGCCATCCCCGGCCTCGGGTACCGCAATCGGCGGAGAGGGGGCCACCGCAAGTTTCCCATAAGAGCCACCTACCTGAAGGCGGCAGCGGGACCTGGAGAGCACAAGAGGGGGCTGCAGGAAACTCCATAAAGGCCCTTGGTAGGCTACATGCAGCGGCAACCATCTTGGAGGCCAGGGCCCTAATAACACTGTCCTGGATTGCAGAGCTCTGGGGGAGAGAGTTGCCACCCGTCCTGGGGGCTGCCCAAGAGGGAATAAACAACAAAAGGACATTGTGAAATTGCTAAGCCGTTCATCCCTCTCCCTCCCAGCCTATATCCTACAGAGCAGTCTGCAGAAGCTACAACAAGGTACTGTTGCTGGGGGTGACACGACCGTGGTTTTTCAGGGCCCGTACCCTTCCTGTGCCCTCTCCAATATTACAAATCTTTAAAAGGGGTCACACACTGTACCACACTTACTGCTTGATTACCCCTGACCCTGCACACAGGCTTCACCACTCGCTTCTTCACTACTGCTTGGTGTAGGCCCCCTAACGCCTGCATGAAACACAGAAACTCTAACTCAAAATTTATCACAGGAGAGAGCCGTGACCTAGCTATGGAAACGTAAGAACGCGTCGTTGGGAGCTCTGCACTGAAACGGGCCGTGAATCACCCGTAGCACCGATCAGCTAAGCCATCCATTCATGCCAGGAGGCCGCAGGCGCCCACAGGCCACTGAGGAACGGAGGGGACCCGAAATCTCACACTACTTTCTACGGCAACAGCAGATTCCCTCACCGGCGAGTCAGAGCAAGATGGCGCCACCTCGAGTCAGCACGGCGGGCGCTACACCCTCAAGTAAGAAGGGCGCTCCGGCAACTACCTCTCCAGCGGAGGAGGACTTTCCCCCCTTGCCACACAGAGTACCCTCTCCTATAGTATCCCCGGCTCTCACAACCACTGACACGCCACTGCATTCAGAGAACGCTGATGACCTAAGCGGCCTAGTTGAAAGCTCTCTAAGAGACATGGTGTCAGGCCTCCCCACCAAACAGGACTTAAACGCTATGGCCACCTCCATTGTCAATGCACTAACCAAAGAACTGCATGACCTAAAACAGCAAGTGGATGGTGTCGAGGAGAGAGTCACCACGATCGAAGCCTCCCAATCTACTACAGAAGCGCGCCTCACTACACTTGAGTCGGAGTATGGGGCCTTCCGCCGCCATCTTGTCGACGTTCAGCTACGCCTGGATGACGGAGAGAATAGAAGCAGACGGAACAATCTGCGCCTAAGGGGGATCCCAGAAGCCACCATGGGCCCCGACCTCAGATCCACAGTGGTCGCCATCTTAAACCAGGTCCTGGGCAAACCACCGACAGCTGACCTGGAACTAGACAGGGTGCACCGTATACCAGGTCCCAGACCCCCACCCTCTGCACAGAGATCACCATCAGAACTAGACTTTCCTCGCGATGTACTATGCAGGGTGCATTTTTTCACTATCAAGGAGGACATTCTTCGCCTTGCCTGGGAAAAGGGCCCAATAGACTTTGACGGGGCTCCCATCAGGATTTTCCCTGACATCTCCAGACAAACTCGCACCATGCGGGGGCTCATGCGACCCCTACTGGAAATCATCCGCGAAGCAGATGCCACCTACCGATGGGGTCACCCCTTCCATCTCATCGTCAGGAAGCAGGGGGCGGAATTCTACCTCCGAACGCCAGACCAACTCCCTGCCCTCTTTCATTTCATTTCCAGGCCGGCGATCGAGGTGCCCAACTGGTTTGACTACCTGCTTTCCCAGAACCCACAAGGTTCAGCACCACCCAGACAACAGAGAGCTCGACGCCCAAGATCCCGCCCGCCAAACCGAGAAGGCAGAAGAGCCCATCCAACATCTTCTGAGGACTAAACTCTCACCATTTTTTGGTTTTTGGTAAGGCTTTCAGTACCTCTTATGGGCAGATGCCCCGCTCCTTCCCCCCCCTTATGGTGATTTTTTTCAGGAACATTCAAACCCATGCACCAGGACTCCCCCCCCCCCTTTCCCCCCCCCCCCCCCTTTTTTTTTTTTTTTTTTTTTCCCTCTTATCCATGGGTTAACTCTCAAATATGGACGGGGGAAGAGGGAGAGGGGACACATTGTTACAACTGTTTAAATGTGGTATTTTTGCTGTAGGCCAGACTTCATGCACTCCACCCGAGTTTATTTGATATGAACATAGACGACGAGGAGGAGGCTCATACATTCTTCACATGAGCCAAATCTGGTCAGGCTGCCTTGGCGCACCGACGGCCGGGCGGTGGGGACCCCCTCCTGGCCCTGCCCGGGAGGGGGGTGAGTTGACCCCTGGGGTCCTCGACCCCTAGCCGCCTCTGCAGTGCATCAACGCCAGTAGATCGTGGCTGTTAGAGGTTTACTTAGTTGCACACACTAGCCTTAAACACAGTTTCGTTTATGATTGTTATGCCCAGTTTTGTGGTAGATTACACCCTACTTATGATGGTTAATATATTGTTTTTTCTTAATGTTTCTGATTCTGAAGGCCCCCCATTCAGTGCATCTCCCTACCACTCCCAAAAGTACCCTCTCATATTGCTTGACTTGCCCACTTAAGTGTGAGCAAAGATAAATCTTTTTCTTTTTTTGTTGCGCACTTTGACGTTTCGACCACCCCCCTTAGGGCGATCTCCCGATTGCTGCACAATCCCTTTTGTGCCTCGGCCGGGAGATCATAGCGTAGTCTCTTGACTAACTTAGATTGCTCCCTCCCTCCCCTCCCCCTTCCCCCCTTACCTACCCGCTCCTCTTCCTGCTCTGACTCTGTTTTCACCTTCTTTATTCCTCTTTATTCTCTGGTGTTGTTGCCCTCTAGCTGGGAGGCGACGTGAACCTAAACCAGAGGTAATTGTCCTCCTCATTCTGTCAACGATCCTCAGCGCCCGGGCCGCCACAATGGCTCTCCTAAAGGTGACCTCCCTTAATGTACGGGGCCTCAATATCCCGGAAAGGCGTTCCCAGCTACTAGCTGACCTACGCAGAACTAAAACCCAAATTGCCTTTCTACAGGAAACCCACTTTCATGGCGAGCATATTCCCAAACTGACTAACAATCAGTTCCCGACGGCATACCACAGCATCTCACCTATCTCCAAATCTAAGGGGGTTAGCATTTTAGTGGCAAAGTCAGTACAGTGGGAGTTCAGGGCACAGCAGGCAGACCCTCAGGGCCGCTTTCTCCTGATCAAGGGCAGGGTATCGGACATTCAGGTCACTCTTGCCAATATCTATTTCCCCAATGCCGACCATGCTCGGTTCCTGCGCGAGCTGTTACCCATACTACTTGAGTTCACGGAGGGGATGCTCATTTTTGGAGGCGATATGAACTTCGCAATGGACCCCCTGTTGGACACCTCACGGGGTGCCTCTCATCTCTCATACGCGCGCCTTAAACGTATTAAATCCGATATTCACTCACTTCGTCTGATGGATCCCTGGCGCCTCTTACACCCCAAGGATAGGGATTACCCATACTTCTCACAAGTTCACCACTCGTACTCAAGATTAGACTACCTGCTCCTTTCCCATCAGGACTTGCCAAGGGTGGTGGGCTCATCCATAGATGTCATTTCTTTTTCTGACCATGCCCCCATACACTTGACGCTCCATATGGGACCAATGTCTAAATCTCCACCTTCGTGGAGACTGAACGAATCACTACTTCAATCTGCAGAGACACGCGCAGAGATCCAAGCCAAACTGCAGGAATATTTTGCACTTAATGTAGCCTCGGTCCCCAATCCCTTGGTGGTGTGGGAGGCACACAAGCCAGTTATCAGGGGCATTTTGATAGGTATTGGGGCACGTCTCAAGAGGGAAAGAACCCGTAGAACTGAAGAACTTCTACTTCAGATTAAGACCCTCGAATGCACACATAAGGCTAGCCTAGCACGCTCCGTATACCAGGAGTTACTTAAAGCACGTGAAGAGCTTCGCTCGCTTCTGTTGCATAAAACGAAAGAGAGGTTAGCATGGTCACGTCGTACAATGTACGAATTCTCCAACAAACCTGGCTCACTCCTAGCCAGAGCTTTACGCGGTCCCCGCACCAAAACTTTCATCCCTCACATTCTCTCCCTCACGGGTCGGAGGGTCTCTACCTCAACAGAAATAGCAGAGGAATTCCGTTCATTTTATAGCGGTCTTTATAACCTAGATAAAACTTCTCCCGGCGCCCCTGACCCTACTGGAGGATCCACTCCACATGAATATCTAGCTTCCTCAGGCATGCCATCTCTGCCGGCCGACACTGTGGAGGGGTTGGAAGACCCCATCACGGTGGAAGAGTTGGGGGTGGCAATGGCGAGCTCCAAGCCAAAAAAAGCCCCAGGCCCTGATGGCCTCACTTCAACTTACTTCAAAACATTCTTTGAGACGCTCTCCGAACCATTAGTGGCTGCACTTAACTCTATTACGAAAGGTAACTCTTTCCCCATAGACTCCCTTAGGGCATACATCTCTCTCATCCCCAAAGAGGGAAAGGACCCACTTAGGTGTGGAAACTACCGACCGATAGCTCTGCTAAACACCGACCTGAAACTATTTGCCAAGATCTTGGCAAACAGATTGCTCCCACATATACCAAATCTAATTCACAAAGACCAGGCGGGCTTTGTTCCTCAACGGGAACCACGCGACAACACAATTAGGGTGCTGAACCTCATACATGCCGCTAGGTCCACGCGACGACCCCTTCTGCTGCTGTCAACAGACGCAGAGAAAGCTTTCGACCGTGTGGATTGGACGTTTGTTAGAGCTACTCTCGAACACATTGGTCTTAGGTCGTCGATGCTCAGCTGGATCCTATCACTCTATTCTAGCCCCACAGCGGCGGTCAGGGTCAACGAAACCAGGTCCGGTTATTTCGACATTCGGAATGGTACCAGACAGGGTTGTCCCCTGTCTCCCCTAATCTTCATTCTCACCTTAGAACCCCTGCTCTGTAAGATACGGGCCAACCCCCACATAGAGGGCTTCCGTAAAACATCTGGAACCCACAAGGTCGCCGCATTCGCAGATGACCTTATCTTCTTCTTGGCTGACCCCATTGCCTCACTCCCCGTCTTGCTCCATTCTCTGAGGGAATACGGGGCTTTGTCCCTATTTAAAATAAATATGTCTAAATCCTCCATGCTCAACATCACACTGAGCTCGCAAAATACCCGACAATTGCGCCTGAACTACCAGTTCCACTGGGCAACCGATTCCATTCCGTACCTAGGTGTGGTCATCACCGCGGACCCCGCCGACCTGTACCAAGCAAATTTTGCCACTCTCCTACACAGACTCAAAACAGACCTGCAGCATTGGCACGCCCTCACTCTAACGTGGTTTGGACGCTGTAATGCCATCAAGATGACAGCCCTCCCAAGGATACTTTATCTGCTACAGGCCCTCCCCATTCATCTTCCGCCCTCCTTCTTCAAGCGAATCGACGCACTCCTCCGGGAATTTGTCTGGTCACACAAGCCGCCACGCATAAAATTACAACTACTTTACTTGGCAAAACGCAGGGGAGGGGTGGGTTTACCAGACATAAAAGCCTACTTTAGGGCAGCGCATCTTACCAGATTGATAGACTGGTACTGTCACCTAGAGGCCAAACAATGGGTCACCATGGAGATGGAGGACTCCGACGGTACGGCCAGGAGTTGGCCGTGGCTTACCACTCCGATCCCGAAATCCATTGCCGAACACCCAACTCTTGGAAACACATTGAGAGTGATCAGAGAAACCTTCCGCAAAACCCAGATCTCACCTATCCCTTCCCCTATGGTGCCGATCCTGGGTAACCCTGACTTCATGCCGGGCTGCCAGGGGCCGATCTTTAGAGCCTTATCAGAGGGAGATAGATGGCCACACCTCCATGACTTCCTGGATTCCGGCGGCCAGCTCAAGACAACCGCGGGAATAGAAATCTTAGACAGGCCTTTGGACTTCCTGAGTGGTCTCCAACTGCGTAATTTTTTGCGCCGAAGTGCCCGAACTCTAGGTCCCCCACGCCCACTTACGGAATTGGAACGTATCTGCCACCGCAGAGAGCCCATACGCCACTCTTTATCCCTGATCTACCTCTCTTTGATCGCCCCGGCTGAAGGTTTTGTCCCCCCCTTCCTTACTAAGTGGGAGACGGATCTGGGAGCGCACTTTGATGAAACACAAAGGGAAAAGATCTTACACTTTGCCCAAAAATCTTCTCTGGCTACAAGGGTCCAGGAGACTTGCTACAAGATAGTGACCAGATGGTACAGAGTACCATCCACTCTTCACAGGTTCCTCCCGCAGGTGCCGGATCTATGTTGGCGTTGTGGAGCAGGAGAGGGAACAATGTTGCACATTTTCTGGGACTGTCCCAAGATTAAACCGTTCTGGAAAGAGGTGACGGATACGGTCGAACATTTGACGGGTGTCGCACTGGGGGGAGACCCCGAGGCCTGTTTACTGCACCTTTCTAGGAGTTCAATCAAGAAATATAAAGCCTCACTCACCATACATCTGCTTAATGCAGCCAAGGCCTGCATCCCTCTATTTTGGAGATCGGTAATCCCACCAACGAAGATTCAGTGGTATGCGAGGGTCAATGATCTGCGGGACATGGAAGATCTTACGGCCACCCTGCATGACAGGGAGGAAGCCTTTCGGGAGACCTGGCGCCCCTGGCAACACTTCATTTACACCGAGGCCTACCTCCGAGAGATGACTTAATGCGGACACTCCTAGATACGAGGACCCTGCCTGGCTGGAGGGTGACACCGCCACCCTCCTCTCTTTACTTCTCTCTTCCTCTCCCCCTCCACTTCCCCTCTCATTCTCTCTGGCCTCTTCCCTCCTTACTGTCTCCCGCTTTTCTCCCCTTCCCTCCCCTCCCCCCTCCCCCTCTCTCCCTAGGTTCTCACACAACCCCCTATATTTTTTCGGTTAAGGGAAGATTAGATCAGATATGTTGAATATCATGGTATTCATTACTCTACATTAGTTGCCCCTTGCCGGACTCTCTTTGTTACCTTGGTTTATCTATATGCCTGTTGTCTAAGGATAACTACACGAGCCTTTAGTTTAAACGAGGCATATCTCAGGGAACTGCGTGCAAATGGATAGTATGATAAGCATAACATTAGACTTTCCCATACACTCAGGCTCTGTTTTCATTTTCATTATGCTGACCGTGTAAACTAGAGGAATGAATATGTGTTCACGTCTTTAGTCGACAGTAGTTTTCTGTTAAAGTCCTCTTCATGCCTCTGTTTTATTTTTATTTTTTTATCACTCACTAAATGTTATAGATCTTGATAACATGTATATCACACTGTAACAAGCATTGTTGAAATAAAATAAAGGAATTTAAAAAAAAAAAAAAAAAAAATTAGTCCACCTGTGTGTAATTTAATCTCAGTATAAATACAGCTGTTCTGTGAAGCACTAAGAGGTTTATTAGAGAACCTTAGTGAACAAACAGCATCGTGAAGATCAAGGAACACACCAGACAGGTCAGGGATAAAGTTGTGGAGAAGTTTAAAGCAGGGTTAGGTTATAAAAAAATATCCCAAGCTTTGAACATCTCACAGAGCACTGTTCAATCCATCATCCGAAAATGGAAAAAGTATGACACAACTGCAAACCTACCAAGACATGGCTGTCCACCTAAACTGACAGGCCGTGCAAAGTGAGCATTAAGCAGAGAAGCAGCCAAGAGGCCCATGGTAGCTCTGGAGGAGCTGCAGAGATTCACAGCTCAGGTGGGAGAATCTGTCCACAGGACATCTATTAGTCATGCACTCCACAAATCTGGCCTTTATGGAAGAGGTCAGAAGAAAGACATTGTTGAAAGAAAGCCATAAGAAGTCCGATTCCTTTTTGCAGAAGCCATGTGGGGGACACAGAAAACGTGGAAGAAGGTTCTCTGGTCAGATGAGAACAGAATTGAACTTTTTGGCCTAAAAGCAAAACGCTATGTGTGGCAGAAAACTAACACTGCACATCACCTTGAACACACCATCCCCACCTTGAAACACAGTGGTGGCAGCATCATGTTGTGGGGATGCTTTTCTTCAGCAGGGACAGGGAAGTTGATCAGAGTCGATGTGAGGATGGATGGAGTCAAATACAGGGCAATCTTAGAAGAAAACCTGTTAGAGTCTGCAAAAGACTTGAGACTGGGGCAGAGGTTTACCTTCCAGCAGGACAACGACCCTAAATATTCAGCCAGAGCTACAATGGAATGGTTTAGATCAAAGCATATTCATGTGTTAGAATGGCCCAGTCAAAGTCCAGACCTAAATCCAACTGAGAATCTGTGGCACGATTTAAAAATTGCTGTTCACAGATGCTCTCCATCCAATCTGACAGAGGTTGAGCTATTTTGCAAAGAAGAATGGGCAAAAATGTCACTCTCTAGAAGTGCAAAGCTGGTAGAGACATCCCCAAAAAGACTTGCAGCTTTTTTTTTGCAGCCAAAGGTGGTTCTACAAAGTTTTGACTCTGGGGAGCTGAATACAAATGCATGCCACATTTTTCACATATTTATTTGTAAAAAATTTTGAAAACCATTTATAATTTTCCTTCCACTTCACAATTATGTGCCACTTTGTGTTAGTCTATCACATAAAATCCCAATAAAATACATCTACGTTTTTGGTTGTAACATGACAAAATGTGGAAAATTTCAAGGGTTATGAATACTTTTTCAAGTCACTGTATATATATTTTTTCTTTAGTAATCATATAATATTGTGACTTACTTAGACAGGACCATACATGTCTTCCCACGTCCCTATTGTTACAATCTGAAAATAAAAGTAAAAGTCAACACAAATTCTAGACAATAATCTGCTGTCTCCATTGTTGGCATAAACATTGCCCGATTATCTTATAGAAGCATATAAATCAATTAACTTTAAATGTTGATTTTATTCATTGAAGAAGTAGGGAATGTGTACTTAGCAAAATTAAGCCGTGTTTACTTTAAAGTGATAAATTATTATTTATTTTTTTAATATTTTTTTTCAAAAGAGGAGGTACATTCATACCGTACGATAGTTCTTGTTTCTAAAATGTGTCCCCTTTGGTCTTCTCCAGCCAGTCCTCAGAGCTGCTACCCCCCCCCCCCCCCCTGCTGCATTGCTGGTGTTTCCTTTAGCTGGTTTTGTGCTAAGGGGACACCCATGTATGTGCACTGATGCTTGTGCCCTTTGCTGAACTGTGTGCATCCATAGACACACACAGTGTCCAGCAAGCCATGCCCCTGCTCATTTCTCCTCTCAGTAATTTGACTGACATCAACAGGAGCCTATCGGTTCTCTACCCTCAGGACCCCCCTCTACAACCCATGGAAGTGGCATGGATGGTCCTGGAGCCATGAAATATTAACATGTGGATCTTCCCACAGCTATTACAGTCAGAAGTTTGTCTGTATTATACAGACATTTGGCTTCCTGTGTGTGCCAATATATTGTTGTGGTTTCTGCAAACTAAAAACAGCAGTACAATCATTTTGAAATTAGGAAATCCACTCAAGTAAAAGCATGTGATACAAATAATGTATGTAATTTAATTAATATAAATGTATTAAAACATCATAAATGGTCTACTTCTATGCAATTGCTATGTGGTACTACATATTTGGTTGGGATAGTAAAAACCACCTGAATGTAAATATACAGTATAATCATGTACTGCCTATTACTGGTACTGCTATTTGTTTGTATTGAGTGTAAGAATCCCTAAGTGTTTCCAAGCCTAAGGCTAGTCACTCTGTCAGTAGTACTGTATCCAAACAGGAAGTTTTTAATCCATTATTCTTGAAAAGAAAATAAATTACTACCATCTCTGAAAAATGTGTTTGCCAGCAAAAAGCTTACTGACTAAAGACATCTGCATAGCACAAAAAAATGCCTCAATTAATAAGTATATTTTCATATTAGGGTATGCATCAATTGAGTTTTTGCAGTGTTGGTACAGTTGACGTGACAACTTTTTCCCAATTTACTCTTCCAGTAAATGTCATATTGAATTTAAATAAAACTATATTGTGGTTAATTATAAGGTGACTCTCTCTTTCTGCTCCCTAATGCCCTAAAATGTGCATAAAATCATAGAAGCCAATTACAGTACATTGCAGCTTTCACAATAGTTATGTTTCCTAAAGTATCTGCTTAATCCCTTCCCGCCTAAGGGTAAAACAAATGTTAATGCCTAAACATAATTTTGCAACTTTGACATCTGTTAGTAAACATACATCTGTTAAAGTTAAGAAAAACCGTACAAATCATCACAACTACTTTGTGCATTTAGGTGGATTATACGTTTTTTCAGGACAAATTGGGCTTTCATTTGTGGTAAATGGTAACGGATACCTCCTGATTTTTTTTTTTATTATCAAAAAAAACTGGCCCAAAATAGTAAAAAAAAAGTTTTTGTTTTTTTTTAATCTAGCTGTTTATTTCTTGCTATAGCCTACCACCAAAGAACAACTTAAAATATATTCTCCTGCTCCCAACAATTGCATCGATAACACATATGTGTATATTAGTTGTATGTACCCGTAGTACAGCCCAGAAACAGTGGTGCGCATTTTGCTTTTTGTTTTACCTATCTAAAACACATCGACACTAACTGACACTGATACTAATTAAAAAAAAAAAATCAGGCCCAAAATATACTGACTGTGAAATTTGACCCTGACCTTGATCTTTTACCCTTACTTGACTCACACATTAACCCTGGCACTGACCTAGATCACACCTTGATGTAGATTTTTTTTTCACACACAGTTATGTTTTTTTTCTCTCTGCAAGGAACAAGAAAGATAAAGTATCTCTTGCCTCCATTCAGAGAGAGAGAGAGAGAAAACAGGGTGATTGATCACTGTGATAGCCAATCAGAGGCTATTACAGCAATCAGGTGACTGGGAACCAGGAGTTCCGGGTCCCTATCAGTAGTTTGGCACGCTCCTAGCACATAGACAGATACGCATACAGTATATGCGGCCCCACAGGAAAAAAAACCCCAGTACAGTGAGGCCGCATATATGTGTACTGTCAGCGGGAAGGGATTATGCTACAGCACACCATTGTTATTTACATAATTTTGAGTTAGATAATTACATAACATACAGTACTAAATGGTGGATTCATAGCTACATTCTTACCTTCTACATAATAAGTTTCCTTTAACTGAATGCCACAAAAATCTGGGAATGTCTTCATTGTTACGTATACTTGTTCAGATACACCAACTTCAAAAGTGTTAGCTTGAACCTGGATCTGTAGTAAAAAAAACAACAACAAAAAAAACACAACAATTAAGTTTGAGAATTACAGTTTTTCTGCTAAAATGTTTATATATGCCAACTAGGGTGTAAGTGCAAGAGGACCACAGTTAGGACGGCAGAGGGGGACTAGGTTCTGGGGCCGTGAGGTTTTATTTAACAGCTGTATGCTCACAATATATTTACAACATATTATCAGATCTCTTTTTTTTTATATTCCTTGTCAGCTGTTTGAGCTGTACTGTTACTCAAATGTATCACAAAAAATACAACATTGAGGGACAACCACCCAAATGAACTGGAAAATCCAGAAATAACTTCCCTCTAGACCCAAGTGGATTTTACACATCTATGTGCCAACGATGATGTGATAATATGAGCAGAAGTGCCAGCTGTACACCAGTAAAAACTTGATCACATTTAGGTTTACTTCCCAATATCAGCTACTACTGGGATTTCCCAAACCACAGCTTAGGTCAAAAAGACACTTCCTTAATTAGAAAACAAGAGGTAGAAGAACATTTGTATTTTGAAATACACCATACATTTTTAAATATGTCATGGATTTACACACCCAAAAGCACAATCATCTACCATACTTGAAAGAATATAATTCATTTTAATTGAATCTGTCTCAAAGGAAAAGACTTCATGTTATTACATTAAAGTGTATGTCAAGCCAAAGTGTTTTTCAGTTTTAGATAGATTGCAGACTATCTGGGTTAAACTGCTATCTGGGGCTATGTTAGGGAAAATTACCCTTTCCTTCTATCCCTGTGACAACAGTTTTACCAGACAGGAAGTGGAGGAAAGTCTGTAATGAGGACACAGAGTGAGATAAAAATCCCCAACTGTATACAGCTTTCCTTTACAGCGTTATGAAAATTTAAAATGTTAATTACTGATATAAATGAGAGCAAGAACTTAATAAAACCAATATATGCATTTATTCTGCTTGTAACTGTGATCCTATGAGACAACATTGCATGACAATTCAGAAATCAGATATAAACTATATAATAGGTTTCATTATTAATTTCCAATAAATTATTTTTAAAAACATTTACAGCTTTTGATAATGCATATTCTTAACCTCCCTGGCGGTATTCCCGAGTCTGGCTCAAGGTGTCATTTCAGAACCAAAAGCGGTAACCCCGAGCCAGACTCGGGATCTCATTGCAGGATCCAGGAAGAGCTTACTTACCTTGTCCCCTGGATCCTGCGATGTCTCCCCACAGTGTGAGCGGCTCATCCTCTGCTCGATTCATCACAGAGCCGATCTCCGTTCCCTGCGAGCGTTGCGACGCACGGGGAAGGAGAATGGCGCCAAATTCAAAAAGTGAAACACACACAATACATACAGTTTACTGTAGTCTTACAGATTACATTACTGCACGAAATTATTTCACCTTCCTTTTGTCCCTAGTGCTTTCTCCAGTGCCCTGCATGCAGTTTTATATTATAAAAACTGTTCTTTCTGCCTGGAAACTGGAGATTGTCCATAGCAACCAAAACCGTTCCTTTACATCAAAAGTGTTTTTAGACCAGCTAGAAAACAGCAATAATAAATTAGAATCACTTGTAGAATTGGGCAATAGTGATTTGTGGGGAGATCCGTCATCAAACACTGAAAAGTAATGACACTGACAATTCTGCAACTGAGCAAATGTCAGTGTTTTTGATTACATTATTGAAAAAATTTTATTATTATTATATTATTATTTGGTAAAATTATTTATAGTTATTTATTATATTATAATTTATGATTTTGTGTTTCAAACTTTCTCATACCCAAGATGTCTACTAGACTCTGGTTTGGACAGATTTAAGTGAGTTATTTCTAAGAATTAGAGGCCTACAATATAAAACACCAAATTTCCATGCAAAATAATGATACCGCTTTCAGCATCAAAAATATGAAATAATCATACCGCCAGGGAGGTTAATGTTCAAGGAGGTAACTTACTAAAGGTTCATTAACATCTTTATATCAAACCTTAATGGGTTAAAACGTAACTGTTGTCGCTTGTGTAAAGATATATATATATATATATATATATATATATATATATATATGATGCCCAGCTATGTTGTGAAGCTATGTTGTTACCCGTGAGTTACAAAGCTTTAAAATAATTACTTTTAGTTTCTCTTAATGACAGCCCACACAGGGCAGCAGGGGAATGTCTGTGGCCACCGTGTGCAGAGTAAAACTTCCAAACATAAAATTCCAGCCCAATATTCATGAGATGCTTTATGGTCCCTTCCTATGGGATTTAATATTGTAAGCTGTAATTTTTATTATAAGTTCAGAAGTGATATTATCTTTTTTTCTAAAATTAAGTAGGTGCAGCCTTAAAAAGAAATAATGCAGCCTGTAGCAGATATAAGGTAATCATAATAAGGGATCTTAGTTTCATCTGAGTTTTACAAGTCTGATGTGGCAGGTCCTACTTAGTTGGCATAGCATGTTTTCCTGTATCCCTCCCCCAGACCAGTCCCTGTATAACCAATTTGCAGCCAAACAGTTTGGCAACTCTAGGCATTTAAAAATAGATGGCCACAGATAAACTCTAGAAATGTTCCTTTAATCACAAGTTCTCAAACATTGGTACCTATACTCTTATAAATACTTTTTAGGGGGGGGCGTGGCCGGCTAGCGTGGGAGATGGCCGCTTGAAAACACTGCTCTGCATACAGCCAGCTCGCCGGAGCTTTTAACGGTCATCCAGCGCCATAAAAAGAGGCATAAATTTCATCCAGCAGGTCGGGCATCCCTCCGCTACATGCCCCGTAAGCAGAAAGACCGGAATCCCTCTAGAAGAATGACGGACTTCTACTCACAGCCCCGTCGCTCCTCCAGCCAAGATGGCGCCGGCTGCTCCCAGCCGCACAAACGTGGCTTCACTAAAGACACAGAGCGACGTCTGCAGCACTTCTCCCCAGACTTCTCTAACCCAAACCAGGCACCAGGCAGAACCTCCCAATCCTCCTCCTGCTCTTCCAGCCCAGTGAAGGCGAAGCTTAAATACCAGGACACACCGATCTCAACACTGGAGGTGAGTGACATGACAAGCCCCCTAGACGACACCAGGGAACTGCAGGACTCCATTACTGAATTTCCCACAGTAAATCAACCTGTGATGGATACTACATTGAAAGATATGCTGGTATCCTTACGTAGCACACTCCATGCAGACATCTTGTCACTTGCTCAGCAGTTTAAAGCAGAAGTCAGAGAAATTGGGGAAAGAGTCACACATGTGGAACATAAAATGGGAGACTTTGCCTCCACTTTTAATGAGCTAATAGATGCCCACAATACCCATGATGATGAAATCACATGGATGAAATCCAAAATCGCAGATCTGGAGAATCGCTCCAGACGCAACAATATTAAAATTAGAGGAATCCCCGAAGACATCAAAAACACAGATTTAATGTCCTTCTTTACCGAGGTGATGAAGGACGCCCTACCAGACCTCCCGCTAGAAGATTTACTAATCGACCGCATACATAGGTTACCAAAACCTAAGCATATCCCTGCACATCTACCCAGAGATACGATAGCTCGTATCCACTTCTTCACGACGAAGGAGAAACTAATGGCGACCTTCAGACATGCAGATCGACTCCCAGATCATTTGCAGACACTATCGCTGTTTACACATCTATCTGCTCATACCACGCATCAAAGAAGACAACTTGCCACCATAACGAAGCCCTTGCGAAACCACCACATTTCTTACCAGTGGAGGTACCCGGCAAAACTTCTTGTCACAAAAGACGATCGTCTCTACACAATCAATTCCTTAAAAGAGGGCATACGCATTCTCCGTGATTGGCAAATCCTGGATCCAGACACTGAAAATACAGACAAGGCGATATCACCGCACGCCTCTCCTCATGACAAGTTCTCTTCCACTAATCCAAGGCCTGGATAAAAATCTTCACAATCAAGCTGATTTAGCTCCGGCGAGCTAGTACAATGCACAAGCTATCCAATTTTATTACAGTTGCAGTTGTTCCCCCGAATGTTGCGGACAAAACCCGCTCAGGTTCTACGTAGAACCATACCTTTTTTTCTTCCGTTCATTTTTGGATATCTGTCCCCATAAGAACAGTTGGTTCTTTTACCCTTTTCCTTACCTACCCTCCCTTCAATATCTGACTGTGATATACCCAATTGCCAACTCCCAGCACTAGTTGCACCATATTGACTAATCTGGACTTACTCTCAATAAGGACCCCTGCAATACCCTTAAAATACAGATTACCAACTAAACATCTCACTTTCTTAATCCTTTGCCTGTTGTAATAACAAGTCAAAGATGGCATTTAAGATCTCCTCGCTGAATGTTAAAGGCCTGAACAGTCCATTTAAACGGCAAACGGCATGGAAAGAAGCAGCCCGACTCAACTGTGATATTTTTTGTTTGCAAGAAACGCACTTTGCCTCGAAAAACCCTCCGACATTCAACCATAAAAAATTTCCCCATATATTCCAAGCTAATGCTCCAACAAAAAAAAGAGGAGTCCTCATTGCGATAAAGGACTCAGTAGCATTCACTCTGACCTCCTTGACAGTGGATCCTCTAGGAAGATACCTGGTGCTAGTAGGACAGATTAACAATATTCTCTATACTATCATTAACGTGTACTTGCCCAATATCAGACCGATCTCAGCTTTGAACAAAATTTGGAAAAAGGTCCATCCTATTTGCCAGGGTCACATTGTTTTATGTGGAGACTTTAACGCCATAACAGACCGCAAAATGGACTTGTCCAACTCCTCACCAAGTCGCTCTCACAGAATAACCCTGGCAAACTTCCTGGACTCAGCTTCCCTATTTGATGTGTGGAGATGTCAACACGCCACGGAAAAAGATTTTACTTTTTTTTCTCATGCCCATAAATCCTACACCCGCATTGACTTTTTTTTTACAGATAAATTTCTTTTGCAGGAGATTCAACAATCAGAGATTGGAAATATTACGTGGTCAGACCACGCGCCTGTGTCCATTTCACTGGGGAGGGTGAAGCTAGGGACGAGAGCGAACAGATGGAGAAATGATGCCGTGCTCATGGCTAGGCCGGAGAACAAGCTACAAATACAAAAAGCACTACAGGAATTTTTTGACATAAACGCTCCGTCCACAGCAGACCCCTTCACACTGTGGTATTCGCACAAGGCATTTATTAGAGGTATATTAATAAAGCAGAGTGCCTCCGCTGGGAAGCTTAGGTCACAGCGGCTTAATACTATACTTGCATCTATAAAATTATTAGAACAAACCCATAAATTGCATCCTCTTCCACATACACTGACGAAACTTAATCAGGCGAGACATGATCTGAGAGAAATCCTAACAAACCAACACCTTAAGCAACTAAGAGCTTCAAAAGCAAACTTTTATCTCCATGGCAACAAAGCAAGTAAATTACTTGCAAGCCAACTTAAAGACAGAACAGCCAAACAAAAATTATCCCACATATTCCACCCCAAATCAGGACAGAAATTACTGAACCCTCAAGACATTGCAGAGGCCTTTAGGACATATTACAGTACACTATATAATCTAAAACAACAGGAAGGCATCCCCCAACCCACACCAGACACCATAGACAAATTCTTGAACTCAATTAATTTGCCCCTCCTCTCTCCAGAAGACAGACTGATCCTCAACCAACCCTTTACACAAGCAGAAATCCTTAAAATAATTCAATCACTCCCACATGATAAAGCACCCGGTCCTGATGGATTTTCCTCAGAATATTACCAATTCTTTCAAAATACCCTTTCCAAATATATGGAGGGGGTATACAATGCCGCTGTGACCAGAGCTTCCTTCCCGGAAGAAATGTTAATTGCAAACATTATTACCATACCGAAACCGGGAAAGGACCCCGCATATGTACAAAATTTTAGGCCTATTTCGCTTTTAAATGTGGACCTGAAGATATATGCGAAACTTATCTCCAATAGGCTACAACCCTTTCTACCTGATCTGGTGAAACCAGACCAAATGGGCTTTGTTCCGGGCCGCCAGGCCCCTGATGCCACCAGACGTGTCATAAATCTCATCCACCGGGCGGAGGCCTCTCGAAGGCCTTCTCTGCTGTTGACTCTAGACGCGGAGAAGGCCTTCGACAGGGTCCACTGGGGTTACCTGGCCAAAGTACTGGAAAAATTTGGTATAATAGGTGATATTTTCTCTGCCATCACGGCCTTATATACGGTCCCGTCTGCCTATGTTTTTTCAGAAGGTCTATTCTCTAAAAACTTTATGATTTCTAATGGTACAAGACAGGGGTGTCCCCTATCCCCGCTCATTTTTGCATTAGTAATGGAACCCCTAGCGGAGAAAATTAGGTCCCATAAACTCATTAAAGGGATAGAAGTGGGTGAAGATCATTACCCAATAACTCTCTTTGCAGATGACATTATTTTAACACTGGAAGACCCAGCCAAATCCTTGCCAGAAATACATCAAATCTTAACCGAATTTAACCAAGTTTCCCTGTACAAAGTCAATGAAACCAAATCTAACATATTAGGCATTAACATTAGCAAATCTTTACAAACCTCCCTGCAATCCAAATTCACATACCCATGGTCTTCAGGTGCTCTATCCTATCTAGGTATTACATTAACATCACCCCTATCTAATCTTTATAAAGAGAACCTCGCACCACTTTTATTAACAATACAAAAAGACACCAAAATCAGTAAGTTTTTTCTATCCTGGGCAGGTAGACTGGCAGCTTTTAAAATGTCCGTCCTACCAAAAATCTTGTACTTTTTTAGAACACTGCCAATCCAGATCCCAGCAGCCTTCTTTAAAAACTCTCAGAAAATTCTATCTACATTCTTATGGAACAAAGGTAAATCTAGATGCAATCATCACATTCTTCGGAAACATAGGAAAGCAGGGGGCATGGGAGTACCTGACTTAAAAGACTATTACTCAGCCACACTACTAGACCAATTAAGGTTCTGGATTACACAACCTAATTGTAAATCATGGAGTAGTATAGAACAATCAGCAATCTCACCGAATACCCTGCATTCACTTTTATTAGCTAACGCTATTTCCCCCTCCTTAAATATAGGCTTAAACCATCCTACCATATCAGCTTCCATTCTAGCTTGGAAACAATTCCTACAACATGGCAATAATACAAACAAACAAATAGATATCCCACTCAACATAGGAGTACTTAGACTCATTAATCCAAATATAACAACTCCCAAATGGGAATTAAAAGGAATCAAAGAAATCGCGTCCTTATTTAGAGATGGTAAAATCATCTCTTATGAGGAGTTAACATCTAAATACGAGTTGCCAAAGGGTGAGTTTCTCACATATGCGCAAATAAAATCCACGCTAACTCCCAATTTGGAGTTAAATGTAAAGATCTCACAAGATGCCTGGAACTTCTGGACATCTCCGATACCCAAAAAGAAAGGTATATCATACTTTTATAACTGTCTTCATGACAAGCTCACCTTTTGTGTAACCAAACCCCTGAACAAATGGGCCATAGAACTGAACGATGATATCTCAGCCCACCAGTGGCAAAAAGCAATATCAAACAATGTGTCATTTTCTAGGTGTGCTACATACTGGGAAATGGCACAAAAACTCCATCTTAGGTGGTATTACACACCATACACAATAGCTAAATTTACTCCTGAACACAATAATCAATGCTGGCGAGGCTGCGGCCTAATAGGAACTCTATCACACATGCTATGGTTTTGTCCTAACATTCGTAGTTTCTGGAACTCAGTGTTCAAACTCATCACTAAATTAACCGGGCTCATATCTAAACCTAACTTTAAATTAGCTATTTTGAGCATCGACATAGGAAACTTTCCGAAGAGTCTCAGACATGTGGCTTTACATACTCTGTTTGCAGCAAGACTGATTATCATGAGACATTGGAAGTCAACCAAGGCCCCGAATGTCAAAGAGGTGACGGGCCTACTGTCTGAGACGTACTCTTTGGAACAATTAATGGCATACAAATCAGGAGGATTAATCAAATTCTACGAAAAATGGGCCCCATGGAGAGAATTCCACAACCATACTTAGTCCAATCCCCGTAATACTAACAGGTAATATCACAACAGAACATTACACGCAATTGGGTATCCCTCCTACCATACCCTTATCTTCTCCCCCCCTCCCCTGTTCTTCCCAACCTTCCTTCCTCGTTACGGTTCACCCATATCTTCTTAGCTAAACAGAGTTCGAAATAGAATGGCTATTCTTTGATTCGACCTCAACAGATTGTTAATACCTCTGACATACTATTTGTCTATACACAACAACTATGCTAGGAGATATGATTCGTATGTTTCAATTCATTTATGTACATGTATAACTTCTCGAGTTAACATTACTATAATTCACTGTGTTGTAATCTCTTCTTAAACTTAATAAAAAATATTTGAAATAAATACTTTTTAGTAGATATGAGTTGGTGGAGCGCTAAACCCCAGGGTAGGTTGAAGACAGAAGCGAGAATCTAGATCAGTGATGGCGAACCTTGGCACCCCAGATGTTTTGGAACCACATTTCCATGATGCACTTTACACTACAGAGCGCATGAGCATCATGGGAAATGTAGTTCCAAAACATCTTGTGTTCCAAGGTTCGCCATGACTGACTTAGACCCATCACCCAAACACAAACAAAACAGCCTCTTAACTAATGAATGGCCCAACACTCTCACCCTTCTAATGTTCCATGAATACCTTTTGACAGGCAGTGTTATAGATTTATTTTTAAGTAACAGGGAGTGTCTGAAAAATATTTATGAATAACTAGGAGACCTATATGTTTGTACATGTTCCTTGGAATATATAAATGTATACTGTACATATCAATGATTATTCGTAATAAGACTTGCCATACCAACGGATAATTAGTAAATCTTGGCTTTTTTAAAGTTACATCCTTTAATGTGTAGAAATGTTGTCTTAAGTCAACCAGCTTTTGGAAGGAAATGTGGGTTTTCTGGTCTATGAAATATTTTAATAAGTTACCTCCATATATAAAAGCAATACAATATTAAATACATATCCAATACCCAATATACAGTACAATGTATGGGTGAATGCTGTAAATAGTTGACAATATAATATTTCTTTACTTTATGCATAAGGAATTTCTTTCGTTTAATTTTGGTAAACCTGATAGTCACGCACTGAGTCCGTTGTGAGCTTAATGTCATAGAGCAGATTTCAACTCCACGGATATACACTGAAAAGAAACAAACCTTTGTTACTCACAAATATTTAGTAATCAACCTAGGTACCTAGTTCTGACAGGTAAGTGCTTCCACTTCTGCTCAGCTGATCTAGCCAAGTAGAGCAGACGTTCAGCCCCCTTCTTCCTGCCCACAACCTTCTGGGACACTTCACATGTCCCAGGAGGCTGTGGGTTATTTCAGAAAGCACAGAGCAACTCATGCATGCTCAGTGGGGAGCCAACTGTGAAGCCGCAGGAAGTCACAGCCGGCTTCTTACAAGCAAGATGGCGATACCAGGGACCTGAAGACTGGCAAAACCAGGACTGATAAGTGTCTGTATATTAAAAGTCATCAGATACAGCATGTGTAACTGCTGACTTTTATTTTTTCACAATGACCAGAGCACCTCTTTAAATCTCCCAAATAATTTTATGTCTCTGACACTGCAGCAGTGAGACTTTGGCATTTGAGTTCCTAGGTTGCACACCTTTCTTGTCATCTGTGATTGGATCCTGCTCCCCAAATATATTTTTTGTTTTGTTTTATTACTCTATGCAAGAGTAGCATGATGACAGTGTGGTTAGAAATTTAACCCTGAAGTGGTTTAGCATCCTAAATTCAATTCCCTCCAAGAAATGTATCCACATGAAGGTTGTATGTTCTGCCGTGTTTTTTACTAATAGGTTAATTAAGAGTCACCATGAGCAGATATTAGGGTTTATTTAGGAGTACATTCTTAAAATCCCAATAAAGCTAAATTTGCTTTAGTAATCCAATCCCATGCATAGGAAATTCCTTTATTTTGGTGTTTTTTCTTCATGATTGATTCAAGTATTGTACTCTTTTTGTAGATCAATGACTTGGTCACTAGCATTCAGCACTAAACAGCGGGAATTAGTATACACAGGGCAAACAGTGCCACAAACTGGCAGGAAACTCTCTCTGATAAGGATCTCAAGATATATATCTATATATACAGTATATAACAGGTCAGTGAGTGACTGGGCCTATCAGGTTCAACCCTTTAACTGAAATCGTACTTTACTCTTTAAGACTGGCCATGGCCAGTTCTTCAATCAGTCATGGCAATTGTTTGTTTGCACCATTTTACAGTTGAATATTGCCCATTAAACTGAGTCATAAGAATCTTAGGGTGGCACATGCTTAGTCTATATATGCTGGGGTATTAAAATTAAATTAGTTTATTTACTAAAATTCATCAATTTACTTAAATTGAAACAATAACAATATTTTTTAGTTTGTAAAGTCTACATTCATACCATCATAAATGACTGTTCCAATGATATTTAAATGAAGTGAGCATTGACTGGCTGGTGAACATTTCATAACTGTTGTAATTTTCATGTTCTCAAGAACATTAGGGTTTAAAGATTCAGGGGCATCTCTGCAAAACCTACTAAACAGATCATCTGAAAGAAAGAATGTGGAAACAGTAGTTGTTAAAAAAAATAAATAAATCATACCTGTTGAACAGACAATGCCATTTAGCACTAGTAGAGGCCACCGATTTTTAAATAAATAAGATATAAATTAACAAATAAAAAAGTATACAGAGGAGTTTGTGTTTAAAAAGTGTAGATTTGACACTTTTAGGGTGCAAGAGTAAACATATTTGCTGAGAAGTTAGAAAATGCACAATCTAGTAAAGATGTAATAAAAATCTCTTGTTTCCCAATACTGCACTGAATATAAACATGTATACCAGGTACATAAAGGGCATCATAGTTTGTGTTGTAAAATATATGTTTCTGGATTCTTTAATTGCTAGCATAGTGGTGGATGTGGATATGATTGAAGACATTTCCAGGATCATCTTAGCAAAATAGAAACACAAAAACACATTAGCTGGGTTTCTAAATTACTTGTAAATGTTATCATTGCCTTCACATATAACCCAAAAGTACCTTTATCCCTAGGTAAAGGATAGCGGACTTAGAGATCCTTGGTTATCAGTGCACCCAGAATATCTGTTACAGCACAATCCCAACCTAAAATGCAGGATACAGATTTTTTTTTCAGTTCAAGAAAAAGAAACCATGGTTGTGTAGGACTTTGGGAGCAATGGGACATGATATGGTGAGAGGTCTAAAATGACACTGTATTTTCCTCTGGCTCCCTTGCCACATTAGAAAAAACAAAACATGCATTTAGACCTCTTAAAATAAGACCCACAAGGTAAATAAAATGATATTTTGCAAATCGTGGGATGTTAATATCAGCAACACAGTGTGATTGATTTACAAACGTTTACTTTGCAAGGGAATTTACTCTTAGCTGAGTGAATAAGGTGAAGCTCTGCTGACTTTCATTCAATCAGGTGCAATCTGTTTTCCTAGCATGTGATTGGGTATTCTTTACAAAGTGAATCTTTATCACTAAGCGAAAATTCCCTGCGAAACGAACAGCATATCTGCCAAATAAATCAACCACAGTATATTTGAAAAGTTTTGCATACACTTGTTTTCTATTGTGTTACACCGGTGAATATGGTCTCAATCAATTTTCGGTCATCTAATAGGAATTGTGTGAATCCAAGTAGAATAAGCAAAGTGGCGTGTACATATTCAGCAAAATCAATTAACTATGATTCACCTTAAAATAATTAGAACTGCTTCAATCCATCCCATTAGAGGCAAACTGTGAATCAGTATGATAATTCCTGAAAACATTTGAAGCAAAATAGACTTCCTGGTACCAGACACCATGCTGACACATACATACAGCATTAATTATTTGTAAGGTAGGAAATGAAAGAGGCTTTGTCTACAGGCTGCAACAAGTGCAGCAACCCCTAGCAGCAAGTTAAAATTTACCTCAGTCTTATCAGAACTATGAAATTCTTTTCTCTAGGTTAAAAAACGTTGCATAGTGTTCTTTAGCCCCCATTCACATTGGGCCGATTTGACATGTCAAATCACATGCCAGATCGGAGCCTATTGCCGGCAATGACACTGTCCGAATCAGTTTGACACCGACTTTGCGGTGCCACACTGATTCCCAAAAGTAGCTCCTACACTACTTTTGGCAACTTCAGGGGTGATTTCAATAGACATGTGTGCATGAACTCGCACAGATGTTTCTCAAATCGTCCCCCGAAGTCAGACTGAAATGCGGGTTTGAAATCGTGCGAGTTCAGCTGAGCTTGCGCAATTTCAAACCCGCATTCAGTGTGAACCTGGGCTGAATGTATTAATATGAACCTCTTCCCTACCTTTAAAGGAGATACGTGGGCTTGAAAAAAACAAAACATACATACTCATCTCTATACTGCAGCATTGGTATGATGCTGTAGCTGTCCCACATTGGCTCTTAGACCAAGAACTGAGCGATCACATGACCGTTAATCCCTCATTTCTCAGTATGCCCAGAGCAGAAAGCAGTGACAGTGGCTTTTTCCCCTTTTTTCACCTGGTGATCTGGCCCGTAACATACCTCCTGTATTAGGTTGGGTTCACACATGCTGTGGTCATGGCTCGCAGCAGAGGGTCCGATGTGTCCCTGTTCGCCGATTCAGGTGCAAATCAGGTCTGAATTTTTGCCTGAATTCGCACCTGAATCAGAACCAGAGACGCACAGGGCTCTTTCTAAATGCGGACCGCGGCCACCCCTGAGCTGTGTGAACCGGATCCATTGAGAGCCAGTCACACTCTCCTTTCATGTGAATTGGATGTGGGAAAACCCACATTCAATTTGCATATATGTGAACCCAGCCTTAGGGTGCCTACACTCTGGATGAAGGAGCACAGGGGCACCTTTGGACAGTAGCATTGTTAACCTGGGGGTAGGGGAGTGTTGGATGAACTAGCAAATTTAGATATACTAAAACATTTAAGCCAAACTCCAGCTAACATGTTTTATGCAGTTATAACAAACTGTTTTTTTCCTTTTGGGATAAAGGTTTTACATAAAGAAATATACATAAAGCTGCAAAGAAGAAAACTAATGTGCAAAACCAAGACAAGCCAAAGCAGCTAAAGAGGACTAAGAAGCCGCCACACATACGGCAGTGTTCCCACACAGAAAAACAATAAGGTAAATAGAGATATGTGGCGCTAACTCAAAGTGCATAAATGTAATGAAATAAATATAATCCAATACTTCAAGTAAAGTGCATATGCGTAAAGGTCAAAATCACATAATTAAAGTGACTAAACATCCATTAAGTTCATAAGAAGTGACATCGGATAAATAACAGTGAAAACTCATGAAATATGACATCAAATAAATAAATGAACAAATCCAAATGATGGTGAATAAATCCAAAAATAGTCTAAAAGTGCATCAAGATAAAAAAATCGTTACCCTTTGATAAAGTCACGTGAGCGGTGACGATACACATCAGGGAAGAGTCAGATGTCATCACTTCTGGCCGCGGCCGAGACCGGAAATACTGGGATCTGTGCTGTTCATTTTATGCTGTATATGTAAGTTACTATGTTGTTTTGAATAAACCTGTTTTGAATACTGCACAATGGGGATACTCCTTTCTATTGCATACCTCCACCCAACTTGGCGAACTTGAGGCCTTCCATTTGGAGATTTGCCAGACCTGTGACAATCGGAGGAGACTGATTGATTGATGGTGTTTCATCCACTTCCTGATTGCAGGCTCGACTTGACCCTAGGGGTCTTTGCTAGAGTTGAGAGGCTGGGGGAAATGTGTGGCGCACCACGGAGTATGGTTATTAAGAGGAATCTGTCACCTATCATCGTTTGCACTTGCACTTTTTCCATCATTTTTTTTGCACAAACTGTTTTATGAAGACTCACTTTGTTCACGTTGTATTACATTAATTGGATCGACTTGTGGCTATTTTTATAGCATTTCTGCACTTTTTTTGCACCTTATGTGATTTTTGTTATTGCATGCAACTTTTTTTATCTCATGCAATTTTTTTATTTTTTTTACATTTTTTTTAAATTTGTGATTTTTTTTACCTTGATGCACTTTTAGACTATTTTTGGATTTATTCACCTTCATTTGTATTTGTTTATTTTTTTATTTGATGTCATATTTCATGAATTTTCACTGTTATTTATACAATGTCACTTCTTATGAATTTAATGGATGTTTAGTCACTTTATTTATGTGATTTTGCCCTTTACGCATATGCACTTTACTTAAAGAATTGGATTGTATTTATTTCTTCACATTTATGCACTTTGAGTTAGCGTCAAATATCTCTATTTACCTTATACATAAAGCTGAACATTGTAAGCTCCCCTGCCAGTGGTAAATGGTTTATCTCAACCCTCTGACTTCTATTTCTGCAGGGCGACTTGTTCTTTTGAAAAAACAAAAGACTTACGGGCAGGATCAACAGGTGAAAATAAAAGAATGTAATCCTAAAAATGTAACTAATGCACCTGTCATATCTAAGTATCAGTGAGCTGCAATATATGCAATATGGGCGGCACAGTGGTGTAGTGGGTAGCACTCTCACCTAACAGTAAAAAGGGTCACTGGTTCGAATCCCAACCACAACACTACCTGCCTTTGCATGTTCTCCCTGTGTCTGCATGGGTTTCCTCCAGGTACTTCGGTTTCCTCCCACACTCCAAAGACATGCTGGTAGGTTAATTGGCTTCTGTCCAAAATTGGCCCTAGTATATGAATCTGAGTTGGGGACCTTGGATTGTGGACTTCTTGAGGGTAGGGACCAATGTGAGTGTGCAATGTATGTGTGGAGCGCTGCGTAAATTGATGGCGCTATATGGATACCTTAAATAAATATTAATATAATAGATGAGCATCTTAATGAGACACAATGTACAGGGATAGGGACAATTGTAGACACTCCTGAGTGGATGGACTGGTGTCTTTATTCAACCTTACTATGTAATAAATGTTTGCTTTTGGGTTTAATACCACTTTAATAAATTTCAGAATACAAATTACATTCATTTAACCACAGCTATGCAGACCTACAGACCAATACTAGCCTGTTCCAATAAAGTTTTACATAATCGTCAGGATTACATCATAAGGTGCATGTATTTTATTACAATATAAACATTACAAATCACTCTCCATCACCTTACCTATCGTATTGCAGAACAGTCATAATAAAGAGATAGGAACAAACTTTGACGTAGAGAGACTAGAAACAACTGATCACATGAGAAAAGTAAATAGCCCAGGGAGTTCCCTTCCATTTACTGCATAGTTGTAACCTTTTGAATAAATCCGTCAAAGCCAACACATTCTATTTATAAACTAACAAAAGACTGCTATATATAGATGCACAGTGCTCATGTGGCACGTTTATCTAGATAAGGGTAATTATATTCAATTACTTATTTTTTTTCCACATGGCCTGATAGTAGTATGTTGTTACATAAATCAAAGATAAAAAAAAAACTGTTGAATTTCAAAGATAATACTTACCGGGTTGTTTTCTTTCGCATTGAACACCCTAAAATGAAAATATTTTAATTTATGTTACTTTTGGATTTCAACCCATGTGCGTCTGCATGCAGAAAATGTCATGGAGAGTTCCAAGAAATATTTAATTAGGCACACATAATATACCTTGATTATAAAAAAAATCTAAAGAATGAAACAGCAATGTCAAACTGTTATTAGTTCATAATCTAAGGAAATATAATGTTAAATAAATAAAACAAAATAAGGGAACATGAAAGCTCTTTTTTTGGTTCTTTTCTTTCTTCATGTGTGTTGGATCTCTTTTACAGTCTGAAGAATAATGATAGTGAACGCCGCGCATACTAAATGTATCTTATGATTATTTGGCCATTTCAATGGCCTGCAATGTGTTTTTTTCTTGTTATTATGCTTAAACATTTTTTCTTCTTCTATTAGTACTAGTAGTATACTAGTAATAATAATACTAATAAAACTAATCCTAGTAGTATACATGATCGCTGTTCTATAAACATCATATACATGCAAACAAAGCTCCTGAAGAAGCGGAGTACTGTCCATGAAACATGTCGAGCATGTTAATATGATTTCTACAGGGTGAACTGGTATCACTACTTCTCTCAGTTATATCCCTTTTCTCAGATTTGACAGAGTTTTAAAATTGTATGTTTTAAATATGTTGTTGTAAAACACAATAAAATCTATCTTGTTTTATCAATATGTGTGTATCCCAAGTATTATATCAGGATAGTGGGACGGTGTCAGCCTCTTTTATCTGGGGATCTGTTCTTGAGTGGGCAATTTGAGAGGAGCGAGAGGCCATGCTGCATGAAGGATGGGACCGGGAGCTGCTTTAGTTACCTTTGCCAGTTAACTAGCAGATCATTGGTTGCTAGGCGGTCCTAGCAACCAGTCATCAGCTTGGTAACATAAAAAGTTAACTAGCTCCCGGTCCCGCCCTCCATTCAGCACCATGCAGCCTCTCCCTCCTCTGTAATGTACAGATGCTGTAAGGTAGAAGAGAGCTATCTACAGCTGTGTGTTGGGAGCGACTGGGAAAAGGGCTATAGAGGGGCAGAGGACACGACTGGGGGGATAGACACAGAGGATAGTGCTATGCAGGGGGGCAGAGGAAACTGCTATGGGGGGAGGCAAAGGAAACTAATTGGGGGGTTTGGTGCATAGGACATTGCTATGGGGTGGCAGAGGGCACTACAGTGCGGGGCAGAGGAAACTATTGTGGGGGGTAGAAGGCTGCAGAGGACACTGCTGTGGGGGGCACTACAGAGGGGGGCAGAGGACACTACTGTGGGAGGGGGGCAGAGGACACTACTGTGGGAGGGGGTGCAGAGGACACTGCTATAGGGGGGCAGAGGGCACTACAGTGGAGGGGAATGGAAGAGGACACTGCTATGGGGGGGCAAAGGGCACTAAAATGGGGGAGGGGCAGAGGACACGGCTTTGGGGAGGGGGCACAGGACACTACTGTTGGGGGGGGGGTCAGAAGACACTACCATATGTGTGTGGGGGGAGGGGAGTATAGTATATTACTAGGGGGGTGATGTGAAATGAGGCAGAGTACACTGCTGTGGAGAGGGGATGGCAGAGGATACTACTGTGGTGGGGGTGAGTGATTTGAAGTGGGGCAGAAGACACTACTGTGAAATACTATGGCTCGGTTCACAATGCAGCGATGCGGGAACCCTGCAAATCCAGTAGGGTTCCCGCATCGCATGTCTCCCGCCGGCGATTCACAGTGTCCTATGTGAACCGCTGGGATTGTCAAAACAAAGTTAATGACACCTCCGGATTGGTTCGCATATCGCAGTGCGAACTGTCAATTCAGACAGGAATCGGATCGCATGGGTGTGAAGACCCATGCGATCAGATTCTAGTGCGGACCAAAGAAAGGGTCCTGCACAAGTTTGGTATAAATGCGATGCAAATTCAGCCATACAACCTGTATGGCTGAATTTGCATCGCACAGACATTGCATGTGATTTGCACTGCAGTGTAGTGCAAATCGCATGTGATGTCTGACATCGCAGCTGTGGGAACTGACCCTTAGTGTTTTTATTGAATGCTTTATTTTTATTTTTTAAAGGATGACGCCAACCGCCAACGCCCCAACCCCCCCCCCCTCCTGTCGGGGATCTTTGATTTCCTAGATGTTGCCCAGGTAGATCTAAAACTCTGAAAGGTTGCCTACCCCTGATCTATACTCTTTAATTTGCATGAGCCACACACTGTTTTTTACTATGGGTGATTTACTAAAACTGGAGAATACAAAATCTGGTGCAGCTCTGCATAGAAACCAATCAGCTTCTAGTTTTTCTTTTTGCCAAAGCTTAATTGAACAAGCTGAAGTTGGAAGATGATTGGCTACCATGCACAGCTGCACCATATTCTAAATGCTCCAGTTTTAGTAAATCTCTCCCTCTGTGTTTTGTTTTTGGCTTGACATACATACACTTTAACATAAAGCTATGCTATTAGTTTTAGGCCCCTTTCACACATGCGGACTGTTCATTTCATCAGTTCAGTCATGTCAAAATGGGTGACGTATTCATCGATTTTTTGTCAAGTTTTTTATACATCCACTACCAATGCAAAAACAGACGGAAAAAAAATAGAGCTTTGATCCGTTAAAAAAACGGATGTTGGCGAATGCGTATGTAAACTGTAGTAAATGAATGATCATCCATTTACATCCGTTTTTCCATAGAGATGCATCGATGTCCGTTTTTCATCCTCCAACGCAGTGTTTCTCAACTCCAGTCCTCAAGGCGCCCCAACAGGTCATGTTTTCAGGATTTCCCTTAGATGAAACAGCTGTGGTAATTACCAAGGCAGTGAAACTGATGAAATCATCTGTGCAAAATAATGGAGAGCCTGAAAACATGACCTGTTGGGGCGCCTTGAGGACTGGAGGTGAGAAACACTGCTCCAACGGATGAATGAAAACCAGACATATGGTCTGCATGTGTGAAAGGGGCCCTACTCTGTTAGATAAATAAAGAGTAGTAGAACTGCTGACATTCTGGCTCTTTCTGAAGAACCTCCTGCTCTAGGTTCTCTTTAGTGCTAGCCACATGTCTGCAGTCCGGGAAGATTAGGAGAAATGATCAGCAAACATGCACTTGGATAATGGGGTTGATTTACTAAAGGCAAATAGGCTGTTCACTTTGAAACAGAATTTTCTGCTAACTTTCATCGTCCAATCATGTGCAAGCACGAATGCTGTTTTTTTCTTTGCACAATATCGGGTATTCTTTGCAAAGCTTCAGCATATTCACTCTAGGGAAAATTCCCTTGCAAAGTGTACACCCTATTTGTCTTTAGTAAATGAACCGAACAATTTAATTGCTTCCCAAACCAGTTATATTCACAGCAAGCTGTGAATGATAACTGTCATGGCTGCTTTTGCTCTTAACCAAACTGTCAAGCCATCAACTTACTGATCACAATTGATCACATGTGCAGCAACATGGCAACGGCAGATCAAACAGAGGCTAAGATGGCAGCTTTCTTGGCTATAAACGATATAAGGGTTTAGATCCACTTTAAGCGATACATTTTTCTCTTTAAGGAACAGTAAAAAAAAAAAAAAGTAGAATTTTTAAAGTACTTTGTCATAAATTTTCAGTGATAATTTTTTCCAAATACCACACTGATGTCTAGCGTTACGTAAGCAGTCCCCTTACTATGCAGCTACAAGGAAATGTGCCTTTAGGAAACAGAGAGTGCTATTTGTTCCAGTTAATCTTGGCTTCCCCATTTCCTTGTTTTGGCTCGTAGCCACTGTTAATCATGTTTTCAGTAAAAGAATGTAACAAAAGTATATGCTGAAAGGAATACTTTTTTTATGCTGTATTTCCTCTAGCATAGTAGGATAGTACATTTTGTCGTGCATTACAAAAAGAATAAATCTAAAGCATAGTTTTTATCTGAATCGAGCAAAGATTAATTCAGAAAGTTAGTTTAAAAGAATAATTTATTTATCTCTGTATAAGGGTTTTAGTACATGATATAATTAAATTTATCTACTTTGGTATGAGCTGTGTAGCTGGCAATCCACTAACTGATGTATTAAAAATATAAAAAAAAAAAAAAAACAGATTATGAGATTATTATGTTGACTTGTATATGACTTTATTGGAAGTTATACTTTTTGTCATTCCAGAGTTACACAAACCTAAAATTAGGAATCCAGACAATGGGGCCCAATTATGTTTAAAACACAATACATTTAAGCACTTTAATTGTTTTGGGGTTGCTTTACTAAAGGCAAATAGACTGTGAATTTTGCTAGTGCAGTTGTACTCGCTTTCTGAGAGCTTAGTGAAAGTGGTGAACCTTTACTTTATAAAGAATGCCCAATCCGATGCAACAAAAATAATAAAAAAAGAGCATTTTTTGTATGCACGTGTTTGGATGATGGAAATCAGCAGAGCTTTACCACATTTATTAAGCTCTGGGGACAATTAGTGCAACTGCACTTGAAAAGTGTACAGTCTATTATCACTCAGTGCCATCTACTGATACCACAGCTACTCTGTAAAAACACTGTTAGTAATGAAAACAAAAAGTTTTTATTTAGTAATAGGATTCTTGTCTTTCTTTTCTAGAAGAAGAAAGGTGAGAGCTGGCAACTAATCTTAACGGTCACCAGTACAAAAAGGCTAATGCCCCGTACACACGGTCGGACATTGTTCGGACATTCCGACAACAAAATCCTAGGATTTTTTCCGACGGATATTGGCTCAAACTTGTCTTGCATACACACGGTCACACAAAGTTGACGGAAAATCCGATCATTCTGAACGCGGTGACGTAAAACACGTACGTCGGGACTATAAACGGGGCAGTAGCCAATAGCTTTCATCTCTTTATTTATTCTGAGCATGCGTGGCAAATTGTGCGTCGGATTTGTGTACACACGATCGGAAATTCCGACAACGGATTTTGTTGTCGGAAAATTTCATAGCCTGCTCTCAAACTTTGTGTGTCAGAAAATCCGATGGAAAATGTGTGATGGAGCCTACACACGGTCGGAATTTCCGACAACGAGGTCCTATCACACATTTTCCGTCTGAAAATCCGATCGTGTGTACGGGGCATAACTCTTCCCATCGAGACACCAACAGCAAAAAAAAAAAAACAACCCACCCACCCAAAGTTTACACCCTTGTAATTTTTAACCAAAACTATAAAAAGTTACTTTGAATATGCATTAACAAGCAATACCAAACATATAGAATAAAATGTTTCCACAACAAACACACTACCAGTTTAAATTAGGGAAGCAACTTCTGACAAGTTTGGCATGTTGTAAGATACCTGCCCACATTTCTGGATGCTGGATATATATATATATATATATATATATATATATATATATATATATATGTAGCGGTCACCTACTTTCATGTAGGTGAGTTTTTGTGTTTAAATGACAAAGTACGGTTTCAGGTAAATTTAGGCAGGCTTGCATTATTATACCAGGCCTGGTTGTTTATTTTGGGAACTGGGAGTGTCAGTGTAGTGCAGGGTGTGGCCACCTGTGCTTGGACCCAGAGATGCCTCCTCTTGCTTTCAGTGGAAATGGTTCTGGAAGAGAGGTTGGACTTGGGATCTGAGTGACAGGCAGCTTGTGTGTGAGTTCTGGCCAATCATTAATTTGTTTGGCAGAAGGCGGGAATCTCATAAAAAGCTGGGGTCACATGCTGCTGGGGAGTTCCGGAGAAGGAGAGATCAGAGAGAGAGGCCCCCTGCGGGGAGCCAAGCAGAGCCCCCCCTACGGGGAAGGAGGGGGGGACCAGGCCACACGGAGGAGAGGAGTTGGTGACACCACACAGCATGTAGTCGCTGGTGTCGTTGGACTTCCCTGCGGGGAAGGGAGCATGCCAGACTGGAGAGAAAGGATGGAGAAACCATTACAGAAGAAGTAGCAACTAAGCGGAAGACTGGGCGATTGATTGTTCGTGAGTGGAACATGGACTGTTGATCAAGTGAGTGAAAGCACAGGGGAAGGGTACTGCCAGAGGCTGAGGGATGTTGGTACGCAAGTCAGTGAGACAGGTGGTGATGGCCTGTGACTTTGGGTTCAACAATGCCCCGGGATTTCAATCAATCAGGGATTATTCAGAGTAATCTCTTCCTTAGCTCAACTTGGAAGTACTGTACAGACGGAAAGTAGCGTTCAAAAGGCGGCGGTAGAGCTCCGAGCACAAATAGAGATACAGATTGTTCTAAAAAGGCCTATGGGTGAAGAAGTTATTCAGAGTGACTCTTTACTATGTATTCTCTAGTAAATCTACCCAAGTCTATATGCAAAGAGTTATTCAGAGTGGCTCTTTGCTATTCGTTTCATTGTTCTCAAGGACCGGACTACTCCTGTCTTTCCCAAAGAAAAGTTATTCATAGTGACTTTTCATAGTCCGCATTGTTCTAAGTCTTTGCATGAGAAGGCAAAGGAAAGATTATAAAGCAGCAAAATAGCATCTCAGAAAACCCTTCTCCTATCCCAGTTCATGTTACACCAATAAAAGCAAGAGAAAACTACAATATGGACTGTTTCTATTTCGATGGGCTAGATGGTAAATATGATTTATGGATAGAATACACAAATTGCAGCTCCTTCGGGGGTAGTGCACTACATATATATATATATATATATATATATATATATATATATATATATATATATATATATACACACACACACAATAAATGTTAGATCAAAATAATTGATATCAAATTTCAATATGAAACAGAAGAATCCTGTGCTGAGAGATGGAATATTTACTTATGAGAAAGTTAGTCTGAAGGTTAGTGCTAGGGTCAAGAGAAGGGTTAGTATGTAACAGGCCTTGGGTTGTGAACAAGGTTGTGACTGTGGGGTTGATTTGCTAAAACTGGAGAGTGCAAAATCTGGTGCAGCTCTGCATAGAAACCAATCAGCTTCCAGTTTTTATGTAAGCTTAATTGAACAAGCTGAAGTTAGAAGCTGATTGGCTACCATGCACAGCTGCACCAGATTTTGCTCTCTCCCGTTTCAGTAAATGAACTCCTATATGTCATGGGGACCCATTGCAAGACCATTAGGAGGCTTCTTGCCCCTCTAATCTCCATCTCAAATGCCAACAGATATTGCTAACTTCATAAATCACTGTGTAGTCAGACAGCTCTGGCTCCCTGTGCTTCTCGGCCCCTAGCAGTTGCATGGTCTTCGATGGCTATAGTTACACCCTTTGTTTGGAAAGACTCTTTGCATTAAAAACTAAAATACTAATTTAATGTCGTTGAAAGCTAATCTATCATTGGAAACTTACTGCTAACCCACGATTGCTTTTATGGCCCAGCACCACAATAAAATGTATTTTTGGAGCAAAGGGACTTAGTATGACTTGAATTGCATGGTCAGAATTTATTCATAGGAATCATGGTTTGAAAGCAAATACTCATTTACATCAAATGTCTTGCTAGTTTGGGCATAAATGCTTCACGGAACCAATTTCCAAACAGTAATGCAGGGTGTATGCATCTACCAAGTCTGGAGGCCTGAACATAATTCTTAAGCCTTGTATACACGGTCAGATTTTCCGACGGAAATGTATGATGACAGGCTATTGGCGGAAAATCCGACCGTTTGTATGCTCCATCGGAAAATTGTTGTCAGATTTTCTGCGGACAAATGTTGGATAGCAGGTTTTAACATTTTCCGTGGACAAATGTCTGTTGTCGGATTTTCCGAACGTGTGTGCACAAGTCCAAAGTACAAACATGCATGCTCGGAAGCAAGGACGAGCCAGAAGCGGTCGGTCTTGTAAACTAGCGTTCGTAATGGAGAATTAACATTCGTGACGCGGCAAATTATGAAATCTCGAAATGCAGCGCACAATTCTCTTAATCTTTAATGGGATCATAATGAAGCTGCTTTGCTGGGGATACTGGTGGAGTTATTGCAAACTCATTTTCATTTTTGCAAACTCATTTTCATTTTCAAAGAATAATATTATTATGCTTTTTATTTTTTTTTTATTTGGGCAAGTTAGCACAACACCATTATCCCGTAGTTTTTAGGATCAAAGATACAACTATGTTGTTGTCCCTTGTCAATTTTACATTGTATTTCTTTTTTAAATGTAACTGCCTACTCCCAAACTATCATTTGAAGTAAAACACATAACACAGAAGTATTATTCTACACAATTTTTTTTACTGTGTATTAAAAAAGGAAAATAAATAAAATTAGACATGCTGTCTGCCAATAGAACTTAACCAAAAAGTGCATCATTATTATCATTAAATCATTATTATTCAGCCTAAAAATAAAATAAAATAAATAAAAGCCTCATGCATGTGTCCTGCTTCTTAATATAAGGGGTCAACAATGCCAAGAGTTGGTGAAAGCAGGGATCCGTCATCCGGGGATAATTACGAAAATCATCTGGATTATTCTACTGGAGCTCCCGCAGCAATGGCATATAACATAATTGGTCGCAATTAATAAAGTAACCAATTTTTGGTTCAAGAACTCCTCCCCCTGTTCCTGGACTGGACTTGGGTCAAAGCAATAACTCCAAGGCTAATAAATAACACGTTATCTCCTCCGATTCCGCAACATGTCTGGTTGATGAACGGCCTTTCAAAAACGAACTGAAAAGCACAAAATGAAAAGCGCAAACTGCAAAGCACGAAATGAAAAGGGCAAACTGAAAAGCACGAAATGAACAGCGCAAAATGAAAAGCGTGAATCAACGCTCACCAAACTTCTACTAACACAAAATTAGCAGAAGGAGCCCAAAGGGTGGCGCTAAAGAACTTAAAAACCATGTAGTACGTCAGTACATTCGTGTTTGTTGGCCGACAATTCCTTGCCGTTTGTATGCAAGACAAAATCCAGGCACACGCCTTCGGACATAAGTCAAAGGTTTTTTCTGCGGAAAATCTGATTATGTGTACAAGGCTTAAGTGTGCAGTATTCTGCTATATCCTAGAAACAAATAACCTTGGACATTAAATATACTGTATAGGAATAGTACCTTTTTGTCAATGCCACAGGATAGTCAAAGTATCAGAGAAGGGTTTTGTTTAATACAAATTTTAACTGTATCTAAATCTTTTCCAAAACTGGCCACAAGATGGAAACTGTAGTTAATCAATCTTCAGACAATCCATTACTTCATATGAGAGGTTTACTCTTTGTATTTATATACACTTCCCTCAGCACAAATCAATAGTTAATGCCATGAATAAGGCTAATTTGAGGTTGGAACTTGTTTATAGTTTTGTGCGATTTGACCTTGATATTGATGAATTGTGACACTGAGATTTTGTGGCTGTAAAATAAAGTAGACTAACATATAAGTAAGCTCCAAAATCTTTCAAAGACTTTCATGTCTTGTGTGTCATGAATTATTATTCAAAATCCTTGCAGCGTTATAGTTAGAGTTAATGTATGTGACAAACAGCTGGAGTAATTTTATGTGTGTGGTCGACCCCAAGAAAACAATCACAATCTAACTTCTAATGTCTTCACTATGCTAGAAAAACAAATAGGTCAGATTAGTTGTCATGGACTGCTTTGATGTTTTGCATATGTTGGGAAACATTCAAAGGGTCCATATCAATGTTATTATTATTATTATTATTATTGTTCATGTTTTATATAGTGCCAACAGTTTGCACCACGCTTTACAAAATAAAGAGAGGCAGTACAGTTACAATACAAGACAACAGAGCTAAGACAGTTCTTCTCAGAAGAGCTTACAATCTAAAAGAGAGAGGCAAGTGATACAAAAGGTAGTAACTGTCAAAAATGAGTTAATGGAGAAGGTTTTTAGATGGAGGAGGAGCAATCTACCCCAAAGAGATACTTTTTCAGGGATCACTTAAAAGTGGACAGAGTAAAAGACAGCCAGAGAGATCGGGGTAAGGAGCTCCGGAGGGTGGCAAAGGCTCTTGAGAAGTCCTGGAGGTGAGCATGGGAGGAGGTAATGTGGGAGCTAGAGAGAAGGTGGTCTTGGGAAGAGCAAAGAGAACAGTTTGAGTCATATTTTGCGCTATTTGCGCATAGGGCCGAAGCTGTGTAATATTGTCACATGGCCCCTCCCAATATAATTCAAATCTGGTATGAAAATTGTGTACACAGTGAGATGGCGTTATCATTTAAAATGAAGGCTTCATTCTGCTATCTGTGTGGACAACAGCAAAGCAGGAAAGTGGGTAAGACCCATACAGGAGGTGATCATTTATAATAGGCCATTGTCTCATAGGTAACAATTACATTCAGGGTACTCCACGATCAGAGCACATATTCCTCTAAAAAGGGGTTCTTCAGGTTCAGTGAAGTATTTACGGATAACAGTCTAAGCCCGTAGCAAGTAGCTTACCAATATGTTTTTTGTCAGCCAGTAAACCCTTCCTCTATCATCCTTATCGTAATGGCAATCATTTCCCTTTGGTTATCACATAGCTTCCTCCTGTACATATGGCTGACTTTCCTGATCGCTATACACTGGAAACCTCCTTATCTAGAAAGGTAAACAATGTCTTTTAAATAAAGCCTAGGCAGCTTTTTGTCATTGTAATCCCTATATTGCTTGGTGAGTCACTGATATGGAACAAGCATTTGCATATCAGGTGTTGAAACAACTGATATTATCATGCGTGTTCTGGGTGATTGATTCACTAATTTATTCACAGCTCTGAAGCTTGTATTTTAGAAAATAACTCAGCAGTGGAAGCTTTTATTTTATAATATTTATTTTCAGTGCCTGATCACGTGTGTCTGCTTATTGGCCCCTGTGCTCGCTGTGGGGGAGATCCTTCGGGCACCCCTTATCCTCGCTGTCCCTATTCGCTTGTTCCTTCCGGTTAAGCAACTATTATACCCTTTCCCCTCCTATATCATGTTTTGGTATATATTACCTGCATTATGATGATTGAAAATTGTATCGTTATAGATTAATTATATTTAGCTCCTCCTGAAGTAGCGCTTTTCACCGAGAAACATGTAGAGGACCCAGTTGCATCCAAAGAGTAACCACATTTCATCAACGAATACCAGCTTGGAATGTTAAGGATCTGTGAAATGTTTTGTAACTGATGAATTTTACTTTTTTAGACGTGCACTATATTGTCAAAAATATTGGGACACCTGCCCATGAACTTTATGGCATCCCAGTCTTATGCCCCGTACACACGGTCGGATTTTCCGACGGAAAATGTGTGATAGGACCTTGTTGTCGGAAATTCCGACCGTGTGTAGGCTCCATCACACATTTTCCATCGGATTTTCTGACACACAAAGTTTGAGAGCAGGCTATAAAATTTTCCGACAACAAAATCCGTTGTCGGAATTTCCGATCGTGTGTACACAAATCCAACGCACATGCTCTGAATAAATAAAGAGATGAAAGCTATTGGCTACTGCCCCGTTTATAGTCCCGGCGTATGTGTTTTACGTCACCGCATTCAGAATGATCGGATTTTCCGACAACTTTGTGTGACCGTGTGTATGCAAGACAAGTTTGAGCCAACATCCGTCGGAAAAAAAATCCTAGGATTTTGTTGTCGGAATGTCCTATCAATGTCCGACCGTGTGTACAGGGCATTAGTCCGTAGGGTTCAATATTGAGTCGGCCCACCCTTTGCAGCTATAACAGCTTTTACTCTTCTGGGAAGGCTGTCCACAAGGTTTAGAAGTGTGTCTATGGGAATGTTTGACCATTCTTCCAGAAGCGCATTTGTGAGGTCAGGCACTGATGTGGACAAGAAGGCCTGGCTCGCAGTCTCCGCTCTAATTCATCCCCAAGGGGTTCTATGGGGTTTAGGGGTTTGGGTCAGGACTCTGTGCCGGCCAGTCAAGTTCCTCCACCCCAAACTGTATTCTAAGTGAATGTCATTGGGGGGACCATTTTATAGGGGGGCAGGTGTGTGTGTGTGTGTGGTGATAAGAGGGTGCGTGTGTGTACATGTGTGTGTCACCCCACAACTTTCAAACTGAATTTATATTTCCGTATCTGAAATATAGAAATCCTGCATCTTGGGTAACTCAGTACACAAGTTTTTGTGTTTGTTTGGTTACACTAAAATGGTGTTTGCTGTTAAAAGGAGATCAGTCAAATAAAGGGAAGAAAAAAGGTGACATGCAAATGACATTGTGAAGCACAGAAGGTAAATATTTCTATTACAAGGAAATGGTGTATAAGGAAATACAAAAATAGCTTGTGCTTCTTCCTTAATCACAGCTTTTAAAAGCATGAAAGTGTCTATTGCAAAATACAATAAAGAACATCAGACAGACAGTTCTCTAGACAATTGAATGGCTCAATTACCGTAGTATTTCAAACTAGTTCCTTTATTTGAAAATGTTAAGTATTGTTTGTAATGTAGAGGAATACAACGTTAAAGATATTGATTCTTACGCAGTTCTATTATAAAGGCTATAATACCCTTCTTGAGCAAACACCCTTATCGGTAAACTACTGTCATACTGCCTGTGGTTGTTATTTAATTTTTTTCCTTCATGGGTGATTTCCATTTACTGGATTCTACAGTGACTGCAATTAAACTTTATCTGTAGTGGGAAATACATCTTGCCTTGGGTTGTCTAGTAGCTTGAGAACAAAAAAAATGTGTGCCTATATAATTTAAAGCTGAACTCTATGCAAATGCCAGACACAAATTAATTCACTTATGTAATCCTTAATATATCTTTAAATGTGTGGGGTTTTTTTAATGCAAACAGTGTAAGTATCTGGATTTGACCTGGTATCAGCCTTTTGTAGCCCTTGTACAGCAGGGCTGGATTGTGAGAAGTGGGAGAAGGAGCAGTACAAGAAAAACAATTAGTTAATGTATCATAGTATTATAGTAGGTAAGGTTAAATAACAACAATAGTCCATCCAATTCAACCTGTGAAGGTGCATGTGTGTCAATGTCAGTAATAATTTTCCATATTCTTGCATGTTGTGTTCACTAAGATGCACAGCCAAGAGTCTTTAAAAAAAAATCAATACTCCACGCTGACACCACCAATTGTGGAACAGTGTTCCACATCCTTATCGCCCTGACAGCGGAAAAAACCCCTGCGTAGCTTAAGGTTAAACAACTTCTCCTCCAATCTCATTGTGTGGCCCCGTGTCCTCTTACACTCACTGAGACTGAAAAGTTTTTTCCTACGCTGGGATCATCATTGAGGTATTTACCGTATATACCGCTATCATATCTCCTCTCAAGCATCTCTTCTCCATCCAGCCTGCTGACAGAAGCATGCTGATAGGAAGAGATAGCAGAGTGACAGAGAGATGAGCTCATCGCTGTGTTGCGTCTTTCACTGCCTATTTATGGACTGAGGTGGATCCAGGATGACCTGGGCTCATAAGAAGATGGCATGATGCTGGCAATCAGATTGAGGTGACAGAAAAAAATACTATAGAGAAGATTTTTGGATTGAGGATGAATTTTGTAGACAAAAAAAGCTGTTAAAAAAGATGTTTTACCTTTTATCCGGCTATTATTATTATTATTGAACACAGACCTGTGTGTCAAAATGTGCATTTGTATCTGCCCGAAGTTCAATATTAAAATGTCAGTGCATAGAGAATATCAATACTGCCTCATAACTGTAAGCAAAGTTAGGCAATGCTAAATTCAAGAAGTTTCCTCATGAGGTATTATACTCTTGCTACCGCATTTTCCGGCGTATAAGACGACCTTTTACACTTAAAATAAACGGCAAAAAGCGAGGTATAAAATGCAGCCGACTGTATGTCAGCCCGCGATGTGCGGTAATACTGTATGTAGCTTCGGCTACATACAGTATACACCGCTGAGCCAATCCCGGTGAGCGATGTATTCTAATAATGAATACAGTTGTTCTTTTACTATCATAAATGAACAATGAGCACTTCAGGGCTGTGTCCACTGCTAGTAAGCATACAAGGCACGAGCAGCTCTATAACACAGCCCCAACTGTAGTGCTTGATTATTCATAATAGTAAAAGATCACTCAGTGCTGCATAGCTGGCTTCACATTGCCCTGCTGCACTTTGGGAAAAACGCAGCTTACCCACATTTTTTATGCGGGTTAGCTGTGCTTTCCAATAGACTTCTATTATGTCCCGTTGTTTTGGGGTGCTTTCTGAACGTGCCCCAAAACTGCGGGACAAAATTGAGGTCTATGAGAAAGCGCAGCTAACCCACACAAAAACTGTGGGTTAGCTAAACGTTAACCAAAGCGCAGCTGTGCAGTGTGACATCACCGTTACTATTATGAATGAGCAATTGGCAATGTTGCAACCAGTTCTGTGTATGACACATCCAAAACCATAGACGATCAATCAGCGCCGTGCGGCTATGTGATCTTTCTGTCAGAGCTGTGTATGTTTGCAAGGAACCACAGATATAAACATAAAAACAACCTGTAGTGCTGAATGATCTGTTGTGAATGTCAGTACTAGTCTCCAGAGCAGTCCCTGTGGGCAAAGACCAGCCCTGTCACTCACAATTCTGTCTCCTTGCTAGCAGCTTGGCAATGCAATCTGATCCTTTGGTGGATTAAATAAAAGTTTTAACAATGTGGTTAGAGATCTAAATTTTATTTATCAAAAACAGATAATGACCCAAACCTAGGTGTCTGTTGTAAACATATACACACTTTTGAAATGCACTTATTACAATGCAATATGGGGCTTTAACAATCTATTTAGGAGCTAATTTTATTGCTGTTGGGATGTGTCTGTAGTGCTGCCATGTTTAAAACAAGGAAACTTCATTCTACTGGACCACATATTTTGGGGGTTTCTGGGGTACTTTGCAGCAATGAATTGAGGTGTTTTTTTCCAATTGACATCCAGTAGTACCTAGCATTGATCTTTAAGTTTAATTCCATGAGTTACATTGAACAGCAGGTTTGGTTTAAATCCCAAATACAGTGAAATTATTTTTCTAGTTTTAGATACAGTGGGGAGGGACTGGAGTTTCTGATGCACTTAACTGAACTACAGGCAGTTATAAAAGACACAATACAGTTTTGCATTTATTACTAAATCATTTATTTTATTTTTTTATTATTTTAACTACTTGAAGTTCACATGGTAATAGTCTTTTCTAATCTCTTCTACAGCAAAACTCAGAATAGGGAGTGATGGGCAGGAATGGGAGTTTGTGAGGTGTGCTGCATGCAAATGTGTTGACAAGGAACATGCTGATAAGAGGAAAGTGAGCAAAAGGATGGGCCTAGAGTAGGAGGAAGAAGGATACCTGTCGGAAATATGTCTCTTATATGCTAAGAATATCCATCAGAGCTTGAAGGAATCTGCTACTAGATGGACATTTCCTGAAGACCTCATTACTCAACTCTCTAATGTACTAGTGAATGCTTGCATAGGGTCAGACGATCAATTCCTATTGGGAAGCTGCTGCTAATATACTAGGCCCACCAATAGTTGCTCTTAAAGGACCCACTATCAATTGTAGACTGCTACTGAAGAAATTAGGACCACTGGGTTGATACTACTAAAATATTAGAGCCATAAAAAGCCAAGAACCCACCCAGAGATGTTAAAATTCTAGTCTCCCGAGTCATTTGGGGGTTATCTCACACTAACCACAGGTATATGGGGTGCTAAAAAGTCTATTGAGAAAACTCTGAACTTTAAAGCAGATTTCACAACTATTTTCTGAGAGCAATTCTTTTGTAACTTATGAGTGGATGAGGTTACAAGCAAAATGTTCGTGGCTCATATATTTTGCAAAACAATCTTGACTTACAGTGACTATCAAAATGAAAACAAAAATGAAAGGCTTCCAAAAGAAAAAGTTGAAAGTTTACCTAACATAAGGGGTTGAAATCATGGGAAAAAATAGTTAAATTGTACAGTGTATACTGCATAATACTGGCTATCCAAGGAGTGTTACGCAATACAAATGATTTTAGGAAAATTATACAAACAGAACTTGCGATTGAATCAATGGATCAGGAAAAGAATAGTTAATAAAATTCTCAACACATTTTCTATTGTTCTCTGCTTAATAAGCAATGATAGGCTAGCAAAATGTGCAAGCTTACCTACTGGTATGAGCTCCCCAAACTACTACATAACTAGAAAGTAATTTTTTTTAGATTTTGATAGAGTGGTATGAGGTTAGAAATTTTTCAGGGTTTTAGTGTTTTTTGCCCTACTTTATTCAAAATGAAAACAAAACAAAAAGTTTGGACATTAGATAATACACCTAAATACTGTATATTGATTCTAAACAAACCTCTGTAACCCCCCTCTCCATATCTTTTTTTTTCATTTGCCATGTTTAGCCTACTCACAGACATATGATATTAATTAATGTATGGTGGACACATTTATTATCTCTCAAACTTTCTGTATGTATTTTGCCTCTTGACATTTTTCTCACCCTTTCTCTTAGGATGCACTCACATTGGGTACAGTTGAACTTAAATCTGGTCTGCATTAACATTGGGCTATAAGCAAGTGTTCCTGGGCACACGTACATAATCACCTCTGCCAACCAAATCACAGTGATCCCTGCTTCTGTGCCCAGTTATCTATGGAAAGGTCTTTGCTCGGGCACAGTTTGCACTTACACTGAAGGGAACACTGAACCACAAGTGAACTGTGGCTGGGACCACCTCTTTCAAATAGCCACAGGCACAGTATACTTAACCATTTCCTGGCACGCTTCCGAGCATTCACACTGCACAACCAAACTGGACCAAGGACATTAGAACTGCCAGTATGTCAATCACCAGTCATTATCCTTCCTGCAAATATTTTCACTCATTGCCCTTTTTTACACATACTTCTCAATGTTCCTCAATGTTCCTCAAAATCTCATTAAAAAAAATCAGTCATCCTTCTAATACATTCTTCTCGCTCAAATATACTAGCAGACCAGGAATTAGGCCAGAAAAGGACAATAAAACAGATAAATAAAGCAGAAGACTGAAGCAGACCCAAGCCACAAATCCAGGAAAGGTTTCATAATCAAGGTATGGTCCTCTACTGCATCAAAAAAGAAAAAAGGTTAGATAAGGAGCAGAGGACTTATAGAGGTTTTTTACTCCAGAAAAAAAAAAATTAAAAAAGTGTGGGGACGACTCGTGAATGTACAGTGGGCAGCTGGCTTTGAAGGCACAAGTGGCACAGCTTGCTGCCTTCAATTAAGATTCCAGAGCCGGTAACCCGAAGGCTAGTGAAGAACTAGCCCAGGTAAAGATGGTGCTGGATCTCCGGACAAGTGTCCTATTATTAAAAGTCAGCAGCTACAGTATTTGTAGCTGCTGACTTTTAATAACAAGACACTTACCTTTCCAGGGATCCAAACTCCCTCGGGCTAGTTCAGTTTTTCACTAGCCTTGGGTTCCTGGCACTGGCATCATAACTGTGGGCAGCCAGCTGTGCCACTTTTGGCTTCACAGCCGGCTGCCCACTGCACATGCATGAGCCGCCCCACGCTTTGTGAAAAGGATCGCTTAAAGAAAATCTGTTTTTTGCCCACACTTTTACTTACCTTCATTTCTGCCCTATCACTCAATACATCTGGTAAGCCCAATGTACTCTACAGTTACCAAAACTGTAGCGTACACGCAGGCATGTACTGGCCATCAGGACTACCAGGAGTTTCCTGAAGGGCAGATGGCTCAGTGGGCTGGTTTCAGTGACAGCCTGTCAAAGTAATGGCTGCGCAGCTCAATAATTTGAGCACCATCAGGGATCGGTAAGGCGTACATGGACACTGGTGTCCGTGAGCGGTCCTTGCAGTGTCCGCGGCCAATCCAAGTGCAGACTGCAGAGTCCTCCCTGAGTTCCCTCCCTCCCTCCTCCTCTTGTGTATGAGACAGACATGTCATGGAGCTTGAGTTTGAATTCTTCAGCGACACTGTAACAGAGTCCTGCCTCCCAGCCAGGGGGCTGGGGGGGGCGTTCTTTTTTCCGGCTGCCCGGTATGGGGGAGACTTGTCATCTGCACTGCCCATCACCTCACTTCATAGTGCACAACCCGGCTCAGCCTCGGTGGCACTGGTTTGCTGAAAGGCAACCAATGGCTGTGCAGCAATGCCAGTTTCTGAAATTCCAGCCAATGAGTCTGTAGCAATGGTCCTACATGACGTTAGCCCTCCTACTTCCCACAGCGATGTGAGAAGGAAGGAGTAGAAAAATACAGAGCAGAATAAGTGAAATAATAAAAGAGGTAAGTGAGGACGGAGTTAGAGTATATTTTCAGTTTTCATACGGAAAAGTAAATGTTGTAAAACTTAGCCAATACCTTTTATACAACTTTCACGTCATTCTAAAGGTGTCTGTAATGTTGGAATGCATCTTTTTCTTTAAATAAAGAGTTAAAAAAAAAAGAAGTTTATACTTACAGTGGAATGTTTTTACTTGCTTTTTTGCACAGTTGCGTATAGTTTATATACTGTTTTTGTGCATGTTTGCAAAATTAAAGTGGGCCGGTCTAGATGAAGTCCAGGGCCACATTTTTGTCCCAGTCTAGCCCTGCTTACACGGTGGCACTATGGACTCTCTGTATGGCAGAGCTTATTGGCCCAGAGGTGTAACATGCTCCTCCATAACTAAAAGTATGAGGTAATTTTCTTAAAAAGACGTAAAGGTTAGATTTAAAAAAAAAAAAAACAACAAACATGCTATACTTACCTGCTCTGTGCAATGGTATTGTACAGAGTGGCCCTGAACCTCCTCTCCTAGGGTCCCCCCGCTGTCACTTTTGGCTCCTTCGCTTCTCACTTCAAAATTAGGTAGGTGCTTCTTATGGAGGCGCATTTGAGGGCTCATTCCTAAGCTGGGTTCTGTGGGTCCAAAGCCACACACGGTGCGGCGCAGCCCCACCCCCCCACGCTCTGTTCACAGGATTGGATTAACAGCGGCAGGAGCCAATGGTTCCCACTGCTTTCTGTCTGTCCTCTGAATAAAGAAGGAGACGAGAGAGCTGCTAGAGATGGGCACAGTGCTGGATCGAGTGAGGTATTTTAATGCAGGGAATGCATCTAGGTAAAAAAAAAATCTGGCTTTAGAACCACTTTAAGCTGTCTGTGCCCAATAGATTGCTATGGAATCAAAGAAAAAGTAATTATGTTTTTTTTAAAATACAGGTTTGCCTTAAAATGTAATCCATAAGGATGATCTGCACAACCAGTTGTTGCTCTTAAAAAATCATCATATTTATTCCGAAACCACGGTGTACAAATGCAGATCAGTTGATGTGTTTCAGCCTACAAGGCCTTAGTCATAAATACATTAAGACACAGAACTTTGAAATAAATAGTAGCACTAAATACCACAGGCACCACCCATCAAGAAAAAAACAGCTGTAATGCCTGCAAGTTGATTCCATGTCTGTGCCACTAATCGTTGCTTTAAAATTTAACTGTGCAGCCACCTGCAATTTTTTGAGATACTTGAGATACCAAAAACCCTGTTCACTCTATTGACAACGCTCGAAGCTGCTATGATTACTTTGTGGCCTTCCCCTTTCTGTTTTGCTTGCCTCCCTATGGGGCTGTCTATTCAACTTCATTTCTAACAGAGGCAGGGAGAATGGAAGCATAGAGACTCTGATAGCTGTAAAAACAAAACAAAAACTAAGAAGAAGCATTGTTTACATTATCATCTTGAGGCTGATACAGTGATGATGCTCTTAGATTTGCTTTAACCACCTCACCTTTGAAAGGTTTAACCTCTGCATGACCAGGCCATTTTTTTGCTATTCAGCATTGTGCTACATTAACCGGTAATTGTGCGGTCATGCAACGTTGTACACAAACAAAATGTATAGTTTTTTCACACAAATAGAGCATTCTTTTGGTGGTATTGGATCACCACTGTTTTTTTTTTATTTGTTATTATGTAAATGAAAAAAGACCAAAAATTTGGAAAAAAAAACAATATTGTTCACTTTCTGCTATAAAACATATTCAATAAAAAAAAATTAAAAAATCAAATGTCTTCGTAAATTTAGGGCAAATTTAATTCTGCTACATGTCTTTGGTAAAAAAAAAATCCCAATAAAAATCCCAATAAGTGTATTTTGATTGATTTGTCTGAAAGTTATAGCGTCTACAAGCTATGGTATATGTACTGTCATTTTTTTTTTTTATATACTACTAGTGGCGGTGATCAGAGACTTATAGTGGGACTGTGATAGTGCAGCGGGAAATCTGACACTAACGCTGGGTGGGAGCTGACTAACTGCCACTGACATCACCAGTGACACTAATACAGCGATCAGTAATAATACTATACACTGTCACTGTATTAATGACACTGGCTGGGAAGGAGTTAAAATCTAGGGAGATCAAAGAGTTAACTATGTGCCTAACAGGTGTTAAAGCGGAGACCCACCCAAAAGGGAAAGCTCCGCTTGTTCGCACCCTCCCCCCTCTATTGCCAAATTTGGCTATTTGGGGGGGGGAGCGGGTAATTGGTTTTGACAGGTACCAACTCCCACTTCCGGGTAAGATCACTGCGGCGATGTGCGAGCATTTCCAGACCCTCCTCCTTCTCCCTGCTGCCTTCTGGGACACACACAGGTCCCAAAAGACAGCGGGACCATTCATAAAGCTCAGCATGACTGAAGGCTTTACTTCCTGTTTCCCTTACTTACAATGCCGATGCCTGCACCCAAAACTGACATCGCGGGATTCCTTGACAGGTAAGTGTCTTTATAATAAAAGTCAGCAGCTACAGTATTTGTGGCTGCTGACTTTTAATTTTTTTTCCAGGCTGGAGCTCCTCTTTAATGTGCGTAATGTGTGCTGCTTTTTACTAATAATCTTTTTGTTTCTTATCCTGCTTTATAGGGATAAGAAACAGAGCGTTTGTTCCCTCCTGATGCCTGGAATGCAGGTAATCCTACAAAATGACCCAACAATCCCAGTGGAAAACAGACATCCTTATACACCCTCATCATCAAGAGAATGTGTATATAAACTCCAATAAATTTAACCAGGTCCTTACAGATATTAGCAGAGTAAATTGGAAAATCCCCCAGACTTTTACCAGATTATCTATTAAAACCCAAAAGGATGTGAAAGACTTGATGACCAATGTAGGGGATTTCACTTTATAAATGTCATTTTTATAAACTACCAGCTGCATAACAATAGCTGTAGCAGCCCATGTGGCTACTATGGGGCCTGGGGGTGGCAGGGGGCCCCATTGGCCTGTGGAGATAGTTTGAACATAGAAAATCTGTGTGCATGTGAAGGTAGCTCAATTTTTTGAAGGATTACAGAAGTTGCTGCCGTAGCTAAAATGGGCAGGTGTTTGTAATACCCTCCACAGAAGTATGCATTAGCCCTGGTTCAGACCAATGCACCTTTTGCAGTCACGCTACTTTAGAGCGACTTTAAAGCCGACTATCTTTTAACAGATGTCAATGCAAGCGGCACTGAAATCACATAGTGCAGGAATCTTTTTCAAAGTTGCTGCGACTTGAGTCGCAGTGGTCAGAAGGGTTCCATTGCTGAAAATTGGGTGCAACTTGTCATGCAACTTCTGTAATAGTGGAAGGGGTTGGGCTGGTGGGCTACTGAGAACAGATTCGTTAGCTGGAGAAACTGAAAATTGTATACTCACCTTTCTGTAATTTTCCTTTCCTGATGCATCTCCATGGCAGCACACACTGGGTTGTGACTCCGCCCCACAACCTGACAGGATTGGTTTACTATAAATTTGAAGGAGAGGCACCCCCCCTTATTCTCTTTAGCTATCATCTCAGGAAGGGTAGGATGCTGTGTGCTGCAATGGAGATGCGTCAGGAAAGGAAAATTATGGAAAGGTGAGTATACAATTTTCCATTTTTCTGACGCATCATAGCAGCACACACTGGGAAATAACTTGCCAGTCGGGAGGGTGCAAGTAAAGTAGTAGTATTTATTTATCATATGGCTGTAGAATTGGCCCGAATAACGGATCTTCCAAAATCTACAATTGATAACTGAGCCAAGTCTACCCTGTAGTGGGACATGAATGTATGTCTGGAAGACCAGGTTGCTGCCCTGAAGATTGTCTCTGATAACACCCTGCAATACGCTGCCCAGGAAGTTGCCACTGCCCTTGTTGAGTGAGCCCTTATGCCTCCAGGTACCGGCAGATTCTGAGTGTCGTGATGACCTTGACCAGCCAAGATGCGATGGTGCGAGATGATGCCTAGTGGCCTCTTCTTCCTCCGTGAGGAATCACCAGTAGGTTATCAGTCTTCCTGAAAGAGGCTGTAGCTGACAGATAGTTTCTAATAGTGGTCTTAATGTCCAAGGTTGCCCTTGATCGTCGGTAAATGATGGAAGCTTGATTTCCTGATTGTAGTGAAAGGATGATGTCACCTTTGGAGTAAAGTGGTCTGAGGGTTTCAGTACCACCCTGTCTGGGTAAAAGATCATGTAGGGTTCTGAAATTATTAACGCCTGTATCCCCGAGACTCTTTTAGCTGCAGTGATGGCGATAAGAAAGGTTCATTTTAGTGTTAAATCCCACAACATAATCGAGTCAGCTGGGTGGATAGGTGAACGTGATAGTGAATTCAGGACTAATGATAAATGCCAACGTCGGTCTTCTTGGAGGCCTGATCTTTATACATGCTCCTAAAAACTGGAATAGAAGAGAGTGCCCATTTGAAGCCTGTCTTTGCGGATATAGCTGAAATCTGCACTTTAAGGGTACTTGAGCTGAGTCCTCTAGCTAAGCCTGCTTGAAGAAACTCCAGGATCTGCGGAGCTTCTGGAGATAGTGGGTCCCAGCCATTCTGCTGAGCCATGGATGTGAATCTTTCCCATATTCCATCGTAAGTAACCTTAGTTGTGCATTTCCTGGCCTGGAGTAATGCTGAAACGACCTCCCAGAAACAGCCTTGCTCTTTGAACCTATTCCTCTCAACATCATCCCATTAAATGGAGCCTCTCTGGAGCCGGATGGAACAACTGCCCCTGGTACAGTAGATCCTGAGACAGTGGAAGAGGTAGTGGGTCTTCTAGGCTGAGCTGCAGTAGAGTTGTGAACCAAGGCCTCCTGGGCCAGAAAGATATCACCGCTATTACTGAGGCTGAAGACCTCCTGAGCTTGGATAGGAACCTCGCAATTAGAGGTGTTGGAGGGAATATGTACCCCAGTCGAAAGTTCCATGGATGAAGAAGGCAGTCCACCCCCTCCACTGATGGATATGCTGCTCTCGACAATAACCTCTGACATTTGGTGTTTGTAGGTGTCGAGGCAGATCGTTCTCCAGGATCCCCCCAAGTTTGAGTCAAGAGACTGAAGGCTTGATGGTTCAGGGACCACTCGTTGTTCGACAGGAACTCTCTGCTCAATCGGCTAGTAAGTTCTGAGCTGCCGGAACATACACTGCTCATAGATCTGTTAGAAATAACTGGGCCCATTCCAAGATGGGACAGATTTCCTCCAGTAGAGTACTGCTTCTGGTACCCCCTGTCTCTGAATGTATGTTACCGCCACTTTGTTGTCCATTCAGATTAGGACACTTTTCCCCCTCAAGGATGGGCTAAAAGCTAGGAGGGCCTGGAAGGCTGCTCTGAGCTCAAGAATATTCAATACTAGACCCTCCGCATGAAATTGCCATTGACCCTGAACCGCCTGGTTTTGATAGTGGGCCCCCCATCCTGCCTGGCTGGTATCTGATGTGATTACCTCTGGTTCTGGGTGAACTATAGGCCTGTGTCTCCTGAGGTTGTCTATATCAGTGTTTCTCAACTCCAGTCCTCAAGGCGCACCAACAGGTCATGTTTTCAGGATTTCCCTCAGATGAAACAGCTGTGGTAATTACTAAGGCAGTGAAACTGATCAAATCACCTGTGCAAAATAGTGGAAATCCCAAAAACATGACCTGTTGGTGTGCCTTGAGGACTGGAGTTGAGAAACACTGGTCTATATGCATCCACCACCAAATTAACTGTTTCACGATGTGGTGAATGGCAATCGACTGGAGCATTGATGTTCCATTCCACTGAGTAAGGAATGAGGACTGCATTGTGTGCCATTGCACCCATTGAATGATCAGTAGAGTGGGCGATATCGAGCCTAAGGTGCTCAGACAGACTCTCGCCAGAAGGAATGTTGCTGTCATTAGTCTCCTTAACTTCCGGATCAAGAGACCTATCTTTTCCCGGGTTAGACTGACTCTGTTTGATAGAGTATTGAGTTCTGCCCCTAGAAGGATCATGCTTTGTGTGGGCTGAAGATTTCTCTTTTCCCAGTTGATTAACCACCTGCGGCTCTGGAGTGTGTTGATCAGTACAGCACGATGATGTATTAACGTTTCTCTATTGTCTGCTAGGAGTAGAATGTCGTCCAGATAGTGATGGAGTCTCAGGCCTTTCTCCCTTAGAAATGCGATCACAGGAAGGAGAGTCTTGGTAAAGGTTCTGGGAGCAGAGGAGATGCTGAATGGGAGGGACTGAAACTGGAAATGCGGATGGTTGACTGAGAATCGCAGATACTTTTGAAAGGCGGGGTGTGTAGGCACGTGTAGATAGGTGTCCAATAAATCTACAGAAAAGATCCAGTCTACTAAGTTTACAGCTAGTAGGATTGATTGGAGCCTCTCCATTTTGAAGGCTTTGACCTGAATTCCTCTGTTGAGCCCTTTTAGGTCCATTACAGGGTGTAGATCTCCTGTCTTCTTCCTTTATAAGAATAGGGGGGAGGTTGCGTTTGAACAAAGGACCTTTCTGTGGCTTAGGTCTTCTGTCAGAGGGGATCAGTCCTGATTTGCCTCCTGTCACTTTGGAGATTGCTGAGTCCAGTTTTGAACCAAAAAGGTTAACTCCATCATAAGGGATCTTGCACCAACTGGTCTTTGACACTGCATCTGCCACCCATGGTTTGAGCCACAGGGCTCTTCTGGCCATGACTGAAGTTAGCATAGCCCTTGAGGAAGAACAAATTACATCCCCTGAGGCCTCTGCTACGAAATTGCCTGCCAGCTTCATTAGAGAACTAATTATTTTCTCCTGGTCAGCCCCCTCGCAAATGGATCTTTCTATATTGGCAGACCATCCAGAAATCGCTTTGCCAACTGCAGCTACTGCTGGCCTACAAGCACCTCCTGCTGTGCAGTATGCTTTTTTCATGTTCAGATCAATCTTCCGGTCCAGCACGTCCCGGAAGGTTAATGCATCCTCTATTGGTAAAGTAACATGTCTTGTGAGTCGCATTAAGGAAGCGTCGACCACCAGTGGGTAGATCAGTGGATTCATTTTCAGTTCCTTCAGAGGATATAGTTTCGCCAATCTATTAATCAGGTTAGATCTTTTATCCGATCTTTCCCACTCATCCTTAATGAGGTCTTCCAGTTCCTCAATGAAGGAGAAGGACTCCGGTTCCCTACTTCCAGATTTTGCGAGGGGCCTCTTTCGCTTCTTCCCATCCTATGGCCTCCTTTACTGATCTTATGAAGGGTTCAACGAGAGTAAAGTCGAATCCTGTAGGGATCTCTGAGTCTTCATTGTCAGAAGCTGATTCCGAATCTATAGAAGAATTGGGAGCTACTGAAGTTGTGCTTGGGCCTGCCTTGTCTGGTTCAGGGACTGATGTCTCCAGGATAGATTCCTGCACAGACTCTCCGATGAGGTCATTTACCTCTCTTGCGTCAGACTCCTTCTCCCTGGTTGCTTTGTTGAAGCATGCGCGGCAGGCTAACTTATCTGGCAAAGCTGGAGCTCCACACACCCAGGAAGCATTTGCTGCAGGACAGGTGTGATAGCTCCTCTTGTGACGAGGAGAAGCTGACCTTCTGTGTGAGCGGCTACGTCGTGAGCGGCTGTGGCGTGAGTGGCTGTGGCCAGAGTGGTGATGGCGAGATGAAGATTTTAAATGACTTCTCCTAGATCTCCTATAGCTTGAGGTATGGCTTGAGCAACCTTGATGCCTGGAGTTTGTAGATCTTGACCTGGAAGGGCTGTCAGAAAGCCGCAGCATTAGAGGCCATATACTCTTTTTCCTCTTCTATACTTACCAGGCATGCTGGGCACCTCTTACCTTATATGTTGAGGGTGGTCTGCTTGGGGCAGCGACCTCCATGAAAGGATCACAGGAATTTTTAAATTCACTGCCGCTATCGCGGCGGAAATGATGCCACCGCGCATGCGCAGAAGCGATTTGCCACCCTGTGCGCCATCTTGGAGAAGGGCAGAGAGACCTGCCGAGTTGCCTCACATCCCCCAGGGAATGCGCAGAGGGCTAAAGAGGACATGGCTGCCATGTTGGAAATGACTCTATCCTTGTGGAACTACAGGGTTCAGCCAGCCTTTAGAAGGAGAAAGAGAATGAAGGAAATACCTGAGTGAAAGAGGTGAAAGGTTGGAGGCCACTGCGGCAATCTAAGCTTCATTAAAGCTTGTAAAAATGCCAGAAATGTGCCCCTGAGACCACCAGATTGGGGTTCTCTCCATAAAGGCTCCTTTAGAGACTGCACAGGAGAGACTTCCAGCCAAGAGAGGCTAAACCTGGTGGGGCGAATGCGGTAAGGGTGTGGAATCTATCTCAATCTTGTCAGTTGAAGATAAAAAGAGAATGAAGGGGGAGCCTCCTTCAAATAGTTAACCAATCCTGTCAGATTGTGGGGGCGGAGTCACAACCCAGTGTGTGCTGCCATGTTGCGTCAGGAAATGAATGTTACCACCACCCTCCTCTGTCCACAGCTCTGGTCTTGAGTAATGCAATCAAAATTTTGCTATGGGGCCCCATGATCTGTATATAACTCCTGTAAACTACAACAGATATATTCCTTTGAAATTGGAACTACTAAAGGGGTTTGAACTTCTGAGGTTTTGCTTCCTAGGTAATGTCAGTTATTGGGGTCCTATCACTTAACAGCAACATACCATAGGAAGCTGGAAAGTGTTAATAAAGCCTTCTTTTTAGCTAGATAACACATTACTAATTTGCATACAAAAACAGTAGTGGCAGTAGCAAAATTCCCCTTCCTGAAAGATCAAACATAAGATAAGTATTATTCATCAAGGCTTACAACATAAAAGAAGAACGTTGTCTAAGCAGAAGACAGCACTTTTGCAGCACATTTTTTTTAAAGGGGTAATCCCCTAAAAACTGATGTTTCCATTCTTGGTAGATGGTAGACTAAACCACCTGACAATTTCTTATACCTCTTAGGAAGTCTATTGGTGAGATATCTGCACTTGGATTATTATTCTGCATTTTTGCAGTGGCTTTTATGAAGGATTCAAAAATCTACCTGCTGCATTTTTTAAAATTCTTTTATGGAAAGTGCAACAAGATATTCTAAACACGCAAAAGCGGCAGAAAACCCAAACATGTCAAAGCAGACCGAAACAGATTTGGTAATTATAGATATTGGGGTGTGCAAGTCATATCTGACTCCACTTTCCAAGCTTCACCTTCTAAAATATCACTTTTGGGTGGACTAAACCTTGCACAATATAAATGTCTAATAATCTGTCAATACTAAAATATAGTTCTACTATGTGTTCACAGGCCAGAGCTATTGCAGCTACAAAACAAAAAAAAATATTTTATTTGGTCATTGTTAAGGTGTCATAGCAGGGATGTGTTTTGCCAATCATAACCAGGTCAAATCTAGAGATGATTTATAAGATATGTTGTCTGTGTAGCACATGGCAACCAATCAGATTATTTCTTTCACCACCTCTCATATTAGAAAACAAACACTTATAAGAAAGGTCACTAAAGGCATAGCACCCCTTTTTTCTTAGCTTGTATAAAAAGGTATTACTCATGATAAAAGTAATAATAATAATAATAATATTAATAAATAACAACAACAATAATAATAATAATAATAATAATAATAATAATAATAATAATAGTAGTAGTAGTAGTAGTAGTAGAAGTAGTAGTAGTAGTAGTAGTAGTAATAATAATAATAATAATAATAATAATAAATAATAAAAACAATAATATTAATAATACACAACAAGGTGCATCAATATGAAAACATACATTTTATTAAGACATACCTTTTTATTCACATTAATGGCTTTTATATCATATGGTACATCTACCTCTGTCACGCTCTTAAATTTTAAATATACAACATTTACAAGTATTATAAAAAAAAACAATGACTACAGAAAAGTCTAAATAAGCCAGCAAATAAAATCAGTATCTGGAGACTCAAAATCTACTAGTGTCAAGCTGAAATAAAAATTGTGACACTTAGGTAAGGAATATAAATTTGATACTAAAAAATCAGCTTACCTGTGAACATGTAATGTCACATTCTTTAATTCTCTGTATGGAGCGACAGTTAGCAATGCCACAGAATAAAAAGATGAGCAAAGGACATCCTGAGGTTCCCCAGCACAGAAAGCAGCACTCTCTATTGTGGAATTTCATTGCTACTCTTAATGTCAGTGATAGCTCATGAACATCAGAAAGCCAATGTGTGCCTTTAAGTAGTGGATTCATACCCGCCCCTTTTTAACTCATTGGTGAAAATCTATGAATCATAGTAGGACTTTCCCTGTGATTACAACTAGATCAGTAAAGATTTGCAACAGTGGAAATAGCACACTCGCTCAGGTATCATAAAACGTGGCTGGATTGGGATGACAACACAGAATTACGTAATTTCACACCAGTTACAACTATGTTTTTTTCTCAGCATTTAAAAGCCTTGACATTTACATTCTGTAAAGGTCATTACTACATTCATTTTTTTCTGCACTGTCATTAATTGTTTGGATTCCTAAATCACATGCTTTTCTACATATCATAGAAATCTGCTTTGGGATATTTAAGTGAAAGTGAAGCTGATTAATTGATGTTTCTGATGACTCAGTTGCCATCTTTAATATTGAATGAACCCTAGGCAAACATTTTCTTGGGCAAGCAATTTTGCTCTCCACCTGAGACTTACAATAAATAGCAGCTAGACTTAAAATCAGTTTACTGAAATAATTTAGGCAGCGATTGGGATTGGTTGCCAGAGGTTACAGTGCATCATTACCGCTTACTGACTGGTTGCTAAAGGTTACAGCACACATTACGGCACACTGGTTAGTTGCTAGAGGTTACAGCACATGATTTCTGATTGTTGATTGGTTGCTAGAGATTACTGTACATCAATACTGCTCACTGATAGGTTGCTAGAGGTTACTGCACATCATTACTGCTCTCTGATCAGTTGCTAGTGGTTACAGCACATCATCTCCTCACTGCCTGCACACCATGGACTGGGTCAATGAAGGGACCCATCAATCGTCAGAAAACGCCTAGGGATCCTAGAACTCCTGGGGTCAGTGGCAGTGCTGGGGGCAGGGGAGGGTGTGATCAGTGGCAATGCTATTTTTTTTATTGACTACCAATATAAAGAGGAGTTTCAACACTTACCACCAATGTAATAGGGGTTTACACTGACCACTAATGTAATAGAAGCATTTGCAGTAACCACCAATGTAAGGAGGGATTTACACTGACCACAAATGTAAGGGGGGACATCACACTGGCCACTAGTGTGAATGAAAGGATTGTACACCAAGCCCCAATGTAATGAGAAGATTTACACTGACCACCAGTGTGACTGAGACATTTAGCCTGCGTTCACATTTGTGTGTATCGGGAACGTATGCAAAATCCTTTTCCTGACACCACAGAAACGTGCTGCTCTTTAGCAGATACACAGCAGTGCCATCAATTGTTAATGACACCCTCACGCATCTGCTGACATGTGCTGTAGAACTATGTGATTTTGAAAAAGCGTTAGGGACTTTCCACATTTCTAGCACATAGAGCAACCCATAGAAATTATAGGGCTGCCCTACATGTGACCTACAGCTTTATCCAAACTGTCAGTACACCTTTGCATCCTAAAACCCTTGCCAATCTCTGCACTCCAAACCTCCTCCATCGTCTCCACTCCAACCCTCCGTCCCTTTAACTCTACCTGCCTCTTCTGCTCATCTTTGCACCCACCTTCCTTGCCACTACACATTCCCTCCTTGCTCACCTGTGCATCCAAAACTGTAATTCCTCCTCTGACTACCCCTGCACACCCCACACTACCCCCACCCCCACCATTTTGCTTACCTTTGCAGAACAGGCTGATGTTAGGCTTAATGATCACAGTTGCAGGCAGGACTCTTAAGCAGGCCCCTTTATCTCCCTGTGGGCAGCATTCAGTATAGGTGATGGTGAATATGACCTCAGGGGGGCATGATATACATACGAATGCCGCCTTTATTTACATATCAATGCCGCAGGTCTGTGGCTATTTACATATGAATGCCACCGATATTTACATATCAATGCTGGTTATTTACATGTACACAACAATAGTGCAGCACTTAGCAGCAGCACTTCACACTGAGATATCAGGTGAAGATTTCAGCACTTCACACTGAGATATCAGGACACAGCACAGGACTAAAACTTCAAGGGACAACTTCAAGGGACAAGGGAATTTAAACTGGAATAGTTGGCAAGTATGAGGCAGCTACTTTGGGCCCCATAACAATGATGGTTCTCAGGGCAGCTGCTCCTTTTGCCCTGCCTTAAAGAGGGCCCTGCTCAGTTGTCATTAGTGCCAATGCTGAGAATTTCTGTGGGAGCTTTATTTTCCCTTAACATTTTCCAGGAGTCTGTGGGCAGTACTGTGATAAAAATCATGTTATTTCCCGACAGGAAATGACGCGATTTAAGGCGGTTGCCATAACAACGGGGCGGGACCTTCTTCCTTCCAATCAGCACTATGGCCGCCGAAGAATCGCGCATGCGCGATATCAAGAGGTGCATGCTGGTTACCCAGCATGCACCTCACCATCGCTAATTTCGGAAGAGGTATTGATTGGACTTCACATGCACACAATCATCATGGCAACTGCCAGAAGAGGATTTAATAAGTTGTGAGTATAAAATAAATATATTAGCAGCATCCACTAGAAAACATATTAAATCGTTATTTATGATAATAATGCATTATGCTCGGATTAAAAAAAAAAAAATGTGGCCGGAACTCCACTTTAAGAATATATTGGAATACACTTATACAATTACCCAGCGGCAGACGTCAGTCTGGTCTCTGGAGTTCAGATGGGCGCGCGGAGCCCGGGAAACATATGTATACGTACGTGAAAGCGGGGGGGTGGCGGCCATTACCGGGGTGATATTTATATACAATATATTAGGATGATGTTCCAACCACTTGTCTACTGTGCACTTTTACCCTCTTCCTGACAAGGCCAATTTACAGCTATCAGCGCTGTCGCACTTTCAATGACAATTGCGCGTTTTTTTTGTTTTTTTATGTTTTTCTTAGTTTCTGTTATAAAATTTTGCAAATACCGTATATACTCGAGTACAAGTCGAATTTTTCAGCCCTTTTTTTTGGGCTGAAAGTTTCCCTTCGACTTATACTCGAGTCACCGCCGTCTGTCTGCACGATCAGCGTGTCATGCAGGCAGACGGCGGCCGGCGTGTGATGATAATGCTCGGAGGCTATTTCAGCTTTCAAAAGCTGCGCCTCCTGCTCTTCTGTGATAGGCTGAACAGCTGTCAGTGCACAGCCTATCACGGACATTCTCTTATCCTCGTCCGTGGTATGGGAATGAGAGAATGTCCGTGATAGGCAGTCAGCGGTCAGCCTATCACAGACGAGGAGGAGGCGCGGCTTTTGAACTGTGGAATGACCGCCGAACAGTATCATCACACGCTGGCCGCCGTCTGAGGATGGAGATCGCCACAGGGAGGAAGGAGATCGCTACAGGGAGGATGGAGATCGCCACAGGGAGGCTACACAAGACACAGGTAGGCTGCACATGCACACAGGACACAGGGACACAGGAACACAGGACACACATGTACAGGACACACATGTACAGGACACACATGTACAGGTAGGCTGCACAGGACACAGGGAGGCATGCAGCTGCAGATGGGCATTATTGACCCTCTGCATTTCTCACCCTCGTCTTATACTTGGGTCAATGAGTTTTTCCCAGTTTTTTGTGGTAAATTAGGGGCCTCGACTTATACTCGGAACGACTTATACTCGAGTATATACGGTAAGTACTTTTTCTTCTTTACTGATGTGCACTGATGAGGCTGCACTGATGGGCACTGATGAGGCTGCACTGATGGCCACTGATGAGGTGGCACTGATGGGAACTGATGAGGGGTCAAGGATAGGCAAACGTTTTTCTTATTTTTTGAATTTTAGAACAGAAACTAAAGCAGTTCGATTGTTGGCAGGAGATTGTCTGTTCACAGACTGTTGTCCTAAAATCTTACTGTTAGTATGCTCCTTTTTACCATTGTAGTCCAATTTTCCACCAACAAATGTTGGATGACAGGTTAGTAAATTTTTTCGGCGGACAACAGTTTGACGTCAGATTTTTTGTATAGTACACAAATCCGTCACACAAAAGTCGAAAGTACAAACACGCATGCTCGGAATCAATGCTCATCAAACACGAAATTTGCAGAAGGGGCCCAAAGGGTGGCGCTTAAGAGCTGAAATTCCTCGTAGTACGTCACTACACTACATTCGTGTTTGTGGTACAACAATTGTGTACCGTTAGTATGCAAGACAAGATCCTGACACACCTCCTTTTGACAAAAAGGACAACATTTTTGGGGTTTTTATGTATTAAGCAGCGCTAATGAATCATTTATGCCTTCCTGCTAAGTAATATTGTTAGTCTATGACAGTGATGGGGAACCTTGGCACTCCAGATGTTGCTGTACTAACAGGCTATGGTTGATTACATTTTTTTATTAATATATGATGTTCTTATTTTGTTTATATTTTGGAATTCAGGTGTTAGCTAGCAGCTGTGAAGGTTGGTGGCGATGCTCTGGGCAGGTGTGCAGCTTTAAGATGTTGCGGGGCACTTTCTTTGGTGGGTGGAGAGATGCAGGGGGGTTGCCACCTCATGCCTCTCCTTTATTCCATCCTGGTTGACCCTTGTTGCTTCTTTATGGACCTAACGCATGGCCGTAATATTGCCCCTTCTGGGTCTTTCCACTGCAGGTGTACCGGCAAGCGCATGCGCGCTAGGTGCTGATCCTATTCGGCTGTTGCCAGGATGGGGCTGAAGGATTGCGCATGCGCTGGCTGGAGCATGTGCGGGGCTTTGACTGGGCAACATCAGGCACTGGAGTCATGCTGGCCGATGCGTGTCCTGTTGGAGTGCACTGCACTTAAGGGCGGGGGGGGGGGTTCACTCATTCATACCTGCTCAGGGAACTCCTTTTGCTGCTTTTGCCTGTACATGCCTCTGTGTGGTTGTATTATTAGATTGCAATGTAAGTACATGATGATAGGGTTATACGTATATATTATAGATTGTTTTATTATCTCTGTTAATTTGGTATGTTTTGCTGTCTATGTGTAGTTTAACAATTCACCCCGCACCCAAGAGCTCCTGAAGAAGCAGTTCCCTGCAGAACACGTTGAGCCAATATTCATTATATAGTGGAATCCTCATTTATACTCAATGCATAAAATAAGTGCAGTGCAATTAAAACCTCAAAACTTAAATAAATACACTCTTCAAGTGCTAATAACTCTCCATAAATGATAACAAAAATAAATAAATACATGTGTGGAATTAAATATCCATCACATATCTCAGAACAACAGTCCCATCAAGTGATCCACACCGCTGTGTAATATATGAGTGACAGTTCATATATCTTCTCAATGTGTCCTGTGAACCTCGACCTATAGGTGAAAGACCTATTGATAAAGACGGATTCACGAAACGCGTCTAGGTGTACCACACAGCTTGCTATACAGGTCAATGGCTCTGGTTTCTCCCCGGGAACCACCACGGACAGCTTACCACTTAAGGTGGTGAGATTAACAGAACCTATTGCACCGTGCTACCATTTATTGGATGCTTTTTTTATCATTTGTTTGTAAGTTTAATGTATTAATGGAAGGGGGTCTTTTGGATAATAAAAAGCCTTACAGTTATACACTATGAGGCTTCCTGTCTCCTTCTTTGCCCGAGTATTATGGAAAACTCTCAGCTGATTGGATCCCAGTGAATCAGAAGACGTGGGTGTCTGTTTCCATATCGGCTGATCGTTTACTGAGGATCAGACGGATGTTCATTTGGCAGCGATCGTAGCCACCCCACATATACTTTGAGGCTTTGATTGATCTTTTTTTCTGGTTAGTGCAATTCCTAGAGGAAGTATAAGCACTAGATGTATTGATGGTCGAACGTTTAAAACAGCTGATGACCCATTTATGAACTGTTATATGCAAAAGACTGTGTTTGAATTTCGGTTTCAGCTGGATTTACAGACTATCAAGCTTATATGCAAAACCTTTACCGCTGCTGAAGTTTGAAAGACTATTTTTTAATGTAATCTTATTTTAATTGTAGTTTTGATTGCTTCCTTTTTAGAAATATAGGTGAAAAACCTGCTCACTTTCAGAATCAGACTCCTCTACAGAGTCTCATTTACCTCCGATGTATTGCTTCTGTGAAGGATTCATCAACACTCCTCCTCCTGGTTCGAAATGCAGTTTTAACCTCTCCCTATTCCATCCTCAGTCACCAGCATGTTCACATGACAGAAAATACAAAAGGGAGAACCATAGTGCTCTCTATTTTCAAATGTTTATTAAAAAAATACAAAAATGTATAAAAAGCAAGCATTATATATTCTCAGATCACCACTAGTGAGCAGCCTTTAGCCCTAGTTCTTTAGCCGGCTAGTTTTGGGGCCCAGTTGTTATGGTGGTACAGTCCCAGTAAAGTCTGCATGCAGTAAATAATGCTGCTAGTTAGATGGCCAGTGTTCTGATCACTGCCACACCAGTGTCCTGTTCACTGCCAGTATCCTAATTACATCCATACCAGTGTCCTGATCACCACCATACCAGTGCCAGTGTCAACAGACCCAGTGTCCCCAATTGTTGTCACTGTCCTTGTACTCCAGGGCCTCCAAAAATGTAATAAGTAGTCAGGAAATTAGATGTGTAAATTATGCCCCTAGAAAGCCTGAAGGTGCTCTTTGGATTTTGGGCCCCTTTGCGTGGCTAGGCTGTGAGAAAGTCTCACACATGTAGTATTGCCATACCTGGCAGGAGTAGCAGAATTTGTTTTGGGGTGCAATTATTTCTGATGTGTGCGTGTGAGAAAAATTTGTTAAAATGACAACTTTGTGAAAAAAATAATTATTCACTTTTATCATATTTCAAATAATTTTGGCAAAAAATGACAACCTCTAAAAACTCACCAGGCCTCTTACTAAATACCATTGACTGTCTACTTTCTAAAAATGCGTTATTTGGGAGGGCTTTTGCACTGTCCTGGCAGTTAAGGGCCTCTAAAATTAATTTTTAAATATATATACACCATAATTTGTAGCCTTTATAACTTTCATACAGATAAATAATTTACACAAACTTTGGTTATTTTTACCAAATGTATCAGAATTCATCCTGGCATGAATGTTTGAAGAAAGATTATTTATTTGCAAAATGTAATAACCAAAGCTAAGAAAAACATGTTTTTTCCAAAATGTTCTGTATTTTTTTATATAGCAAAAAATAAAAAAAACCTGTGATGATTAAAGCGGAGTTGCACCCAAAAGTGGAACTTCTGCTTTAAGTACTTCTTGCCCCCTGACATGCCACAGTTGTCATGTCATTTTTTTTGGGGGGGGGGGCTGGGTACCTGGTTTGGAGTGGGACTTCCTGTCCCACTTCCTCCTTCCAATTTCTGGCCGCCTAGGCGACTCCTCCTCTCCCGCTAGGCGGCCCCTCCCTCCCGGCAATGTTCTGGGACAGTAGGGCAACGTTACAACAGTAACGGAGAGCAGCGCGGCTCGTGCATGCATAGTGCGCGCGCGGCTGTAGAGCCCCAAACTGTCACAGACAGGGCGCCCACACTTACAATATCGGTGCCACAAAGAGGAGGAGTAGAGAACGGAGGCTTTGGCAGCCACATCGCTGGACCGTGGGAGAGGTGAGTGTATACTTTTTGTAGCTGCTGACTTTTAATAAATTTAAAAACCAGTGGAACTCCGCTTTAAATACCACCAAAGAAAGCTCTATCTGTCTCAAAAAAATTATATAAAATGTATTTGGGTCAAGTGTTGCATGTTTGAGTAATTGTCATTCAAAGTGTGACAACACTGAAAGCTGAACAATTGCCTGAACAGGAAGGGCGTGAATATGTCCGGACTTGTAATGATTATTGAGGTGTTTTCTGATTGGATTCTGATGTCACTGCCCCTCCTCACTACTTTCTCCAATCAGAGAAACCCTTGCACTTATTGAAAGTGTACAAGGCATGCTATAAATGGCAGCAGTGCTGAGTAACTGACTCCTATCATCAGTAAGCAGAAGGGAACCCACACATAGAATTTGAGCAGGTCTCAGAAGTTTGCATCTGTCACTGTAGCAGCGCCCACTACTACAGTGCTTTCTAGCTTCCCCAGCAGGTAAGAATAACACATACATACTTTGTGTCATGATGGGCCAATGTAAGCATACAATAAGGCATCCCTCTTCAGTGAAAGATATAGGTATATGTGGGATTCAGCTTCAAGTGGAGAGCTCGCAGAGAGGTAATCCAAGTCACATGTAAGGTTAAAGGGCTTCCTGCCCATGTTTATTGGTCAGTGTGTACAGCAAGCAAGAGGATTCCCACATAGGGCTATAAAACACAGTCCCAAAAACAAAAGTACAGCAAAAACTGTTTCAAGTCTCCTGACTAATAAATAGACCTCATGGGGTCTGCTCCAATCCTGCAGACATATTCCCTTACAGCCTGCTTGTCTCCTTTCTCAGCACCCACACTGATGGTTTGGCCACTGCTTAAAGCGAGGTTCCACCCAAATTTTGAACAATATCTGTATGTATTCTCTTCCTTGCCTAGATGCTGACATGCCGTTTATAAAAATTTAAATCGCCGTAATTACCTTTTATTTTTCTATTCTTCTTTGCACTTCCTGGTTCTCCTCCCGTGGGAGTAGGCGTGTTTCTAGCCTCTCCCAGACTCCTGGGAGCTAGTCTCGGGCTTCCCAGGATGCCACTGAGCATGTGCGGGAACGAGCGGTGAATGCTGGGAGCACAGCATTCACCACATCCAGGAAATAAATGCTTGTGGGCTTCAAATTCCCACAATGAAGATGGAAACCGCCTGCAGTGAATAATATAAGTTATTCTTTCCGATGAAATCTGACACAGGCGGACATATTACACACAATATGTGAGTATGTAATGCTGAGAAGAAAAGTTTGTGAATGAACTCAAAAAAAAAAAAAAAATGATAGATAGGTGGACCCCCGCTTTAACGCCTTGCATCCTGCAACAGACCTCTCACTGCCATCCATTTACCTTATGAACCTTAAAATTCTATGTGGCAGATACACGCCATTGACAACTGAGAGAGGCTATCTGTCACAGTAGCTGGAATGTCAAAAGCTATAACATACACAAAAATCAGCAGCAAGAAAAGCCATGGTCTAAGAAAAAGCTAAAAGCCTTGATGTCTAGCAGTGGCTAGAAGTATAGCTATAGCTATGCAGAAATGAAAGGAGTGGATTGTGGAAAGTGCCTCACAAACTGTTGGTTATTTATACAGTAAAACCTGCATTATATCTAGAAAAGCTACAATTTCTGGGGAAATTGTATGAAGTGTCCTTGCCTCCACCTACAGTAGTCTACAACTGGAGTGGACGGAGTAACTGGGTGGAGTGACTTGAGTAACTGTTGTGTGGTTGGAGTGGCTGGCGTAACTGTGTTAAAAAGCTTAATATTTTTAAAAGTATAAATAGTAGTAAAAAAGTTTAAGAAGTCCCATCATAAGCTGAAAGGGCTGAAATGATTTTTTTTTTTCAAAAATGATTTTTTTCTTCAAAAATGTTTTTTTTTTTTCAAAATTTTTTTTTCAATTTTTTTTTTTTTTTCATGGGGTGGTCATAAATTTTTTGGTTGATCATGGGGTGGTCATAATGTTTTGGCTGATCATGGGGGGTCATCATGTTTTGGCTAATCATGTTGTGGTAATAATGTTTTGGCTGATCATGGGGGTCATAATGCTTTGGCTGATTATGGCATGGACATAATGTTTTGGCTGATTATGGCGTAGTCATAATGTTTTGACTGATCATGGGGTGGTCATAATGTTTTGGCTGATCATGGGGTGGTCATAATGTTTTGGCTGATCGTGGGGGGTCATAATGTTTTGGCTGACCATTAGGGGTTATAATGTTTTAGCTGATCATGGGGGGGGTCATAATGTTTTGGCTGATCATGGGGGGTCATAATGTTTTAGCTGATCATGGGGTGGACATAATGTTTTGGCTGATTATGGCGTGGACATAATGTTTTGGCTGATTATGGCGTGGACATAATGTTTGGGCTGATCATGGGGTGGTCATAATGTTTTGGCTGATAATGGGGTGGTCATAATGTTTTGGCCGATCATGTTGTGGTCATAATGTTTTGGCTGATCATGGGGGGTCATAATGTTTTGGCTGATCATGGGGGGTCATAATGTTTTAGCTGATCATGGGGTGGACATAATGTTTTGGCTGATTATGGCGTGGACATAATGTTTTGGCTGATTATGGCGTGGACATAATGTTTGGGCTGATTATTGCATGTTCATAATGTTTTGGCTGATCATGGGGTGGTCATAATGTTTTGGCTGATAATGGGGTGGTCATAATGTTTTGGCCGATCATGTTGTGGTCATAATGTTTTGGCTGATCATGGGGGGTCATAATGTTTTGGCTGATCATGGGGTGGACATAATGTTTTGGCTGATCATGGGGGGGTCATAATGTTTTAGCTGATCATGGGGTGGACATAATGTTTTGGCTGATCATGGGGGGGTCATAATGTTTTAGCTGATCATGGGGTGGACATAATGTTTTGGCTGATTATGGCGTGGTCATAATGTTTTGGCTGATCATGTTGTGGTCATTTTTTAGCTGATCATGGGGGGTCATAATGTTTTAGCTGATCATGGCATGGACATAATGTTTTGGCTGATTATGGCGTGGACATACGGTAATATTTTGGCTGATTATGGCATGGACATAATGTTTTGGCTGATTATGGAGTGGTCATAATGTTTTCGCAGATTATGGCGTGGTCATAATGGTTTGGCTGATCATGGGGAGTTCATAGTGTTTTGGCTGATTATGGCGTAGACATAATGTTTTGGCTGATTATGGCGTGGTCATAATGTTTTGGCTGATCATGGGGGGTCATAATGTTTTGGCTGATTATGGTCTGGACATAATGTTTTGGCTGATTATGGCGTGGTCATAATGTTTTGGCTGATCATGGGGGGTCATAATGTTTTGGCTGATTATGGTCTGGACATAATGTTTTGGCTGATTATGGCGTAGACATAATGTTTTGGCTGATTATGGTCTGGACATAATGTTTTGGCTGATTATGGCGTGGTCATAATGTTTTGGCTGATCATGGGGGGACATAATGTTTTGGCTGATTATGGCGTGGTCATAATGTTTTGGCTGATCATGGGGGGACATAATGTTTTGGCTGATCATGGGGTTGTCAGCTTTTGTCATCTCCCACTCTAGTTTGAACATTTCGCCATTCATTCCTATTAGACCAATTTTCCGCAAAAACAATGATATTTCGTGAACCATTTGGCGAAACTTTCCACAAAGTAATAGCACACCAATCGGGAACAATCCGCACGTTTCGGTATATTACTGTCTATGTAGTGTAAAAGCTGTCGGAGAAGTTAGGGTGGTAAGTTTGACTATAAGAATAATATATATGTGAGATAACAGTAAGTGGTCTTGCTATTCAAGAACACTTAATTATAATAATAATAATACCTTAACGACTTGCTGAGTGCCAACCCGGCACAGTACATATATTGCGGCGGTGCGGCATGTGTAGGCACCGTAATGCACATCTACATCAGGTTCCTGCTACCTGTTTTAGCTGTGGTTCCTATGCTGTGATTGGCACACAGCTATCACATGGTAACTACGCCAACCACAGCACTCTGTACCATGTGATTAGCTGTAGCCAAAGATCACTAGTGATTACAGCTATCATGAATGGTTAACTCATTTATGACAGGTAACAACTTTGCTGGTACAGTGATCAAAAAATCCCTAAACACACCCCCCCCCCTCCCCCCCAGAGTAGTGCAGTATTACTATGGTACTATGATTAAAAAAAATGTTTTAGTTTTACTTATTATTATTCTAGTTTGGTTTTAGTTATTATTATTATACTGTCACTAGTCAGTCTTGATAATAGTACGTGTAAAAAAAAAAAAATAAGTGAAATGTGTTACTAAATGCCTTAGACTGTCTACTTTCCAAAAAGGGGACATTTGGGAGGAATTTGTACTGTCCTAGCATTTTAGGGTCTCATGAAATGAGATAGACCGTCAGTACATCAGAAATATACTGTATATAGCATGGTTTGTAGAAGCTATAACTTTCACACAAAGTAATTGGGATTTTTTTTTTACCAAAGACTTGTAGCAGAATTAATTTTGACCTAAATTCATGAGGAAATTTGATTTTATTGGATATGTTTTATAACATATTATTCAAAATTTTCAGTCCTATATCTTTTTATATCGCAAAAAATTAAAAAATAAACCCAGTGGTGATCAAATACCACCAAAAGAAAGCTCTATTTGCGTACATTTGTTTTAAAAAAAAAAATGTCAATTGTGTACAGTGTTGCATGACGGCGCAGTTGCCAATTAAAGTAGCGCTGTGCTGAATAGCAAATGATGTCCTGGTCATTCAAACCTTCCAGAGCTTAAGTGGTTAAGAAACACCAATTTATAGTACAAGGCAGCTGCTGCATCTGAACATAGGAAGGAATAAAGTACCGTATTTATCGGCGTATAACATGCACTTTTTTCCTCTTAAAATCAGGGGAAAAATCGCGGGTGTGTGTTATACGCCGATCCCCGCCGATCCCCCGCTAACTGTGAGCGGAGTGAGCGACGGCCGCCGATATACATAGATAGCCAAGTGTATTTGGCTAGGTTCGGCTAGCTCCGCTCACAGTCACACCCAGTCCCGCCCTATGATGGACACAGGGACTGGGCGTGAATGTGAGCGGAGCTAGCCGAACCTAGCCGAGGCTATCTATGTATATGGGCGGCGCTCGGCTCCACTCACAGTCACGCCCATGCCGGCGCGTGTTATACCGATAAATACGGTATATTAGAGATGATCCAATTTTAAATCCCATCACCTATACTTGCATTACAGAAATAGATTGTCACAATATACAGTGTATATCAATATTAATAATATCAACTTTTAAGCAATATCAGGATTGAGATATACACACTTATAAAGTCAGTATAGTTTACAAGGCATTTTTGCATATGGTAAACTGTATGAGAATGGAGTTCAGGCTTTGTAGCATGTTTGGCAGTAGAGCCTGAAGGAGTTTAACTACACCTGATAATGTAGTGTTGATGATACATTCTAATAACACTTCCTTCTTCACATGAATCGTTTCCTAGTTCATTTTATGCCAATGATTCAAAGTACTCTTAAAGAGTTTCACGTTTGCAGCCAACTTGGAATAACCCCTACTTTATATTTGTGTTCCCATTCACACAGCATACCTTAATAAAAATATTAAAAAATTGCAACTTATCCTTTTAGTCTATTCTGTAAAATCCAGCACTGTGAAATCTTATTAGTTCTCTTTGTTTGTGAGGGGGCTGGGCAGCTGGTTTGCCATAATCAGGGCAGGACTTAGGGTGGTGGGGGCCCCTGGGCTTGAGTTACTTTCGGGTCCTACCTTCTATATCTATCTGGCACTGATCACAGATGGCACTGATGACACGTGACACTGACAGGTGGCACCGGGGACAGGTGGCACTGATAGGTGGCACTGGGGACAGGTGGCACTGGGGACATTTGGCACTGATAGGTGGCACTGGGGAGTCAGTGTATGTTGTGTAGTGTTGTGTAACTGTAACTAATGTGAGTGTTCACTCACCGCTGCAGCATTAAAGTTCTTCCTTTCTACACGCTGTCTCTGTGTGAGGAGGGAGAGCCGGCGATGAGAGATGATCTCATATGAGATCACCTCTCATTGGACGAGTGCGAAATGGTCGCTGTGATTGGCCATTTGGCACGATCTGTGATTGGCTGTGTCCAAGGGACACGGCCAACACAGAACTTCCCCGATGCGCGCCCAGGCCATTTTTCAGCTTTCAGCGATGTCGCAATTTGAATGACAATTGCGTGGTCATGCTACACTGTACCCAAACACATTTTTTATCATTTTCTTCACACAAATAGAGCTTTCTTTTGGTGGTTTTTAATCACTGCTGGGTTTTTTATTTTTTACAAAAAAAGATCAAAAAAATTTTGAAAAAAATGTTTTTCACTTTTTTTCTGTCAGTAAATTTTGTAACTAAGTCATTTTTCACCTTCACTGATGTGCGCTGATGAGGCGGCACTGATGGGCACTGATAGGCTGAACTGGTGGGCATTAATGAGGTGGCACTTATGGGCACTGATGAGGTTGCCCTTATGGGCACTGATTAGGTGGCACTGATGAGGAGGCACTAATATACCGCACTTATGGGCACTGATAGATGGCACTGATATGTGGCACTGATGAGCACTGATAGGCAGCACTGATGGGCACTGTTCGATGGCACTGATGGCCACTAATAAGTGGCACTGGTGGGCACTGATCGGCAGCACAGGCAGGCGGTACTGATGGGCACTGATGGGCATTGATGGGTGGCACTGATGGGTGACACTGATGGGCATTACTGATTGGCATTGATTGACAGCAGTGATGGGCTTTGATGGGCAGCACTGATAGGTGGCACTGATTGCCAGCACTGACTGGCATCGCTAATGGGCACTGATTGGTGACACCTGTGGGCAGTGGTGGGTACTGATTGCTGACACTGATGGGCACTGATAGCTGGCAATGGTGGGTAATGATGAGCACTGATTTGTGACACTATTTTACATTATTGTAATCAGGGCACTGATGATCAGTGCCCTGATTACATTCCTAGCTGTTCCCCTTAAGGAGATGCCGCTGATCGGCTCTCCTCTCCTCACACTCTGTCAGTGTGAGGCGAGGAGCGCCGATTACTGGCACTTTCTTGTGATTGGACACAGCCGATCACATAGTTAAAGAGCCGGGGACGTGGCTGTTTCCAGAGATCAGGGTCACGCCGTGTGACCCTGGGCGTGGGCTGCACACATTTTTCCAGAGCAGAGAGCAGGCGATGCAGCAGCTGCATAGACAGCTACACCCTGATCGCCCATTCATCTGAACGCTGCAGACCCCCATCGTATGGGATCACTCGGGGGGGGGGGGGGCTCCACACCGCACGGATTTGGCTGCATCTGGCAGATCTCTCTCGTCATTTAAACTTTTCACTCATCCACTTGTCAGATCATCAATGCCAAGGACTGAATGTGTCTGTAGTGTGGGTGATCGCTTGCTGCAAGCCTCTGGTCCAAATCCTCTGAGATTACTCTTCGTGTATCAGGGAAAAAGATTCTGATTCAGACACTGGAGTTGGGGTCCAAGCAGCAATATTCGTAAGAGCAGGGCTACACGGCATCCGGTCTGCTCTCGGACTTCCATTTTCATCACTTCTCTGGAACAGCCATCATTACCCACCACCCAAGCCTGATTTGACCCAGTTGGGCGTATGCCCTCTCGGGTCCACGTCATCTGGTAAGCCTCCCTATAGTTGGTGGTGGTGTGTCTCTTCTGTGTTCACCCCAGATGTCACATATTTGATATGTTACTCACACGAAGTCACTGAAAATACATCAACCATTCTATGAGTCTTATATATATGGAGGACTTTCTTTATGTTTTTCCTTGATATCTTTTGTCATTGGTTGGACATTATCTTTATGTTGAACTTTTAGCGCTACACATAATTTTTGTTTTATTGTTACATGCCTATATCCTATTGGTTGTGTTAGCTGCTTATTTTTATCTTTTTTTTTTGGCCGCGCAGAATTTCTTGTCCTAGCAACACAGCGCAGCCATGATCGTCGCGTTGCGTGCCCCCGTGGGCACGCGAGAGTGGCCGTTCTGGGAAGCCATCATATGACGTCTTCCCAGAAAGAGAGCCGCACAGCTCCGTCGTAATTTGACGGTGGGCAGGCGGCAAGCAGTTAATGGGATAACAATGAAGCTGCTTTGCTGGTGATACTGATGGAGTTATTGCAAACAAATTTTCAAACGCTTTTTTTTTCTAGTGATATCAAGAATAATGGTATTATGCTTTTTTTTTTTTTTTTTTTAACCACAACACCATTATCCCATAATTTTTAAGATTAAAGATACAACTATGTTGGTGTCCCTTGTCAATTTTACTTTGTATTTTTTTTTATGTAACTGCCTACTCCCAAACTGTCATTTGAAGTAAAACACATAGCCAAGTATTATTCTACACAATTTTTTTATTGTGCATTAAAAAAAACAAAAAACAAATAAAATTAGACATGCTATCTGCCAATAGAAATTAACCAAAAGGGTGCATTCTATGCATACAAAAATCTAGAAAATATACCAAATCAAATCATTATTCAACCAAAAAATAAAATAAAAGCCTCATGTATGTGTCCTGCTTCTTAATATAGGGGGTCAACAATGCCAAGAGTTGGTGAAAGCAGGGGTCCTTCATCCGGAGATAGTTTCGAAAATCATCTGGATTATTTTCTTGGAGTTCCCTCAGCAAAGGCATATGACGTAATTGGTCACGATTAATAAAGCAACCAATTTTTGGTCCAAGAACTCCTCCTGTTCCTGGACTGGACTGGACTTGGGTCAAAGCAATAACTCCAAAGCCAATAATAAATAACACGATATCTTCTCCGCTTCCGCAACATGTCTGGTTGACGAACGGCCGTTCAGAAACGAACTGAAAAGCACGAAATGAAAAGCGCAAAATGAAAAGCGTGAAATGTAAAGCGTGAATCAGCACTCACCAAACTTCTACTAACACGAAATTAGCAGAAGGAGCCAAAGGGTGGCGCTAAAGAGCTGAAAAACCACGTAGTACGCCAGTACGTTCGTGTTTGTTGGCCGACAATTCCTTGCCGTTTGTATGCAAGACAAAATCCAGGCACACGCCTTCGGACAAAAGTCTGAGGTTTTGTCTACGGACGAGGCTTTACTCCGACATTATTCAAAAATCCTTGAAGTCAGTCATGTGGCCTTCTCCTGAGAAACATCTAAAATATATATTTAAAAAACATTTTTTTGAGTATGCTATGTGAATGAGAACAAATGATAAAAATATAGTGTGATATTTTGTCCAATTTGACTGCAAAAGTGAAAAAACAATTAACTAGACAAAACTTAAAAAAAAAAAATTTGGATAGAGTATGGGAGGGTTATAACCCTTCAGGTTTTTTTTTTTCTTTTTGCCATCTGTGTCCCATTGAGGAGATTTCACTTCACTTCCTGTCCTATAGTCAAAGCAGGAATTGCAAGGAAATCCTCCATAGTGAGGGAACCCCAGTGTGCCCCCAGGGTCCCATTGGAAGATTTCCCCTCTATTTGTGTTCTGATGTCAACCCAAAATTTGGAGCTTTCTTTTATTTTCACTTTTGATGCTAACAGTAAACAGGACAAATAGTGAATCTCTCTAATGGGGGCACAGACTGCAATAAAAACAAACTAACTGGTGTTCTAATCTCTCTCTTACATCATTTACTTAGATGTATGCAGGTCTATTGAGTCTCCGCAATATATCTAATTTGCAAATCAGTGTACCCAACTTGCAAAATATGCATACTAGGGAACCCTTTAGGCCTCATGTACACTGCTGCTGGTAAATGGATGTTTAGGAGCAGATGGGAGTTGTTTCCAACTGCCCCTGAACTCTCATCTATGTTATCTTATCTGTCCATGTACACAGGGTTGTTTACAGTTGTTTCTAGGCAGTTAAGTTTAGAGGCATTTTTTGGAACTCAGAAGCTGAGTTTACAGGGATTTCAAGCGTCAAACGCTTCTATACGTGTTTAGCCTTGTTTCATTTACAGAAAAATTGTATTTTTTTTTAAACACAAACGCGGCTAAACGCTAGCACGGAAAAAGCCCACTAAACACAGCCTGTAAGCGTGGTAAAACAGATGTTTTAAACATGGGTTACTATCTGTCAAGTTCATTTGTTCAGGAGAGGTTGTAAAATGTCCTGTGTACATGAAGCTTAAAACTTATGTTGATATATAGGATTTGGGGATTTACACAAACATTACTGAAAAGTTATACAAGCTTGATAAATGTAATACCTGCTGTTGTATACTTCCTATTGTATCAGTTAGAGATGAGATTTATGTTCGGGTCGAACATGAGTTCGACTTGAACATTGGCTGTTTGAGCGTTTGTCGAAATACGAACATCATGGGGCGTTCGTGACAAATTTGAGCCGCCTCTCAGTGCATTGCTGTCTGATGATTGGGCAAGCATGCACTATGACCCGTATGCTTTGGCCAATCACAGCGCCGTCAGCAAAGAGACCCATGAATGGCCAAATGCAGGGTGCCTTTGGCCAATTATGGCTCAGAGGGTTAAGTCCACGCCCCACACTATATAAGGTCGCCTGCATGTCAGCCCTGTGTAGTGTGTTGCTGGCGTTGACCGAGAGAGTGTCATTTCATTTAGATTGAGCAGGCAGGCGATTCAGTTAGCTGCAGTGTATAATATATATATATATATATATATATATATATATATATATATATATATATATATATATATATATATATATATATATATATATATATATATATATCCACTGTATCCAGTTTACCTAGATCTGACTGCAGTCCGTTCCTGGTGTACTGTTTCTAATATACTACAGGCAGGCGATTCAGCTAGCTGCAGTGCATTTAATATATATATATATATATATATACAGTTAGTCTCATATATATATATATATCTATAGGTACCCAGTTTAGCTAGATCTGACTGCAGTCCATTCCTGGTGTACTGTTTCTAATATACTTCAGGCAGGCAGGTGATTCAGTTAGCTGCAGTGTATTTAACCACTTGACAACTGGGCACTTAAACCCCCTTCCTAACCAGACCAATTTTCAGCTTTTGGTGCTCTCACATTTTGAATGACAATTACTCTGTCATGCAACACTGTATCTATATGAAATTTTTGTCCTTTTTTTCACACAAATGGAGCTTTCTTTTGGTGGTATTTAATCACTGCTGGGTTCTTTATTTTTTGCGCCGTAAAAGAAAAAAGACAGAAAAATCTGTAAAAAAATACATTTTTCTTAATTTCTTCATTATTTTGCAAATTAGTAATTTTTCTTCATATATTTTGGCCAAAATTTATACCGCTACATATCTTTGGTAAAATTAACCCAAATCGGTGGATATTATTTGGTCTTTGTGAAAGTTATAGAGTCCAAAAGCTATGGTGCGAATATCTGAAAATTGATCACACCTGAAGTACTGACGGCCTATCTAATTTCTTGAGACCCTAACATTCCAGAAAGTAGAAATACCCCCCAAATGACCCCTTTTTGGAAAGAAGACATTCCAAGGTATTTAGAAAGATGCATGGTGAGTTTTTTGAAGTTGTCAGTTTTTCCCACAATTCTTTGCAAAATCAAGGTTTTTTTTTTACTTTTTTTTTTTCCCACAAAATTGTCATATTAGCAGGTTATTTCTCACACACCGCATATGCATACCACAAATTACACCCCAAAACACCTTCTGCTATTACTCCCGAGTACGGCGATACCACATGTGTGAGACTTTTACACAGCGTGGCCACATACAGAGGCCCAACATGCAGGGGAGCACCTTCAGGCGTTCTGGAGCACCCAGGCCAATTCTGACATTTCTCTCCTACATGTAAAAATCACCATTTATTAGCTAGAAAATTACATAGAACCCCAAAACATTATATATGTTTTTTTAGCAAAGACCCTAGAGAATACAATGGCGGTCATTGCAACTTTTTATCTCGCAGGGTATTTGCGCAGAAATTTTTTTAACGCGTTTTTTTTGGAAAAAAAACTGTTTTGTGCTTTACAAAAACCAAAACAGTAAAGTTAGCTTAATGTTTTTGCATAATGTGAAATATGAAGATACGCCAAGTAAATAGATACCCAACATGTCACCTTTCAAAATTGCACGCGCTTGTGGAATGGCGCCAAACTTTGCTACTCAAAAATCCCCATAGGCGACGCTTTAAAATTTTTTACTGGTTACATGTTTTGAGTTACAGAGGAGGTCTAGGGCCAAAATTATTACTCTCGCTCTACCAATCGCAGCGATACCTCACATGTGTGGTTTGAACACCGTTTTCATATGTGGGCGGGACTTACGTATGCGTTCACTTCTGCATGCGAGCACGCAGGGACAGGGGCGCTTTAAAAAATTTTTTTTTTTTTTTTTATTGCTCATTTTACTTTATTTATTTTAGTTTGATGCTTTTTTCCAAAAAAAAAAAAATTTGACCACTTTTATTCCTATTACAAGGAATATAAACATCCTTGTAATAGGAATATGGCATGACAGGTCCTCTTTACAGTGAGATATGGGGTCAATAAGACCCCACATCTCACCTCTAGGCTGGGAAGCCTGAAATTAAAAAAAAAAAAAAACATCCTGGCTTCGATCGTAGCGGTGAGTCGGTAGAAGCGCTGGAGGGGGGGACATCTCCTCTCGCCTCCCGTAAGAATGATCAAGCAGTGGAACAGCCGCTATGATCATTCTCATGGTGTAGGGAATCGCCGGCTGAAAAAGCTGATATCTGAATGATGCCTGTAGCTGCAACCATCATTCAGATATCTCCGCACAAAGTCAAGGACGTTGTATGACGGCTGGCGGGCGGGAAGTGGTTAAAACGCTTTTTTTTTTTTAACACAAAGTTGTCCATTTATACAATATTTCTAACACATAATATGTACATACCAAAAATGACACCCCAAAATAGATTCTCCTGCTCCTCCTGAGTACGACGATACCACATGTGTGAGATTTCCACAGCCTGGCCACATACAGAGGGCGAGTACAGCTGAGCATGGCTCAGCATGGCAGGGTATTGCGGAGTATGGTGGGGTATTGCGGAGTATGGCGGGGTATTGCGGAGTATGGCGGGGTATTGCGGAGTATTGCGGAGTATGGCAGAGTATGGCGGGGTATTGCGGAGTATGGCGGGGCATGGCGGAGTATGGCGGGGCATGGCAGAGTATGGCGGGGGCATGGCAGAGTATGGCGGGGGCATGGCAGAGTATGGCGGGGGCATGGCAGAGTATGGCGGGGGCATTGCAGAGTATGGCGGGGGCATTGCAGAGTATGGCGGGGGCATTGCAGAGTATGGCGGGGGCATTGCAGAGTATGGCGGGGGCATTGCAGAGTATTGCGGGGGCATTGCAGAGTATTGCGGGGGCATTGCAGAGTATTGCACAGCATTGCTGAGTATTGTGGGGGCATTGCAGAGTATTGTGGGGGCATTGCAGAGTATTGTGGGGGTATTGCAGAGTATTGCACAGCATTGCAGAGTATTGTGGGGGTATTGCAGAGTATTGCAGAGTATTGCACAGCATTGCAGAGTATTGTGGGGGCATTGCAGAGTATTGCACAGCATTGCAGAGTATTGTGGGGGCATTGCAGAGTATTGCACAGCATTGCAGAGTATTGTGGGGGCATTGCAGAGTACTGCACAGCATTGCAGAGTATTGTGGGGGTATTGCAGAGTATTGCACAGCATTGCAGAGTATTGTGGGGGTATTGCAGAGTATTGCACAGCATTGCAGAGTATTGTGGGGGTATTGCAGAGTATTGCACAGCATTGCAGAGTATTGTGGGGGTATTGCAGAGTATTGCACAGCATTGCAGTGTAGTGGGGATGGCTGAGCATGGATGGATGGATGACTGGATGTCTCTGTGCAGCGCTGTGGGCACTGCACATACAGCCCACAGCGCTGCAGACATCCATCCATCCCCCTCCCCGCTCACAGTGTACCGATCGGTACACGGGAGGGGAGGAGAGGAACCGGCGTCATCAGATGACGCCGGTCTGTTTACATGTGATCGCGCCATCATTTGACGGCGCGATCACATTGTAAACGGCCGCGATCAGCGGCCATTTACCGGGATCCATGATGCGCCGATTCCTCCGGACCCGGCGGTCATGGATATGTTTGGGTGCGCGCCCCAGGGGGCGCGCCCCAGGGGAATTCTGGGAGGACGTCATAGTACGCCCTCCCAGAGTTATCCAACCGCCCTGCAGCCGTCATTCGGCTATAGACCGGTTGGTAAGTGGTTAATATACAGTTGTGCTCATAAGTTTACATACCCTGGCAAAATTTATGATTTCTTGGCCATTTTTCAGAGAATATGAATGATAAACACACAAACTTTTTTTTCACTCATGGTTACTGTTTGGCTGACACCATTTATCTATCAACTGTGTGTACTCTTTTAAATCATAATGGCAACAGAAACTACCCAAATGACCCTAATCAAAAGTTTACATACCCTGGTGATTTTGGCCTGATAACATGCACACAAGTTGACACAAAGGGGTTTGAATGGCCATTAAAGGTAACCATCCTCACCTGTGATCTGTTTGCTTGTAATTAGTGTGACTGTATAAAAGGTCAATACGTTTCTGGACTCCTGACAGACCCTTGCATCTTTTATCCAGTGCTGTACTGACGTTTCTGGATTCTGAGTCATGGGGAAAGCAAAAGAATTGTCAAAGGATCTGTGGGAAAGGTAGTTGAACTGTATAAAACAGGAAAGGGATATAAAAAGATATCCAAGGAATTGAGAATGCCAATCAGCAGTGTTCAAACTCTAATCAAGAAGTGGAAAATGAGGGGTTCTGTTGAAACCAAACCACGGTCAGGTAGACCAATTAAAATTTCAGCCACAGCTGCCATTAAAATTGTTTGGCATGCAAAAAAACCCACAAATAACTTCAAGTGAAATACAGGACTCTCTGAAAACAAGTGGTGTGGCTGTTTCAAGATGCACAATAAGGAGGCACTTAAAGAAAGAAGGGCTGCATGGTCGAGTCGCCAAAAGAAAGCCATTACTACGCAAATGCCACAAAGTATCCCACTTACAATGTGCCAAACAGCACAGAGACAAGCCTTAAACCTTCTGGCACAAAGTCATTTGGAATGATGAGACCAAAATTAAGCTTTTTGGCCACAACCATAAACGCTACATTTGGAGAGGAGTCAACAAGGCCTATGATGAAAGGTACGGAGATGGATCGCTGATGTTTTGGGGATGTATGAGCTACAAAGGCACAGGAAATTTGGTCAAAGTTGATGGCAAGATGAATACAGTATGTTATCAAAAAATACTGGCAGAACAATTGCATTCATCAGCCAGGAAGCTGCGTATGGGACGTACTTGGACATTACAACATGACAATGATCCAAAACACAAGGCCAAGTCGACCTGTCATTGGCTACAGCAGAATAAAGTGAAGGTTCTGGAGGGGCCATCTCAGTCTCTTGACCTCAATATCATTGAGCCACTCTGGGGAGATCTCAAACGTGCAGTTCATGCAAGACAGCCCAAGAATTTACAGGAACTGGAGACTTTTGCCAAGAGGAATGAGCAGCTTTACCATCTGAGAAGATGAAGAGCCTCATCCACAAATACCACAAAAGACTTCAAGCTGTCATTGATGTTAAAGGGGGTAATACGGGGGTGCAGGGATTTACAGAATACAGCCCAATATGGAGAAGTCGTACCTATGTGGAGCTGGCTAAGTTACAGCGTGAGCCCAGATGGAGGTCCCACTGAGTGACCATGCTGTTTCACATATTTAAACATGGTATACCTATGTCCTTTGCAGAGTTACAGACCACATTTAATCTTCCAGACAATATGTATTATTCCTATTTACAGCTTCGGCATGCGATTGCTGCGCAGGGAGACGCAGGTGAGTGGGAATTGTATCCCACGCCTGTGTTCCATGTGCTGCAATCCTCCAGTGCAACCAAAGGGATTATTTCCATATGTTACCAAATGCTGCTTACCAAGCACCTCAATGCTTACCCATGCAAGGCAATCGATGCATGGAGAAGGGACCTGGGCCAGATAACTGAGGACCAATGGGAGGAAGCGTTACAAGCCATACCTACATGTTCCCTCAACGTGGCGCAAAAAGTTATATGAAAAAGAGGTTGGGGAAATTGGCTCTGCCCTATTAGCAGTGTTTATTGCTTATAAATTCAAAGTGGTGATAAAAGTGGTTAAATATACACAGTAAAAGTGATCGTGAAATATCTATGCAAATATCAAGCAACTATGCAATCAGGTGACAAAAGCATATATGAGGGGAAATGAGCTTATGATTTGTCCCCTGGGTGAACGAACCCTTACGCATGTGCAAAGGTAGATGCAGAGAGCAAAATAAATTAGGTGGAATTAAAAAATAAAATAAAAATGTATATATATATATATATATAAACCCTCTGGAGATAAACGTGCAAATCCTCTGTGTTATATAAGTGTGTGATAAGTCTCATGTGTTCCAACAAGTGAAATGAATTTACACTTGCCCATCTTACAATATAAAATTGTACATTTACACCACCCCAACTTTCAACGTAAAATTATATAATGGTGTACCACCCCCTGTTTGGGGCTACCAGCATCCATGAAAAAACACTATTTTGGGGCTACCAGCATCCGTGAAAAAACATAAAAATTAGTTAAAGCATATCAGCAGCATGTGTAGTAACTAAAGTGCACTGTGTCTAACAGGTAAACAATAAATTTCTGGGACTCTATGTTATTATATACTAGACCCCCTCAAGGCTCATATATGATTTGAAATCGAATCCATACAGGCAATTGTGTTATAAACAATATATATATAAAGTCTCTATGGTGAAACCAGGCAAAATTGAATGTCTATTTGGAGAAACAGGAGTTCTATAGAAGCCCAGGATCGGTCAGCATGCATTTATAAAAGCCAAGAGGTAATAAATGGTGACTTCCGTGCATGTACAGGCTGGTGACTCCAAGTGCTCCCCCCGTGCTCCCCCACTCACCAGAATCAGTCACCCCCACAGGGGTACTGTGCAGAGGAGTGGGTGTCTTTGGATGGCTGTCTCTTGTAGATGTCCCTCTTAAGCTCCGCTGCTCCGTGGGATCGCTCCGGTGATCCAATTCAGGGGTCCCCACCTAGTGGTCCAGGCCTGGGTTCCTTCACAACTCCCCACCTCCGTTCTGCTATATCCTCCTGCAAACAATAACCACATAAGCATCCAGCATGCATGAATAGAGAGCTCCACCATTTGTTGCCCAAAAATGCCAGTGGCGCAAAAAGTGTCCCAATTATATATAATACTTAGGGTGCATTATACTTCAACTAAGCTACACAGGATGGGCAGAGTGGCGGACCCCCTGTGCTGCCGATGTCGGCAGCACAGTGTGGATCTTATACACCTCTTGTGGCGTTGCCTGAAGCTCCATCGGTACTGGGATGAGGTGATGAATACACTAAATGGAGTGTTCCAAACAACGGTACCTGTGGATCCTATGTGCTGTCTGCTAGGGGTATTGGATGAGGTAATCCCAGAGGAACAAACTAGAGTGGCCTTCTCCAGGGCTCTATTTCAAGCTAGAAAACTTATACTAATGGCATGGAAGTCGGCAGTACCGCCCTCAGTTAAAATGTGGATAACACATATGGGTAAAACTCTCACTATGGAAAATAACATATATCAACATAGAGGTTGCCCAAACAGGTTTGAACGCATTTGGTCAAGATGGTTAGACACACCAGGACTTAGTCCGAGAGAACTAGTCATGACAAGGCTTTTACACGGTCCTTAGATAAATAAATTAATAAACATGGGAAGGATGTGTAATACATGCGGATTGGAAGGATGTTGGGAGTCATTTATATTTAAATTGTATAATGCGGACTAGAGGGCTATGTAGTAATACTATAAGAACCTATGCTCTGTACATTGTATAAGTATGACACTGAAATGTAGGACATTGTGCATTGGAAGATGTATTTACTTAAAATGTTCAATAAAAACCTTTTTGATTTAAAAAAAAAAAAGGGGGTAATACACGGTATTAAGAACTGGGGTATGTAAACTTTTGATCAGGGTCATTTGGGTAGTTTCTGTTGCCACTATGATTTAAAAAGAGTAAACACAGTTATTGATAATAAATGGCTTCAGCCAAACACTAACCAAGAGTGAAAGAAAAGTTTTTGTGTTATCATTCATATTTTCTAAAAAATGGCCAAGAAATCATAAATTCTGCCAGGGTATGTAAACTTATGAGCACAACTGTATATATACAGTCAGACTTGTGTATATATATATATATATATATATATCTCCACTGTATCCAGTGTAGCTAGATCTGACTGCAGGCTGTTCCTGGTGTACTTTTTCTAATGTACTGTTAGACAGGCAGGTGATTCAGTGATCTACAGTGTATTAAATATATATACAGTCTCCTACAAATATATCCACTGCATTCCAGTCTAGCCAAGCCTATATCTGACTGCAGGCCATTCTTGGTGTACATTTTCAAATACACTTTCAGGCAGGCGATTCAGTGATTTGCAGTGCATTAAGTATATATACAGTCTCCTACATATATATATCCACTGCATTCCAGTCTAGCCAAGCCTATATCTGACTGCAGGCCATTCTGGTATATGTTTTCAAATACACTTTCAGGCAGGCAGGCAGGTGATTCAGTGATCTGCAGTGCATAAAATATATACAGTCTCCTACATATATATCCACTGCATTCCAGTCTAGCCAAGCCTATATCTGACTGCAGGCCATTCCTGGTGTACATTTTCAAATACACTTTCAGGCAAGCAGGCAGGTGATTCAGTGATCTGCAGTGCATAAAATATATATACAGTCTCCTACATATATATCCACTGCATTCCAGTCTAGCCAAGCCTATATCTGACTGCAGGGAATTCCTGGTGTACATTTTTAAATACACTTTCAGGCAGGCAGGCAGGTGATTCAGTGATCTGCAGTGCATAAAATATATATACAGTCTCCTACATATATATCCACTGCATTCTAGTCTAGCCAAGCCTATATCTGATTGCAGGCCATTCCTGGTGTACGTTTTCAAATACACTTTCAGGCAGGCAGGCAGGTGATGCAGTGATCTGCAGTGCATAAAATATATATACAGTCTCCTACATATATATATCCACTGCATTCTAATCTAGCCAAGCCTATATCTGACTGCAGGTCATTCCTGGTGTACTTTTTCTAGTAAACTTCAGGCGGTGTTTTGCTAATAAAATTTTACAGCATGTCTGGAAGGCCACCAAGGAGAGACAGATGCTCACAGGCCACTAAAAGAGAGCAAGCAGGCTCTGTGTCTACAGCCAACAGTGCTGGTCATGGACACGGTGCATCCTCAGCACGTGGCCGCGGGGCACGCTTGACTTTTTTTTCGGCAGCTGGCCGTGTTGATCCACAACATGCAGAAGAGTTGGTAGAGTGGATAACTAAGCCGTCCTCATGCTCCTCATCCTCTGTCACCCAGGCTCAGAGTAGTTTGTCTGCCAATGCAGCTGCCAAAGTGGCCTATTCCATTGGCTCAATGTCATCAGTCACTCCTTCCCTAGCCCCACCATCATGCACGGAGGAGTCCCCCGAACTGTTCGACCACAGTTTCGGGTACATGCTGCAGGAGGATGCGCAGCGTTTTGAAGGCTCTGATGATGGTACCCAGGTTGAGGAAGGCAGTAACGTGAGCCCAGAGATAGGGGGTGCCCAAGAAGGACAAGAAACTGGCAGTCATGTTCCCCCAGCTGGAGCATACTGCCAGGTTTGCTCAACCTATCAGGGTGCCTGATAGAAGAGAGTAGGAGGAGGAGGAGGCACATCTCCAACTAGGCAGGATGCCCTCCAGGGGCCAGCTTAAGGGCAGCCACCTAACTGCATCACACCGCAGAGCTCCGCATGTGCAGGGCGCTACTAACTCCCTGCGTATTTTGAAAAGTTCTTTGGTGTGGGCCTTTTTTGGTACGTGTGCAGCAGATCGCACTATTGCTGTTTGCAACATATGTTTGAAGCGTATCAAGCGTGGCCTAAACAGCAGCCGCTTGACCAGACATATGTCGACCTCCCATGCAGTACGTTGGCAACAGTACTTAAAAGACCCACATCAAAGAACAAGGCGGACCTCTCCTTGCTCCTCATCAGCTGGGATCTCCAACCCCACTATATCTTCAGTCCTCTCAGAAACCTGCACTGAGAGGAGTGAAGGTGTAGAATTAGGTGTGCCAAGTACTTGCGGGCTATCGCTACACCAACATCCGATTGTAGCAGGCAAATTTCCCTACCCCAGTTGCTAAACCATCAAAAGAAACTCGGTCCCATCCATCCACATGCTCAGCGCCTGAATGCTAGCTTGACTAAATTGCTAGCACTCCAACTGCTGCCTTTTCAGCTGGTAGACTCTGCCCCCTTTCGTGAATTTGTGGAATGTGCGGTACCTCAGTGGCAGGTTCCCAAACGCCATTTCTTTTCACAGAAGGCCATTCCGGCTCTCTACCAGCATGTGGAAGGTAATGTCTTGGCCTCGTTGGACAGGGCGGTCAGCGGTAAGGTGCATATTACCGCTGACAAATGGTCCAGCAGGCATGGACAGGGATGTTACCTTTCTTTCACGGCACACTGGGTAACTCTGCTGGCAGCTGGGAAGGATGCAGGACAGGGTGCAGTAATGTTGGAGGTTGTTCCACCACCATGCCTCCAAAATGCTGGTAGTGGTGATTCTGGCACACCTCTCTCCTCCACCCCCTCCTCTTCTTCTTCGTCTATGGCCTCTTCCTCTGCAGATTTCTCCTCGAAAACAGCGCTGCTCCGTAGGCGTTCAAGGGGCTACGCAAGCACTCAGGCAAAAAGATGCCATGCAGTGCTTGAGTTGGTCTGCTTATGTGACAGGAGCCACACTGGGGCAGAGATTCTGTCAGCTCTGCAGGGGCAGACTCAGAAGTGGTTGACGCCATGCCAGCTTCAGCCAGGAATGGTGGTTTGCGACAATGACACCCACCTCCTCTCCCCCCCCAACAGGGACACTTGACCCATGTTCCCTGTTTGGCTCACGTCCTTAATTTGGTGGTGCAGCGGTTCTTGTGCAGGTACCCGGGCTTACAGGATCTCCTGAGGGAGGCCAAGAAAGTCTGTGGGCATTTCTGCCGGTCATATGATGCCAGTGCTCAGCTGGCTGACCTTCAAAAGGAATGTAACCTGCCCAAGAACCACCTCATTTGTGACATGCCCACCAGGTGGAACTCAACGTTGGCAATGCTGCAGTGGCTGCACATGCAGCAGAGGGCCATTAATGAGTACCTGTGTGAGTATGGCACCAGGACAGGGTCAGGGGAGCTTGGCTTTTTTTCACCACGCCAGTGGCTACTGATCAAGGATGCATGCACTGTCCTGTCACCATTTGAGGAGGCCACGAGGATGTTGAGCAGTGACAGTGGCATCAGTGATACTGTCCCTCTTGTCTTCCTATTGGAGCACACGCTTTGTGGAATAATGGACAGGGCACTTGAGGCAGAACAGAGGGAGGAAGAGGAGGCCCGCCGATTACACAGGAAAAGGAGGAGGAGGAGGATTGTGTCAGCATGGAGGTGGAGCCTGGCACTCAGCATCAGCAGCAGTCTTCAAGGGATCGTTTTCAGTCCCCAGAAACCCATGGACTTGTACGTGGCTGGAAGGAGGTGGCTGTGGATCATGTCATCCTTAGTGACCCAGAGAACTCCGGATTGAATGCCTCAGCAAACCTTCACTGCATGGCCTCCCTGATCTTGCAAAGCCTGCGAAAGGACCCTCGGATTTGTGGTATCAAGGAGAGGGATCATTACTAGCTGGCAACCCTTCTTGATCCACGTTACAAGGGTAAGGTTGCAGAATTTATCCAGCCTTCGCAGAGGGAGCAGAGAATGAAACATCTTCGGGAGGCCTTGCAGAAATGTTTGTGCATTGCTTTTCCAGAGCCTGGGAGGTTACAATTTCCTGGTCCTCCTGGACATTGTGTTGCTGAGGCTTCGGTCAGTCACAGAAGGAGCAGTGGAGAAGGTGGCCATCTGACCGATGCGTTCAGACAATTCTTTAGTTCGCAGCCCCAAGGACTGATCGATTCCAGCAACCATCGCCAGTGTCTGATTTACATGGTGCAGGAATACCTAGGGGCAAGATCAGACTTGGAGACCTTTCCAACCGAAAATCCACTGGGTTACTGCGTCTTGAAGATGGATCACTGGCCAGAGCTTGCACAATATGCAATTGAGCTACTGGTCTGTCCTGCATCCAGCGTTCTTTCTGAACGCACATTCAGTGCTGCTAGAGGCTTTGTAACCAATTACAGAGTGCGCCTGTCCACAGACTCAGTTGATTGGCTCACCTTCATAAAAATGAATCAGTCTTGGATCACCAGCTACCAAGCACCTGATGCTGATGTAACCAATTAATTTTTCTATGAATGTGAGATCCCTTGAAGACTGCTTATACTGAGTGACTATCCTGTTATGCTGAGTGACTATCCTATTCCTCCTCAATGTTCATGTTGATAGCTTCTAAGAACATTTTTGTTTCAGGGCACCACCACCAGTGCCTAAGGCCCAATTTTTTGCTGTAATATTTCACAGCAGGGCTCATTCTTACACTCAACTAGAGTATCTGTGAGGCTTTACAGTGTTGTGCCATCACCACCACCACCACCTAAGGCCCAATTTGTCTGCCCCTGTTTAACAGGGGCATGTAATTACAATATTTGCTCTAATATTTCACAGCAGGGCTCGTTCCCGCACCCACCAAGAGTAACTGTAAGGGGTTAGTGTTGTGGCACCACCACCACACCACCACCAAAGGCCCAATTTTTCTGCCCCTGTTCAACAGGGGCATGTAATTACAATTCCCCTAGGAAGGGAAATTCTCTCCTGTAATGCCCCGTACACACGGTCGGATTTTCCAACGGAAAATGTGTGATAGGACCTTGTTGTCAGATATTCCGTGTAGGCTCCATTACACATTTTCCATCGGATTTTCCGACACACAAAGTTTGAGAGCAGGCTATAAAATTTTAGGAACAACAAAATCCGTTGTCGGAATTTCCAATCGTGTGTACACAAATCCGACACACAAAGTGCCACGCATGCTCAGAATAAATAAAGAGATGAAAGCTATTGGCTACTGCCCCGTTTATAGTCCCAACCTACGTGTTTTACGTCACCGCGTTCAGAATGATCGGATTTTCCGACAACTTTGTGTGACCATGTGTATGCAAGACAAGTTTGAGCCAACATCCATCGGAAAAAATCTTAGGATTTTGTTGTCGGAATGTCCAATCAATGTCCGACCGTGTGTACGTGGCATAAGAGTTAATATGGAAAAAAGGCATCTCCACTGATGCTTTATCTTCAATCCTTGTTTCCCTAATACCCCAAATTTTCAAAATCCAGTCATTGGGACAGAAAGTGAGGTGAAATCTTCTGAACAGGGGCACAGGGGCTGGAGCTACACTTACAAAATGTACCTGTTCCAAATTACAAACAGATTCAACTTAAGAACAAACCTACAGTCCCTGTCTTGTTTGGACCACCTGTATACTGCTGTTCAGAGTATATAGGGCCTGGGGGCCCCATGCCTTTTCTTTTTTTAATTTGGATGCGGGGTTCCCCTTAATATCCATACAAGACCCAAAGAGCCTGGTAATGGGCTGGGGGGGAGGGGTACCCATGCTGTTTTTCTCAATAATTTTCATCCATATTACCGGGACCCGACATTACATTACAGCCGCAAGCAGTTTTGAATGACTTTTATTCCTTTAGAAATGTCATCTTGTGCAGGGACTGTTCTAAACACAGGAAACATGCGCCACTTTAGAGGCATACTATAGTCACCCCCCAGGTATGATATTTAAAGGAATATTTCACTTTTATTTTATCACTTTAAGCATTATTAAAATCACTGCTCCCGAAAAAATGCCTGTTTTTTAAACTTTTTTTTGCATTGATACATGTTCCCTGGGGCAGGACCCGGGTCCCCAAACACTTTTTAGGACAATAACTTACATATTAGCCTTTAAAATTCGCACTTTTGATTCTTCACGTTCCCATAGGCTTTAACGGTGTTCGAATGTTCGCGCAAACTTTCGGTTCGTTCACATGTTCTGCCGTAAACCGAACCGGGGAGTGTGTTCGGCTCATCCCTAGTATCAGTATTATTTCCTTGCTTACATGTGTAACAGAACAAGAGAATCACACACCAGCCTTGTTCTTTAATAGGAATGAGCTTTGGGGAGGACCATGACCATGATCACAGAAGCAGGGAAAATCAGGCAGGAAACACAAGAGGCAGTTCCATGACAGTGGCTGTCTTCAGGGGATTTTGATTACATTATTTTCTAAGGGCTCCTTGGTATCCCAGAGGAACAATTTCACACACAAGTGCTAATGACTTCACTCTTAGGAGTTTGTATCCATTCGGTAAGGAGGACATGTGTATTGTGGTAACTGAAGACAACCGAACTGAACACAGATTCCTGAGTTAAGTGTCAACATGTGTTTTTCACATGACGTGGACTTTTTGATGTTTATTATTTTAATGTGGTTTGAGAATGAGAATATGTGTGATTATGGTATGAAGACAGACTCTTGGGAGCTGCGGTTCTTTCCACCATGTATGTCAATGGCTCATCATTCAGGACACCTCTAGCATTTAGGCGCCATTTAAAGCAGCGACCAAAAAATTGTCAGCCGAAACTAAGCAGGCATTAATTATACTATTAATTATACTATCCCTCCCCTGGAGCACAAAATCCAGAACCTGATAGACTGGGAGGAGGAGGACAGGCTTCAAGGGGGATATTTCGTCACTCCCAAACCTTGGTAGTTGTGCATGGGAGGGGTGAGATTGTTGAGGATAGTGTTGTCCTCAGTGATACCAAGTACTTGGAGTCCTCCACTGCAAGCAGTTTGTGGCAAATGGAGTCTATTATGCACAAATATCTTTGCAAGGGCAAGGGATTCAAGTCATCAGATAGAGGGACTACTATAGGTTGGTCACCCCGTTAGATCCCCATTACAAGGGTTAGATGGCTGATCTACTTCCACCATCGTAGAACCAGCCCAAACCAAATGATTGCAGAGCGTGCACAGTATGCATTTGAACTTCTGGCTTGCCCTGCAGCCAGTATGCTGTCTGAAAGGGCCTTCAGTGCAACAAAATATTTTCTAATGAAGAGATGAATCAGCCTGTCCCCTAATAGTGTAGACTGGCTCACTTTTATTAACCTCTTCATGACCATGCTATAGTCGAATGAGGGCTACAGTGCGGTCGCACATTGCTGGGAGGGAGTCATATGATGTCCTCCCATGATTGCGCTATGGCACGTATCGGCAGTGATCTGTGATCGCTGTGCCATTTGGACTCAGCTAATCACAGATCGGGGCAATCACAGCAGCTCTTTACCATGTGACCAGCTGTGTCCAATCCCAGCTGATCACAGTGTAAACTGGATTTGCCAGTTATCAGCATCCTTCTCCTCACGCTGACAGCGCGTGAGGAGAGGAGAGTCGATAACCATCAAATCCACACAGAGGACACTGATAAGGCACTGACCATCAGTGTCCTGATTATCAGTGCAGCCTCAACATTGCCCACCCATGCTTCCAATCAGAGCCCACCAGTGCTGCCAATTAGTGTCCACCAGTGCTGCCAATCAGTGACCATCAGTGCTGACAATCAGTGACCATCAGTGCTGCCTGTCAGTGCCTATCAGTGATGCCATCAGTGCTGTCTATCATTGCCGTCTATCATGCACTGCCTATCAGTGCCCATCATTACTGCCCATCAGCACCGCCTATTAGTGCCCATCAGTGCCGCATATCAATACAGCCTCATCAGTGCTGCCTCATCATTGCCATCATTGCCATCAGTGTCGCCTCATCAGTGCCCATCAATGCAGATTATCAGTGCTCATCAGTGCAGCATATTAGTGCCCATCAGTACAGCCTCATCAGTGCACATCAGTGAAGGTGAAAAATTACTTACTGCAAAATTCTATAACAGAAACTAAGAACCCCTTTTTTCCACTGAGGACTGTGAATCTTCCACCAACACGTGTCACACATCAAATGATTTTTGATATTTGTTTATATACAGTATCATGATTCAGCGCTGCACTCTCTTATATATTGATTTTTGTGCACATGCATATGGGGATGTGATCAGTGCTAGCAGCTGGTCTTTGAATACCTTTCACACACACACTATGTTTCTAGTACATATATAATTAGTTTTGTTTTGTGGGTAGCACGCAAGACTCTATCACATATATAAGATGCAAATATAAATTTTGAGTTATCTTTCACCAAATAAATAAACCCTACTGATATCTTTGCTAACATTATTAAAGTAGGCAAATTTCTATATAAAGCCGACAGTATACATCAGCCGTCATCAAATGGCACCCGCGGTCCGAACACGGACCGAGCGATGCTTCTGTTCGGACTGTCAAGCCGCCAGTGTAAAGTGCCTCCACTCCACTGCCATTGGTTGCAGGGACCATGGGCATCCCTGCAGCTAATGACATTGCATGTGTGCTAACCCCTGCTGCTACCTATCTCACGGCTCCCGGCCAGGCCGTGAGGTAAGGTATGACATCATGTATGTGCCCGCTCCCTGCTGTTCGTTATCTCACGGCTCCCGACTCTCGTTCCTTGCCAACCACGGTGTATGATGCGCACCTCACCCCCTTCAGCAAGACCCCCGGCGCAGCTCTCTCCCTCTGCAACTTGCTGCCTCTGCTGGCTTCCGCTTCCTGCCTGCCATTAAGGTATGTGGGGTGTAATATTTACAGGGGCACATTTTCTCTTAAGGGGTACACTGATGGGTATGTTTTATGTAAAGGGGCACTCTGATGGGCACAACAAAATGAACAAAATAAAATAAGGGCCATTCTGATGGTCAGATTTTATGTTAAGGTTCACACTGATGGGCACATTTTGTTCTACCCATCAGAGCGCCCCTTAACATAAAATGTACCCATCAGAGTGAAATAAGGGGCATGCTGATGGGCATATTTTATGTTAAGGGGGCACTCTGGGACAACTGATGTAAAGGGGCACTATGATGGGAATACCTGATGTATGGTGGCACTGTGATGTGGACACTTGATGTAAGGGGTCACTGTGTTGGGGACACCTGATGTAATGGGGACACCTGATGTTAGGGGCACCCTGACATGAATACCTGATGAAAGGTGGCACTGTAATGGGGACACCTGATGTAAAAGGGCACTCTGATGGGGACACCTGATGTAAAGGGGACACCTGATTTAAGGGGGCACTGTGACGGGAATACCTGATGTATGGTGGCACTGTGATGGGGGCACCTGATGTAAAGGAGCACTCCGATGGGGACACCTGATGTAAGGGGGCACTGTGATGGGGACACCTGATGTAAAGGGGCACTCTCATAGGTGTGCGCAGCCTTTTGCATTAGGGTGTGCACCCCAAAGCTGAAACACACAAGCGTGTGTGTATCTATATTTATATATAGAGAGAGAGAGCGAGCGCAGTTTGGCAATGGAAAGTGTCAGTAGAGCAGTTAACGTCAGTAGGGCAGAGATTGGTGTCAGTATTTTATTTTTATTTTTTTTATTACTTACCATTTTGTTAGTTTATTATTTTTGACACTTATTTTTTTTTTTACAATTTTTTTTTTTAGGAGCCCCATTTGGTGAAATATCAGGGGTCTAGCCCCTGACGTCTCACTTTTGAGACAGAGAAAGGGACTGGGGACAGAGATTCCCCAGTCCCTTTCTCTGCAGCTAAGCAGCAGGGGGAATCTGCACAGCACAGGGTGATTAGGGTGTGCCCAGGCACACCTGGCACACCCTGTGCGCACGCCTATGGGCACTCTGATGGGGAAACCTGATGTGATGGGGACACCTGATGTAAGGGGGCACTGTGACGGGAATACCTGATGTATGGTGGAACTGTGATGGGAGCACCTGATGTAAAGGGGCACTCTGATGGCGACACCTGATGTAAAGGGGCACTCTGATGGGACACCTGATGTAAGGGGGCACTATGATGGGAATACCTGATGTATGGTGGCATTGTGAAGAGGACAAATGATGTAAAGGGACACCTGATGTAAAGGGACACTCTGATGGGGACACCTGATGGGATGGGGACACCTGATGTAAGGGGGCATTGTAACGGGAATACCTGATGTATGGTGGCACGGTGATGGGGGCACCTGATGTAAAGGGGCACTGTGATGGGGACACCTGATGTAAAGGGGCACTCTGATGGGGGCACTTGATGTAAAGGGGCACTGTGATGGGGACACCTGATGTAAGGGGGCACTCTGATGGGAATACCTGATGTATGGTGGCGCTGTGATGGGGACACCTAATGTAAAAGGACACCTGATGTAAGGGGGCACTCTCACAGGAATGCCTGATATAGGGTGGCACTGTGATGGGGACACCTGATGTAAAGGGACACCTGATGTAAGGAGGCACTCTGATGGGGGACACCTCATGCAAAAGGGGCACACCTGATTTAAAGGAACACTCTGAAGATGGCAACTAATGTAAGGGGGCACACTGATGGGAGAACCAGATGTAAGGGGGCCATCTAGTGAAGAAACCGATGTAATAAATTACTCTGGTAGGGGCACCTGATGTAAGGGGGAACGCTACTGGGGACATTACCGGGGAGTATTACCAGAGTGTGTGGAGGAAACAGCAATAAAAGCACCAGAGAGTGCGGCAAAAAGGAAAGAAGACACGTACAATCTTTCATGGCACAGACTTGTGATTCGGACCTCGGCTGGAAAAAAAATTTAGTGACCGGACCTCCTTGAATTTTAATTCACTACCCCTGGTATACATAATACTTTACAATAAGAAAGGGACATGACAAAATAATAGACACAAAAGCTATAAGTGTGCATAAGGACCCTACCTACAAGAGTGTTACACTGAATATAAAATGCCAAACTTTTTTGCTGTAGCAGGTAAAGCTTCGTTTAACACATATCTAAGAATAACAAATCATTTTGAGACTTTATGCTCACTCATCAACCGTTAAAGGCAGAAAATTAATATAAAGAGAGAAAATACATCTCCTAAAATTCAGAAATATTAACAGTTTAGTCAAGTTTCTGTCCAAGGACTTTCGACAACCCCCCCCCCCCCCCCCAACTGTACCCATTAGAGAAATACAGAGTACTGAGATGAACTGTCACTAAAGTGATATAATGATGTTTTGCAGTCGGTGTACGTGCAAAGCATGATGTCAAATAATGGGGACTATATCTGCCACAAAATGGCAGAAATTATTTCATCTCTCAATAATATGAAAGCAAAATCCTTAAAAAAAAACGATTTTCACAATTTCATATCACCAGTCACTTAGAATTTTTATCATCTTATATTGTATGTAAAAGTGGTGACAGCATGTAACAATTATGACACAAAATATATCCTGCAAGAAAACTCAATTCAACTCACGCAATTCCCACTATATAACATAACCTAGGATCATAACAACACCACACAATGCCTACAATATAATACAGTGCTGCAACATAAACCAATTAAATGTTATCGTTTTTGAGTAGCTGAGTTTAGACTGATATCTGATCTCAAACAATAAATACAGGTGGCAGTATTATATCATGCATAGGGAAAACAATAACTGTCTTAAATCCAAATCATGGTATTTACAGTGGCACAAATCCTTGCTGAGACATGTAGTACCACAAAAGAGCTGTTTATTTCTTTCCTCCAGGGATGCGTATATCTTATCTGTGCTGTGAGTCTTATCTGGCACTATTCCAGACAACTTTCTGTGTCTCTGTCTCTCATTCTCCTACACAAAAAACTTAAAAATATAAAAATCTTTTTCTCACGATTAGGGGTCAGGCTCAAAGACCAGTTCTTATAGCAGTAGCGGAACCACCACTGACCAGCAAGATAGGTACACAGGCAGTCACCCTGGCGGATGACGCGGGCTTACCTGAGGGGCGGAATCTAAGCACTAACCGGTGTTCACCAGAGCTCCTGATGGTGGAGAGGGATTTTGCTGTGTGTTAGTACCAAGTCATGGTCCTCAGGACCTTGCTCCACCAGGAAGTGAGCAAGCCGGGGTCCAGTAGCAGATACTGGCTGAAAAGAGCACAACATTCTGGCAATCAGGAAGCTCATGGGAGGAGCAAAGAGTTCAAGGCTTAGCAGAAGTCAAGGCACAAGGTAGGGTTGACCAATGCATCAGAAAGAGTGCTGTCCAGCATTTCAGGTAGCTGTAGCATTTCTGGAAGAGTCATTACCAGATACAGCAGAGGTCCCAGGTTCAAGTTCAGGCCTACAGATACAACAACAGATAGCGGCGCAGGTTTCAGTGTAAATAATAGACCACAATGCACATTATCAAAAATAGTCCTTTGAGCAATTTATAGCTCTTTGTGAGGGATATACAGTCTGTTAGCAGGGCAGCCTTGTAAGGGGAGGTGAAGCCACTCCAATATGTAAAAAAAGAAGAAAAAAACAGCAAAAGGTGCCTCTTAGTAAGATTGTATTATTTAATGACAGAATTCCATTAACCACATGCCGACCGGTCCATAGCCGAAAGACGGCTACACCGCGGTCGGCTTATCCTGGGTGGGCGTCCATGGACGTCCTCGCAGAATCCTGCTCTCACGCGCCCCCTGGGGTACGCACCCGAGAACATCCGTGACCGCCGGGTCCTCTGGATCACGGATCACGGTAAACGGCCGCTGATCACGGCCATTTACCATGTGATCGCTCCGTCAAATGACGGGACGATCACATGTAAAGAAACCGGCGTCATGTCATGACGCCTATTCCTCCCTCCCCTCTGTGTATCGATCGGTACAGAGGAGGAGGAGAGGGATCGGATGGTAGCAGTGCTGTGGGCTGCATGTGTAGTGCCCACAGCGCTGCTCAGTGACAAATGCAGTCACATCCATGGATCCATCCATCCATGCTCAGCCATCCCTCCATACTCTAATGCCCTGCAATACCCCGCAATACTCTGCAATACTCCGCAATACTCTGCAATACCCCACAATACTCTGCAATACCCCACAATACTCTGCAATACCCTGCAATACCCCGCAATACTCTGCAATACTCTGCAATACCCTGCAATACTCTGCAATACCCCGCAATACTCTGCAATACCCCGCAATACTCTGCAATACTCCGCAATACTCCGCAATACTCTGCAATACCCCACAATACTCTGCAATACCCTGCAATACTCTGCACTACCCTGCAATATCCCGCAATACTCTGCAATACCCCACAATACTCTGCAATACCCTGCAATACTCTGCACTACCCTGCAATATCCCGCAATACTCTGCAATACCCCACAATACCCAGCACTACCCTGCACTACTCCACAATACTCCACAATGCCCAACAATACTCTGCAATACACAGCACTACCCCGCAATACTCTGCAATACCCCGCAATACTCTGCAATGCCCCACAATACTCTGCAATAAACAGCACTACCCCGCAATACCCCACAATACCCTACAATACTCTACAATGCCCCACAATACTCTGCAATGCCCCACAATACTCTGCAATGCCCCACAATACTCTGCAATACCCCACAATACTCTGCAATACCCCACAATACTCTGGAATACCCAGCACTACCCTGCAATACTCTGCACTACCCTGCAATACTCTGCACTACCCTGCAATACCCCACAATACTCTGCAATACCCCACAATACTCTGCAATACCCCGCAATACTCTGCAATACTCCGCAATACTCCGCAATACTCTGCAATACCCCACAATACTCTGCAATACCCTGCAATACTCTGCACTACCCTGCAATATCCCGCAATACTCTGTAATACCCCACAATACTCTGCAATATCCCGCAATACTCTGCAATACCCCACAATACCCAGCACTACCCTGCACTACTCCACAATACTCCACAATACCCAACAATACTCTGCAATACCCAGCACTACCCCGCAATACTCTGCAATACCCCGCAATACTCTGCAATGCCCCACAATACTCTGCAATACCCCACAATACTCTGCAATACCCCAAAATACTCTGCAATAAACAGCACTACCCCGCAATACCCCACAATACCCTACAATACTCTACAATGCCCTACAATACTCTGCAATGCCCCACAATACTCTGCAATACCCCACAATACTCTGCAATACCCCACAATACTCTGCAATACCCAGCACTACCCTGCAATACTCTGCACTACCCTGCAATACTCTGCACTACCCTGCAATACCCCACAATACTCTGCAATACCCCACAATACTCTGCAATACCCAGCACTACCCTGCAATACTCTGCACTATCCTGCAATACCCCACAATACTCTGTAATACCCCGCACTACTCCGCAACACCCCACAATACTCTGCACTACTCTGCAATACCCCGCAATACCCTGCACTACCCTGCACTACCCTGCAATACTCTGCACTACTCCGCAATACCCAGCCATACTCAGTCATACTCTGCAATACCCAGCCATACTCTGCAATACCCAGCCATACCCAGTCATACTCGGCGATACCCTGCAATACCCAGCCATACCCAGCCATGCGCAGCCATACTCGGCCATACTCAGCCATACCCAGCCATGTTCAGCAATACTCGGCTGTACTCGGCCTCTGTATGTGGTCAGGCTGTGGAAGTCTCACACATGTGGTACTGCCGTACTCAGGAGGAGTAGGAGAATCTATTTAGGGGTGTCAAAATAAAAAAAATTGTATAAATGGACAACTTTGTGTTAAAAAAAATGTGTTTTAACCACTTCCCGCCCGCTGTCATATGATGTCCTTGAATTTGTGCTGGGATATCTGAATGATGGGTGCAGCTACAGGCATCATTTAGATATCAGCTTTTTCAGCCGGCGATCCCCTACACCATAAGAATGATCATAGTGGCTGTTCCACTGCTTGATCGTTCTTATGGGAGGCGAGAGGGAACGTACCCCCCTTCCCGCCGCCCTCCAGTGCTTCTACCGACTCACCGCTACGATCGAAGCCCGGATCGTTTTTTTTTTTTTTTATTTCAGGCTTCCCAGCCTAGAGGTGAGATGTGGGGTCTTATTGACCCCATATCTCACTGTAAAGAGGACCTGTCATGCCAAATTCCTATTGCAAGGGATGTTTACATTCCTTGTAATAGGAATAAAAGTGATCAAATTTTTTTTTTTTTTGGAAAAAAAAGTGTCAAACTAAAATAAATAAAGTACAATATACAATAAAAAGAAAAATTTTTTTTTTAAAGCGCCCCTGTCCGTGTGCTCACATGCAGAAGCGAATGCACAGGCAAGTCCCGCCCACATATGAAAACGGTGTTCAAACCACACATGTGAGATATCGGTGCGAACGTTAGAGCGAGAGCAATAATTTTGGCCCTAGACCTCCTCTGTATCTCAAAACTTGTAACCAATAAAAATTTTTAAAGCGTTGCCTATAGGAATTTTTAAGTAGCGAAGTTTGGCGCCATTCCACGAGCGTGTGCAATTTTGAAGGGTGACATGTTAGGTATCTATTTACTCGGCGTAACTTCATCTTTCACATTATGTAAAAATATTGGGCCAACTTTACTGTTTTGTTTTTTTTTAACGCACAAAACTGTTTTTTTTCATAAAAAAAAGCGTCCAAAAAATTGCTGCGCAAATACCGTGCGAGATAAAAAGTTGCAACAACCGCCATTGTATTCTCTAGGTGCTAAAAAAAAATATATAATGTTTTGGGGTTCTATGTAATTTTCTAGCAATTAACCGGTTCCCGACCGGTGCACGCCGATGTACGTCGGCAGAGTGGCACGGCTGGGCAAATGGGCGTACCTGTACGTCCATTTGAATTTCTCGCTGTGCCATTGCGCGCGCGCGCCGGCCGGGAGCGCCGTGAGTCGGGTCACGGGTCCCGCGGACTCGATCGCCACGGGGATACCCGCGATTGCCTCACTGAGCGGATGAACGGGGAGATGCTGTTGTAAACAGCATCTCCCCGTTCTGCCTAGTGACAAGTGTCACTCGATCTCTGCTCCCTGTCATCGGAGCAGAGATCAGTGATGTCACCCACACAGCCCACCCCCCTACAGTTAGTAATCACTCCCTAGGACACACTTAACCCCTCCCCCGCCCCCTAGTGGTTAACCCCTTCACTGCCAGTGTCATTTACACAGTAATCCGTGCCGTTTTAATCGCACTGATCGCTGTATAAATGACAATGGTCCCAAAAATGTGTTAAAAATGTCCGACATGTCCGCCATAACGTCGCAATCACAATAAAAATCGCTGATCGCCGCCATTTCTAGTAAAAAAAAAAAATTATTAATAAAAATGCCATAAAACTATCCCCTATTTAGTAAACACTATAACGTCTGCGCAAACCAATTAATAAACGCTTATTGCGGTTTTTTTTACCAAAAATATGTAGAACAATACGATCGGCCTAAACTGAAGAAAAAAAATGTTTTTTTTTATATATTTTTGGGGGATATTTATTATAGCAAAATGTAAAAAATAATGCGTTTTTTTCAAAATTGTCGCTCTTATTTTGTTTATAGCGCAAAAAATAAAAATCGCAGAGGCGATCAAATACCACCAAAAGAAAGCTCGATTTGTGGGAAAAAAAAGACGTCAATTTTGTTTGGGAGCCACGTCGCATGACTGCGCAATTGTCAGTTAAAGCGACGCAGTGCCGAATCGCAAAAAACACTCTGGTCAGGAAGGGGGTAAATCCTTCCGGGGCTGAAGTGGTTAAATGATGGTTTTTACATGTAGGAGAGAAATGTCAGAATTGGCCTGGGTGCTCCAGAACGCCTGGAGGTACTCCCCTGCATGTTGGGCCTCAAAATGTGGCCACGCTGTGTAAAAATCTCACACATGTGGTATTGCCATACTCAGGAGTAATAGCAGAATGTGTTTTGGGGTGTAATTTGTGTTATGCATATCAAAAAAATCTTGATTTTGCAAAGAATTGTGGGAAAAAATGACAACTTCAAAAAACTCACAATGCATCTTTCTAAATACCTTGGAATGTCTTTTTTCCAAAAAGGGGTCATTTGGGGGGTATTTGTACTTTTCTGGCATGTTAATTCAGGTGTGATCAATTTTCAGATATTGGCACCATAGCTTTTGGACTCTCTAACTTTCACAAAGACCAAATAATATACACCAGTTTGCACTTATTTTTACCAAAGATATGTAGCAGTATAAATTGTGGCCAAAATTTACGAAGAAAAATTACTAATTTGCTAAATTTTATAACAGAAACAAAGAAAATTTCATTTTTTTACCGAATTTTCAGTCTTCTTTCTTTTATTGCGCAAAAAATAAAAAAACCCAACGGTGATTAAATACCACCAAAAGAAAGCTCTATTTGTGTGAAAAAAAGACAAAAATTTCATATGGGTACAGTGTTGCATGACTGAGTAATTGCCATTCAAAATGTGAGAGCACCGAAAGCTGAAAATTGGTCTGGTTATGAAGGAGGTTTAAGTGCCCAGTTGTCAAGTGGTAAAAGTACTCACATGTAATGACTTGTTAGTCCGGCACGTACAGCCCATACCATTGACTCTGCGTTCCAGCCCTCCACTCGACTGCCTGGCTGAGGTGCAAGCCTCGTTTTGGATCACGATCGTATCCCGAAAGTCTGCGCCGATCACACAAGCTGACAGCGCAGAGGAACAAGGCTCCCTTCTACCGGAAAACTGCAGAGATCACATATGGCTTCTACTGTAATTCCCCGTGTCGGACTAAGAAGTCGTTACATGTGAGTGTTTTTAATGGAATTCTGTCATTAAATAATACAATCTTACCCTTACAAGGCTGCCCTGCTAACAGACTGTATATCTCTCACAAAGAGCTATAAATTGCTCAAAGGACTACTTTTGATGATGTGCATTGTGGTCTATTATTTACATTGAAACCTGCGCTGCTATCTGTTGTTGTATTTGTAGGCCTGAACTTGAACCTGGGACCTCTGCTGTGTCTGGTAATGACTCTTCCTGAAATGCTACAGCTACCTGAAATGCTAGACAGCACTTGTCCTTCCAGGAAATTGGGGCCAAAGTTTGAGGTCAAAAGGGAAGTTAATCCTGTGGCATTTGAAATGGCACTGCCAACATCGTATCGGATTCATCCGGTGTTTCATGTCTTGCTGCTTAAACCAGTCACGCCAAGCCCTTTTCCTGGGAGAGATGAAGTGCCACCTCCTCCAGTCTCTGTGAATGATTAATCAGAATTTGAGGTAGAAGCTATCCTGGACTGTCGGAAGAGAGGTAGGCCAAACGAATTTCTTATTAAATGGAAAGGGTATTCAGCAGAGGAGAACTCTTGGGAATCAACAGGTAACATACATGTCTCTAGACTACTACATTTCATTTCAGCATTTTCATGTCTATTGAAATCACCCCCGAAGTTGCCAAAAGTAGTGCAGGAGCTACTTTTGGGCATCAGTGCGGCACCGCAAAGTCGGCGTCAAACTGATTCGGACAGTGCCGTTGCTGGCAATAGACTCCGATCTGGCATGTGATTTGACATGTCAAATCGGCCCAATGTGAACGGGGGCTAAAGAACACTATGCAACGTTCGCGTTCGAAAAATTCCTGCGCAAATACTGTGTGTGATAAAAAGTTGCAACAACCGCCATTGTATTCTCTAGGGTCTTTGCTAAAAAAACATGCTGAAACCACCATACGAACAGCACTGGCCAAGAGGTAGGAGTCCGGGCTACGAATACGGATATGGGGAACGAAGAGGCCCCCAACAAAGAAATAACTATCAGAATGAACATAGCCCTATACTGAAATGCAATTATAATGCCCCACTAATGCATAGAGGTGAAGAAGATAGACAAGAGAGAAATTATCCCCCACAGTATGGAGATCAAGCCTATAATAGGCCTTTTTTAGACAGGGACAGGGAAGACCACCCACTGAGAAAGATAGACGAAACCAGAAATTCCAGAAAAAGCCCAGTAAGAAGAGAGGACGGAGATCAGGAAAGAGAGAACAAAAGAAAAAAGGGAATGAAGGGAGAAGGCATTTTCAATCTAAGTGGGCAGGAACTCACACATGAAGAGATTGGTGTTTTGGATAAAGGTCTCAAGTATGCACCCACTAAAAATCTGGATAAATTCCAGACCTATATTGGAATTCAAAAATTCACAAGAAAACTTAATATTCAGAAATATATTGCAAGTAACCCCACTAGACACAAAAACCCGATTGTTGAGGATAATGGTGTTATACACAGCACACTGAGGAACAAATCAGTTTTTAATCCACACATTAAGGATAATAGATATATCGAAGTTTTTAGAAAAGTGGTTTTAGAAGATATTAAAGATCTTAAAATTAAAAAGAAGGAGGACCCCAACTATATAAAAAGTGGCATCCGCAAATTAACGAGAAGGAAAGATTTGGTCATCTGGCCAGCCAATAAAGGAGGTGGTATTTTTGTGCTCTCAAAGGAACATTACCACCATACCATGATGGAGATGCTAAGCGATAAGAATACCTATACTAGCCTACTAAGCAACCCCATGTACAAGTACAGGGAGGCATTTGAACAGATTGTATTCCTTGGAGTAAAGAAAAATATACTAAACAAAAAAGAAGCTAGATTTTTAGTTCCGGATTCTTGCCGTACACCCATCATCTACTCATTACCGAAGATTCACAAAGATAACACCAACCCACCACCGAGACCAATAGTGAACGGTATAGATTCACTAACATCCAGACTAGGCCAATATATCAATGTTTTTTTACAACCGGCTGTACAAAACACACAAGCATACTTGAGGGACACGAAACAAATGCTGCGGATCCTAGAGAATATTCCGAAAGAAGAAGGCCCATGGATCATGGCCACTGCGGACGTTGCCTCATTATATACAATAATACCTCATCATCTAGCGTGTGAAGCAGCGAAATGGCGTCTGAGGAAATACACCCAATTACCCTGTATGCAGAGAAAGTTTTGTATTAAATGTATCGACTTCAATTTAAAGAATAATTACTTTTGGTACAATAGTAGGTATTATCACCAACATACTGGAGTCGCAATGGGAGCCAAATTTGCCCCAAGTATAGCCGGACTATTTATGGCCCAGTGGGAGGAAGAAAATGTTTTTACGAATACACCAGGTGAATTGGTTATCTATAAAAGATATATTGATGACATCTTCATCTTATGGAAAGGGGATATAGACCAGCTTACCTGTTTCCTGGAAAAACTCAATATGAATAATAAAAATATAACATTGACTTGGGATATCAGTAACAGCAAAGTATCGTTTTTGGATTTAGAAATTATACAAGACAATTCCATACTTAGATCTCAAACTCACTTCAAAAACGTCGACAGAAATAGTTACCTCCCCATCGAGAGTTGTCATCATAAGAATTGGCTGTTTAACATACCAAAGGGCCAATTTGTATGGCTTAGACGGAACTGTACACATCTAAATACTTTCCTGAATCAAGCAGAGAAAATAGCACTTAGATTCTCTAACAAAGGATATGACCGCCAGTTTATTGAGAAGAAAGTAGAAGAGGTCTCTGCGCTGGATCGGAATGCATTAATCAAGGATACTAACAAATCCAAACAGCCACTAGGGGGAGCACCTTTGATCCTAGATTTTAGTGCACAGCACAAGAGAATCGAAAAGATTATTAAACGCCACTGGCACATACTCTTAGCAGATAAACAACTGCAAGGATCCTTACCCGTGACTCCGCGATTTATTTACAAAAGAGCACCAACCATTCGCGATAGAGTGGTAAAGAATATAGTAGATCCACCTAAGAGGACCTACACCTTCTTTACGGGTAAAGGCTTCTTCCCATGCAAGAGGTGCTTTGCATGTCTAAAAACGACAAAGCCAAATGAAAGAGAATTCCAGTTTACATCAACGAGTACGGGAGACACATATGAGGTAAAAAATGTTATCTGCTGTAATACTGAAGGTGCTGTATATGCCCTAGAGTGCAGTTGTGGTCTCCAGTACGTTGGTCGGACAAAAAGACCACTTAGGGTACGGATTAAAGAGCATGTCAAGAACATTTTGAATGGCTATGATAAGCATAGCATCTCTAAACACTTTTTACTTTGCCATAATAAGCACCCCACTCACCTTAAATTTTGGGGGATAGAACCGTATATTAGACACTGGCGGGGGGGGCACAAGGTTAGGACCCTCAGTTCGGCTGAATCCAGATGGATATTTATGCTAGACACATTTGCACCGCGAGGCCTAAACATAGAATTCGACCTGAACTGTTTTCTTAGCGATTTTTAAACACTTCTATATGTTGACACATCCTTCATCTTCATGATTTTCTTATTCTTCCCTTATGGTATGCCCTCCCACATATGTCCATGCTGCCCACTGGGACTCATTATAGACCTGCAGTCAGGAGTTTGGGCCCCCAGTCCCCCTCTCCTCCTCTGAACCCCCCCCCCTTTCCCCGGATATACTACATTTACTACTGACTGACATTCCCTGTAAAATTATGTTTTTAATCTGTAACTTTAGATCCTTCTGGGCATTTTAATTATTTATATATTTTTTTATTTTTTTATATATATTTCTTTTATGCTGTTGGGGTAGAATACTTTATACCCCATGCGGAACGTTTTTATACTGTATATTTTTTATATTGTTTATTTGTACCATATGCTGATTTTAGTGGAATCTTATCCCATTCAGGCTCATTATGCAGCTATTTTTCCCATACACTATATAATAACCCTATGTGCTTTCTACCGCCCGCTATCATGAAAATACGAGTTTCCACTGTTTGGTTACAGGTGGGCACCGGGATGATTTGGCTGTGCACCCAGGTCTTCCCCTCCCTATTTAACTGCACATGTATTTTCTACTCGTAGCTCTCCCCAGTATGCCACTGCCTCTGATATCCATCAGACGCCGACTATAGCTTTACTGACGTCAGTGTCAGCCTTTTGATAACCATTAAAATGGCCGCCTCCATGCAACTCTGGGAAAATGGCCGCTATGGCATTTTCCCATTGAACTACGAGAAAATGGCCGCCGTATATTCACTTAACCTTATCTATTCAAAGACAAACCTTTTTCCCTTCTAGCACCCCTGATGAAGTCACGTGACCTGTGACGCCACGCGTAGGGATGGGACAGGCACCTTCCACTGTCAAAAGTGTACGAGCTCGCTACTCGTTGGTTATATGCGCTCTCTGCTATATACTGTGTGAGTACTATTTTTATTGTAAATAAAGCGTACTTGGTTTTAAAAATACTACACTATATGGCATCCCCTTCCTTTCTTGGCCACCCTGCCCCTTAAAGGATCTAAGGCAGACAGAGATCTAGTCCAGGATCCAGGACCAACCCCTATAGGAGCTGATATGAGTGGTGTTTGAGTTATGCTGTAACCTCAGTATAATGAGGTAAGGGGCCACTACCTATAAGTGTAGGATTGCTGCATGAAGAGGACTGAGTATCCCTTTCTGGTCTCTGCACTTCACATTTCCCACTCATTCAAGCGATTGGTCTATGAAGAAAGCTTTCTGTTTGCACTATTTCATTGTTTGGCACTCTGAGGACTGATGAGTCATTGATGATTTTTTGTTGCACAAGCCACTTTCTCTGGACTGTATATATGTTTGGATGTCCTTTTCCGTTTAAGCACTGATTTGCTGGCACTAGACATTTTAGACTATTTAGTACACCTGGAGATCTCTCCAGACGTACAGTGTAACATTGTAAAAAAAAAAATTTTCTTCTCGACTTTACTTGCTACAAATTGTGTATATGTATTTGTCGCAACCCACACACATATCTTTGCACTATTTGATGTGTATGACACTGCATGCTTTACACTTTTTATGTTGATGTTATTGCAATTTATCTATATGCAAAAGTCCGTATATATTGATTTACTATTTTTTTGAGTATAATTTGAACCTCACATTACTTTATACTATTGCGCTCACTGTGATACACCCTATGCCCACGTTTTTTGGGCTAGCCCTATACACTTTTAGACTTTGAGCACTGCAGTACACGCTTTATTTATTTAACATTTTTCTGGATTAGCGCAGCACCATTCCCACTCACTAGTTCACAATTTTTTTAGTCCTCGCCACCCAGGGCTGTCAGCTTCCACATCCTATCGGCAGCGTCTGCATCACGTGGTGGATGATTATCTAGGGAGGAAAACAGAGATGGAGAGCTTTCCAGTCAATGATCCACTGGCTTACTGGGTCATGAGAATAAAACAATGGCCAGAACATGCCCAGTATGCAATTGAGCTGCTGGGTTGCCCTGCATCCAGCGTGCTTTCTGAATGGGCATTCAGTGCTGCTGGAGGTTTTGTTACTGATAATTAGGCATGAGCTTTGAGTTCGAGTCGAATCCATGTTCGACTCGAACTTCGCCTGTTCGACCGTTCGTCGAATTGCGAACGTTATGGGCCGTTCGCGCCAAATTCGAGTGACGCGTCATGGCCCATAATTCACTGCGGCATTGCAATGCATTGCTGGGTGATGATTGGCCAAGCATGCACTATAACCCACATGCGTGGCCAATCACAGCGCCGTCTTTACAGCGAGCCGTAATTGGTCAAAGCCGGGGTGGCTTTGGACAATTATGGCTCAGGGGGTTTAGTACACGCCACACACTATATAAGGCCGCCTTGTGTAGTGTGTTGCGGCAGCGGAGAGATAGACAGAGAGACAGTGTCATTTGATTTCAGTTAGATAGAGTAGGCAGGCAAATCAGTTAGCTGCATTTACAGTGTATTGTATATATATATATATATATATATATATATATATATATATATATATATATATATATATATATATATATATATATATATATGCATTCTAAGTGTTGTATGTATGTATATATGCACTGTATTCAGTTTAGCTAGATCCGTTCCTGTTATTCTCTTCCTACTGACAGGCAGGCAGGTGTTTTTACAGTATTTACAGCTACCTGAAGAAAATTGCTGGTGTTCTTCTGATCCTATTAGTACCACAGGCAGGCAGCTAAAGTTTTTACAGTTAGTGTACTGTGTCCTGCACCTAAAGCTACCTGAAGACAATTGCTGGTGTTCTCATACTAATAATACTACAGGCAGGCAGTTGATTCTGCTAGCTGCAGTATCAGTGTATATATATACATTCCAGCTTTGTGCAGTTACATCTCACTGCAGGCCATTAGTATGCCTTGAAGGCCAACAAGGAGAGGCAGACAGTCACAAGCCAATAAAAGAGGGCAAGCAGGCTCTGTGTCTAGAGGCAACAGTGCTGGTCGTGGAGACGGTGCATCCTCATCAGCACGTGGCTGTGGGACCCGCTTGTCCTTTTTTTCGGCAGCTGGCCGTGTTGAGCCGCAAAATGCGGAAGACTTGGTAGAGTGGATGACCAAGCCGTCCTCATCCTCCTCATTCTCTCTCACCCAGGCTCAGGGTACTTTGTCTGACAAAGCAGCTGCCAAAGCGGCCTCTTCCCTCAGCTCAATGGCATCAGTCACTCCTTCCCTAGCCCCACCATATCCTCCTGAGGAGTCCTCCGAACTGTTTGACCACAGTGTTGGGTACATGCTGCAGGAGGACGCCCAGCATTTTGATAGCTCTGATGATGGTACCCAGCTGGAGGAAGGCAGTAACGTGAGCCCAGAGAGAGGGGGTGCCCAAGAAGGACAGCAATCTGGCAGTCATGTTCCCCCAGCTGCAGCATACTGCCAGGTTTGCTCCAGTGATGAGGAGGGAGGGGATGATGAGGTCACTGACTCCATGTGGGTGCCTGATAGGAGAGAGAAGGAAGAGGCACATCTCCAACGTGGCAGGATGCCCTCCAGGGGCCAGCTTAAAGGCAGCCCACTGACTGCATCACACCGCAGACCTACGCATGTGCAGGGCGCTGCTGTCTCTGCGCGTTATTCCAAAAGTCCTTTGGTGTGGGCCTTTTTTGAGACGAGTGCATCAGATTCCACTATTGCTATTTGCAACATATGTCTCAAGCGTATCGTGCGTGGCCAAAATACATAGGCACCACATGCTTGACCAGACATATGTCGACTTGCCATGCAGTTCGTTGGTAAGCTGACCTAAAAGACCCACACCAAAGAACAAAGCAGACCTCTCCTTGCTCCTCATCAGCTGGGATCTCCAACCCCACTATACTTTCAGTCCTCTCTGAAACCTGCACGGAGAGGAATGAAGGTGTAGAATTAGGTGTGTCACAGGCAAGTACTTTGGGGGCAATCTGCTATCAGATTGTACCAGGCAAATTTCCCTGCCCCAGCTGCTGCACTGCCGAAAGAAGTTCGCTCCCAGCCATCCACATGCCCAGCGGTTGAATGCTAGCTTGGCTAAATTGCTAGCACTTCAACTGCTGCCTTTTCAATTGGTAGACTCTGTGGAATGTGCGGTTCCTCATTGGCAGGTTTTCAAATGCCACTTTTTCTCACGGAAGGCAATTTTGGCTCTCTACCGGCATGTGGAAGGCAATGTCTTGGCCTCGCTGGACAGGGCGGTCAGCGGTAAGGTGCATATTACCACTGACTCATGGTCCAGCAGGCATGTAGAGGGACATTACCTATCTTTAACCGCGCAATGGGTGACTCTTCTGGCAGCTGGGAAGGATGCAGGACAGAGTGCAGTAGTGTTGGAGGTTGTTCCGCCACCACGCCTCCAAAACTCTACTAGTGGTGATTCTGCCACACCTCTCTCCTCCACCCCCTCCTCTTCTTCTTCCTCCATGGCCTTTTCCTGTGCAGATTTGTCCTCCGAACCAGCGGTGCTCCGTAGGCGTTCAAGGGGCTACGCAAACACGTAGGCAAAAAGATGCCATGCGGTGCTTGAGCTGGTGTGCTTGGAGGACAGGAGCCACACTGGGTCAGAGATTCTGTCAGCTCTGCAGGGGCAGGTTCAGAGGTGGTTGACACCACGCCAGCTTAAGCCAGGTATGGTGGTTTGCGACAATGGCACCAACCTCCTCTCCACCCTCCGACAGGGACAACTGACCCGTGTGCCCTGTTTGGCTCACGTCCCCAACTTGGTGGTGCAGCAGTTCTCGGGCAGGTACCCGGGCTTACAGGATGTCCTGAGGCAGGCCAGGAAAGTCTGTGTGCATTTCCACAGGTCATATAATGCCAGTGCTCGGCTGGCTGACCTCCAAATGGAATTTAACCTGCCCAAGAACTGCCTAATCTGTGACATGCCCACCAGGTGGAACTCAATGTTGGCCATGCTGCAGTGGTTGCACACGCAGCAGAGGGCCATCAATGAGTACCTATGCAACTATAGCACCAGGACAGGGGACCTTGTTTTTTTTTCCCACGCCAGTGGGCTATGATCAGGGATGCATGCACTGTCCTGTCACCATTTGTGGAGGCCACGAGGATGGTGAGCAGTGACAGTGCATGCATCAGTGACACTGTGCCTCTTGTCCACCTGTTGGAGCACACGCTGCGTGGAATAATGGACAGGGCACTTGAGGCAGAACAGAGGGAGGAAGAGGAGGACTTCCTTAGCTCTCAAGGCCCCCTTTATCCAGACAGTGTTCCTGCATGCCCGCTAATCACACAGGAAGAGGACGAGGAGGAGAAGGATTGTGTCAGCATGGAGGTGGAGCCCAGCACTCAGCATCAGCAGCAGTCTTTAAGGGATCATTTACAGTTCGAAGAAACCCATGGACTTGTACGTGGCTGGGAGGAGGTGGCTGCAGATCATGTTGTCCTTAGTGACCCAGAGGACTCTGGACCGAATGCCTCAGCAAACCTATGCTGCATGGCGTCACTGATCCTGCAAAGCCTGCGGAAGGATCCTCATATTCGTGGTATCAAGGGGAGGGATGATTACTGGCTGGCAACCCTCCTTGATCCAATTTTTCAGCCCCTGTTTAACAGGGGCGTGTAATTACAATTTTGGATGCAATACTTTGCAGCAGGGCTCATTCCTGCACTCCAACTAGAGTATCTGTGAGGGGTTGCAGTGTTGTGGCACCAGCACCAGTGCCCAAGGCCCAAATTTTCAGACCCTGTTTAACAGGGGCGTATAATTGCAATTTTTGATGCAATACTTTGCAGCAGGGCTCATTCCTGCGCTCCAACTATAGCATCTGTGAGGGGTTGCAGTGTTGTGGCACCAGTGCCTAAGGCCCAATTTTTCTGCCCCTGTTCAACAGGGACATGTAATTACAATTCTTGATTTAATATTTCACAGCAGGGCCTATTCCTGCGCCCACCAAGAGTAACTGTGAGGGCTTACAGTGTTGTGGCACCAGCACAAGCACCACCACTACAGGCCCAATATTTCTACCACTGTTCAACAATGGCATGTAATTACAATTCTTGATCTAATATTTCACAGCACGGCCCGTTCCTGCGCCCACCAAGAGTAACTGTGAGGGCTTACAGTGTTGTGGCAACACCAACACCTAAGACCCCAATTTCTGCAGAGTATATAGGGCAGGCCCCTACTTTCAAACATCCAACTTACGTGTCTCCTCTTCACTGATGCTTTATCACCAATCCTTGTTTTACTAAAAAACCAACATTTTCAAAGAACATTTGTCATTGGGACAGAAAGTGAGGTGAAGTCTTCTGAAGAGGTGCATAGACAATAAAACAAATGTTACAGGGGTGATAACCCTTCCCTATGTTTTCCAAAAAGCTTAAAAATAGATTTTTTGGCTGGAGCTACACTTTAAAAATGTACCAATTCAAAATTACAAACCGATTCTACTTAACAACAAACCTACAGTCCCTGTCTTGTTTGCACCGCCTGTATACTGCTGTACAGAGTATATAGGGCCTGGGGGCCCCACGCCTTTCCTTTTTTTAATTTGGGTGCGGGGTTCCCCTTAATATCTATACAAGACCCAAAGGGCCTGGTAATGGACTGGGGGGGTACCCATGCAGTTTGTCTCACTGATTTTCATCCATATTGCCGGGACCCGACATTACATTAAAGCCGCAAGCAGTTTTAAATTACTTTTATTCCTTTAAAAATGTCATTTTGTGCAGGGACTGTTCTAAACACGGGAAACATGCGCCACTTTACAGGCATACTATAGACACCCCCCAGGTACAATATTTAAAGGAATATTTCACTTTTTTTTTTCACTTTAAGCATCATTAAAATCACTGCTCCCGAAAAAACGTCAGTTTTTAAAACTTTTTTCTGCATTGATAAATGTCCCCTGGGGCAGGACCCGGGTCCCCAAATCCTTTTTAGGACAATAACTTGCATATTAGCCTTTAAAATTAGCACTTTTGATTTCAAACGTTCGAGTCCCATAGACTTTAATGGGGTTATAAAGTTTGTGCGAACTTTCGGTCCGTTCGCAGGTTCTGGTGCGAACCAAAGCGGGGGGTGTTCGTCTCATCCCTACTTATGATAGAATGCGTCTGTCCACAGACTCCCTGAACCTTCTGACATTTATCAAAATGAATCAGTCATGGATTACCAGCAGCTATGAAGCCCCTGATGCCGATGTCACTGATTAAGTGTTTTTATGATGTGGAATCTCTGCAGGACTTCTAGGCTGCCTAGCGTTGTGGTTGTTGATTTCATCTGGAGGAATGTTTTTGGTGTAGGTTTCACTGGCACAATTAGCGCCCAAAGACCAACTTTCATCAAGAGTATCTCTTATAAGGTTACAGTGTGAAGGCGCCACCGACACCCAAAGACACATTTTTATGCACCTGTTTGACAGGTACATATCATTGCAATTTTTGACAGCAAGGCCAGTTCTTGCTTTCATCAAGAGTACCTCTTATAGGGTTACGATGCAAAGGTACCACCGACACCCAAAGACAAATTTTTCCACAACCGTTACGTCTATCCAAAGTCTGTGGAAGAGACACCAGAATTTATCCAAAAAATCTCTAATCTTGTTCCCAGTGCACTACATTGTGGCCTCATGATACAGGCTGGCTCCCCAAGCCATTGCTTACAAAATAAAGAAAGCTTGCGAGGGAAAATATAATTTTTTTTAGCTTTATAAATGCAATTATTGCTTACAGGTAGACTAAGGGGACCCCCCCAGCACTATAATGAAAGGAATTCTTCATTTTTATGCTTTCACTTTAAACATCAATAAATCACTGCTCATTTAAAAATTATGTTTTTTTAGAAACTTTTTGTTCATTGATACATATCCCCCCAGGGCAGTACACAGACCCCCATAACATTGTATGCCCAATTCATTGCATATAAGGCTTCAATATGGGCACTTTTAATTTTTCTAGCTCATTATTCGGTTCTGAACTTTCGCGATGTTCGAAAGTTCTGGTGCAAACGGAACAGGGGTTTTTTTGGCCCATCCCTAATACTGTATATTATCACTTATGGGGCATACATTACTAAATTGAGGCAATCAAAGAGTATGGAAAATATATGTCCTTCAGTACAATAATGCACTATGGTCAATTTTAGGTGAAGTAAACATGTCAGTGAATTTGCCATGTTTTTTCTTTATATGTATATGGGATTAGAACATCTCCCTTTATTATATATTCACTTTCTCTTCATTTTGTTAGTAAGGTGATTTAGATCTGTTATAGGAATTTACAATATGACGTTGTGTATTTTTTGGATATCCCTTTTTCTATTTCTTTTATTATGTATATCAGACTTTGACTGGTGTTGGCATGTCATCTTGGTCTGTATAGTTTGCTAATGGACTAAATAAAAATCTTAAAATCTATAAAAGAGTTCATGGAACAGAGTGAGGTTGTCAACCACAATGTTCTTTGTCTAGATGGGTTGCATAGGAAAAGTCAGTGGCTTGGTGCCAACTTTTGAATCTAAATATAGTCCAGATTACATAATCTTAAGCAAAATTTTGAATGTCTAAAGTATTGAGAGCCAAGGTAACTATGTAAGGCAAACCATGGAAAAAGTGTAAAGGCTATTAAAAAGAAAATATAATTTCCTATCACTGTCATGTCATTATGTTAAAAAGATTAATAGGTCTTGTAAATTGTTCTCGGGAAATAATTGAGAATTTTGCTGAGAGAGCCACACCCTTTATGAATTGTTGAGACATACAGAGGAGCACATTAGACAATGGTATACTTAAAACACAAAAGTAAAGGCGCAAAGACTTGGAATCAATAATTGCCCAGTGACAACAAGAAATCTGTAATAAGGTGTACAGTCTATTTTAGTCCATGTGCAGAGTGATATGTAAGGGTTAAAAGACCAAAGCATTCAGGGCTGCCATCATATAGGAACAGAAACCAAGTTCTAAGGAGCTGCAGAGAAACAAGGAGAGAGGCGCCTCTGGGTGCAGACATTTTTTAAAACACTTTAATTGACATACAATTGTCAACTCACATTTAGGCTGAACAATACAGGAATAGCAGATCCCAACAGGGATAGTCCTGGTGACGCTCCTGAGTCCTGCTTCTTAGATCTCACACAAGCTGATGTTGTCAGTGAGGTGTCCGCTACTGGAGATGGAAAGCCGGCTTCTGAGGACGGACGCAAGATGAGGCGTGAGGCACAAAGACACAGGTGGCTGCAGGGGATGACCTCACTAGTAATGGACGTGTTTCGTGGGCATGCATGCTGTGGTGTTCTAGTGACCCTCTCTCCTTTCTCAACGCACATTAATGAAAGGATCATACAGCGCCATTATAAGAGGGATGGACGGGAAGGGGTGGGAACAAGGACGTAGGAATGTGGGCAATGCTTATTACTATGGAAGGAGATGCAGTTTTAAAACAATTATTGGCACACGTACTGAATTGAATCAGTCAGAGGATGGGCTATTGATCATAAAGGGCATAATTAAACATGATGGTGTAGTGGTGATGCATAAATGAAAAATATATATAGAACCCAATATAAATAATGATGAATATTGTTAAAAACTAAGGGGAAATATTAATTTAAGATTGGACAGATTAGGAATATAAAAATAAAAGTAAAAATTAATAATTAATAATTCATGTAATGATATAGAATTAATAATAGTGGATAACAGTTGATAATGGGATTACATTTTAAAGTGTTATTATTTATTTTATTTTTTTTATTATTATTAAGATTAAATAACTAGGGGACTACATACAATCTAATAAAGGAAATCATACTTGCACAGGACAGTTTACAGTTGCAGGATCCCCTTGTGCTGTTTTGCTATCTACATCAACAATACCTTTGCACTTACCTCAGAGCTTTCAGAGTCCCTCCTGGATAAGTGCAATCCAGCAGGAAGCCGCACTCAGCTGACTCAGTTTAACTCTTCTTTGGGCGGAGTCTGGCCGTTATATCCTCCTGACGCCGCTGCGCAGAGGGAAGCCCATCTGTGCCTGTCCGTGACAGGATGTGGAGGTGCAGGCGGGCACCTTAGTATTTTATTATAGGTAACCTATTCTGAGTGCATTTTTTTAATCATGATTGCTTATTCATCTGATCAGCTCAAGACGTTGAATACAACTGGTCAGATCTCACAGAGGGTAGCTGACAAACTACAGAAATTTGGTTTATCCATAGTATCTGAGCCTACATGCCTAAAATGTTTTAATAATGCTCTAGAAGCAGCTGAAAGCGGCACAGACAAGTTTGAAAATAAAAAAAAAATACTTAGGTTAGTGGGAGGATTAATTAATGCTCGCTCAACTATAAAGAATGCCACTGCTATTCATGATACCATCTATCTACATAAACTGGATTATTTAGCAGTCACAGAAACATGGTTTTCCTCAGCCGCTCCCCCTAGAATGGATGAATTAGTCCCTAATGGTTATAGCATCATAAATCATGATAGATTAGCAGCGAGAGGAGGAGGAGTGGCTCTCATATTTCGCTCCCAGCTGATGGTTACTAAAATTGTTACAGAGGAAATGGTTTCCTCGTTTGAATTTGCCTCTTTTCAATGCAAACTAGGACCTGAAGAAACCATTGGGTTAATGATTATTTATCATCAACCCTAATAAAACGCTGATTTCCTAGAGGAGATGTGCCAAGTGCTCATTAACCAGTCCTTGCGCTATAATAAAAACATTGTGCTTGGAGATTTCAACTGTTGGGCAGATGATGTTGATCATCTAGTTGCCCAGCAGCTGATAAATTTTGCGGCGAGTGTGGGGTATACCCAGGGTGTTAGTGGTCCCACTCATACGGCAGGCCACACCCTAGATTGGGTTCTATATGGTGGGCTCCTACTTAACTTCTTCCCATCCTGTGAGATGATTTGGAGCGACCATCATTTAATTTACCCATGATGTAAAAATGAATAAAAAGGAACCTCATATTCCTAATAGAAACATCCCTGTAAAAGTGATACGGAATATATCCAAAGTGTCTGCTGATGATTTTGGCAGACACTTTGTGAAAAATATAGATAATCTAAGCTTTTTTAAATCTGAGTTGGTTGCTAAAAAAAGATTCTTTCAACGCTGCTATTATAAAAAACCCTTGATTTCCTAGCTCCTTTAAAAAAAATCTCTATAATATGGGAACCTGAGAAAAACCAGCTATGGTTCTCTCAGGAGACAAGGGAATTAAAATGGCAATGTAGAGCTGCTGAAAGAGCATGGAGAAAATCCCCAAATGAATCATCAAAATTAAATTATATGGTTAATTAAAGAAATTATAAGGAAGGCATCAGAAATGGCAAGAAAATTTTTTTTACAAGCAAAATAAAAAATGCGTCTAACTCATTGGCAGAGCTCTTCAGGGTGGCCAGGCGATTAGCTAATCCCACGTGTGGTCAACCTGAAGAGAAAAACTCTGCTGAATTGTGCGAAATTTTATCCTGTTATTTTAAAGAAAAAATAGAAATTATCAGAAAAAACATTTCATTTGTGGAGGTGGAAGAAACATGCCCATCTTATGTAGGGACCCGCTTCTCGGTATTTTATTTGATGACTCCAGAAGATATTAAAATCATCCTCAAATCTCTCAGAGCCTCATCCTCACTTGATCCCTGCATTGCGCAGTTGGTGAAGGACTCCTCAGATGCTCTGGCACCTTTTATTGCAGACATTGTAAGCATGTCTTTTGCTACCGGTAACGTTCCATGTATTCTGAAGCAGAGGATGGTTATACCCCTGCTAAAGAAAGCTAACGTAGAGCGCACCGTGTTGAGCAACAATTGCCCTATCTCCACCCTGCTGTTTTTGGCAAAAATCATGGAGCGAGCTGCGGTATGGCAATTTCAACCTCACCTGGACTCTAATAAAATTTTTGATGACTTCCAGTCAGGATTTCGTCCTGGGAGAGGTTCGGAAACAGCCCTGGTAAAAGTCCAGGATTACTTGCTCTGGGCCTTGGATGAGAATGAAGCTTCGGCCTTGGTACTTCTGGATCTGTCGGCAGCTTTTGATACCATTAACCACCCTATACTTGTGGATAGGTTGAAGATGGTGACAGGAATGGATGGTATAGCTCTGGCATGGGTAGCCTCGTTCCTGCGAGACAGGGTCTAGAGGGTAAATTTGGGACCATTTTATTGCTCCGATAGTCCCATGTCTTGCGGGGTCCAACAAGGATCGGCTTTATCTCTGATCCTTTTTAACATCTATATGAGGCCGCTGCTGTACATCATTCGCCATCACAATCTTCCATTCCATGTCTATGCTGACGACACCCAGATCGCCTTCAAATTATCCAAGAAAGGGTAGGATCAGGTCATGCTGGCCTCCTGTCTGAAGGAATTCCATACATGGATGGGTGCCAAATATCTAAAGTTAAATGGCACCAAAACTGAATGTATCATCTTCGCTAACCAGGTGTATTCCAACTTGTTTCCATCATGGCCGGAATCTTTCAAACCCTTTCCGATTCCAGCCACTCAGGTCAGGGATCTGGGTGTCATCTTTGACTCTAGGTTGAACCTGTGCCCTCAGGTAAATCAGGTGGTGAATTCATGTCACTTCTACCTGAGACTCCTGAGGTCGACTTTTCGCTATATCGCAGACTCTGACAAGATCGCCATGGTCAATGCTATTATCAGCAGTCGATTGGACTACTGTAATTTCCTGTATTTGGGTTTGCCTGCTTGAACCATCTACAAACTCCAGTTGATTCAGAAGCAGCAAGATTACTGACAGGTGTTGGTTGCCGTGACCACATCACTCTATCCCTTAGAGCGCTGCATTGGCTGCCCGTGAAAGAACAGGTTCTGTTTAAAACCGGATGTCTTGTCCATAAGGCACTGCATGGATGTGGCCCAGAGTATCTGAGGGAAAAACTCGTCAAGTATGTGTCTACCCGATCCTTGAGATCGGCGAACTTGGCCATACTGAAGATTCCAAAATTTAAAAAGAAAACATGCGGAGGGAGAATGAGTGAAGTACAAGGAGCTGAATTTTGAAACTCCTTTCCTCTGAAACTGAGACTTGAGAATGATTTTTTGAAATTTCGAAAAAAAATTGAAAGCCGTACTTTTTGTACAAGCTTTTGGAGTCACCTAATTTTTAATTGGGGTGTGATGAACAGACTCCCTGGCTTTATTTTGTATCTTGCTATGCTGGTTTGTTGTTTTTCTTAAAGGTCTTTTAATGTCAATATCCTTTTGTTTTTGCACATCGAAGCCTTCGGATAAGACTGCGTAGGTTAAGTTTTTTGAAAAATAAATTAATTAATTAATCAGACGCTATGCAAGAGTAATGGGAAGTATTAGACCATGGAATATGGTGTAGTGAACGGTGGGGAGGGGGGGGTAGGTGAAGAGTGAGAATGGGGGGGAGGTGTGAAAAAGAGGGGAGGGGAGGGTGTTGTATTTAAATAAAAGGAAAGGGGGGTGTTGTTGGTTGGGGGTTGGGGGGGGAGGAAGAGGTTATTTAGCCAGACGGGTGAAGAACACCATAAATAACCAAGATGTGCCCATGAAACTGACACTACAATTATATAAAATAATACCATATTCACATCTAAAATCTAAAAAAAGGTTCATATACATATACACGATATGTGGAACATAACAAAAAAACTATATAAAGATTATACAAATACCTCTAATACATATTGCTAGTGATACTTACAAAGTAAGATCCTGCCTTCCCCATGAAATGAAAACCTGAGGTAAAATAGATAAAGGTTAGGAAATTGACTAATAACTTATATTGTAATGAGGGAAAATAAAAAGATATTATTATATATTATATTTATAGTATGTATATTGTTTATACAATTTATATAAAATGTTTATAGGATAGTGGAGATTTCGATGCCTTTGTTGATACCACCAGGCGAAAAGGACGTCGAGATTATAAATCCAGAATGTTTCTCTGGCACAGAGTTTTTTAAAACGTTTGGCCGCAGGGAGAGAACTAGATATCTGTTCAATCACCCAAACGTGTAGGCCATTTGTAGAATGTTGATGAGCTTCGGCGAAATGTCTCGGGACACTATGTGGATCAGTCCCGCCTTCGATCAGTCTTCTGTGTTCACCGAATCTCGTTCTCAGAGCTCGTATAGTGCGGCCCACATAGATTTGGCCGCACAGGCAACTGAGCCCATATTCCATGAAATCTGATGAACAATTGAAGAATTCTTTCAATTGGTAAGTTTTTCCTTTCGTGCTGAATGATTTCTGGCCATGCTTAACATATTTACAGAGGGCCTTACAACACTGGTACAATCGTACAAGTGGTATGAGGACTGGCTAGGGGGGACTAGACTAGGTCTCACTCCTGTTGTAGGATGTTCCAATGTTTAGCCAATATTTTCTCCATCTTTTTAAATTGGAAATGAAAAGTGGTCATGAACCAAACTGAATGATCTTCTGGTTCACAAACCATTTTAGGGGGTTTCCCTTTGAGGTAGTATTGGAAAGCTTGGTCTATTAGGGTCTCAGGGAATTCTTTATCACTGAACTTCTTCTTCAGTAGAGCACTTTGGTTGATGTAATCACTGTCTCTAGTGCAATTCTGTCGCAATCGACATAATTGTCCTTTAGGGATGTTGTCAATCCATTTAGGGAGATGACAGCTTTTGTGATGTAAATAGGAATTACCAGTGGTTGGTTCAATATTATTTTTGGCAAAAATCGTAGTAGTACCTTCATCATGGCCTACTTCCAGATCTAAAAAGGCCAGCGTATACTTGTTTTTTTTGTCTGCACCAGCCTTTGTGCTGCATACTTGGTTCATATCTCCCATCATATCTGTATGTTTCTCTTCCCCCTTGAGTACACGCTCTGATTGTTTTCTTATGTTCCCTCCTTTCCCCTTTGGTACACCCTCTGATCGCTTTTTTATCCTTATTATATTTTAGATTGTTTTTATTGTATTGGTAAACATTGAATAATTGTCCACATATTTATTATCCTCACTATGGTTCTTATTAATGATATAGAAACCCATAGACATGCAGTTTTAGATAATTTATACACAGTACTACCCTCGTCCATTTTTCAACAAGATGTGGTTTTGATGGCTAAAAAATGCCACTCACTATGTGGTAAATTCAAACAACTGGAAAGGATTATCCAGACCACTAATTGGCAGTGGTGGGATAAATTCTTTCTAGAAAAATATATCAATACAAAAATTTCACCTAGGGGATTAAGAGTGAGGAAGGAATGTCCCTTCCTTGAAGCTGACAATAAAAAAGAATAGGCAGATATTGCCGAGTTCTCTAAATGGATGACTATACTCATTTCCCACAGAACATATAGGTTAGATAAATTAAAACAACAAGTTCAACAATTTGTACAGGATATTATTAGTTAAGACACACTCATTCCATCCTCGTGGTTAGATGTGTTAAAGAAGAATACAAAAATAGTTGAAAACGACCTTATACGACTGAAACTTGGGAAATTTAGATGTGATCTAGATGATTTTAATCATGACAACGTTTTTTCCTGGAACAAGAAAAGGAAAAAACTATTCTAATAATAATTTTTCTGTTCCACAGAAATTTGTGGACTCACAAAATTATTTCCTGCCCCCTCTCTCGCAACCTCAGCCATCTTACCAGCCATCTGGTTTCTGCTCTCCACTTCCTCTTATGAGCATACCACAACCTGGTCTAGCCACTTCTGACAAGCATCAGAGGTTGGAAAGATTACATTCAGGTTGTCGTAATAATAAGAACAGAAGCATTAATAAATATAGGAATCTTAGGACTAATACTAATAAATATAATAATACTAGTTATTAGTCCATTTCCTATTTTTTTTTTCTATTTTACTTCAGGTTTTCATCTCATGGGGGAGGCAGGATCTTACTTTGTAAGTATTGCTAGCAATATGTGTTAGAGGTATTTGTATAATCTTTATATAGTTTTTTTGTTATGTTCCACATATCGTGTATGTACATGACCCTTTTTTAGATGTTATTATGGTATTATATTATATAATTGTAGTGTCAGTTTCATGGGCACATCTTGGTTGTTTATGGTGTTCTTCACCCGTCTGGCTGAATAACCTCTTTCTCCCCCAACCTCCACCCAACAACACCCCCCCTTTCCTTTTATTTAAATACAACACCCTCCCCTCCCCTCTTTTTCCCCCTCCCCCCTTTCTCCCCCTTTCCCTACACCGTATTCCATAGTCTAATACTCCCCATTACTCTTGCATAGTGTCTGATTAAATCTTCATTGTGATCATATTATTAGATTGTATGTCACAGTCCCATAGTTATTTAATCTTAATAATATATATTTTTTAAATATTAAAAAAAAAATAATAACACTTTAAAATGTAATCCCATTATCAACTATTATCCATTATTATCCATTATTATTACTTCTATATCATTACATTAATTATTAATTATTGCTTACTTTTATTTTTATATTCCTCATCTGTCCAATCTTAAATTAATATTTTCACCTTAGTTTTTAACAGCAATTCATCATTCATATTGGGTTCTATAGATATTTTTCATTTATGCCATCACTGCTACACCATCATGTTAAATTATGCCCTTTATGATCAATAGCCTATCCTCTGACTGATTCACATCAGTATGTGTGCCAATAATTATTTTAAAACTGCATTTCCGTCCATAGTAATAAGCACTGCCCACATTCCTACATCCTTGTTCCCTCCCCTTCCCTGTCCATCCTCTTATAATGGCACTGTATGATCCTTTCATTAATGTCTGTTGAGAAAGGAGAGCGGCTTGCCAGAACACCGCAGTGCTCATGCTCACGAAACGCGTCCTTTACTAGTGACATCATCCCCTGCAGCCACCTGTGTCTTTGCGCCTCACACCTCATCTTGGGTCCGTCCTCAGAAACCGGCTTTCTATCTCCAGCAGCGGACTCCTCACTGACAACATGAGCTTGTGTGAGATCTAAGAAGCAGGACTCAGGAGCGTCACCAGGACTATCCCTGTTGGGATCTGCTATGCCTGTATTATTCAGCTTAAATGTGAGTTGACAAATTGTATGATTATTAAAGCTTTTTAAAAAACGTCTGCACCCAGAGGCGCCTCTCTCCTTGTTTCTATACTTAAAACACATTGTGGGATTTGCACTACTTATGTAACAGATACCTCATGCTAATTTTAAATACTTAGACAAAAAACAGAAAAGAGAGGGCGCACCGGCCTTGTGCATTATCTTTAAAAAGGTTTAACAAAACAGAAAACGTAAAAGTACTACTCACAAGGGTAGATAAAAATCACGCATAATAGTCAAATGATGGTAGCAGTCTCCAGACCTATGGACAAGACGTGCAGACCGCTGCTGGCTGACGCGTTTCGAAGGTAGCACCTTCTTCTTCAGGGCCTAACAGTATCCATCTCTTACGGTACCTTAAATAATGTGCTCTTCAAGGGACCATCCAGAGAGATCCAGAACATTCTGAAGAGAAATTGGAATATCCTCAAACATGACCCTGTACTAGGTGACACACTCCCAGACCATCCAAATTGTGTTCCGTAAACCACGTGACCTTAGGAGCCTGGTTGCACCTAGTAGGGTAAATAACACTACCATTAGACCGACTAGCCTTTGGACCACAATATTTGATCAGAAAGGGAGCTACAAGTGCGGCGTAAAAAACTGTGGCACATGTATGTACATGTGGCACAGAAAGAAAACCGTTGTAGGGAGACATGGAAGGGTCCACAAACTCAAACAGTTTATGAACTGCGGGACTCAGTATATTGTCTATGGCATTGTTTGTCCCTGTGGCCGTCTCTATGTCGGCCGCACTCAGTGCCCTATGAGGGTCAGAATAGGAGAGCACAAGTGTGGCATCATTAATTTAAGGGATAACTATCCAGTTCCCCGCCATTTTGTAGAAGCCCATCAAGGAAACCCTGCAGGTATGAGGGTATTTGGTATCGAGTCGATTGGGGGTGATTTAGACTCAGGGAGAAAACATCAGAGACTATGTAAGCGCGAGGCTTACTGGATTTTCACCCTCGGAAGTCTCGCTCCCGGTGGCCTCAATGAAGACCCTGAGATACATAAAATAGTGTGACGGTGGTTTTAGGTATCCCCCCAACCCATTCCATTTTTCCATTTTTTCATTCATTTATTTATTTTCATATCCATCTTCTTCCTTTGCAATTTGTTATCCCTCTTCCCTTCACCCTTTCCTCCATCCCCCCCCCCCCCCTCCTGATTCCATTTATTTCTCTCTACACATGCGCATACATATATGCATGTGACCTTCAGTATTCATTCTACACATATGGCCTTTATGTTTATTTAGCCTCCTTTTTGCTGTTAAAAGGCCTCTATAACGATAATAGAAGAGTGTTTAAAATGTATTCATTGACAAATATTCATTCGATCTGGGAACCTTTTTATTTATCTATTTATTTATTTGTTTTTAATCTGTTTCATTTACTTACTGGAATGCTATTGTATACCATTTTTAATGACAACCTGCGCTCATTTATATGTATCATATATATGTAATATTTATATACCTTTGTAATTGGAGTGCAGGTTTTCATCTCTTACTCACATGTGTCGCGCGGCGTGCATGCGTTTATACGCACGCGCACATGGGCGTACGCGTGTATGTCTATGGGTGCTTGCGTGTGAGTGTGCATGCCCTGTTGACTATTTGGCCATATTCTTTTATTTAACTACAATACTGACCAACACGCTCCATTTGTATACATGTAGACATGCATTAGTTGTGTGGGGTTGCGGGTTATACAAGTGCACGGATGGTATTGGAAATTAGACATTTGTTTTTGTCCCATGTTTTTCTATCCCCTTGATATGGTATTTCATTTAGCCACCCAATATGTGTCTGCCTTCAGCCTCTATAGTTGGTCTTCCCTTATATGGCTGCTGGTATCTTTACTGCTGACACAGCCTAGAGCGACAGCGGGCGCACAGGAAGCGATACGGAGCTTCTACTTCCGCCCCCTGGACCGCACTACATGTAATGAATATGGCGTGCGTTCCAACCGCCGCCTGCAGCTACACAGCGTCTTTGAGGTAAGATCTGTGATATTTTTACACACTATGGAGATTAAATCATTCATCTCCTTGGAGGACAAGTGTGGATGGGTCCTGGTGATTCATTTATTTTTTTATTTTTTTATTTATTACCGTATATACTCGAGTATAAGTCGAATTTTTCAGCATGTTTTTTTGTGCTGAAAGTGCCCCCCTCGACTTATACTCGAGTCAAGCACTTTTCTGCAGCAAAAAATTTCATTTTCCGAACCGACTTTGGGGCCCCTTATCTCAGGGCCACTTGATGCTAGGAATCCCATATTTGGTGTGCAACCCCAGTGGAACTAGAACTACAACATATCCAAAGCTGAAGTTCCTAGCTCTAAGTGGCCCCGAGATACGGGGCCCCAAATTCGGTTCGGAAAATGTCATTCTCTGCTGTAGAAAAGTGCTAGACATTTTCAGAACCGATTTTGGGGTCCCACATCTCAGGGCCACATGGTGCTAGGAACCCCAAATTTGGCGTGCAAACCCAGTGGAACTGGTACCATAACATATCCAAAGCTGAAGTTCCTAGCTCTAAGTGGCCCCGAAATACGGTGCCCCAAAATCGGTTCGGAAAATGTCATTCTCTGCTGCAGAAAAGTGCTTGACATTTTCTGAACTGATTTTTGGGGCCCTGTATCTCGGGGCCACTTGGTGCTAGAAACTCCAGCTTTGGAAATTTTATGCTGCTAGTTCCACACCAAATTTGGGGTTCTTAGCACTAAGTGGCCCCGAGATACAGAGACCCAAATTTGGTCAACTGTGTCCATCTGCAGCAATGTCATTTCGGGACCCTTTGGGTTCAGAGACCCCAAATTTTTGCTGCAGCTAGGGGGCATCTAGGAACCCTTAACTACCGAGTTTGAAGTTCAGGGGACCTATGGCTGCAAATGGGCACAGTGAGGCATGCAAATGGGCATTGTTGACCCTGTTTTCCACTTACAGTAGCTGTGCATTTCTCACCCTCGTCTTATACTCGGGTCAATAAGTTTTTCCCAATTTTTTTGTGGTAAATTAGGGCCTCGACTTATACTCGGAACGACTTATACTCGAGTATATACGGTATATATCATAGTCTCATGTGAAATCTATTGTGCGCTGTTCATGGTGCAGATTATTGGATTTGATCTTGTATTTAATTTGATAGCTGGGTTTCTTTGCTTGCGCAGGTGGCCGCATTTGTAAGATTTAGGATTAGAGATTGCCTTGTTGTCTGGTGTACTGTATCGCACACTATGCGCACATTACAAACACTCATCACACTATAGATCCGTGTACTTGCGCTCCCCGCACACACACATATATATTTTTGTGTGCATTTTTTGTATCTTTTTTTTTTTGTGCGTTTTTTGCCTGCGTTTTTTTTTTTTATATATATATATGTGTATACAAATGGTTACTATGGTGCTGTGTCAGGGCCCGCCTCTTGACTGCCCACTTTATGGGAGTGGCTCCTAGGTCAGTTTGGTCTGTGCTCCCTTGATGAGCACATTATTTAAGGTACCGTAAGAGATGGATACTGTTAGGCTCTGAAGAAGAAGGTGCTACCTTCGAAACGCGTCAGCCAGCAGCGGTCTGCACGTCTTGTCCATAGGTCTGGAGACTGCTACCATCATTTGACTATTATGCGTGATTTTTATCTACCCTTGTGAGTAGTACTTTTACGTTTTCTGTTTTAATAAACCTTTTTAAAGATAATGCACAAGGCCGGTGCGCCCTCTCTTTTCTGTTTTTTGTCTGTATGTTAGGATTTCCCTATCCTTGAGGGCAGCAAGGCTGAAAGCTACCATCCATCGAGAACTTTGAACTGTCGGGCTTATACATTTATGCGCAAGAGTTTTTGTTTTGTTTTGTTGTATTGGCTAATTTTAAATACTTATATGCAAGTTAATGCCATAAAAAGTGTTTGGGGACCCAGGTCCTGCCCCAGGGGACATGTATCAATGCAAGAAAAGTTTTAAAAACTGCTGTTTTTTCGGGAGCAGTGATTTTAATAATGCTTAAAGTGAAACAATAAAATTGAAATAGAGGCAAAATACTCCCAGAGGCCTATATGCAGCTTGCAAGTAAATAAATACTTGTGTTTATAAAAATATATTGTTTATTTAAATTGATTAAAAAAAGTTTTTCGTATCACATTGAATCAGGAACAATATCAAAAACTGGAGATGGGGAAATACATAAACAAAAAAGGACAACAACAAGAGCTCTGGTGTACAACTTTTTTTTCATAATGGATGTCCAATATGACAATAACAGTATGCAATGCACAACAGTGAATTGCCGTTAGAGATAACCCCAACGCGTTTCAATCTTAATGTTGTATTCGATCTTCTTCAGGGGAGGATTTGAACATCTATAATGTATTAATACACAATATTAGTGTTCATTATAATACTCATTTAAAGACAACCTGTGTATACAGGATCCAGCATATTGAAGTAGGTCCTACCTTTGTTAAAAACTGAGTATTTATCACCAGAGCGAAAATACAAAAAAAAAAAAAATCACACCAGGATATTCTCACAGGGGTCAGTCATCCAAGGGACAGGCAGGGAATTCAGTTCTATCTGCAAGAGTTCACACGTAATTTTAGGCGTGCAGGGGTATTGGAGGGAGGCAGCGGCACGCACACAATGCACACAATGCACACAATATACAAAAAAATAATATATATGTTTACCTGCAATCAATTGACTAGTTGCTATTTATCAATTAGGTTCAAAGCAAGGGTTACACTGGCAAAATAGCTTCTGTTATCCAATACATTGTCTGAAGGGTATAAAATCCCAACAGATATGAATCTGTGTCTGTATTCTTATAGACTTATGTCAATAAAGAAAAGATTATATGTCACAAGGTATATGTAATTACCTTGTTTAACCATATATGGGTCTCAGGTATAGTATATCAGTCTAGCCAATGGATTAAGGCGGTGGTCAAACAAACAGCAGTGTTGAAAAAAGCACAAAGCCGCACAAAAGAACCAGAGACGTCCAGGTGATCCGCGTGCATAGATCTGTTTCAGTAAGAAAAAAATCAAGAATCAGAGCTGGTGCCTATTTAGGCATATCAAAGAAAAAGTTAAACCAGAATTCATAGAGAGAAGATTACCTTATGTAGAGATATCAAGCGCATCAGCGCCCCAAAAAGTCAGCAAATGAGGAACCACAGCGTCCAACTTTTAAACCCCCCACCCGTTCGACATAAGCAATTAGCCAATCGGGAGTGGACAAAAAACCACCAGTGCGCCTGTGCAGTGCCAATGAACTACAATGCCCAGAGTGTCGAGCGCGACATGCATCACGTGGTGTGGAGCCAACCACACGATGGAAGCAAGCATGGGCGTAACCAATGCACGGGCCTGCCAATGGGGGTGGAGAGATGAAATTCACAACCCCCTAAGGGAGGAAATTAAAAGAGGTTGATGTTGAGCTTGACAGACAGAGGGGCGTAGGAGGCCGAAGGGGTGGGCCAGCTGTCTATAGACAGTCGGCCCTAGGGTGTCCATACAGCCAAAGGCTATAAGGGGATGTAGCTCCCAGGAATCTGGACAACCTCCGATCAAGCGCCGGGGGGCTGGCAGGGCAAATGGAGAATGGTAGCAAAGGGAAGGAAAGGGAAGGAAGCAGAGGGAGAAGGATCAGGGGACAGGACAGACGCGGTATAATCATGTAGTGCTCCATATATCCAAGCGATCAATCATCCAGAAACTTGACATATCAGGATGTGATACAGATATAAACATCCTAATATAATGTCAGAGAAGTGTTCTATCCAGCCGCATCAGCCATATCCCTGTGCGCATGCCCATCGTGACGCTCTGGCGGGTCTATTTAAAGTTGCTTAGGCGCCCAGACTGGTTGCTGGTTTGTCTTCAGCTTCCGTTTGAATCTGCTTCCTGTTTCCTGCATTTGATCACTTGTTGTGACCCGGACCGTTCCTGACTACTCTGCTCTTCTCCTGGATTTGACCCTCGGCCTGCTTTACAGACTCTGCCTTGTCTCCAGTGTTTGACTCTCTGCCTGTGACCCAGATTTACCTGCCTTCTCCAGTGTTGACTCTCTGCCTGTGACCAGGACTTTGCCTTGTATCTCCAGTATTTGACTCTCAGCCAGTTCTAGACTTTCTGTTTAATCAGGCTCAGCTCAGCAACCATCTTCTCAAGGAACTCTACACAACTCCTATCCTGCCTGCTGGTGGCCTGTGCCTCTTCATGCCACTCACTCCCTGTATCACCTCCAGGGGGCGGGGTGCGCCTAGTCGCAAGGGTGAACCGCTCTCGGCATCTTGGCCTCGGTAAGTACTTACCTGACAGTACAAACCAGCCAGATGTCAGAGGCCGTCAGAGCGCGTTCCCCTCTCGAGATCCTGTGCCAGCAGGTCTCAGCACTCACCGATGCAGTTCAGAAACTGCAAGAAGGCTATACCCAAATTGATGGCCGCCTTCAGCAACTTTTTGGACCACCCATACCCACAGCCGCAGCTCCTGCACCTACCAGTGGGGGCTCCTCGTCTCAAGCTTCTTCGTATCCAACTGTGGTAATAACGCTCCCTGAGCCCAGGGTCCCCATGCTTGAGCGATTTGCAGGCGATCGCAAGAAATACAGGGCCTTCAAGAATGCCTGCTCCCTTTACCTAGCTCTTCAGCCCAGGACTTTTTCTTCCAAAGTGGTAAAGATGGGATTCATTATGTCCCTTCTAGCTGAAGAACCACAAGCCTGGGCCCACAGTCTAATGGAACAAAGGAGCCCTGTGTTAAACTCAGTAGATTCCTTTTTTGAAAGCATGGCACAACTTTATGACGATCCACAGCGCACTGCCATGGCTGAAACAATTTTGCATAACCTGTCTCAAGGGCGAAGGCCAATAGAGGACTATACAGTGGAGTTCTGAAAATGGGCGGCTGATACTGGCTGGAACAAGCCTGCCTTAAAATATCAGTATAGTCAGGGATTGTCTGAGGTCCCTAAGGACAAACTAGCCAGGGTGGAAACCCCTGCCACTCTAGAGGAGCTGATCCAGTTATACACCAAATTAGACAGGCGCATGCGCGAGCGGCACTCAGAGTGCTTCCAGGTTCCTTGACCTAGCTGGATGCTTCCTAAGCCAACTCCCATCCATCCGCCCTTTCCGGCTCCTTCTGCCACTTCGGCTCCTGAAGTCAAGCCTATGCAACTTGGACTGGTCCATGCTCCTCTTACCCCGGAGGAGAGACAACGCAGGCATCAAGCTAATCTGTGCCTATACTGTGGGGGTACCGGTCATTTTCTTTGTAACTGTCCGGTGAGACCTAATAAGTCTTATCCACAATTTGTTATGAACTATCAAGTCACTGGCGTTCCCAAGACTTATGTCACTCTCTTTATCTCCCTACAGCTAGTGGAAAAGGAAACCCGCCTGCCAGCTATAATTGATTCTGGAGCTTGTAGCTGTTTTTTGGATGTCTCCCTGGTGCAAAGACTGCATATCCCTCTTCAGACCAAAGCACAAAGTCCTCAGTTACATCTGGCTGATGGGTCTCTTCTTCGTTCAGGACTCATCACTCAGGAAACCAGACCCATTCGCACCACCATGGACTCAAGCCATCAAGAGTTCCTGCGCTTCGATCTCATTTCTTCTCCTATATTTCCTATTATCTTAGGGCTCCCCTGGCTGCAGGCACATGAACCCTAAATGAATTGGAACGCTGAAGAAGACTCTTTTTCCTCCCAATACTGCTCCCAGCACTGCCTCATTCCGGCTCCAATTGCTCGTTCAGCTGTCACACCTGTACCTGACAACCTTCAACATGTTCCCTCAGTGTACCTTGAGTTCCGAGATGTGTTTGACAAACAAAGGGCTGACCACTTACCACCTCACCGGTCTTACGACTGCCCTATTGACCTTCTGCCTGGCTATGAAGTCCCTTTTGGTCACATCTTCCCGCTATCAGAAACTGAGCTAAGAGCTCTCAAGAATTACATTGATGAAAATCTGGAGAAGGGTTTTATCCGTCCTTCCTCCTCACCAGCTGGAGCCGGTATTTTTTTTGTGGAAAAAAAGGACGGGTCTCTGAGGCCGTACATTGATTACAGGGAGCTAAATAAAATAGCTATTAAAAACCGATATCCGTTACCACTTATCCCGGTACTATTTCAACGATTCCGATCCACCCAAATCTTCTCCAAACTGGATCTTTGAGTCGATAGATAAAAGGGGATATTGCGAGCCACAATGGTATATTGCCTCAAATGTGGAAATCACCTAGCTGCCCGCGCAGAACACGTTTCATATGCCGCGCAATATAAGGTATACAAAAGATACGCTGCGCTAAGGTGAAAATATCAATCTGGAGATCATTAATGCATATGAGGTATACTGAAAATACCGCATAAACGGCTTATCCAGCCACAGCAAGGCACAAAGGATATATGTATAAAAAAATAAATAATTTTTTAAAAGTGATTATAAGGTGCAATGTGTAAATAATATACTAGATGTATACCATTAGAATAAGAGTAGCGATGATTAAACTACTAACTGTATATATAATAAATGAAAAATTATTTATATAATCTGATATTTACCATGTAAAAAATATATATATAAATAATATCACAGTGACAAGTGCAAAAAATACAACAAAGTGCCAAGTGCCACACAATGAGTGTGAATATCAAATCCAAGATGTGATACGTGGTTATTAAAGTCCAATTTATGAAAGAAATGCACATAAAGTCCATAAAAACAGTTCATAAAAAATCCAACGTGCGTGCATTAATCTTAGTGCTTAGTGCTCAGAATTCCATGCTCAAGTGTCATCCAGTGACCCCCCCGGGGACAGCCGCTCACCTCAGAGCGTGCGACTCAGCTGTGAGACTGAATCTAAACACGCTTATGAGCCATCCCACGGCTCAGTGATGGAATCCAGATACACAGTATTCAGCAGCAGCTCCACAGTTAGGAATAAAGGAAAAGAAAAAGAAAAACTGGATAGTGTGGTATCGTTTATAAATGTTTATTGGAATAAAAGCTCCCCACATTAGGGTACTCACAAGGTGCGTGAGTGCACCAATCTGATAACAGTCTCCAAAGTTTGCCTCAAAGTTTGCCTGTCAGGAGGGATAAGCTGTGCATCTCATCCCAGTGGAGTGAAAGGCTCCGTGCTTCATCCTGGCCCCTCCCCTACGCGTGTTCGACAAAGGGTCACGTGTCTTCATCAGGGATATGTGATTGGACGGACGCTCGGCAGCCTAAATATAGTCATTGCGGCCATTTTGCCGTGGATTTGCAGACACTCTAGTGCCAGGCTCCATGTGTTATTGCTCAGTGTATTGAACTACAACGCAGAAAGCAACAAGCATCTGCGAAACTAGGATTTATAGCTGTGTATATGGGGAACGAGTTAATAGAGTCCAACTCAGAGCCCAAAGGAAATATCCACATATATAAAAATATATCAACAGCCAATGTGATGTTTGTGCAGGACAGAGACCGATGTTCAGCACATATTATCCCAAACATACAAAATATACCAGTGCTACTATATGACCTATGACAAGGCAATCAAACAGTAAATATCAACAATCAAATCTCATGTGTAATGGATAACTTCTAAACGTATCCCTAATACCATGTTGATTATATGTAGTGTCACTTAATAATAGTGTGTACTATGGATATATTTAAAATCAACATCCTAATGTGGTAGCAACAATCTGTTACAAAATGGGAACATCCCCAAGTACAAAGACCTATATGCACCCCCAAAATACATTAGAGATGAATATGACATAAAATTGAAGATAACATTAGATCCAAAATAGAGATTAAAATATGTATAAAGCGCATGTATTCATGCGTGTGTATGGGTACGCACACATATATATAAAATTCTATAGAGGCACTAAATTTCATAGAGATACCACTACAAGCTGTGTCCTATAAGCATTTGAATAAAATTAAAAATATATATAAAAAAAAATATATAAAACGCATGTATACCTGCATGTATATAGGTACGCACACATATATATAAAATTCTATAGAGGCACTAAATTTCATAGAGATACCAATACAAGCTGTGTCCTACAAGCATTTGAATAAAATTTTAATAAAATTTAAAATATATATAAAACGCATGTGTACATGCGTGTATATAGGTACGCACACATATATATAAAATTCTAGAGGCACAAAATTTCATAGAGATACCATTACAAGCTGTATCCTACAAGCATTTGAAATAAAATTTAAAATATATATGTGTGAAATGCAATGTTATTTTATAATCAAAATATAATGTTAAAAATTTTTTTAATTTAATTAAAATATATATATACAATATCAGAGCCGTAAAGCTAGGATACAGTGATAGGAGCTTGTGTATATATGTGTACTCTTCGATCTGTTTGATCCCATTGCAGAGAAAAGGAGAACGGAATTTGTGTTTTTTTACAGTTAAAGAAACGCAGGTTCAAACGTTGCTTAAAATATATTAGCAATTGCTTAAAAAACATTTTAGATCAAAATCTTTGCTCAATCCCCCAGGTGCTAGTAAACCCAATTGGTGTATCCACCAAGATTCACGCTTGCTGATGTCCCTAATATAATTAGAGCCCCTCCAATGGCGTTCAGGTGCCTCAATGCCCCAAAAACGCATACCAACTGTACTTTGGTTGTGCGCATCCCTAAAGTGTACAAATAGATGATGCCTATCAAAGCCTTTTCGGATGTTTCTAACGTGTTCCTCCATCCGATCTTTTAGGGCTCTGATGGTACGGCCAACATAGAGAAAATCGCACGGACGCTTAATTACATAGACGACCCCTACAGTGTCGCACGAGATAAAATCCTTTATAGTGTGGAGTTGATTGGTACAAGGATTACAAAATTCTCCCACTCTCCTGATATTGCCCCTAACTCTAATGCAATTGTAGCACCTCCCACACCCATGAAAACCTTTCATATCCCAAAACATTTTGGGTTTGGGGGGGGGGTTCCACCACATTATGCTCTAGTAGGTCCCGTAAATTCGGCGCTCTCTTATATATAATCCTGGGCGTGTCTGAGAGATGGTCTTTGAGATGAATGTCTTGTTTCAACACATTACAATATTTCTTTATAATTTTTTCCACGTCGCAGTTCTGTAGATTGTAGTCGAGCACCATACTTGTGCCCATATCCTCATTACCTTTTATTGTTGGTACCCTCTGTTAGTAAACTATCCCTGTTCAAATCCCTCACTTTGATTCTTTCTTTCTCCAGAAAAGTGTCTCGATACCCCTTATCCTTGAACATCCCACTCAGCATTTTGGATTGGGCTTCAAAATCTCCATCCCTTGTGCAGTTTTTCCGCATTCTCATGTATTGCCCACGGGGGTTTAAAATGACAACTTGTGGTGGGGATATACGAGTTGCGATCAGTCGCCTTAAAGAATGATTTGGTTACAAAACCTCTTACAGTGTTGCTGATCTCCAAATCCAGAAAGTGCACGCTATCCCTACTGACATCCCAGGTCAGGAAAATATTGCGATTATTATCATTCATAGATCGCAGCATTTCCATCAGAGATTCCATATCGCCCTTCCAGATGATCAAAACGTCTTCTATGAACCTCTTGTATAACATGATGTTTTCATATCCCTCACCTAGGAGCCCTTCGGCCTCCCATTTGGCCATATACAAATTTGCCACGCTAGGGGCGAATTTAGCGCCCATAGCCACGCCTCTTGTTTGTAATAAGAACGTGTTATTGTACCAGAAAAAATTGTGTTGCAGGCAAAACTCCAAACATTTTAGGATAAAATTGCGCATATTAACCTCCATAGTACCTTCACCATTTTTCAGGGCCCGTCTTACGGCGTCCATGGCTCCCTCATGATCGATAATAGTGTAAAGGGAAGCCACATCACCTGTGGCCATAATCACATCCATACCCCCTACACATTCTTTTAATAATTGTAAGGTGTGTTTGGTGTCTTTGAGGTAAGCCTACGTATTCTTCACCAAAGGCTGCAGGTGGAGAGCTATGTATTCGCCCAGTCTTGATGTTAGTGACTCAATCCCGCTTATGATGGGTCTTCCAGGGGGATTTTTACTGTCCTTGTGTATCTTCGGTAAATAATAAATTACCAGGATTCTACTGGCTGTAGGGAATAAATATTTGGCTTCCTGTTTGCTGAGAAGTTTATGATCAACTCCATATTGTATGATACTCTCCAATTTCTTCCTGAAACTCCTGGATGGATCGGAATTCAATAATTGATATGTATCCACATCACTGAGTATCTTATTCATTTCCTCTTTATATTGTTCCACTGACAGTATTACTATACCCCCCCTTTATCTGCTGGGCGGATCACTATGTCAGTTCTTTTGTCCAATGATTCGATACCCCTCTTAAGGTCCCTATGTTCATATACCTTCTTGACAGGTAGTTGTTCTAATTCAGTGGTGACCAATCTTTTAAATAAGTCTACATATTTGTTGTTGGCTATATGATTGAACACAGAATTGTTCTTTAGACCAGTGGTGTTGTTTTCCATGGCTAATCTTTCATTTATTATATATACAGTTAGCAGTTTAATCATCGCTACTCTTATTCTAATGGTATACATCTAGTATATTATTTACACATTGCACCTTATAATCACTTTAAAATTTTTTTTTTTTTTTATATACATATATCCTTTGTGCCTTGCTGTGGCTGGATAAGCCGCTTATGCGGTATTTTCAGTATAACTCATATGCATTAATGATCTCCAGATTGACATTTTCACCTTGGCGCAGCGTATCTTTTGTATACATTGGATATTTGAGTCGCCTACAACCTCATCAGAATTCGGGCTGGGGACGAATGGAAGACCGCCTTCAGGTCCAGGTTTGGACATTACGAGTACCTGGTGATGCCGTTTTGGCTCTGCAACGCCCTGTCCACCTTCCAACATCTGGCAAATGACATTTTTCGAGAATATCTTGATGATTTCCTAGTCATTTACCTAGACGACATCCTCATTTTCTCCGCCACCATTGACCTCAAAGCAGAGAAGTGTGATTTTGAAAAGACCGTTGTGCAGTTTCTGGGATTCAATATCTCCACCAACGGGGTCGCAATGGACCCACAAAAGGTCAAGGCGATCCAAGAATGTCTGGCTCCGATAGACAAAAAAGGAGTACAACGATTTATAGGGTTTGCTAACTTCTATAGGAGATTTATCCTTGGCTTCTCATCTATTGTGGCACCTATCACTCAGCTAACACGCCAATACAACCGTTTTCAATGGTCTCAGGAAGCCCAAGAAGCTTTCACTAAGTTAAAGGCCTTGTTTACCTCCGCACCAATCTTACGGCATCCAGATCCGGCCCTACCATTTGTACTGGAAGTAGATGCTTCGGAAACTGCCACTGGGACCATCCTCTCCCAAAGACAGGGGCCCAAGGACCTCCTACATCCGTAGCCTTCGCATTCCGGGAACTAAGTCCGCCAGAAAGAAACTACGATGTAGGTGACAGGGAGCTGTTGGCCATTAAGTTCGCCTTGGAGGAGTGGAGGTACCTACTGGAGGGTGCATCTCACCCTGTTATGATCTTGACGGATCATAAGAATCTAGAATACCTCAGGACGGCTAAACGGTTAAAACCCAGACAATCCCGCTGCCCTCTCTTTTTCTCTAGATTCAACTTCCATATATCCTACAGACCTGGCTCTAAGAACGGAAAAACAGATGCACTGTCCCGGATGTTCCTTGAAACCCCTCGAACAGCTGAACCTAGTACTATCCTATCTCCGCAAAAAAATGTTCTGGTCACTCAATCTGATCTAATAACTTCCATTAAATCAACATCCAGTCACTGCACCGATCCAGAAGCACATTCTTTGGAAAAACACGATGACCTGCTCTGGGCCGGGGAAAAATCTTTGTCCCACTGGAAGTAAGGCCTTTTGCTCTTAAAACTTTTCATGATCGCAAACTGGCAGGTCACTTTGGAACTCAAGAGACTGCTGAAGTAATCTCTCATTCCTTCTGGTGGCCAGGTTGGAGACAGGATGGTAAGGACTATGTCTCTTCTTACTCCATTTGCCAGTGCAATAAGGGCCTAAACACCAAATCCTGGGGTCTACTCAAACCCTTATCCATTCCGGAATGGCCATGGGCAGAAGTCTCCATGGACTTCATTGCGGACCTACCTCCCTCAGGGGGGGGGTTTACCATCGTCTTGGTCGTTGTCGACTGCCTCTCTAAAATGACTAATTTTCTGCCCATGGTGGGTACTCCATCTGCCTCGGATACTGCCAATATCTTCTTTACAGAAATAATACCTAAGAGCATCGTCTCGGATAGAGGTGTCCAATTTACCTCCAAGTTTTGGAGAGAACTCTGTAAAACCCTGGAAATAAAGATTTGTCTCTCCTCTTCGTACCACCCTCAGAGCAACGGCCAGATGTAGTGAACAAATAAAACCCTGGAGCAGTACTTTCATTGTTTTTGTTCCGGTTCCCAAGATGATTGGTCCACTCTCCTGCTGTAAGCTGAATTTGCGTACAATAACTCCGTCCACTCAGCCACCAATTAAACACCCTTCTGGTCAAACTTTGGTTTCCATCCTTCCTTTCTCCCCAACATCATCCCTGAGATGTCTGTCCCTGTTGTACAAGACCGGATAGCCTCTATTCAACTTAACTTTCAGAAAATTCAGGATACCATACAGAAAGCCCAGGACAATTACAAAAAACATTATGACAAGGGGAGGAAGGAGAACACAGTCTTCAAAGTTGGCAAAGAGGTCTGGCTGTCAACCGTTAATCTTAGATTACCACTTCCCTAATGGAAACTTGGGCCAAGGTTCATTGGGCCCTTTAAAATTAAGAGGATGATCAACACTGTGGCATTTGAGTTAGCATTACCCGGCTCTACACCCAGTATTTCATGCATCTTTACTAAAGCCTGTTGTGTCCGGCCCTTTCTTTGGAAGAGAAGAACTCCCCCCTCCACCAGTTAAGGTGGACGGGGAGAATGAATTTCGAGGTGGAGTCTATTCTGAGTTGCAGGAAAAGGGGTAGACAACTCCAATATCTAATTCAATGGAAGGGATATCCTTCTGAGCATAACTTGTGAGAACCCTCTAGGAATTTGCATGCCCCATGCTTGATCCAAGCTTTTCATCGGGAACATCCAGAATTGGCTAGGCTAATTGCCAGCTCTCATCTCTCTCCACAGTTAACCAACTGTTGCGGATCTGCTCGTCAGTCCTGCCTACTTAAAGATCTCCAGCTCACTTCATCTCTGCCTTCGCCTTGGTCACATCACAAGAAACCATCTCCTGCGTTACTGTTTAAAGACTGGCTTTGCTGAGATCTCTTCTGGCTCCTTATCCTACTTGCTGTTCCTCTACTTGGATCCCTGACTTCTGGCCTGGCTGATTACCCGATCTGGTTACTGAACTCTGGCTTGGCTGATTACCCGATCTGGTTACTGAACTCTGGCTTGGCTGACTACCCGATCCGGTTACTGGTCACTGGCTAAGCTTTGACTACCCTTACCCTATTTACCTTTTTATTTTTATTAATAAACAAGTGTGATTTTACAGTACTTCTGTCTCGGTCTTGTTCATGGTTTCTGACAGTAGGCGAAGGCCATGAATTCAGAAGATACAGTCAATCCACTTGTTGGTAATATTTTTTGCAGATTGGATGAGCAAGATCACCGCATGGATCAGTTTGCCATGGTGTTACAAACGCTCCTGAGCCGCATGGCTTACCTGGAATCCCCCACTGTGGCTGCTCCGGTACAACCTGAGTTGCAGGCCGCCCCTGCTGCTGCGCCAGTCTCTGTGCAGGCACCCGCCTTGACTATTACCTCTATAAGAGGTATGTCTGGTTCCGCCCCGCTTCCCCAGCGATTTGGGGGCAATGCTTGGAACAAAGAGGCCCTCGTGGCTGCTTTTTCTCATGGTCTCTCGGATTCCATCAACGATGAGACAGCAGCCCAAGATATACCCACTGAGCTGGAGATATTGATCTTGTTTGCCATTCTTATTGACTCCAGACTCAGAGAAATACTTTCTTTTAAGGAGCGCTTGCAGAAGCATCCTGTATGTTTGCCTCCAAGCTTTGCAGTCCCACCAGTGCCTCCCTCACCTCCCATGCCTCCTGGTACCGAGTCGGTCAGTGAAGATGAACCCATGCGCTTGGACTTCATGTGTCTCTCTGCGGATGAGAGAGCCCTTAGGAGAAGGGAAAGATTGTGCCTTTATTTGGGCAGGCAGGTCACTTTTTGGAGTCTTGTCCTACCCGTCCTGGGAACACCCAAACCTTGAGGTCCTATCATGGACAGACTTTAGGTGACATTGTGTCGTCCCCAGTTATCCAGAAGGATAAGCCCCTGGTTTCGGTCACCCTTTCTTGGGCTAAGTCATCTATCGAGATATAGGGTCTAATTCACTCTGGGGCTGCAGGCCTGTTCATTGATGTTGCCTTTGTATCAAAGCACCTGATTCCACTGCAGCTGCGTGACACTCCACTTGCCATTGAGGCTCTTGACGGGAGACCTCTACAGCCTGCCCATGTGACTCATAAGATGGTTCCATTGTCCATGGCCGTAGGGGCTCTTCACCATGAGATAATCCAATTCCAAGTGATTTCCTCTCCCAAGTTTCCGCTGGTTATTGGTTATCCTTGGTTACAGAGGCACAACCCCTCTTTTGATTGGCTTCGTGCTGAGGTTCTCTCCTGGTCACCACAATGCAGTGAAACATGCTTCCAGAAGGTAGCCAAGGTCCTGTGTACCTCTTCACTCTCCTCCCTGCCAGAGGAGTACCGTAATTTTAGTGATGTCTTTGACAAAGGTCAAGCCGGTAGTTTGCCTCCCCTCCGGCCGTATGATTGCGCAATTGACCTTTAACCTGGTGCCACTCCCCCTCGTGGCCGGATTTACCCTTTGTCGGTCTTGGAGGATAAAGCCATGGAGGAGTATGTTGCAGAGGCACTTTCTCAGGGTTTTATCCGCAAATCCTCGTCTCCTGCTGGTGCTGGTTTCTTCTTTGTGAAGAAGAAGAGCCGTGAACTGAGACCTCGTATTGATTATAGGGGTCTCAATCGTTTTGCGATTAAGAATGTCTACCCGATCCCGTTGATTACAGAGTTATGTGACCGCCTCAAGGGAGCAATAGTTTTCACTAAGCTATATCTGAGAGGGGCTTACAATCTCGTGAGGATTAAGGAGTGTGACAAGTGGAAAACTGCGTTTAATACCAGAACAGGCCATTATGAGTATCTCGTAATGCCTTTTGGCCTTTGTAACGCCCCGGCAGTTTTCCAGGAATTTATGAACGATGTCCTCCGAGATTTGTTGCAGTTATGTGTGGTGGTTCATCTCGATGATATCCTCATATTTTCCAAGTCCCTGGAGAGCCACCACACAGATGTCTGTCGTGTGCTTCAGAAATTAAGAGAGAACAATCTCTATTGTAAACTGGAGAAATGTGAGTTCCATCGGAAATAGGTTAAATTCCTTGGCTATGTCATTTCACTGCTGGTTTTTCAATGGACCCAGTGAAACTGTCAGCAGTCCTACAGTGGCCTCGACCCGTGGGGTTACGTCCTCTGCAGCGTTTCCTGGGTTGTGCCAACTATTATCGGAAGTTTATTCGTAACTTCTCGTCTCTGGTCAAGCCCCTGACCGATATGACCAGAAAGAACGGTAACCCACAGAGTTGGTCTCCAGAGTACATTAAGGCCTTTGAAAGTCTCAAGGCTGCATTTGTTTCTGCTCCTGTGTTGGCACATCCTGATCCTACGTTACCTTTTATCCTTGAGGTTGATGCTTCTGAGACTGTTGTTGGCGCCCTTCTGTCTCAACGTCCTACCTCTGAAAGTGCTACCTCCAAGAAATTGTCACCTCCTGAGTGCAATTACGAGATTGGTGAGAGCTGTTGGCAATCATTTTAGCCCTGAAAGAATGGAGACATCTCCTCGAAGGTACCACTGTGCCAGTTCTCATTCTCACTGACCATAAGAATCTCACATTCTTGTCTGAGGCTAAACGCCTCTCTCCCAGAAAGGCGCGATGGGCTCTTTTCTTGTCAAGTTTCAATTACATTGTCTCATTCTTACTAAGAATGTAAGGGCTGACACCTTGTCACTACAATTTTCCTCCACTTCCAAGTTGGAGTCGGTTCCGGTTCCTATGATTCCTCCTGATCATATTCTGGCTACGGCTCGCACCAGTCTTACTTTTCCTTTGGGTGTCAAAATTCTTGCTCAGGTCGATGCTACTCCTGAGAAACCTTGTGACCTCTGCTTTGTCCCAGAGTGTCTCCGTACTGCTGTGCTCCAGACTTAACATTCTCCCAAGGCAGCTGGCCACCCTGGTAAGAATCAACTCGTTTGGGCCATTTCCCAACAATTCTGGTGGCCTAGTCTATGTGCTGATGTAACTGCCTTCATAGCTGCCTGTTCCATATGTGCTCAGAGTAAGACTCAACGACACCTTCCAGTGGGCCTCCTACAAACCATACCCAATGGAGAGAGGCCCTGGACCTACCTGTCTATGGATTTCATTGTGGAGTTGCCCAACTCCCATGACAACACAGTTATCCTTATGGTGGTTGACCGGTTCTCAAAGATGTGTCATTGTATTCCACTTAAGAAGTTGCCCACTTCTAAGGAACTGGCTTCCATTTTTGCTCGGGAGATCTTTTGCTTACATGGCTACCCAAGGTGATTATCTCGGACAGGGGTAGTCAGTTTGTGTCCCAGTTCTGGCGAGCCTTTTGTGCACAGCTGGGAATTCAGCTTGCCTTCTCCTCTGCATATCACCCGCAGTCTAATGGGGCCGCAGAACGAGCCAATCAGTCCTTGGAGCAATTCCTATGTTGCTATATCAGTTGACCATCACAACAACTGGTCAGACCTATTACCATGGGCAGAGTTTGCTCACAACAGTGCCTTGAGTTCTGCTTCCCGATTGTCTCCGTTTATGGCGAATTATGGTTTCCAACCTTCCATATTGCCTGACTCATTTGTTCCGCAGAGTATTCCTGCGCTAGAGGAGCATCTCCGTGTTCTTTGTTCCACTTGGGCACAAGTCCAGGAGACTTTGCGTCATGCTAATGATAGGTACAGACTCCATGCTGACCGCAGATGCCTGCCTGCACCTTCCTACCAGATTGGGGACAGGGTCTGGCTGTTATCTGGCAACCTCCGACTTTGTGTTTCCTCACTGAAGTTCACACCTCGGTTTATTGGGCCTTTCCGTATCCTTCACAGGATTAACCCAGTGGCTTACGCATTGGACCTTCCTCCTAGTATGCGCATCTCAAATGTGTTTCATGTCTCCTTATTGAAACCGTTGGTCTGCAACCGCTTTACTACCTTGGTGCCAGGTCCTCACTCTATACAGGTTGAGAACCATGAGAAGTATGAGGTACAAGCCATTGTTGACTCCCGTAGGTTCCGTGGGCGCATTCAGTACCTGGTGCATTGGAAGGGGTACGGTCCGGAGGAACGCTCCTGGGTCTTATCCTCGGACGTACATGCTCCTGCCCTCCTCCTGGATTTCCATAGATGTTTTCCCCTCAAGCCTGATGGTCCTTCGAGGGGGAGGGGTCGTTGAGGAGGGGGTACTATCAGGGTTGGCTCAGCTCTTCCTTCTCTGAGCTGGCCGCTCAGCTGTTGGCTAATTGCCTGCTCTCATGTCCTCCACAGTTAACCAGCTGTTGTGGATCTGCTCGTCAGTCCCGCCTACTTAAAGATCTCCAGCTCACTTCATCTCTGCCTTCGCCTTGGTCACATCACAAGAAACCATCTCCTGCGTTCCTGTTTAACCAGTTGACATCCACGCTATAGCCGAATGACAGCTACAGCGCGGACCTGAACTCCCGGGAGACCATCATATGAGGGCCTCCCCCGTGCACTCGCCCTACAGGGCATGCGTAGAGCGCGCTGTGATCACCGATTTACTGAGACTCGGGTGATCACCGATCTGAGTAAGGGGCCGGTCTCGGGCCCTTACCATGTGATCAGCTGTCAGCCAATGACAGCTGATCACATGATCAAAACAAAAGCTCTGTGATCGTTTTTTTTCTCCTCATGCTGATAGCGCGAGGAGAAAAAAAGCTGATCACCAGCTCATCAGCAGCAGACATCGGTCCCGAAGAGAAAGAGGTAATAATGCCTCAAATGTGCCACCAGTACCCCCTGCCTGTGCCACCTGCCATTGCCACCTGGCAGTGCCCACCAGTGCCACCTATCAATGCCCATGAGTGCCACCTATCAATGCCTACAAGTGCCACCTATCAATGCCCACAAGTGCCATCTATCAATGCCCACCAGTGGTGCCAATGAGTGCCACCTAGCAGTGCTGCTTATCAGTGTAACAGATCAGTGCCCATTATTGCCACCCATCAGTGCCCATCACTGCCACCCATCAGTGCCCAACGCTGCCACCTATCGGTGCCCATCAGTGCCGCCTCATCAGCATACATCAATGAAGGAGAAAAATTACCTTTTTTAAATTTTATAACAAAATATTTAAAAAAAAAAAAGTTTTTTTTTTTTAAATTCAGTCTTTTTACATTTTTTTAACAAAAAAAAACTGCAAAGGTGATCAAATACATTTGGGTACAGTGTTGTATGACCGCGCAATTGTCATTCAAAGTGCGTCAGCGCTGAAAGCTGAAAATTGGTCTGGATAGGAGGGGGGTTTAAGTGCCCAGTAAGCAAGTGGTTAAAGGCTGGCTTTGCTAACATCCCTTCTGGCTCCTTATCCTGCTTGCTATTCCTCTACTTGGATCCCTGACTTCTGGCCTGGCTGATTACCCGATCTGGTTACTGAACTCTGGCTTGTCTGATTACCCGATCTGGTTACTGAACTCTGGCTTGGCTGACTACCCGATCCGGTTACTGGACTCTGGTTATGCTTTGATTACGCTTACTTTATTTACCTTTTTATTCTTATTAATAAACAAGTGTGATTTTACTATACTTCTGTCTCGGTCTGGTTCATGGTTTCTGACACCCACTCCCCGTATCACCTCCAGGGGGCGGGGTGCGCCTAGTCGCAAGGGAGACGCTCTCGGCATCTCGGCCTCGGTAAGTACTTACCTGACATATAATAATATACAATTATACACTTAATACATAAAACCTTTTGATCACAAATTTCTGATTTCAAATCTGCCCATGAGACTGGCTAACCAAACTGTTTTTATTAAACCCTCTTCCAAACCCTACACTTCTGATGTACCCAAATCTGATAATGTAGCACCCAATGCTAATTCTGTGTCTTTTTCCCCTAGTGGTCTTTTCCACCACTTAGCGTGATCTCTCTCAGGACAGGATACCCAAAAAAAGAAAAGGGGACTGTACCACTAGTTCCATGGACTCACTACACCGCACTTCTGGACCCACTTCCACTCATCGACCCTCGGTGGTTCGTACTCACCTCACTAATGCACACTCGTCTACCCCTTTCACTTCCTCTGGTAGACCTTCTTCTACACCTTTTGTTATCTAATTCACTATCACATCCCATACTTGGTGTCACCACCCTTGCTCCTTCTTCTTTATCTTCTTCTATGACCCGTCGGGTCAGTGAACCCACTCTATCCTTGCTATTTCCCACAAGCACTCAATCTATTGACCCGAAATTGGCACCTATTTTTTTAGGGAAAACACCAGACTCAGCACTCAACCCAATACAGCTACTGTCAATCAGGGCTCCCAAAGATTAGAAGTTATCAACCTGTCATCGGTAACTTTAACCAATGAGCAGGTTTATGTGCTAAAACTCAGTCTTACGTTCTGCCCTTCCACGGACCTTGATAGATTTCAATTGATTAAGGATATACACTTGTTCGCTAGACGTTTATTGTTTAAAGTCATTTATGATAAACCCTGTTCAAAAGAATCTTCTGATTTCCCCCCTTGAGAATTCTCTGACACTGAACTCCAGGCTATGGATGACCTTATGCAGCTCTGGGAGGAGGGACACACTAGTGACGAGGAACCATCCAATTTTGTATCGCTTGGTGTCGTCGTCCCTGGTGTATCCTTCCCTCCCCCTTTATCATTTAAGCCGAAATCTCGGGCCTTTCCCCTACTTCAGACAAACCCCAATATTTGTGCTTTTGTTCAACAAACTACCTCTGAGATTGATAATATGGAATTGGATAAACTCCATACTCACAATCTTTCTTTTAAACATCGGGAGGCCCTTAGGGATCTCCAGCGCTATCCAGAGCTGGTTATTAAGTCGTCTGATAAAGGCGGCAATGTCATCGTCATGGATGTCCTGGCATATGAACGCATGTACCTAGACATCCTTGACAACAGACACTGGTACTGGCTCATTTTCGAAAACCTTAATAGAAAACTTTACCAGTGAATATTATAATTTAATTTTTAAGGCTTACCATAAGGTATAATTGACTTGAGCACCTGGAACTATTTAAATGTGAAAAACCCTAAAATTACTACCAAAAAAAGAGAAGAGAAAGCGGGACTTTAACGAGACATGTCAACGCTTAAATATTAATTAATTGGCCAGGCACATATCTATCATCTAACTTGTGAGTACTATTGTAGTTTTTGCTTTCTCGATATGTTTATGTCAATCATTAGATTAATGGCTGCTTTATTATTTTCTAGTTATTATGCATCTGAACTCCTGATGATTGGTTGTAAGCCAAGAAACGCGTAGAGTTAACAACTTAAGGATGCCTACAATCTAACAACTACTTGTACTGTAACCCTTGATTGATTGACTTTTATCAATTCTCTTTATGTCTAATGATGTACTAAATGATGTTTTATACAAATATTGCTGTAAATCCTTTGTGATTACGCCCAGTGTCTCCTTGGTTATAGAATATTGATGTCCGGATTATACTTATATTGGATACAGGCCAACTCTATATGTGCCTGGCCAATTAATTAATATTTATGCGTTGACATGTCTCGTTAAAGCCCCGCTTTCTCTTCTCTTTTTTTGGTGTTACTAATTGGGATGGAGACATGTTAGCGTTCATAATGTTGGCATGGACAGGTCACAACCCCCCTTTATGTGCATAATGAAATATAGGGTGGAAAACACCCATTTCCGTGACCTGACCAGCCATATTCCAGAACCCACTGTATCATCTTTGTTATGTATTTTTCCAGTTTATCATAGCTTTCTGCATCTTTTTCTTGTTTTTTCCTTTTCATCAGCTAAACATTTGCTGACCATTTTATGCATACTTTGATTCTGATTTAATTCAGTGCATACTTTTCCACTCTTTTACTTGTACTACCCCATTATGTGTTTTTTTTACCACTCACTGTTATATAGGTAATGGGAGGTTGGTCTCTGGTCTGGCCTTGTCTCATTCCCGGGGTTGTGATGCACCCAGTTCGCGGTCCCTCACCCGCCCTACACCACGGTGGGGGCGGGCCATGACCTCGAGGCATCGGCGTCATGCGTTTGCGCCCATGGTGCGGCGTCTCACGATGCCGCACTGTGGGCGTCTCTGTTCCATTCTGTGGGAGTCATGGCAACAGGGGGAGGGCACTTCGCCCAGATCATCATGATCGGGAGTGGACCTTCCCTCCCCCTTGTGCGCCGCACTGACGTCCCCTCATGACGCTGGCGGGGACACGCCCCCTGCCTGGGGTATATGGCGGCGGCCTCTGACTAGCCCACTCCACATGCTGTCTCAACGTGTGTAGGGATAACCGGCATACGCTACACTCGCACTTCACAGGTAATCTCCCTCACTGCTAATAGCCATCCATGCTTTCACACTCTCTACACCTATATCCCCTTCACCATTCATCATCACTCCACTCCCCTCCTTTGCTCCACGTTTTCTGCTATACTCCCCAGCCACTCTCATCTGTTTATTCATGGATGGTTTTCTCACTTCACTCTCACCTCCACTCATAATTCTTTTTCTCCCCCCACAGCACTCCACATGCGCTTGCCAGGTTCCCCCTTTCTCGTTGGGCCATACTGTGTGGGGTGTCCTGGTTTTGATGGCAGCCTCCTCCCCTTTGGGGTATACCTCTGGGGGGCTGGTCCTTGCCTCAACCCCGGGTGAGACTTTGCAGGCCGGACCACCTTCCCATTTTATCATCTATCCATCTAACTTGTGAGTACTATTGTAGTTTTTGCTTTCTCGATATGTTTATGTCAATCATTAGATTAATGGCTGCTTTATTATTTTCTAGTTATTATGCATCTGAACTCCTGATGATTGGTTGTAAGCCAAGAAACGCGTAGAGTTAACAACTTAAGGATGCCTACAATCTAACAACTACCTGTACTGTAACTGTATACTCTTTGTATCCACCATACCCTTGATTGATTGACTTTTATCAATTCTCTTTATGTCTAATGATGTATTAAATGATGTTTTATACAAATATTGCTGTAAATCCTTTGTGATTACGCCCAGTGTCTCCTTGGTTATAGAATATTGATGTCCGCATTATACTTATATTGGATATAGGCCAACTCTATATGTGCCTGGCCAATTAATTAATATTTATGCGTTGACATGTCTCTTTAAAGTCCCGCTTTCTCTTCTCTTTTTTTGGTATTACTAATTGGGATGGAGACATGTCAGCGTTCATAATGTTGGCATTGACAGGTCACTACCCCCCTTTATGTGCATTCTAAAATTACTACATTTTATTCCTTGCCAAAAGTGCCCAAGTCACTGCAACAGGCACCGGGACGACCCATCGTCTCAGGTTGTCAGAGCCTGACCAAGAATGCTAGTGCTTTGGTAGACAAATATTTAACCCTGCACGTGACTTCCCTTTTTTCTTACGTTCAGGATACAATTGACCTGCTTCATAATATAGATGGGAAATCGGTTCCTCCTAATACATGGTTGGTAACTTTAGATGTGGAAAGTCTATACAATTCCATCCCACGTGCCAAGGGGATAGAGATTGTTTTTACCCATTTAAATGAACGTGGACCAATGTCCAGTGAATACAGCCAGTTTGTCCTTTGGCTGTTGGAGTTCATCTTGACCAGAAATAAATTTATGTTTGGTTCCTCCCACTTCCTCCAGGTACAGGGGGCGGCTATGGGGACCAAGTGTGCCCCCTCTTATGCCAACCTGTACCTGGGGTGGTGGGAGAGGGACCTTTTTTCCAACGATTCTTTATCATAATTACTTCAGCATGTCATCGCCTAGTACATGTATATTCATGATGTTCTTATTTTATAGTCAGGTGCTCGGGATGAGCTCTGGCGGCTGATGGACTTATTGGCTGTCAATGCCTATAACCTCAGTTTTACGATGGAATGTAGTCAGTCTAAGATTAACTTTCTAGATCTACAAATCAATGTTGGTAATGATGGGATTTTTATATTCATCTTTATACCGCAAGCCCTCTGCTGGCAATACCATTCTTCATGCCACCAGCGCACACCCTTAGTCATTATTGGATAGCATTCCTTATAGTCAGTTTTTACGACTCAGGAGGAATTGTACTCTAGATGCAGATTTTCATCTTGCAGCTAAAGACCTATATGACAGACTTCATCAATGAGGTACAGTCGGTTTCTACTTAAAAGGGCATTCAACAGAGTAACCAAACTCAATAGTCATGACCTCATTCATTCTACAAAACCTTCAAAATCCAACCAACCGGTTCAGATTAGAGTCACTTGCAAAACAGTTGGAGTGGTTTATTTAGCCACTTGCGTATGTAGATGCTTTTACGTTGGAAAGATGAAACGCCCTTTCCTTAAGCGTAATAAGGACCACAGTATGCCTTTATACAAATGACTAACTACCACTGCTCTCGATAGACATGTTGCAAGTCAACATGACTATGATTCCAGTGTTGTTCGTTTTGCAGCACTCGAGCATGTACCTCTACATGCTCGAGGCGGTGATATTGATATTGCTCTATTACAGCTGGAGATAAGATGGATACATAGTTTGGATGCCATTAAATATCCAGGGTTAAACTAATATATTAGTTTTAAATCATTCCTCTAAATAGATAAATAAAAATAAACATTTTTGTTTGTTATGTTCGATCCTATGCAATGAATATTTGAATTTCCTATGTACATCAATCTTTTGTCTCTAATGACTTTGATCGACTGGCTGCATTTGGCTCTCCCCTTTTTCCATCCTGTTCCCTCCCCATTTCAATCTTTACCTGTTCACTGCTCTCTTGATCCCTCCAACATCTTTGGAATCAATATAGAAATTACTCTGCTCATACATTGCTTAAATAGTATTACTATTGATCATTATAATTATGTCTACTTTATTGTTTTGTCAATTATTAGATGCACATTGTTCTAAGTGTTGTGATCAAAAGGTTTTATATATTAAGTGTATAATTGTATATTATTATATTAGGATGTTCAAATCTGTATCACACCCTGATAAGTCAAGTTTCTGGATGATTTATCGCTTTGATATATTGTCATGTATATGGAGCACTACATGACTATACCGTGTCCGTCCTGTTCCCCGATCCTTCTCCCTCTGCTTCCTTCCCTTTGCTACCATTCTTCATTTGCCCTGCCAGCCCCCCTGCACTTTATCGAAGGTTGTCCAGATTCCTGAGAGCTACATCCCCTTATAGCCTTTGGCTGTATGGACACCCCAGGGCCAACTGTCTATTGACAGCTGGCCCACCCCTTCGGCCTCCTACGCTCCTCTGTCTGTCAAGTGGCAGGCCCATGCATTGGTTACACCCATGCTTGTTTCCGTCGTGTGATTGGCTCCACACCACGTGATGCATGTCGCGCTCGGCACTCTGGGCATTGTAGGCTCTTGTTCATTGACACTGCGCAGGCGCACTGGCCATTTTTTGTCCGCTCCCAATTGGCTAATTGCTTATGCCGAACAGGTGGGGGGTTTAAAAGGTGGCTGCTGTGATTCCTTATTTGCTGACTTATTGGGGCGTTGATGTGCTGGATATCTCTATGTAAGGTAATCTTCTCTCTGTGAATTCTGGTTTAACTTTTTCTTTGAGATGCCTAAATAGGCACCAGCTCTGATTCTTGATTTTTTCTTACTGAACCAGATCTATGCACGCGGATCACCTGGACATCTCTGGTCCTTTTGTGCGGCTTTGTGTTTTTTTCAACACTGCTGTTTTCTGACACATACCATCTTTTTGGCCCATTGATGCCCTTGAATGTACTCATTCATTCTTGGGTAAGCATTTCATTTTCAATATATTGAAGCCCTTTAAATAGTTCTTTTATACTCTTCAAATTTATGGTCTTTATTCCTAATTACAAATTTTACTGTCCATTTTAGCTAATCATTTGCCTATCATTCAGTATACCTGCTCCAGACAATTCAAGTGCATGAAATTGATATTACCAACGCCCCTTTCTATCTTATTATTCAACATTTATGGTTTTGGTATGTATTGAGGCTTTTTAGCCCTTTTCCAATATAATTAAGTACAATATTTCTTAGTTTAGAAACATTTTTTATTTATTTTACTTTTTCTTTTTAGTTTTTTAATTTCCTTAAAAGCCCTCTGCAGCCAATTATGTGGCTGTTTGCGGCTGTCGCCCTCAGATGCTGGACTAAGTTGATCCTGTCCTGCAGGCCTGATAGGGTATGTTTGGGGCTATGGGAACCTTGGGGTTTTATTTCCATCATATGGTAGCTCCTTTTTTTGGTGGGGGTTGGGTCATTGGGGAATATGGATTGGACATTGGGTACCATGCAGCTCAAACATTCAGTGAAGTGTATTATATTATATTATTGTTTATTTTTGACTTTTTGTGATTGTTTTTTTCTTTCTTTAGAGCCACATTTTTCTGGTATATTCTATTTCCCTGATGAAGCCAATGTTTTCCAAAACTAGTAGGGAACAATTGACCTGCTACTACCATTTACCATCAGTGTTTTTGGTCAACAGAATACCCATATAGTGCTCCATTTCCTTATTGTGGTTTAACAATTTGTAACGTTTGGTTTTTAAACGTTTTATAATAAAATGTAATATATTTCTACTATATCTAATGTGTTTAGTTGTCGTTGGCACCGCTATAATCCCCTCCCTTTTCCGTTCTTTATTATACTCTATTTTTTGGATGAGGTGCCTTATCTACTAGGACATACTAGCCACTAGCTCTCTTTTTCCACAAAATGTTTTTAATTTGAGTATGTTGGTTAGAATATCTCAAGAAGATCTTAGAAGGTTTATGGTTTTCTTTCTGTGTTATAGCACCTGATTTGTTTTTAAATAGAATATCAGAATGTGACTTCTGTTGTGCCTTATTGAATGCTTTACGTAGGCATGTTCTACTGTATCGTCTATTTAAAAGTCGAAACTGCAATTTGTTTACCTCTTCTTGGAAGAGGATGTCATTGGAGCAATTGCGTCTCGGTCTGAGATACTGACTGTAAGGTATCGAGTTTTTCAAAGATGTGGGATGGAAGCTGGAGGCATGCAGTACTGTATTGCCAGCTGTCTCCTTGCGATAAAGGGTGCTTTCCAGTTTGCCCTGTGAATTCTTTTCAATCATCACATCCAAAAATGTGATCCATTTGGCATTGCAGATCATTGTGAATTTCAGGTTAAAATTGTTGTCATTAATCATGTCCATGAAACCCAGAAGGCTGTCCTTGGACCCCTCCCAAACCAGGAACACGTCATCAATATATCTATGCCATGTAAGAACATGACCAGAACACTGTGCGTGTCCCTCGTCTGAGAGGAGAGACTGCTCCCACTCCCCCAGGTACAGATTGGTGCAGGATGGGGCACAACAAGTCCCCATCGCTACGCCCTGCACCTGGAGGTAGTGGGATCAGTTGAATTGAAAAAAATTGTGTTGGAGGATAAACTTCAGTCCATGTAATATGAACTCATTAAGGAGTCTATCATCTCAATATCTTTGAGAGAGTACTCGCCGTATAGCCGCCAATCCTTGTGGGTGAGGGATGGAGCTGTATGGAGCTTCAACATCCACTGTGACCAGAAGACAATCATCAGAGATTGTGAGTTTGTTAATTATCGGTAAAAAATGTATTGTGTCTTTTACGTACGAAAAAAGAGATTTAACATGTGGTTGTAAATAAGTGTCAATGACCCTGCTGAGGTTTTCCATTAGTCCTCCCCTTCCTGAAACTGGGTTGACCCATAGGGCAGGTGGGGTTTTTATGTATCTTGGGGAGGCTATAAAATGTAGGTATTTTGGGATGATTGGTACGTATATAGCCATGTAATTCCCTAGATATAATTCCCTTTATATGAAAGCTGTCCACAAAGTCGTAAAAGACTTTGTTGAAATTTTCCATTGCATTGCCTGAAATGGGTTTGTACCAGTCTTTGTTATTTAAGATTCTCTCAAACATTTTGATGTAATTTGAGTTGTCCATTAGGATTTCCCCCCTTATCCGATGGTTTGATCGTAATTGTTGTATTATTTTGTAATGATTGTATAGCTTGTTTTTCTTCACAATATAGGTTGTCATTTTCTATCTTTTTATCAAATGATAGTTTTTTGATGTCTCTAATGCCCCGTGCACACGGTCAGATTTTCCGATGGAAAATGTTCGTTGGGAGCTTTTTGTCGGAAAGTCCGACCGTGTGTAGGCTCCATCGAACCTTTTCCATCAGAATTTCCGTCACACAAAATTTAAAAGCTGGTTCTCAAATTTTCTGACAACAAAATCCGTTGTCGTAAATTCTGATAGTGTGTACACAATTCCGACGCACAAAGTTCTACGCATGCTAGGAATCAAGCAGAACTTCATTTTTCTCGGCTTGTCGTACGTGTTGTACGTCACCGAGTTCTTGACGTTCGCAATTTCCGACCAACTTTGTGTGACCCTTTGTATGCAAGACAAGTTTGAGCCAACATCCGTTGGAAAAAAAACATGGATTTTGTTGTCGGAATGTCCGATCAATGTCTGATCGTGTGTACGTGGCATTACTGTCATGTGTCAGGTGTGACCAGAACTGCGTGGACAGAAACAGAGGAAACCAAAGGTATATTAAGTGAAAATATTGTGATTTATTAAGGATAAGTGAAAATATGAACACAACCACCTCCAAATATAACACAGTGCATGACAAACCAATTCACAGACAGAGACGTACAAATAATAATAATCAGATAGGTATATATATATATATATATATATATATATATATTAATGGGGAATACTGGAATCATAAACGTAGCAAGGCAGGGTCATCAAAGGGAGATCAGCAAATGGGGACAGGGAACAAACAGGACGCGGAGAGGATGGCTGGATAAAGCTGCAGGGCAAGGGTAAAGGTAACAGGGTCACAGGAGGGACAGGTTTGAGTACAGGGTACAGGGTTCAGGTACAAAGACGGGATCAGGATCAGGTACAGAGCTCTCAGGTTCAGGTCAGGGAGCAAGAAAGATACCAAGGCAACTACATGTGTGTGTTGCCAGGTATTTATACACATCTCCTGCAATCAGGCTCAGGTGACGCCTGATCGCAGGAGATGATGTCGGCTCAGTACTGCCAGGGATCACAATGCCAGTACTATGGCCCGAGGATCAAATCATACCACCAGCAGGTGAAAGCTCCCCTGACAGTTCCAGACTGCCAGGAGACACCTGCTGGTGGACATCAGTACTGCACACCAAATGTCTGACAGCGCCACCAACAAATGGGACCTTTCCTGACAGTACCCCCCCTCAAAGGAGCGGCCTCCAGATGCTCCAACTAGTTGTTGCTGGGAAAAGTCCATGTCATCAAGCTGGGCAGTTGGCAGAGACATATTAAACTGGGCAAGAAGAAAGTCCAAAGCATCAAGCCAGGCAGCGGGCAGAGTCATACCAAGCTGGGCATGTAAAAGGTCCATGGCTTTAAACCAGGCAACGGGCAGAGGTGCCTCAAGCTGGGCAGTGGGCACGGGCACAACAAGCTGTGAAGCAGGCACAGGCACATCAAGCTTGGCAGCAGGCACATCAAGCTGGGCAGCAAGCACATTGAGATGGGCAGCAGGCACAGGCACATCAAGCTGGGCAGCAGGCACATCGAGCTGGGCAGTAAGCACATCAAACAGGGCAGCGGGCTCATTAGGCTGGGCAACAGGCACATCAGGCTGGGCAGCAGGCACATCAGGCTGGGCAACAGGCACATCAGGCTGGGCAGCAGGCACATCAGGCTGGGCAGCAGACAGAGGCACATCAGGCTGGGCAACAGACAGAGGCACATCAGGATGGGCAGCGAACAGAGGCACATCAGGCCGGGCAGCGGACAGAGGCACATCAGGCTGGGCAGCGAACAGAGGCACATCAGGCTGGGCAGCGGAGAAGAGGCACATCGGGCTGGGCAGCGGACAGAGGCACATCAAGCTGGGCTGCGGACAGAGGCACATCAAGCTGGGCAGCGGACAGAGGCACATCAGGCTGGGTAGTAGGCTCCGGGTCATCTAGCTGGGTAGCAGGCTCCGGGTCATCTAGCTGGGTAGCAGGCTCCGGGTCATCTAGCTGGGCAGCAGACTCCGGGTCATCTAGCTGGGCAGCAGGCTCTGGGTCATCTAGCTGGGCAGAAGGCTCCGGGTCATCTAACTGGGCAGCAAGCTTCGGGTCATCTAACTGGGCAGCAAGCTTCGGGTCGTCTGGCTCGGCAACAGGTTCTGGGTCATCTGGCTGAGTAGCAGGCTCTGGGTCATCTGGCTGTGCAGCAGGCACCGTAGCAGCGGGCTGGGTGATGGGCACCGGCCCAACAAGCTGAGTAACGGGCACTGGCCCAGTAGGATAGGTAACGGGCACCGGCTCAGCAAGCTGGGTGATGGGCACCGACTCAGCAAGTCAGATGACGGGTACTGGTTCGACAGGCCGGGTGACTGACACCGGTTCAGCAGACTGGGTAGTGGGCACCGGCTCCCCAGGCTGAGTAATGGGCACCGGCCCCACAGGCTGGGTAATGGCCACCTGAAACTTCAGGCCGGGAAACGGGCGCCGGAACTTCAGGCTGGGACACAGGCACCGGAAACTTCAGGCTGGGACACAGGCACCGGAAACTTCAGGCTGGGACACAGGCACCGCAAACTTCAGGCTGGGACACAGGCACCGCAAACTTCAGGCTGGGACACAGGCACCGCAAACTTCAGGCTGGGACACAGGCACCGCAAACTTCAGGCTGGGACACAGGCACCGCAAACTTCAGGCTGGGACACAGGCACCGCAAACTTCAGGCTGGGACACAGGCACCGCAAACTTCAGGCTGGGACACAGGCACCGGAAACTTCAGGCTGGGACACAGGCACCGGAAACTTCAGGCTGGGACACAGGCACCGGAAACTTCAGGCTGGGACACAGGCACCGGAAACTTCAGGCTGGGACACAGGCACCGGAAACTTCAGGCTGGGACACAGGCACCGGAAACTTCAGGCTGGGACACAGGCACCGGAAACTTCAGGCTGGGACACAGGCACTGGAATTGCAGGCTGGGACACAGGCACCGGAACTTCAGGCTGGGACACAGGCACCGGAACTTCAGGCTGGAGAATAGGCACCAGAACTTCAGGCAGGCAGAAAGTTGATAAGGTTAGATTCAGTATCATCAGAGGCCAACTTGGCTCCATTGGTAGTCATGGAGGTAGATTGGAGCAGGTCGGTTGGTGCGGAAGCAGGCTGGAGGAGATTGGCTGGTATGGAGAAAGGTTGGGTTACTGGCAGGATCGTCGGAGTTGGAAAGAACTTCTGTTTCTTCTTTGGCTTAGCTATTGAAATTCTGTAGGTAACTGCAGGACTGTAGGTAAGAGGTGAAGCAGATTTGAGAGGAGGGTTGGAATATGGCAGGGAAGAGGGAACCACCGTAGCTAAGGGAAGTTTTTGTGGGGTTGTAGTAGGCAGCAGAGAAGAGGCAGGTGGATTAAAGGCAGGATAGGTGCAGCGAGTAGAAACAGGGTATTGGTATTTGATGGGAAGCAGAGTGTACTGGGTTGAGACTGAGGATGCCATGGGTGATGGGGGAAAAGATATTTGGGCAGGCAGATGCCTGGTAGCAGAAATGGTTTGCTGTGGGCTGGCTGAGGCTGATTGCAATATATGAGACCATGCTTGGAGCACTGGTTGGACAAAAAACGGTTCACATGCTGCTTGTCTAATAAGGGTCTGTACTGAGTTAATACATTCTATTAGTACTTGTTGAGGACAAGCTGAATAGCGCTCAAAAAAGTATGCAGAGTCCTCCTTTAAAAGCCACACCAGAGACTCCACCTGATCAACACTGAAAGGGGGAGAAAAACCATCACGGCCCTTTGGAACACAGGACAGGGCCAGCTCTGTACATATTTAAATTATAGGCTGCGCATCCCCAAACAGCATATAGCCCTGATCAACCAGGGAATGAGCCAAATGAATGATCTCTAGCAGCTGGTCACTGGTCCACTCTTTCAGTGTCTGGCGGAGATATTCACCACTATCTGATGCCAGCAGAGCGTAATAAATAATCACATCAGAATTCATCTCAGCAAATCAGACAGAATCAAGATGGTTCCTCTGTGCAGCCACTTCTGGTCAGGGATGGCCTTGGTATACTATCATGTATCAGGTCTGACCAGAACTGCATGGACAGCAACAGAGGAAACCAAACGTATATTAAGTGAAAATATTGTGATTTAAGATAAGTAAAAATATGAACACAACCACCTCCAAATATAACACAGTGCACAACAAACCAATTCACAGACAGAGACCCACAAATAACAATAATCAGACAGGTACAGTATACATATAATAATGGGGAATATCGAAATCATAAACATAGCCAGGCCAGGGTCATCAAAGGGAGATCAGCAGATGGGGATAGGGAACAAACAGGACAGGGAGAGGATGGATGCATCCAATGGTGTTCATTTGGATGAATGATATATACTCACATGCCATCACAGCTAATCATATTTATTATTATTAATTTTGGTTGATCCAGGCAAACCCTTGTTATATTTTTTGTATGCTTTGGGACAATTTGTCCTTTCTTTGCCTTCAGTGATTCCGCCACAATATTCATACTCATTACTCTATTTGGCCACTGATAGACGGTTGTTTCACAGACCACACTTTTTAAGTGCACATATGGCATATATGATTGATCATGATCTCGACAATGAGATTGACACGGCATTCTCTATAGGTGGATAGAGTCTTAATACAGAGGGGGAATCAATTCGCAAACTATTTAAAAACCATAAAAAGCTTATGATTAAATTTCTGAATCGGAAATGGGATATTTCCTCACTGAAATCCCATATTTCCAATAAAATCATCCCTAGAGGACTTAGAGAAAGAGTTATCCCTACTGAGCACCTACACACTCCTAGATTTTTAGAAGTGTGGAAGGAAGAATGTTTGAACAGAGGTTTGGCACTCATGAAAATTATTGTTGCTGAAGAAGAAGCACAACTTCAGGAGATCCGTGAGGAATTAGAAATCAGTGCCAGATCTCTGGAACCCCATAAAGATGAACCTGATTTTGAAAAAAATAATGAGTTTATTAAAAAAGAAATAGAGAGAATACAAAAAATCTAAATATACAAAACAAGAAAAGTTTAAACAGAACGTTGCTGATTGGGAAAGTGGTGATATATTTAATCCCACCACATCAGACAGAAGTAGGTCTTTATCTAGGAACTCTAGACATTCATGACGTTCTAGGAAAAGTAGGACAGGTTCCTCTTCAGATAGTGACCTTGACAAAGATATCACCAAAAATCGGTCACTTTTTTAGAGGAACTCAACTGCAACACGAATGTGGAGGACCCAAAACCAATAGTGGACAAGATTTCCACAAGGGAAGGAGGCAAGGGAAAGACAGAAGGAAGAGGAAGAGACAGGGATACGACTCGGAGTCGACGGAGTGGGAGACTGAGGAGTCAGAGGAGGCACTGAATTAATTGTCTGGCGCCTCTTCTTCGGATTTGAGCATTGTTAATTTATCCGGCTTTAAGCTGAACGACAATCATATTAAACTTTTAAAGAAGGGACTCTCTTTCTCCCCCACTTCTCCTATGAATGAGTTTGAGGTTTTCAAAGACATCAGTCTCTTCCTTAGGAAAGTCCTCTTTAAACTATGGCATTCTAGAGGCCCTGATAATACACTAACTCTGGAAACTAACTCAGACAAGGATGAGAGGGAGGCTATTGATAATCTTATGTCTCTTCTGGATGAAAACGAGGGCAGTGATTCTGAAGTTGGAACCAGTCATCCACTCAGTAGGAAATCCAACCTTAAAATCAGATCCACGAAAAGGCCAACTATATCTAAACATAAATGGCTCCAAGTATTCTTGGATCAGGTTAAACAGGACCTGGGGAGGGTGAATTGGGATCGGATTGGTCCAAATAATCTATCCAGCTCTGAGAGAAAGGCCCTACGTGAACTAGAAAAAGCACCTAATCTGGTGATTAAAAAGAGTGATAAAGGTGGTAATGTGGTTTTATTGAGTGAAAAACTTTATGAGGATGAAACACTGAGGCTACTTGGTGATTGTTCCACCTATAAAAAAAAAACTTACTCAGACCCCATTTTCCACCTTGGTTAATTCCTTAAACACCAAACTTAAACTTGGTATGGAGGCAGGTCTCCTTACCAAAAAAAGAGTACCTTTTTCTTAGAGCTGAAGACATCACAATCCCTACTTTTTATATAAAACCCAAATTACATAAATCTCTAACACGCCCTCCCGGCAGGCCCATTGTTTCCGCTATTAAAGGCCCTTTGGAGAAAGTTGGCAAATATGTGGACTCTATGATTAAGGACTTAGTGAGTACCCTACCATCATTTGTTCATGACAGCAGAGATGTACTCTCCAACCTGTCATCATTCTTTCTTCCTTCTGATTTCCTACTTGTGGGGATTGATGTGGAAAGCTTATATACATCGATTCCCCACCACTGGGGTATCACAGCCACTAAATCCTTTTTGAACAATCATTACCCCAGGCTTGGGGCCCATAATGAGTTCATTGTTGAATTACTTGAATTCATGTTGGATAATAATTATTTTCAATTTTTGGGAAAATATTACCAACAGGTGAGAGGCACCAGCATGGGTGCACCCTGGGCCCCTTCCTATGCGTGTCTCCACCTCGGTCTCTGGGAGGAGGAGGTTGTCTACAAGTCCTCGATGTACCTCAGCCACTGCCGCCTGTGGCTGAGGTACATCAATGACGTTCTCATGGTGTGGGTGGGTTCAGTAGAACAGCTGGTGGACTTTATGTCTCAACTCAATACCAATGACAGAAATATACATCTGACCTACTCTTACCATGCTGATACACTTTCATTCCTTGATTTGCAGATCACTAGATCAGCAAACAGGATTACTACAAGTACCTTCAGTAAAGAGACAGCAGCCAACACCCTCCTCCTAGCACAAAGTCACCATCCCAAGTTACTAATCAACGGGATACCCACAGGACAGTTTCTTAGGATAAGGCGAAATTGTTCTGAGAGTGATCAATTTCTAAATGAAGCACGTGAGATGTACCAGCGATTTAGACAGAGAGGATATTCACATTATTCTCTTACAAGGGCTAGAAATAACGCACTTAAAAAGAAACGTGAAGATCTCCTTACCACACAGAAAAAGCCCCTGCAGTCCATTAATCCTGAGCAGGATTTTCCTCGGATCATCACTAAATTCGGTTCTCAATGGACTAAGGTCTATGAGATTCTTAATAGACATTGGCATATTTTGAGATCTACCCCTTTTATTGCCAACATAGTCAATTCAAGACCCCTGTTGACTGCTAAAAGGGCACGCAATCTGGGTGATGTCTTGGTCCATTCTGAGTATACGCGAACTAGAACTGAGAATTGGCTCACCAGGTCTAAACTGCCCCCAGGCATGCATGCCTGTGGACATTGCACCATTTGTAAATATGTACATCAAACCGATGTGTTCGCCAATCCATGTGGAGGTAAAAACTCTATGATCAAACAGTTTATTAATTGTTCAACTACACGGGTCATTTATATACTTACCTGTCCTTGCAATAAAATATACATAGGCAAGACTAAACGGCAACTCCGCATTAGGATTGGCGAGCACATCGGCAGTATTAAAAAGAAGGATGACGACCGTCCGATTCCTTTACATTTTGCTAAATTTCATAATGGTGACCCAAAAGGCCTGACAATTAACCACTTCAATACAGGGCTTTTATACACCCTTCTTTCCCAGACCAAATTTTAGCTTTCAGCGCTCTCACACTTTGAATGACAATTACTCAGTCATGCTACACTGTACCCAAACCAAATTTTTATCATTTTTTTCTCACAAACATAGCTTTCTTTTGGGGGTCGTTAATCACTGCTGTTTTTTTTCTTTTTTGCAATATAAACAAAAAAGAGAGAAATTTTTGAGAAAAAAACACTTTTTTTTAGTTTCTATTGTAAAATTTTGCAAATAAGTAATTTTTCTTCATAAATTTGGGCCAAAATGTATACTGCTACATATCTTTAGTAAAAATAACCCAAATTAGTGTATATTATTTGGTCTCTGTGAAAGTTAGAGTCTACAAGCTTTGGTGCAAATCATTGAAAAATGATCACATCTGATCACACCTGATGTACTGAAGGCCTATCTCATTTCTTGTAAGAGGCATGGTGAGTTTTTTGAAGTTGTAATTTTTTCCCACAATTCTTGGAAATTTTTTTTTTTTTTTGCACAAAATTGTCATAATAACAAGTTTTTTCTCTCACACAGCACGTGCATTCTTGCAATGACACCCCAAAATACATTCTGCTACTCCTCCTGAGTATAGTGATACCACATGTGTGAGACTTTTACACAGCCTGGCCACATACAGAGGTCTAACATCCAACTAGCACCGTCAGGCGTTTTACGAGCATAATTTGCACATCTCATATGATGACAACCTATCACACTTTTGAAGGCCCTGGAGCACCAGGACAATGGAAACGCCCACAAAATGACCCCATTTTTGAAAGCTAACACCCCAACGTATAATCTATGAGGCATAATTAGTCTTTTGAATGGTTCATTTTTTTCCCGAAGTTTTTGGAAACTGTGGAAAAAAATGAAAACGCATTTTTTTTTTTTTTTTTTTTTTACACAAAGTTGTCCATTCATAAGATATTTCCAACACATAGCATGTACATAGCAAAAATGACACCCCAAAATACATTCTGCTACTCCTCCTGAGTATGACGATACCAAATGTGTAAACTGATCAGAATCCCAAAACTATACCTCTCACACGTGTACAAATAGAGATAGCGGCGTTAATATAAATTGTGTAAAATAATGGGTCAGAGCAACATAATGCCTATGACCCTCTACTTATGCATAAAAATATTAATAATAATAGTGTCATGAAAAATATTCATTTTATCATGAAAAAAAATTTCTTTAACACCCAGTGAAAAGTGTCACTATAAATAATAAATTACAAGAAATGGATGATAAAGTTCAACAGTTGTTTTTCAATCTTCTTGTGTGAAAAATCTTCTACTCTTCCACCACACCACCGTGATAGTGACACCACTCCCTCTGAAGAGCGCACTCACCAGATTGTATAGCCTCCCACTCTCATGTTTGGCAAAACAGCAATTGAACCACACCTGGGTTGCATGTGATGAACCGTGACTCCAATCAAGCCAGCTCCATATGTGAAAAAATGAATAAAGTGCTCCACATAGCGTGATACCATTTTGACAGATTTATTAAAATCACTTCAAACACACTTCAATGGTTACACTCACTTTTAAACTGAAACATAAAAGCCTTTAAAAAAAAAATCCACAGCAAGCACAACAAGCAACAGGATCAGTGATCCAATGGTGCACCGCGGTCACAGCGGACCTGAAGTGTAAACTGGTGTATCTCTCACCCAACCTTCTAAGGCCCAGCCATCCGATCGGTGTAGTCCTCCTCAGACAGCGGCATCTAATGTCAGTGCGATGGAATGCCGTGTAACTATGCCCAAGACATGTTTCGTCGAAAAGACTTCTCCAAATGGGATTGGCTACACGGATGGTTCATCAATCCTTATATACTATCTATGATCAGTCATGTGATGATTATCAGTCATGTGATCACCATCAGTCATGTGACCTCCTGCTCTGCACATGCTCACACTTCATGTCTCCCTGACCGTGAAGCACAGGTACAAAGACTGAATGCATTAGTGGATCCCAAACATTTTTATGGTGTGTAGTTAGAATGCTGCGTCCAGCATTACCATATATGACATATGACATATCCTAACTTATAATCCACCACTAGTTACAGTGTTAATGTGGAAAAGTAACCAATAAAAATGAATATTAATGAATTAAAATGAACATGTCAACAGGAGATAATGAATTTGTCTAGTTTAAAATACAAGCTATATAAATTAGTCATGATACTATCATACAGCTGCATAGGACAAACAATGACTGAAACACAATCTGATCCTATTAATAAAAAATATGGATGACTGCAGACGAGTCTAAAAAAAGGGAAATAATAATGTATCTTCAGTGGTCAATGAATGAAACCACCTCAAACATGAAACATCCCACCAAGTTTTAACTTGTTTCTCCAAAAGATTTTCCAAATTCTTTAGAGATCCCGGGACATCTTCCTCGCCATCAGTAACTATCTGATTAGCGGAGAAGATATCTCCTGGGATTATCCGTCTGTTAGACAGACAATTAATGGCATCCAAGGCTGCAGGTGGTAAATAAATAGACAATGGTTTGTAGCAAGAGATATACAAATAAACCGCCCCTGAATCTCTCTTACTCCACTGCGCCAAAGAAAAGTGCAAAGCTATATAAAAGATGTGTAAATGAATACAAAATGTGTGTACATACACAGTGTACAGTGAAAAAAGCTGCCACTTAAATAAATACGTAAACTGATCAGAATTGCAAAACTATACCTCTCACACGTGTACAGATAGAGATAGTGGCGCTAATATAAACAGTTTTTGGAAACTGTGGAAAAAAAATGAAAACGCATTTTTTTTGCACAAAGTTGTCCATTCATAAGATATTTCCAACACATAGCATGTACATAGCAAAAATGACACCCCGAAATACATTCTGCTACTCCTCCTGAGTATGGCGATACCACATGTGTGAGACTTTTACATAGTCTGGCCACATACAGAGGCCCAACATCCAAGTATAACTGTCAGTTGTTCTAGGAGCATACATTAAACACAAATTCCTGCCAACCTATCACATTGTTGAAGGCCCTTCATATTTCTAACACATAGCATGTACTGTACATACCAATTACAAACCAAAATATATTCTGCTGAGTAAAGGGTAAAGAAAAGATTACCTGCAGTTTTAGTAGTGCAGTGGTCCACAGAGAAGAGCATCGGTCCAGGCAGCAGGCAGGAACGTGGACAGCGACAGCAAAACAGGCAGCAGGCAGGAATAGTCAGTACAGGTAGAGATGTCAGCACAGCCAAAGCATTAGTCCAGATAGCAGGCAGGGATGTGGTCAGCAGCAGCAGAAGGATCAAAGGATCGTCCATGCAGCAGGCAGGAATACTGTCCATAGTTAGTACATGCAGCAGGCAGAGGTATGGTCAGCACAGCCAGAGTATTTGTCCAGGGAGCAGGCAGTACCATCAAGCTTAGGGCATCGGTCAGGAAAGAATGGGGACAGGGGTAGAGGCTTCTCCCACCCAAATCGCTTTGAAGCCTCCGGGCAACCAGACCCTGTTATGGGAACACAGAAAACCAAAAACTGGTTTTCTGAACTCCGAACACTATTCTGGAGCCCCTCACATATGTGAGACCCCTGTGTAGCAGGGTGAAAGATCAATCCAAGGGGCAGGCAAAAACATGGTCAACAGGCCGAGGTCAGTGCAGGTAAAAGGCAAAAATAGACGGTAGGCAGAGGCATAGTCGATACAGTCCAGGGTCAGTTCACGTGAAAGGCAAAAACATGGTGGAAAAACAATGCAGACGGTAGGCAGAGGCATAGTCGAGAAACAGGCCAGGGTCGATTCACATGGAAGGCAATGATATGGTTGGTTGAGGAAGGGAAATATTCAGGACAGAAATTAAAAACGGGGAAATGGCAGTATTAGAAATATGGACTAATAATTTTCCAGAGTGTGATATCGCCTGAAGCATTCTCCGATGCAAAGGCCAGGTTGGGAGGGACAGTCGATACAATGGAAGCTTGTATCTTTCCTAATTCCTCTTTTGGTGCACACCCGACATTTTTTTTGGCGCCGTCTTCCGGATCCTGTTGGTGGAATATGGTCCGGGAAATGGCGCCCATGTAGTCTGCTGACAGAATCGGAGCGAATGCTTTCTGGGGGGGATACTTGCTGATAAATCAGGGCAGTGACAATGTCTTCAATAAACTTTTTCTTCAATAAAGGATTTTCTTGTTGAAAGATAGGGCTGCAACAACTGATCGTTTAAATCCACCCCCCCCCCCCCCGTGTATTTATTGTACTCAGTGATACAGGTAGACTTGCAAACTGTACCGCGTCTTCTGTGAAGTTCCACCAAGGTGTCATCGTGGATGGTGGACATGATGTACACGTCTTTTCTATCCCTCCACTTCACAGCCAACACTTCTTTGTTCCTCAAGCTTGTCGATTCCCCCCTTGGAATGTTTGTGGTGACAAGACACTGTGGGAAGCCCTTTCGGTTTTTTCTAGTTGTACCACAGGCCAAAGTTTGTTTGAGATATAGGTGGCGGAGAAGGGGCAAACTAGTATAATAATTGTCCATATAAATATGGTACCCCTTTTGGAGGAGTGGGAAAGCCAACTCCCAAACAATCTTCCTACTTATTCCCATGTACGAGGGATACTCAGGGGGCTGGAGCTGGGAATCTTTGCATTTGTACACGCGGAATACGTACACATAACCGGTGGCGCTTTCACAAAGCTTGTTAAGCTTCAAGCTATACCTCGCCCTCTTACTGGGGATATATTGCTTGATTCCCAGCCGGCCTGTGAAATGCACCAGGGATTCCTCCACAGATATATTTTTTTCAGGGACATAAACTTCGGCAAACTTTTGGGGAAAAAAAATTAATTAGGGGGCGAACTTTATATAGTTTGTCAAAGTTTGGGTGATTTGGGGGGGGGGCACTGTGAGTTGTCATTGAAATGCAAGAAGCGCATTATGATTTCGTATCGGGACCTGGACATGGCTGATGAAAAAACTGGCATATGGTGGATGGGTTTGGTCGACCAATACTTATGAATTTCATTTTTTTTTGTAAGCCCCATGGTGAGGGTTAGGCCTAAAAACAATTTTAGCTCCACTACTGTTAGGGGTCTCCACTCAAAAGGGCGGGCATAGCTTGAGCTGGGGTTGGTTGCAATAAATTGTTGGGCAAAGAGATTAGTTTGGTCCACAATGCCTTGAATCAATTCGTTAGGGAAAAATCAATTTAAAAAATCCATTTGTGAAAATCCTGCAGTGTTGACCTGCACACCCGGCTGTGCTGTAAAAGGGGGGATCGTGGCTGACCCTGTGGTAGAAGGCAGCCACAATGGGTTTGCCAAGGAATCTGGAAGATGGGTTTGGGCCCTACTTCTTTGGCGTCCACTTGTGCTGGGCCTTTCCTCCTGGGGTCTAGCAGCGCTTGTACTGGGCCCCTCCTCCTGGGGTCTACCGCCGCTGGCACTGCTGGTAGCTGCCTGGTGTTCAGACCGTCGTCTTTTTGGACGGACTACTTCCTCCTTTGATTCGGATCCTGATGTGCTGCCTTCGGGGAGCTCATATTCCGAATCAGAACCAGAATCTGAACTGAGCGGTGAGAGCTCCCCGTTGCTCTCATCGGTCAGACTCAGGATTTGGTATGCCTCTTCTGGGATGTACACCTTTCTGGACATAGTGGCTGACTTGCTGTATGTACTCTGGTGGCAGGTGGTGAGGTGGCAGGTACTCTGGTGGCAGGTGGTGAGGTGGCAGGTACTCTGGTGGCAGGTGGTGAGGTGGCAGGTACTCTGGTGGCAGGTGATGAGGTGGCGGGTACTCTGGTGGCAGGTGATGAGGTTACGGGTACTCTGGTGGCAGGTACTCTGGTGGTGAGGTGGCGGGTACTCTGGTGGCAAGTACTCTGGTGGCAGGTGATGAGGTGGCGGGTACTCTGGTGGCGGGTGATGATGTGGCGGGTACTCTGGTGGCAGGTGATGAGGTGACGGGTACTCTGGTGGCAGGTGATGAGGTGGCGGGTACTCTGGTGGCAGGTGGTGAGGTGGCGGGTACTCCTGATGGACAGGTACTCTGAGATGACAGGTACTCTGAGGTGACAGGTACTCTGAGGTGACAGGTACTCTGAGGTGACAGGTACTCTTTTATTTAGGAGGGGTGATCTGGGCACAGTAGTACATATGTGGTAACTCACTGTTAGCTGATCTCTTCTCCTCACACTGGATCGGTGTGTGAGGAGAAGAGCCCAGCAACAGCAGTTACTCACATTGCTGTTTACTTTAGTGACCGGCTGTGATTGGACACAGCCGGTCATGTGATGAAGAGCCATGTCATTGGCTACAGTGATCGGGGCTGAGCTGTATCCAGGGGAAAAGCCTCAGCCCCGATCACCGCCCCGATCACCGCTCTGCATCCGCCGGAACCGGTGCAATACACACCGCTTCCCAATGCCGCTCTGCATTGACATCCGCCGAGATCCCATCTGTGGACGTCATTTGACTATGGCCGGGAATTGAAGCAGTTAAGGGGATCTATGTGTTGAATCTGCCCCCTAGGAGGGGAGAGTTTGATACCATTCTTCTCTAAAAAGCGAAGATGTGGACGTACTATTTGGAATCTATGATCCCCAAAGGTTTAAACACTGAATGCAGTCTACAGCCCTTTTTAGAAAAGTGATGACCGGGATAACCTGTTTCCTTTGTTCTCATACAACTTTTCTCTGTTTATATGAAACTTTCTTATGTTCCAATGTATCTTGGTAGTTCAATCTCCTATGTGGTTAATTAACCACTCTCTCCACCTAAGTTGTTACATTTAATTAATGCTTTTTGCTATCATTATGACAGTGCACTTTTCAAGTACTTTTTTGCTGAATGTTCTGCTTATGAGTTGTTTCGGATGACATCTAGTGGTTACTGATAAGAATTGCATTTTCTGTTGTCTACTTAAACCTATTTCCCCAACTCCTCCCTGCTCTGAAGAAAACAGCGTCCATTGGCTGGTGAAACGCGTCAGCAGCGTGACGTCAGCACATCACAGGGAACCGCGCGCTCGCTGATCTGATTTGGCTGTCAGCACGGGACAAACAGCTGATGTTTTTTTTGCCTTCCTGGACACACGTGGAACCATACAGAGGCAGCAACTACACAGTGAAAGATTACCTTCTCCGGCTGAACACATCTGCTGGCCAATGCGGAACGGCATCCACGGCCACAGCATCTAAGGGGTAATGTAATGCTATCAGTGGACGACGGACTTTGTACCTTAGTGAGAGTACCGATATCCCACCTAGTACCTGAAATGATATGTCCCAATTCAACATAGCAATCCCCCTGTTGATATCCGCTTGAGTATATATCTGCTGCCTCTGCATCTGTTATACATATTGGCTGATTATGAACTTTCTAGCCATGCTGCTTGGTTCATGTGCTGCTTTATCTGATCACTAACCTACGATTAGCGTCTGTGCCTCTACCATGGTATGACCCCGCCATACTGCCATTTTGTCATACAGGATCAGCACACCCAGATCCTCCACCCGCCTATCCAGTATACCACACATTTGGTCTGTGTTTGTCTGAACCCTCTCTACAGAAACACTCTGTCCACCAAGTACGGGTTCCCAACTGCGATCCACAAGCAACCAATCAGTTCACTTACAGTTTATAGTGTATGGAAGTGGTGAATATCTGGTGTATATGTGTGGGTTGTGTAGCCGCGGCTCCCTATGCTTTTAACCCTTTGACAATGTTGTCTTAGTTTTAATTGGTCTGTGTCAATCATCTATCTCTGCTCTCCTTTTTTGATTTAATTTGTTGTGTTTTTTTTGTACTAATAAAGCCTGTTTGTGTTTATCCAAGTGTTCTGTTTTGACCCTCTTAAGCAGGGATCCTCAAACTACGGCCCTCAAGCTGTTGCAGAACTACACATCCCATGAGGCATTGTAAAACTCTGACATTCACAGACATGAATAGGCATGATGGGAATTGTAGTTCCTGAACACCTGGAGGGCCGCAGTTTGAAGACCCCTGCTCTTAAGAGAACTCCATTCTCTTGGTTTTTCTGTATGCTCTTAGGGCCATCAGAACTGCATCCAATGGTGTTCATTTGGATGAATGATATATACTCACATGCCATCGCAGCTGATCATAGTTATTAATGAATTTTGGTTGATCCAGGCAAACCCTTGTTATATTTTTAGGATGGATGGATAAGCCTGCAGGGCAAGGGTAAAGTTCAGGTACAGAAACAGGATCAGGATCAAGTACAGGTACAGGTACAGAGCTCTCAGGTTCAGGTCAGGGCGCAAGGAAGATACCAAGGCAACTATGTGGGTGTCGGGTATTTATACACATCTCCTGCAATCAGGCTCAGGTGACGCCTGATCGCAGGAGATGATGTCCGCTTCACACTGCCAGGAATCACCCGCTGGTGGACGCCAGTACTGCGGCCCAAGGATCTGCCAAGAGACACCCGCTCGTGGACATCAGTACTGCACACCAAATGTCTGACAGCGCCACCAGCAGGGCGGAACCTTTCCTGACACTAAGTGTCTGTTGAAGAAAAATAGCAACACTTTGATTGGTATTCAAGGGGGGAAATCTGGTACATGAGGTTTGAAGGAAGACAGCGGATTTTTGGGGAGAGTCTCTATAGATGAAAGAACCCCCTCTAGATCGATTTGATCTATCAGGTCAATTGTATTATTTTCTTTCCAGGGAGCAGTCAAGTCCCTAAGGGCTTTAAATTCTCTCATTGAATATTGTGGCCATTCATTTGTGTCCTGATCCTTATTAGGTTTTGCATATGAGCATTTCAGCAACAAATTGCGTGTGAATAATTGCAAATCTTTAGTGAATTCAAAAACATCTGTATCTTGTTGTGGGCAAAGACCTCTAGCGAGGACATGTTTCTCAGTGTTAGTTAAATTATGTGACAAAAGGTTGATGACATTTAAGTGCTCGGTGACTGCAGCATTGTGTTATTGTGTGCCTAATTGCGATATAGGTAAGGCCTTATTCCCCTGCCTCCCCGCCCTCGCATAGGGGGAGGGTAACTTCCTCGAATTGGGGTTAACCAGTTCTTGTGTATGTTCTACTTCTGTGTCTACAGTGCATTTTTTGTTGTCCTGTTCTAAAGAGCTTCTGTGTTTTCCACTTCTTTTGGATCTACCGCAGCCTCGGTGGGTGCGTGTACCATACCGAAGATGCAGAGGAATCAGAAGGATAATAAGGGCCTTGCGGTTCAGTTTGAAATCGATAGTTTTTTTGGGGATATGGTTTTCTTTTTATTCCACTATTGTTCCGTTTATAAGCCTTGCCTTCATGAAATGCGTTTTTGTCTCGCCAGTATTTTTCTCCTTTTATGAGGAGAGTGCTCTTGTTGAAATTTGCTAAATCTTCCTTTAGTTTCTTCTCAAGGTCTTGATATAGAGCAAGCTCCTTGAGAGGAACTATGACTTGTTCTATTTTATCTATTTTGTTATCCAACTGAGAAATCTGTTTGTCGTATTCTTTAATTAACCATAGTTTGTGAACAAAGCTGCAGGTTATCCTCCCACTCTTTTTTTTAAAGTCTGCAGTAATATTTTCCAAATTTGGAAAAATTTGGATTCTCAATCCATACGGATTGATTTTCTCTTTGATGTATCTATCAAACGTTTTGTTACGCCAATACAAAGCAGATTTTTATTCAAGAGTTTTGTATAGTTTATAGAAGAGGGAGGAGATCATTATTTCAGTTTGTTCATTTTGTTCAAAATCTGTCTCATATGTTGACATGAGATCAGTCCACTGTTGGCCTTGAAAATTACTCATGGTATCTACACAGCCTTCAATATAGGCAGAAAATACTGAATTCCCTGCCCGTCCCTTGGATGACTGACCCCTGTGAGAATATCCTGGTGTGATGTTTTTTTTGTATTTTTACTCTGGTCATAAATACTCAGTTTTATCCAAAGGTAGGACCTACTTCAATATCCTTGATCCCTGTATACACAGGTTGTCTTTAAATGAGTATTATAATGAACACTAATATTGTGTATTGATACAGTATAGATGTTCACCTCCCCCCCGAAGTAGATTGAATACAACATTAAGATTGAAACGCATTGGGGTTATCTCTAACGGTAATTCACTGTTGTACATTGCATACTGTTATTGTCATATTGGACATTCATTATGAAAAAAATGTTGTACACCAGAGCTCTTGTTGTTGTTCTTATTTGTTTATGTATTTCCCCTTCTCCAGTTTTTTGATATTGTTCTTGATATAATGTGATACAAAAAACTTTTTTATCAATTTAAATAAACAATATTCATTTTATAAACACAAGTATTGATTTACTCTCCCTCCTAGATTGTAAGCTCTAACGAGCAGGGCCCTCTGATTCCTCCTGTATTGAATTGTATTGAACTTGTACTGTCTGCCCTAATGTTGTAAAGCGCTGTGTAAACTGTCGGCGCTATATAAATCCTGTATAATAATAATAATAATAATTTACTTGCAAGCTACATATAGGCCCCTGGGAGTATTTTGCCTTTTTTCTATAAAAATGAAATATTCCTTTAAATATCGTGCCTGGGGGGGGGGGGGGGGGTGTCCTTAGTATGCCTGTAAGGTAGCGCATTTTTCCAGTGTTTAGAACAATACCACAGCAAAATGACATTTCTAAAGGAAAAAATGTCATTTAAAACTACTCGCGGCTGTAATGTATTGTCGAGTCCTGGCAAAATAGATGAAAAACATTGAAAAAAACATCATGGGTTCCCTAGTCCATTACTAGGCCCTTTGGGTCTGGTATGGATGTTAATGCCGCGTACACACGGAATTTCCAACAGAAAGAGTCCAATGGTCGCTCTCCATCGTATATTCCGACCGTGTGTATGCCCCATCGGACTTTTTCTGTCGAAAATTCAGACGGACTTAGATAGAGAACATGTTCTATATTTTTACGACAGAACAAATTACTATCAGAAAAAACGCTTGTCTGTATGCTGTTCTGACGCACCAAAAAGGCGCATGCTCTGAAGCAAGTATGAGATGTAAGCTATTGGCTACTGGCTATTGAACTTCCGTTTTCTAGTCCCGTCGTACGTGTTGTACGTCACCGTGTTCTGGACGGTCGGAATTTGGTGTGACCGTGTGTATGCAAGACAGCTTGAGTGGAATTCCGCCGGAACTCCGTCCTAAAAACCTTCAGAGTTTATTCCGATGGCAAAACCGGACGTGTGTACAGGGCATAAGGGGAACCCCGCGCCCAAATTTAAAAAAAATGGCGTGGGGGTATACTATACGGCCTGCCCTATATACTCTGCAGAAAATTGGGCCTTAGGTGTTGGTGGTACCAGAACACTGTAAGCCCTCACAATTACTCTTGGTGGGCGCAGAAACAGGCCCTGCTGTGAAATACTATATAAAAAATTGTAATGACATGCCCCTGTTAAACAGGGGCAGAAAAATTGGGCCTTTGGTGGTGGAAGTGGTACCAGAACACTGTAAGCCCTCACAAGTTCTCTTGTTGGATGCAGGAATGGGCCCTGCTGTGACATATTATATCAAGAATTGTAATTACATGCCCCTGTTAAACAGGGGCAGAAAAATTGGGTCTTGGGTGGTGGTGGTGGTGCCACAACACTGTAACCCCTCATAGATACTCTTGTTGGGCACAGGAATGGGCCCTGCATTGAAATATTGTATCAAAAAATGTAATTACATGCCCTTGTTAAACAGGGGCTGAAAAATTGGGCCTTTGGTAGTGGTGGTGTTACAACATTCTAACCCCTCACAGATACTCTTGTTGGGTGCAGGAACAGGCCCTGTTGTGAAATATTATATCAAAAATTGTAATTACATGCCGCTGTTAAACAGGGGCAGAAAAATTGGGCCTTAGGTTATGGTGGTACCCTAAACCAAAAATATTGTTGGAAGCTAGCATCAACAAGATTGAGGAGGAATAGGATAGTCAGCATAGGCAGTCTTTAAGGGATCCCACATCCATAGACAATTCAATCAGTTACATCAGCATCAGATGCTTGATAGCTGCTGATCCAAGACTGATTATTTTTTATGAATGTGAGCCTATCAACGGAGTCTGTGGACATGCACACTCTTTGATCCGTTACAAACCCTCCAGCAGCACTGAATGTGTGTTCAGAAAGAACGCTGGATGCAGGACAGGCCAGTACCTCAATTGCATATTGAGCAAGTTCTGGCCAGTGGCCCATCCTCAAGACCCAGTAACCCAGTGGATGCTTTGTTGGAATGGTCTCCAAGTCTGCTCTTGCCCCTAGATATTTCTGCACCATATAATGCAAATGCTGGGGATGGTTGCTTGAACCGATCAGACCTTGGCGCTGAGGACTGAAAAATTGTTTAAAGGCATCGGTCAGCCGGCCACCTTCTCCACCGCTCTTCCTCTGACTGAATGAAGCCTCAGCAACACGTTGTCCAACACCAGGAAATTGTAACCTCCCAGGGTTTGCAAATGCGTTGCACAAACCTTTCTTCAAGGCCCCCTGAAGATGTTTCAGCCTCTGCTCCCTCTGCGAAGGCAGGATGAGTTCTGCAACCATACCCATGTAACGTGGATCAAGTAGGGTTGCCAGCCAGTAATGATCCCTCTCCTTGATACCACAAATCCTACGGTCTTTGCGCAGGCTTTGCAGAATCAGGGAGGCCATGCAGCGTAAGTTTGCAGAGGCATTCGATTCTGAGTCCTCTGGGTCACTAAGGATCACATGATCCGTAACTACCTCCTCCCAGCCACGTACAACTCCTTGGGTTTCTGGGGACTGAAAAACATTCCTTGAAGACTGCTGCTGTGTGTTATTCTCTACATCCATGCTGACACAATCATCCTCCTCTTCTGGCTGTGTGTTTGGCTGGCCCACAGGACTGCTATCTGGATAAAGGGGGCCTTGAGAGGTAAGAAAGTCCTCCTCTTCCTCCCGCTGTTCTGCCTCAAGTGCCCTGTCCATGATTCTACGAAGCGTGTGCTCCAACAGGGAGACTAGAGGGACGGTGTTATTGATGCATGCATTGTCACTGCTCACCTTCCTTGTGGACTCCTAAAATGGTGACAGGACAGTGCATGCATCCTTGATCAGTAGCCACTGGCATGGCAAAAAGAAGCCAAGCTCCCCTGACCCTGTCCTGGTGCCATACTCGCACAGGTACTTATTGATGGCTCTCTGCTGTGTGTGCAGCCGCTGCAGCATTGCCAACGTTGAGTTCCACCTGGTGGGCATGTCACAAATGAGGCGGCAGGTGGGCAGGTTGCATTCCCTTTGAATGTGAGCCAGCCAAGCACTGGCATTGTATGACCGACGGAAATGACCACAGACTTTTCTGGCCTGCCTCAGGAGATCCTGTAAGCCTGGGTACCTGCAGCACCACCAAATTCCAGATGTGTGCCAAACATGGAACATGGGTCAAGTGACCCTGTTGGAAGGTAGAGAGAAGGCTAGTGCTAATGTCGCATACAATCATTCCTGGCTGAAGCTGGCATGGCATCAACCACCTCTGAGCCTGCCCCTGCAGAGCTGACAGAATCTCTGCCCCAGTGTGGCTCCTGTCCCCAACTTAAGGACCGCATGGCATCTTTTAGCCTGACTGCTTGCGCAGCCCCTTGAACGCTTACGGAGCACCGCTGGTTCAGAGGACAAATCTGGCCATAGAGGAAGAAGAAGAGGAGAGAGCTGTGGCAGAATCACCACTAGCATTTTGTAGGTGTGGTGGCGGAACAAGCTCCAACAACACTGAACCCTGTCCTGCATCCTTCCCAGCTGCCAGCAGAGTTACTCAGGGAAAGTGACGTCCCTGCCCATGCCTGTTGGACCATGAGTCAGCAGTAGTATACATCTTACTGCTGACCGCCCTGTCCAATGAAGCCAAAACATTGCCTTCCACATGCCTGTGGAGAGCTGGAATGGCCTTCCGCGAAAAGAAATGGCATTTTGGAATCTGCCACTGAGGTACAGCACATTCCACAAATTAATGAAAGGGGGCAGAGTCTACCAGCTGAAAAGGCAGCAGTTGCAGTGCTAGCAATTTGGCCAAGCTAGCATTTAGACGCTGAGCATGTGGATGGCTGGGACCGAATTTCTTTTTACGGTTCAGCAACTGGGGTAGGGAAATTTGCCTGCTAAAATCAGATGGTGGTGTACCACTAGTAGATTGGCTGCAAGTACTTGGGACACCGATTGTTAAACCTTCATTACTCTCAGTGCAGGTTTTTGAGAGGACTAGAGGTATAGTAGGGTTGGAGATCCCAGATGAGGGGCAAGCAGAAGTCCACCTTTTTCTTTAAAAGGGGTCTTTCAAGTGCTGTTGCCAACAGACTGCATGGGAGGTCGTCATATGTCTGGTCAAACATGTGGTGCCCAAGCGGCTGCTGTTCTGGCCACATTTGATCTGCTTCAGACATAGGTTGCAAACTCCAATGGTGCAATTTGCTGCACACGTGTTAAAGTCCCACACCAAGGAACTTTTAAAAGTCAGCGGGGAGTCGGCAGCACCCTGCACCTGCGGAGCTCTGCGGTGTAATGCAACAGGGTGGCTGCCCTTAAGCAGCCCCCTAGAGAACATCCTGCCTCGTTGGAGTAGTGCCTCCTCCTCCTCCTCTCTTCTTTCAGGCACCCACATAGTCAGTGACCTCATCATCCCCTCCCTCCGTCACAGGATAAAAACTTGGCAGCATGCTGCAGCTGGGGTAACATGACTGCCAGTTTCTTGTCCTTCTTGGGCACCCCCTCTCTCTAGGCTCACATTACTACCTTCCTCAACCTGGGAACCAACATCGGAGCCTTCAAATCGCTGCACATTCTCCAGCAGCATGTACCCGACACTGAGGTCGAATAATTCTGGGGACTACCCTGTGCATGATGGTGGGGCTACAAAAGGAGTGACTGTGGACAAGGAGCCGGTGGAATAGGCTGCTTTGGCAGCTGTGTTGGAAGGCAAACTACTCTGAGCCTGGGTGACAAAGGATGAGGACGGCTTTGTTATCAACTCTTCTGCATGTTCTGGCTCAATAACACGGCCAGCGGCAGAAAGAAAGGACAAGCGTGCCCCCACGGCCACCTGCAGAGGATGCACCATGTCCATGACCAGCACTGTTGACTGTAGACACAGAGGCTGCTTGCACTCTTTTAGTGGCCTGTGAACATCTGCCTCTCCTTGGTGGCCTTCTGGACATGATGTACGCTAAACTGTATTAGATACTGTGTACACCACCAGAAATGTAGTAGAAACTGTACACACTGTATTAGATACTGTGTACACCGCCTGCACTGTATTAGAAACTGTACAACGGCTGCATTGTATTTTATACTGTGTACACCACCAGACAGAGGCGGCTCTAGGCTTTGTGAGGCCTTAGGCAAAACTTAGACATGAGGACCCATTCACGCCTATAATGGAAAAAATAATTAAAGCGATAAAAAAATAACTGTATATATCACCTATATTAAGAGACCTAAATCCTATGAACTATGAATTCACAGTTTCTAAAATGTTCTCTAACCAATTATTCTTTAACCTCTTGCCGTCCGCGCTATAGCCGAGTGACGGCCACAGCGCGGACCTGAATTTCCAGGAGGCCTTCATATGACGTCCTCCCCTGTGCACGCGCCCTATTGGGCACGCGCGGAGCACACTGTGATCAACGAGTCACTGAGACTCGGGTGATCACCGATCCGAGTAAGGGGCCGGTCCTGGCCCTTTACCATGTGATCAGCTGACAGCATGAGGAGAAAGAAAAGCAGATCACTGACTCAGCTGCAAGGGACATCGGTTCCGAAGAGGAAGAGGCACATCTGCCTCATCTGTGCCACATTCCATTGCCACCTAACAGTGCCCACAGTGCCACCTATTAATGCCCACAAATGCCACCTATCAATGCCCACAAGTGCCACCTATCAATGCCCACCAGTGGTGCCAATCAGTGCCACCTAGCAGTGCTGCCTATCAGTGTAACTGAGTGCCCATTATTGCCAACCATCAGTGCCCCTCACTGCCACCCATCAGTGTCCATCACTGCCGCCTACATCAATGAAGGAGATAAATTACCGGTTTTAAATTTTTTATAACAAAATATAAAAAATAAAATTTGGTCTTTTTACATTTTTTTAACAAACAATAAAAAATCCCAGAGGTGATCAAATACCACCAAAAGAAAGCTCTATTTGTGGGGAAAAAATGATAAAAATGTAATTTGGGTACAGTGTTGTATGACCGCGCAATTGTCATTCAAAGTAGGTCAGCGCTGAAAACTGAAAATTGGTCTGGATAGGAGGGGGGTTTAAGTGCCCAGTAAGCAAGTGGTAATCAAAATATCATTAAACATAGAATATATGGATATATATATATATATATATATACATATATATATATATATATATATATATATATATATATATATATATAAATATATATATATATATATATATACATTTTTTTTATTACACCCACACAAATATAGATACAATTTGTGCAGCTGCTACTAACAATGTGATAAGGTTATAACAAAAGTCAAAAAACATATTTCTCCATTTACATGAAGGTCAGGGTAATATAACCCAACACAGAGTTCCCCCTTACATCAGAGTCTGCAGGATTCCCCCTTACATTGCAAGGGGAAATTTTATGTAAAGGGGAATGCTGCAGATCATGATGTAAGAGGGAATGCTGCAGACTGGTGTAAAGGGGAACTCTTAAGTAAGGAGGCTCTGGTGACCAGAGATCACCTTATATCAGAGTGCACAGCATTCCCCTTTACATCAGGGTCCGCAGAGTTCCAACTTGCATCTAAAACAGGAACTCTGATATGGAGGGGACTCTGGTGACCACAGACCACCTTCCACAGAGTGAATGTACTAAGGTAAGGAGGGGGGGGTATTGATATCAGGGGGAACTTTTGAATCAGTGCCCCTTTACCTTACTGTATTCACTCCCCCTTACATCAGTGATCCCCCTCAGACTGGCCTTGCAGCACTGTCACTGACCTCCTCTCAGGTGCACCTTGCACGGCTCAGTCAGATGGTACTCTCTAGGCCCCAGCTTGGTGGCTCTGGTTTCATCCTATATTATCCTCTCCACATTCTGCACACATGTGACTCCTCACGTGACCCCTGTCCTGGCAGCGCTCCCGCTCTTGACTCCTCTGTAGACCCCCCCAGAGACTGCAGACATGATACAAGAGATGGTTAAAAACTCTGCGGATATGATACAAGAAATGGTCAGAGACTGTGCGGACATGATACAGGAGATGGTCAGAGACTGTACAGACATGATACAGGAGATGGTCAAAGACTGTGCAGACATGATACAGGAGATGGTCAGAGACTGCAGACATGATACAGGAGATGGTCAGAGACTGCAAACATGCTGTAGAAGATGGTCAGAGACTATCCGGTTATGATACAGGAGATGGTCTTAGACTGTGCAGACAGGCACCAAACACTGGAGCCATAGCCACAGATGATACCGCCACAGACAGGGTGCAGAGCAGACAGATGATCCCTCTATACACTCCTTGGTTCCTACTACAAGCAGTGAAGTAGGAGAAGCGGACACGTTCGCTTTGAGCACCATTCTGGTAGATGTAGTCTCTGCAGAGTGCAGGCACCGGTGGGCCAAGTCTAGTGTGTGGTGTGGAGAACTACAACTCCCGCCATGTAATGTGGTGCCGGGACAAGAACATCCAGTGCCCAGGGCAAAGGTGTTAAACTGCACCCCACTCCCCAGGTGGAGTAGGGGCTGGGGTGCAGTTTGTAACGACATGCACAGTTTAATAGCAGTTCGCATTTTATCCTGCAGTAAAGCTTTGGGCCAACAGTGATGTAGAAAAAATGTATCAGTGTGAGGAAAAATGCCTGTGCGTTGTGTCACTAGAAGGAATAGGTGCCCCTGCTTCTTTGGTGTGAGTCTAAAGCGAAGTAGGCACGGTTAGTTCGTTTTTTGTTTTTTTTTGTGCAGCTGGTGTGTGGAAGAAAAGATAAATGAATGGATTCACCCCAACCACACAAATGAGACAGATGGAGGAATCCTCCCCTTCTGTGCCACTGTAGTCTGACAGTGGGACTCCCCCCAATGTCAGAATACACTGATCCGTCTGCAACCATTTCGCTTTGGCCGCTGATTGAAAGAAAGTTTTCTAGCATGGCCATTCAACAGAAGTTGATCTACTGATTGATTTCTATGGAACAGAAAGGGGGAAGGCCACACACAGACTGAAATTTGTCTGGTCCTTAGTGAACTGGCCAATTTTTGCTCTGTGTGCGCCCAGCTTAAGGGGCTCTGTGTAATTGTGAAGGAGGAGTGGTGCAATCAGAGGGAGAAGGCAACTCTGGTGCTAAATGTTGTGTTCTATTGTCAACCTAAAATTCAGATTCCTTGTTATAGATTAGCAGCTACACACTGATATCCCAAAATTATTGATAATGAGTCACTGCAGAGAGGTTTTTTTACATTTATAACTGCATATGTCACTGATCACAGGCTTGGGGCTTAATTCTAGTAGACCCTCACCTCCTTTGCAAGCAAAACACATAGCCTTTAGTCAATGTCCAGTAAAGTTTTCTGAGCCTGAGAAGTAGGGAAGTTTTCCTGATCTGTGATCTCATCAGAGTTGCAGGATACTGATAATTTAACAATAATCTGCAAGCACTGATTGCAGACTGACACAGCCAAGACGTTTTACAAATCCGGCATTGCTGACACTAGTAATCCAGCAGCAAATACATTAGCACCTCACCTTACTAGCAGCTCCCATGGATTGAATGAAGATCTTGTGTGCTGGTCTGGGGAGAGCTGTGGTGACTGCTGGGCTGGACAGTGATCGGTGCTGCAGAGTGTACAGTGTGATAAACTTTCTTATCCTGCTCCGCCCACCTCTCCTGCTGCTCAGACTGTGCAAGCATTCATCCAGCCAGGCAAACTGGTATGGCTGCAGCTATAGAGAGGAGGCACTCAGTGTGCACAGTGTACACATTAGCTCAGGCCATTTCTCCTGCACTGAATGAGCGTAGTGCATCTCGCAATCCAGCCCCCCTCCCCCCCACCTTCCAGCTCTAGTGTCGTCTTTCTGAGAAGGCTAGGAGGCAGTAGAGGTCATGATCTGTTCTCCTTGTGAGGGGGATGTTGCAGCCGACACAGCTGGAACCTGCATGGCTTTACCCGCTGACCAGGGACATTCCCCTCTCATTCACGTTCGGCAAAGTAGGCGGGTTTTGCGAGGCTCCTGTGAGCGCGAGGCCTTAGGCCACCGCCTACTTTGCCTAATTAGAGAGCCGCCTCTGCCACCAGAAGTGTAGTAGACACTGTACACACTGTATTTGATACTGTGTACACTGCCTGAAGTGTATTAGAAACAGTACACCACAGAATGCACTGTAGATATAGGCAACACTGAATGCAAAGTATATATATATATATATATATATATATATATATATATAATCAGTACACCCCTCACAATTTTGTAAAAATTGTATTATACAGTATCTTTTCATGTGACAACACTGAAGAAATTATGCTTTGCTACAATGTAAAATATTGATTGTCCAGCTTGTATAACAGTCTAAATTTGCTGTCCCTCCAAAAAACTCAACACACAGCCATTAATGTCTAAACCGCTGGCAACAAAAGTGAGTACACTCCTAAGTGAACATGTCCAAATTGGGCCCAAAGTGTCACTATTTTGTGTGGCCACCATTATTTTCCAGCACTGCTTTAACCCTCTTGGGCATGGAGTTCACCAGAGCTTCACAGGTTGCCACTGGGGGCCTCTTCCATTTCTCCATGATGGCATCACAGAGCTGGTGGATGTTACAGGCATTGCGCTCCTCCACCTTCTGTTTGAAGATGCCCCACAGATGCTCAATAGGGTTTAGGTCTGGAGACATGCTTGGTTAGTTCACCACCTTTACCCTCAGCTTCTTTAGCAAGGCAGTGGTCATCTTGGAGATTTGTTTGGGGTCGTTATCATGTTGGAACACTGCCCTGGGGCCCAGTTTCCAAAGGAAGGGGCTCATGCTCTGTTTCAGTATGTCACAGTACATGTTGGCATTCATGGTTCCTTCAATATACTGTAGCTCTGCAGCACTTATGCAGCCCCAGACCATGACACTCCCACCACCATGCTTGACTGTAGGCAAGACACACTTGTCTTTGTACTCCTCACCTGGTTGCCGCCACATACGCTTGACACCATCTGAACCAAATAAGTGTATCTTGGTCTCATCAGACCACAGGACATGGTTCCAGTAATCCTTGTCCTTAGTCTGCTTGTCTTCCGCAAACTGCGGTCTTTAGTGTGCATCATCTTTAGAAGAGGCTTCCTTCTGGGAGACAGACATGCAGACCAATTTGATGCAGTGTGCGGCGTATGGTCTGAGCACTGACAGGCTGACCCTCCACCCCTTCAACCTCTGCAGCAATGCTGGCAGCACTCATACTTCTATTTCCCAAAGACAACCTCTGGGTATGTTGCTGAGCACGTGCACTCAACTTCTTTGGTCGACCATGGCGAGACCTGTTCTGATGGGAACCTGTCCTGTTAAACCGCTGTATGGTCTTGGCCACTATGCTGCAGCTCAGCTTCAGGGTCTTGGCAATCCTATAGTCTAAGCCATCTTTATGTAGAGCAACAATTCTTTTTTTCAGATCCTCAGAGAGTTCTTTGCCATAAGGTGCCATGTTGAACTTCCGGTGACCAGTATGAGAGAGTGAGAGTGATAACACCAAATTTAACACACCTACTCCCCATTCACACCTGAGACCTTGTAACACTAACAAGTCACATGACACCGGGGAGGGAAAATAGCTAATTGGGCCCAATTTGGACATTTTCACTTAGGGCTGTACTCACTTTTGTTGTCAACAGTTTAGACATTAATGGCTATGTGTTGAGTTATTTTGAGAGGACAGCAAATTTACAAATTTACACTGTTATACAAACTGTACACTCACCACTTTACATTGTAGCAAAGTGTAATTTCTTCAGTGTTACATGAAAATATATAATAAAATATCTACAAAAATGTGAGGGGTGTACTCACTTACGAGATACAAGACTGTATTTATATATATATATATATATATATATATACGAGACTGTATATACAGTATATATTAATACACTGCCTGCACTGACTGAAGAGTATATATATATGTATATATTTATTTTAGACTGACTGTATATAAGCAGTGTAAGCAGCCTTATATAGTGTGGGGCGTGGACTCAGTCCCCCTGAGCCATGAGTGGCCAAAGGCACCCTGCCTTTGGCCGATTATGGCTCTCTTAGCAGAGGGCGCTGTGATTGGCCAAAGCATGCAGGTCAGGTGCATGCTTTGGCCAATCATCATACAGCAATGCACTGCGATCTCGCAGTGCATTATGGGGCTTTCCGGAGCGTTCCGCGGGCGATTCCTAATCAGATATCTCTGGATATTTAGTTTCCGAATGTATTTTTGTACATCTATTAAGATGTGGAATTTATCAAGTTTTTTTGGAAGGACATATTTCAACCCTTTATCAAGGGTACCGGTATGTTCTTCTTTTTTACTGCTTTACTAAGATTAAATATACCTGTTCCAACTATGTTCTCCTTCTTTTTCTTTTGAATCCTCCTCCCCCTCGGTTGCCTCTCTTTGTTTTAGGCCTCGTTTTCTGCCTTGAATTTCCTTGGGAAAAGCCCACCCTGAATTATTTTGGTTGTACAGTAAAACCTTGGTTTGAGAGTAACTTGGTTTGAGAGCGTTTTGCAAGACAAGCAAAATGTTTTAATAAATTTTGCCTTGATATACAAGAGTAGCGTCATGTCACAACTGAGTATAAAAAAGAAGAGAGGAGCCTCTAATTGTAGCAATATGGTTACATTTAACGAAGGTACAACATTTAGCAACTTATTGCTACACTTAGAGGTGCCTCTCTTCTCTTTTATACCCTGTAAAAAAATGCTTTGATATACAAGTGCTTTGGATTACAAGCATATTTCTGGAACAAATTATGCTTGCAAACCAAGGTTTTACTGTAATTGTATGGGGATTGATCATAATCATCATGATCCCTCCCCATATAGGGGTAAGGGTCATTATAATGACCATTGTCCCTAATCAGGAAAAATCTGGTATAACTGGATGCCTACCCTGATTGTAAGAGTATTGATCTCTTCCATTATTATCATGATTAGGTCTAAATGGGGGTGGAGGGGATTGCCTTCTATAGTTACCACCCTGATTGTGAGGTATAGCTCTAGGAGAATGGTTATACCCATCTCCCACATATTGTTCGTAAAAACCACCTTGATTGTAATTTTGTTTGCTAGTGGTTCTGAAGCTGGATTGCCTGCCTCTCTGTGGTGGTATGTTTTTTCCCAATCCTTTGAGGCTGTGAAACCATAAGAGGCTGTGAAACCATAGGAGGAGGGGCAATGGGTCCAGGCTTTCCATATTCAGTATGGGGTAATCCCCCCACCATATTTTCCCCAGTTTGAATATCATCCTTTTTTCTGCCAGCTGAAAATCACCCCAGATTTATAGTCACCCATATCACGAATATATTTTTTATTTCTCTTTATTTTTTGTTCCCATTCTTCCTTCTCCAAAGGATTTTTCAAGTTGGAGGTAAGGGAACTATATTCAAGGGATTTTTTAAAAGGTAAAAGTTTTTCTTTAAGGCCTTAAATTTCGTGGTCTAAAGCCTTGTACACATGATGCGATTGTTGGCCAACCGAGCGTCTGATTTTTGTCAAAAGGGCGTGTGCCTGGATCTTGTTTTGCATACTAACGGTACACAATTGTTGGCAAACAAACACAATGTAGGAACGTACTGTTCGTGCTTTTCAGTTCATTTCTGAACGGCCGTTCGTCAACCAGCCATGTTGCATAATCAGAGGATAGAATGTGTTATTATTGGGCTAGGAGTTATTGCTTTGACCCAAGTCCAGTCCAGGAACAGGAGGAGGAGGAGCTCTTGGACCAAAAATTGGTTGCTTAATCGTGACCAATTATGTCATATGCCATTGCTGCGGGAGCTCCGAGATAATAATCCGGATGATTTTCAGAATTATCTCCGGATGACAGACCCCTGCTTTCACCAACTTGGCATTGGTGTCCCCCTGTATTAAGAAGCAGGATACATGTATGAGGCTTTCCATCACTCCAGAGCAAAGGCTCATAACCACCTTGCGGTACTTGGCGACGGGGGGGAAGTCTCCAAGACCTCAAGTTTATGACTGGGATCTCCCCCCAGGCTCTGGGAGTCATTATTCCAGAGACCTGCTCAGCCATTATTCAAGTCCTGCAGAAGGACTATATTAGGGTAAGTTTTTACCTTTAAGATCACATTCTATGTATTTATGTTTGCTAATGTATTGTATTAATTTGTTGATTACATAATTCTCAATATTGTAATATGCTGTGAATGTCCTCTTTGTTCTCATGCATGCTGTAAGCTTTTCCTGCTCCTTTTTTTGGCCTACATGCATATTTTCCCTCAATAACCCCCCAGCATGCTATCCTGGGCCCATACACACCTAGCCTAGTAACTTAACAATGTTTTTTGTCAGCTATATTTTGGGGCTTACCCATCAACCCCTAAAATGTGTAAAAATGTTATTGTTATCCTCAAATTCAGGCAGAGTGCAAGAGGTCATTTTTTTGTGGCCCAAACTCATTTGGAACCATCCCTCAACAGATCCAAATACTCTATCCAAATACTCTATCTGCTGACTCTGCAAAACCCATACACACTATCCCTCTTTTGTGTTCATATTTCTGTATAAATTCCCCAAACCATGTAGTGCAAGGGCCTGCCTGATTACCTACAAATTGAAACTTTTTATTTTTTGGGCTCCTATTATATTGATTGGTTAAATCATAATGTCAAAATGTGCTGCAATTTGGACAGTGTGTATCCAGCTTTTTCGATTATGACACTTCTTACCTGTCCACTGGGCTGCCAATAGTATAAGTAAGGAGGGGCTGGCCAAAGTATCACTGATTATTTATGCAAAGAGCTCTTATGGAAGTGGAGAGGGTTACCTGTCCAAAACATCTTCCCATTAACCCCCCCCCCCCCTAAAATGTGTCTAATGGCCACCAGAGGGGGTAGGAATCAGATAAGTTGACCTTCCACTTTTTATCTTTAAATACGGTACTCATTTAAGTGTGTCTGTCAGAAACCATGAATCAGAGTACAATCAATCAAGTACAGTTAAATCACACTTGTTTAATAATAATAAAAAAGGTAAACAGAGTAAACGTAGTCAAAACATAGCCAGAGTTCAGGAACCGGAACGGATAGTCAGACAAGCCAAAACGTCAGGGAGCCAGAGATGAGCGTAGTAGAACAGCAAGCAGGATCTGGAGCCAGAAGGAATGTCAGCCAAGCAAGTCTTTAACAGGAACACAGGAGAGCGTCTCTAGAGTTGTGACCAAGGCGAAGGCAGAGATCATCTGGACTGGACGGCTTAAGTAGGCAGGACAGACGAGCAGGATATCATCACTGTGGAGAGATAGGAGCTGGCAATTAGCAGATAGCTGAGCGGCCAGCTTTGAGAAGGAAGGACTGAGCCCAGCCCTGACAGTATCCTTATGTTGGTTAAGCATATTTGTGTCAAATCTGCTTGCAATGTTATGTGCAGAAGTAGTCATTTCTTTTTTCTTTTTTTAATCCACAGTTTCCTTCCAACCCAGAGCAATGGCAGGACGTTGCAGCCTAGTTCCATCATAAGTGGGATTTTCCCAACTGTGGTGGTGCTATTGATGGCAAGCATGTCCGGATTGTACCACCACCCAACTCTGGCTCCTATTATTTTAATTATAAGGGCTTTTGCAGCATAGGCGTGTTAGCTATATGATCCAAAAGTTCAGAATGTGCAATAAGTTTCAGCTTTGCTGTCCTCCAGGATAGGGATATCCTAGTAGTCAAACAGAAAGCAAAAAGGAAGTGGGCGCACCAGCCTAGTGCATTATCCTTTAGTACATTTATTCAAAAAACATAATTGAAAACTACTCACAAAAGTAGAGGAAAAATCACGCTTATTGCAATCATATGGCAGTCTATCCACTGATAGCGGTTTCCAGGTCCTAGAGAGATGACATAAGAACCACTGCTGACTGACGCATTTCGAAGGTGTCCCTACTTCCTCAGAGGCTCTGAGGAAGAAGGGACACCTTTGAAATGCGTCAGCCAGCAGCAGTTCATATGTCACCAAGAGGAGTTCTGTCACTAAAATTTCACATTTAAAAGTCATAAAAACATGGTAATTATTAAAAGAGCAAACAGGAGCCAACAAGTGGAACAACAAACTTTAGACCAGGCAAGAGGAAATTAGAATTTGGCAAGCATGTCTCCCAAACTTGGGTACCTAGCAACACTGCCAGCTCCTTCCACCTCTTCCTTCTCCATGCTAATGTTAAGGCACTACATACTTTGGTAATGTGCTAAGTGGGTGTTTGGTTTGGACATCTAAATACTCGACATGTATACACATTTGAAGCAAGATTCCAAGAATACTTACTTGCGCAAACAAGAGGCTCCCGAATACTTTCTTCCTCTTCTGGTTCGCTTTGGCCCTCCGTGTGACTCGTTTCAGGGGATTTGAGGACCACAAGGGCAATGTCTGTGCTGGGTCCAGGAGTCAGATCCCATAGCTCCAAAGAAACATCCTGGGTGACACACTCACTTGCCTCTAAAAAGAAACAATACACCATTCATTAAGCCACCCCAAGTCACATCTGTTTCTAGCATCCATTTTGCTACATTAGTTGACCAACCTTGCACTTGGTCTGATATCAATGTTTGCTCCAGACTAGTGGACTCCACCATGCTGCACTCTGGTTTTTGTAGTGTGAAAAATGCATAGAAAAGGGAAGGTGATGGCATTTTATAGAGGGGAAACACTTGACAAGTGCCAACATTGAAAAAGCCCTTCAGTTGCCCCCCCACCCCTCTTGTCTCCTATGGGATACGGGATATATGATGACCATCCTAGCAGGTGTGACTCTTTGTGACTGGGAGCCACGGGGCCTCTCCTCTACCCATGTCTACACTGGCAAGGCTGCATTAATAGGCACTGATGAGCCAGGCAGCAACCAGAAAGTGTTCTTTACCCCTTAAGTTCTGCCCTAAGCCCATGGCCTTTGGCCCACCTAGAAACACCCCTGTCGGTGGCTAAATGAGTGTGTTTGAAGTTGGCACTTATGTTTTTGGGGGGAAGATGGCCTTGTTGCCTCCCCTGGTGGGGCCCAAGCGAGGGTAGCCTACCTTCATCCCTTGTGGTGGCTTGGCTGGAGCCTCCTTTTTTGGTGCCTCCTTGTTGAAAGAAGAAAAAACAATAAGTTCCAAAAAAAAGTAATGTCCAAAAACATGATCAAATACGAATATTCATATATGTTTTATATTTACCTTCATCTTTGGAATCTCAAGTCATACAAAGATTTAAGAAAGGCTTATATAGAATTCTCTAGAGCTATTTGTTTAAAGAACATATACAGACAGCTAATTATAGGAGATCAAAATTGTGTGTGATTGATGACCAAACTAAAAACGATTCAAATTATGTCCCATTTTCATACACAGGAAAGTGTCAGTCTGGAGGAGCCAGGGATCAGCAGCCAGACGGAGTCGCAGATCCCTCCCCATGCCCTCCTGCTGCTAAATGGCCTGGAAGAGCAGGAATCTGGAGGAGGCCACAGCTTCCTTTCTCAACCAAGCCACTACTGCGCTTGGTACTGACCCAGATGAGGCTGAGGCATTTGGGTGTGTGACTGCCAATAAATTAAGGTAGATGACCGATGAGCAAAGGAGCAGGTGTGAGGAACTCATCCTGCAGCTCCTCAACAAGGGGGTGAGGGGCCAAATTTCAGAAACAACCCACATTTCTGATTTTGTGATTTTTAACCCTTTCATGACTAACGATTAGAGAAGTGGCCTCTCTACAGTAAAATATAAAGGTAGCAAAAGTGCATATGTACCATCATCCAGAAATCAATATCAAAAAGGGGTTGGAGGCCTGATCCCCAGTCAGGCGACCAAAGAATGGAGCATATTGGACTATTACGGTACAGTAATAAAGGGTAACCATAAGAGCAAGTAACAGCAGTAATAAAAATTATAATTCATTTATTGATGCAACGGACAGAGCATGATAATACAAAAACACTTAATAAAAGTACAGGCATATCACCAATGGATTCAATAGTATACAGTACAGCACAAACTCTCAGATATCATATTCCTCGACTAGTTTCGCGGACACAATCCGCTTCATCAGGAGGGAATCTGGAGATCAGTTTTTCTGACTAAACAGTCTGAACCTGACAATTAAAAAATACGTGATCAGACAATTTATGTTCCAGCATCAAAATTTACACATAGGTAATGAAAATGGGGGGGGGGGGGGACGAAACTGCTTACCTAGGTCCCAGCAGACCCCAGGCGCGAGGCCCCAACACCAACAAATGATCTCCCACGGCGACCTGGGGGAGCTGACGAAATGACGGGATAGTAAGGATAAAAAATATATTGGGATTAAGGTAACCTAGAATGCCACATACAAGAAGAAGTGAAACATAAAATAGTGAGTATGAAGAAAAGTGATGACAGGGGGAAGTGATGGGTGAATATTGTGAAGGTGCCAAAAAATGAAGTCACATTATGTAGAGTAAAGGGTTGCAAAAGGTGACCAAACAAATAGGAAGGGGTGATGATGAACAGGGCATAGAAGTGTTGTATGATGTGGGTGAAAGGGTGAACAAGTGGGGAATTGGGGCAGGGGGAGGGAAGAAGGGGAATTGGGGGTGGAGAAGGGGATAGGGGAGTGGGGGGGAACAGGGGGGGGAGGGAGGGGAGCGAAGGAGGATGGGAAAGGGGGTGGGGAGGGAAAAGGGGGGAAAAAGGAAGGGAGGGAGAGAGGGGGGGGGAAGGAGGAGGAGGAGGGGGAAAGGGTAAGAGGGGGGAGGGGAAAATAAGGAGGAGATTAGAACAATGTGAACATATGGGTGAAAAGGGGCCGAACGGTACCTGGTAATAGTATGAGTATAGAAGGGCTCCCGAGAGGGGGACCCTGCCAGGGACTGGTTCCATAATGCGGTAGAAGGGAGGGTAATAAGGAGGACTGCAAGCGATGGGCGAACACAAACCAAGGCATGTTAACCAAGGCCTAGGACAACTGCAAGGTAGAATACAGTAGTTTAGAAATAAGCGGTGCTAGTGCCCAGGGATATGGGACTTAGGTAAAAGGGTGGATAGGTACTTACCATAGACTTGCACTAAGCTGGCTGAGGTATAGGCACCCAGGGGCAGCAGACCGAACCGTCGGGCTAGCAGGCATAGCCTGCTATAAATAGCTCCCAACCCTGCGACGCTGCACCGCGCGTCGGTGGGACGCCGGCGCATGACGTCACAGGGTCAGAGGTTCCACACAGCGCGCACGCATGCGCACCGGCCGCATAGCCACGGGAATGTGGTCCCAGCCAAGGCCGGTGCAAGAGGAGGGGGCGGTCCCGTGTGGGAGACCGATCCCTCCACCAGGGACCTCACCAGGCCGCCGCGGGAGAACACAGGGGAAGGGGCCCGCGCCGGCGCTCAAGCCAGGACCAGGACTGGGGAAGCATTTTTTGTATAATGTGAAAGATGATATTACGCAGAGTAAATAGATACCAATCATGTCACGCTTTAAAATTACACACACTCGTGGAATGGCGACAAACTACTGTACCTAAAAATCTCCATACGCAACGTTTTAAAAAAAATAATGGTTACCATGTTAGAGTTACAGAGGAGGTCTAGTCCTAGAATTATTGATCTCACTCTGACGATCGTGGCGATACCTCACATGTGTGATTTGAACACTGTTTACATATGCTGGTTTGACTTCCGTATGCGTTTTCTTTGCTGCGCGAGCTCGCGGGGAACTTTAAAAAAAAAATTTCATTTCATTTTTTTTATACATTGTGTTTTTTGTTTTTTTTTAATTTTTGATCACTTTTATTGCTGTCACAAGGAATGTAAACATCCCTTGTGATAGTAATAGGTGGTGACAGGTACTCTTTATGGAGGGATCGGGGGTCTAAAAGACCCCAAATCCTTACTTTGCACTTCAAAGTATTCAAATCGCCGAAAACGGCGATTCTGAATACTGTATATTTTTTAAAAACCGGCGCCACTGGCAGCTGAGTAAACCGGAAGTGACGTTGTGACGTCACTTCCGTGTTTACAGAGAGAAGACTGGAACGAAGCAGTTTCTGGCTTCGTGCCAGTCTGTCTCTAGCCGCCTGAAGTGTCGAATCGAGGATAAGGTCTCCCGGTGGGACGGGAGGCCCGGTAAGAGCGGCGGAAGAAGGGGGGATGTCCCCTCCCACTCCTCTGGGATAACAACCGAGTGGCTTTTAGCCACATCGGTTGTTATCCCTGGAAAGCTGACTGCCCGCTCTAAAAAACGGTACCGGGATAATGCCTGCAGCTGCAGGCATCATCTTGGTATAAACCCTAAAGCCGAGGCCGCATATATGCGTACGCTCGGCGGGAAGGAGTTAAATCATAATGGCAACAGAAACTACCCAAATTACCCTGATCAAAAGTTTACATACCCTGGTAATTTTGGCCTGATAACATGCACACAGGTTGACACAAAGGTGTTTGAATGGCTAATAAAGGTAACCATCCTCACCTCTGATCTGTTTGCTTGTAATTTGTGTGTGTGTATAAAAGGTCAGTGCGTTTCTGGACTCCTGACAGACCCTTGCATCTTTCATCCAGTGCTGCACTGACTTTTTTGGATTCTGAGTCATGGGGAAAGCAAAATAATTGCCAAAGGATCTGCGGTAAAAGGTAGTTGAACTGTATAAAACAGGAAAGGGATATAAAAAGAAACCCAAGGAATTGGGAACTCTAATCAAGACATGGAAAATGAGGGGTTCTGTTGAAACCAAACCACGGTCAGGTAGACCAACTAAGGTGTCAGTCACAACTGCCAGGAAAATTGTTCAGGATGCAAAGAAAAACCCACAAATAACTTCAGGTGAAATACAGGACTCTCTGAAAACATGTGGTGTGGTTGTTTCAAGATGCACAATAAGGAGGCACTTGAAAAAAGATGGGCTGCATGGTTGAGTTGCCAGAAGAAAGCCATTACTACGCAAATGCCACAATGTATCCCTCTTATAATACGCCAAACAGCACAGAGACAAGCCTCAAACCTTCTGGCACAAAGTAATTTGGAGTGATGAGACCAAAATTTTGTTTTTTGGCCACAACAATAGACGCTACATTTGGAGAGGAGTCAACAAGGCCTATGATGAAAGGTACGGAGGTGGATCCCTGATGTTTTGGGTATGTGTGAGCTACCAATACAGAAGCGACCAAGACAGAAGTACAGTTAATCACACTTGTTTAATAATAATAAAAAGGTAAAAAGAGTAAGCGTAGTCAATACATAGCCAGAGTTCAGTAACCAGATCGAGTAGTCAGTCAATGCCAATGTCAGAGAGCCAGAGATCAACATAGTGGTACAGCAAGCAGGATCAGGAGCCAGAAGGGACATCAGCCGAGCAAGTCTTCAACAGGAACGCAGGAGAAAGTCTCTGAGATGTGACCAAAGGTGAAGGCAGAGATGAAGTGAGCTGGACAGCTTTAAGTAGGCAGGACTGACGAGCAGATCATCAACAGCTGAGTCACTGTGGAGAGAAAGGAGCTGGCAATTACCCGACAGCTGAGCAGTCAGCTCACAGAAGGAGGGGCTGAGCCCAGCCCTGACACAAGATGAATGCAGTTATCAAACAATACTGGAGGAACATTTGCATTCATCAGCCAGGAAGCTGCACATGGGACGTACTTGGACATTTCAACATGACAATGATCCAAAACACAATGCCAAGTCAACCTGTCATTGGCTACAGCAGAATAAAGTGAAGGTTCTGGTGTGGTCATCTCAGTCTCCTGAACTCAATATCATTGAGCCACTCTGGGGATATCTCAAATGTGCAGTTCATGCAAGACAGCCCACGAATTTACAGGAACTGGAGGCTTTTTGCCAAGAGGAATGGGCAGCTTTACCATCTGAGAAGATAAAGAGCCTCATCCACAAATACCACAAAAGTCTTCAAGCTGTCATTGATGTTAAAGGAGGCAATACACGGTATTAAGAATTTGGGTATGTAAACTTTTGATCAGGGTCATTTGGGTAGTTTCTGTTGCTATTATGATATAAAAAGAGTAAACACAGTTGATTGATAATAAATGGCTTCAGCCAAACACTAACCATGAGTAAAATAAAAGTTATCATTCATATTCTCTGAAAAATGGCCAAGAAATCATAAATTCTGCCAGGGTATGTAAACTTATGAGCACAACTGTAAGTGCTAGGATCATCTTTAAAAAAAGAGCATACTGGGATCATGACTGCTGGTGCAGCTATGGCCCCGGTATAACCACTCAAACTGCTGCGACGTACAGGTATGTAATTTGGCAGCAAGTGAATAAAGTTCTTAGCATTACAGTACTCCTTTTTCAGCAACATGGGAAAGAAATATAGTTTAGATTGGCTTTCCCAGCTTAGTACCGAATATTGAAATTAAATGTTTAAATAAGAATCTGATACTTGTTCTTTTTCTCTTTTCAGAACATACTAATTATCTTCCAAATGTTGTTATTATTTTTGGGTATTTGACTTTAGCTATGATCATGAGATGACATGATTATACTTTCTAATGTTGCTACCTATGTTCCCACTACAACTGTTCTATACTGCTTCATGAAGATCTTTCGCTCCTCGCAGAGTCTTCATCTATTGTTCTCTGATGCTATAACAGAATGTGAGGGGGAGTTCTGCATATATCAGCCTAATGGACGTTTCCTGTTTATTTTTTCATTTTTATGTATCATCTGTATATGCTGCTATATTCTCTACACATATTGCTTGATGTAGACGAATATGGAATGTAATGAGTATAACAATTATTTTCTTTTTTTTAGTTTAAAAGAACAAAAACATTGTTATTCCTATTAAGATACTTTGAATATTATGATTATACAGAGAACGATACGTGAGAAAAAGCTGTTGTATGAAACTAAAAGGTGGTGAAAAGATGAAAAGTAATGTGATCGACTGCAGAGTGACAGCAGTCGATAGCAGGAGTATGGAGACAGCCAGTACTCCATACTCCTATCACTTGACCCCTCTGCGGCCTTTGATACTGTTGACCACCCACTCCTTCTCAATAAACTACATTCCCTTGGCCTGCGAGATTCTGCTCTATCCTGGTTCTCTGCCTATTTATCACAGCGCTCCTTCAGTGTCACCTACAACTCTGTCTCCTTCTCTCCATTGCCCCTTTCTGTGGGGGTCCCCAAAGGCTCTGTTCTTGGACCCCTTCTCTTCTCTATCCACACCTCCTCCCTTGGTCACTTGATAACCGACTACGTCTTCCAATACCACTTATACACTGATGACACCCAAATCTATCTGTCTACTCCTCACCTCACTCCTTCAGTTTCCTCTCGCATTACTAACTTACTAACTGACATATCAGCATGGATGTCGCACCACATCCTTAAACTAAATCTCTCTAAAACTGAGCTATTAATATTCCCCCCTGCCCATGCCCCCCTCCATGACTTTCCCATCAATATCAGCAATGCAACCATCAGTCCCTCCCCTCACGCCAGGGTACTAGGTGTAATTCTGGACTCTGACTTGTCCTTTCAGCCTCAAATCCAATCGTTGTCAAAAGTTTGTAGAATTCACCTCCGTAACATCTCTAAAATTCGCCCCTTTTTAACAAATGAAACCAACAAGCTCCTCATTCACTCCCTTGTTATCTCTCGCCTTGACTATTGCAACTCCCTTCTCATTGGCCTGCCTCTCCATAGGCTATCCCCTCTTCAGTCTATCATAAATGCTGCTGCCAGACTTATCCACCTTACCAACCGCTCAGTGTCTGCCAACCCTCTCCTACAATCCCTACACTGGCTCCCAATCACCCAGCGAATTAAATTCAAAATACTAACCACAACATACAAAGCCATTCACAACTCTGCCCCAAGATACATCACCAATCTTGTCTCCAAATATCACCCAAATTGTCTCTCCTCTCTTCTCAAGACCTCCTGCTCTCAAGCTCTCTCGTCTCCTCCTCCCATGCTCGTCTCCAGGATTTCTCCAGAGCCTCTCCCATCCTCTGGAACTCGCTACCTCAACCTGTCTGGCTATCCCCTACTCTTGCTACCTTCAGGCAATCCCTGAATACTCATCTCTTCAGGGAAGCCTATCACGTCTCCAACTAATCTCCTACCACTTCTATAAGCTCATTCCCCACAGTTACAACCTTTTTGTACCACCTGCCCCATTTTATTAGATTGTAAGCTCTTCTGAGCAGGGCCCTCTTAATCCTCTTGTATCTTATTGTATTATAACTGTATTGTCTCCCTTTTATATTGTAAAGCACTGCATAAACTGTTGGCGCTATATAAATCCTGTATAATAATAATAATAATACTAATTGAGGTCTGACACTTTTTTCTGCACCATGGCATAAAACTCATTAAAACAATACATTTAAAAGGTTAAAATTTATCCACATTTAAAAAAGTATATACTTGGGAATTTTTGCATACAAATGTATGGATACACACTTAATAAAAAGAATATATGAGCCAGGGTGTTGAGAAAATACAAACTTAGGAAAGTTACTTTTTGTCATAGACAGAATATACAAGTCATTAGTATAATGAATAATGTATAATGTATAGTAAAGTATATTTTCTGTATTAAGGTATAAATGGATTAAATATTTGTGATTCTTCAGGGATAGTGTACAAAGGCTTCTAGCGTACTAATCATTGAGTTATTGAAATATTCTGAGATAAGAAAAGATATTAGATACCTACTTTGAAAAGTTCCCATGTAAACTATCTAATACACCTAGTTTTATGATTGTTTATTTTGTTTAGTGTTACACTTTTTTATTGTGAAATCAAAAGGATGAGCAATGATATATATTATTTCAATACAAAATTGTACTAGATTAATGCATTTTATTGTACAGTGCATTGGGTGGTTGTTAGGACTTACTAGCACTTATAGTTCTTCTGACATTGGTTATCACCTTGAGACTTGTTTTGTAACTAATCTAAAGGCACAAACTTGTAATTTGTAAATTCAATTTTAACTCTGCGTCTCTGTAGTATGACTAGTCACAATTCTTATCTTTATCTTGAAGTTCTAAAGGTCAGGTATCACTACTGTCAGTAGAAAAAGAAGTTCTCAGATCAGCTGATCGGAGAAAGGGGTTCTGTCCTAATATATACAAATAAATAAATAAATTGATGTTGCACAACCTCTCGTATAATATTAACAAAATGATATATACATATAATAAATGACACTACGAAAGTGTCCCGTGAACAAAATCTTATTTGAAATCAAAAGTCCACGCTCCTCACTGTGCAAAGTTACTACAATAAAGTGCCAATATATTTTTCAATGAAACCGTGAATCAACAGTACTAACACAGTCCCACACCTCCTGGTATTTAAAGTGCTTATCGATCACTCCACACATGTCACGTCACCTCTCAGTATTCTCACCTTCATGTATAAATCTATACACCAAATATATATTAATCAGTTGGTATTCAGGTCTCTCCTTCACCTAAGGTCCTCCAGATGTCCTCATATGTGTTTCTGATATATTGGATAACTGGTCCCTTTAAGGCTCTAAATACCTTGTTTACTCTCAAACATGTCAGGAAACAAGCATATGGAGAGAGCCTCCCATAGTGTAGTATTTCAAGAAATAGCCATTAATTAAAGTTAAATTGCACTTACATGTAAAAAAATTTAAAAACCGCCAATGTGTTATACACTAGAACCCAGAGAAGCACCCTCTTATGTCACTTCCAGTCTTTCACTGCCTCCAAGATGCCCTACACATTAGGTCACACCTAGGTGACTTCTTCAGGGAATTGTTCTAATATAATATCGATACCATAAAGAGAGACTATGTGGGAGTTGCCTTCAAATTTAGATTACTGATTGTTTACCATATTAAGAACTGTGTAACAGGTCTGCACTTCATACTTATATATATTTGTATAAATGTAAGCCTGAGAGCCATTGAGCTAGTGAGCAATTTCCATCCTGAAGCTCCACATGCTGCTATGTCATGCTGTTTATTCTAATGAATAAATCAAGCCATCTGACATCATTCTAAGCTGAGCTTTTCATTTAAGAAGTCTTGAGTCAGGAAATAAACAAAAGAGAACTGCCTGGATAATAATAAGGATATAGAGTAAGTTTAGCGAGTATGTAAATAACCTTCACCCATACGATACTCGTAGGGTGCAGTTCTGGTAACCCTGGGGCATACAAAAAAAGACTAAGAGAATAGAGTTCTCTTAAGAGGGCCAAAACAGAACACTTGTGGTTAGTACAAAACTAGCTTTATTAATACAAAAAAATACCACAGCAAACTAAATTTAACGAAAATGAGGCACAGATAAATGACTAACATAGACAATTAAAAAATGGGACAACGTTGTCACATTGTTAAAAACAAAGGAAGCCACGGCAACACATCCCACACATGCACACCAGACACCAATATAACCCCTAGCATACACTAGTTAGAAAAATGGCTATTGGGATTGAGAAAAACCTGGAGATTCCTAATTAGTACAGTTCACAGTATATGAGTTCCAAGTGGTTAAGTCCATTAAATATGAGCCCTATAGGTTAGGTACTGGTTAACAGGTGGGTGACTTGAGTGTACTGGTCCTGTTTGCATGAGCGTAACCATACAGCAAGGTCTTTAAGGTCAGAACACAGACTGTCAGCATAGGTGAATAAACAGGCAATGTAGCATATGTAACAAACAACTTGACTACGGATGTTCATAAACAGCGGATAAGAGAAGTAGAGGCAAACATAGCAATGAACTATTCAGATTTGATGTCAGTAGGGGGAGTGCTGTGATGAATTAAGCAGGCATCCATATAGTGGCTTCTAATTAGAATGTGGATACACTCACCAACTGTAACCAGCGTAACTCTACCCCTGAGTGGATGAATGGATAATGGCTAAAACCCCTGCTCCGCATTAGCCAGCAGCAATATTCGACCGGGATAAATTTAATTTACTGTGGTATTTTTTTGTATTAATAAAACTAGTTTTGTACTAACCACAAGTGTTCTGTTTTGGCCCTCTTAGAACTCTATTCTCTTAGTCTTTTTTTCTTCTTTTTTTTTAAAGTCTTGAGTCAAGTTAGATTGATGCTAACAATTGGGAGTACAGTTAGCAGATCATTGGTGTCTCTGGTTACCTACCCGAGAAAGTAGAGGCGGTAGTGTTTCTGTGCCGATGGCTCTGCAAATGTTAGTGCATGTGGGCACCATCTGGCAGAAGTTCACACCACAAAATAGTGATTTTAACTCACTGTTGCTGGTCCCTGGGTACAGAGTTATAGAGCTAAGATTGATGGTTAAGCAAAGAGGACAGGCAAGGCCTTAAGAAAGAAATAAGGAACTAGAAATGTAGCAAACTACTTGGAACAAATTTTTACAATTAAAAGTTACTTCATGTGATTTTGGCTTAATCTCGATTTCTATGAGTCAGTTTAATCATCTCTTTAGAAAAATGCTGCTTTAATGTAAGGTACAAGGGTAAGAAAACAAAAAACAAGAACTGATTTGCATAATATTGTATGATTTATTACATGCTGTGGGTTGGATTTCCCGGAAAATCACAACTTCATATTTGTGTTTTTAAAAAAACATTTGTTCTCCTTCCTCTCTCATAACTTTTGGAAGGACAACTCAGCGATTGTCCTTCCCAGAAAATCAGGTTATAACTTATGTGGTCTTAATGTTATTACTTATTTTGCAAGACCGTGTAGCATATATTACAAAACTTGAACTTGAGCACATAATTGCTAAATAGTAGTCAGTTAGTCAATTAAACTTCTGTTCACTTTCAGAGGTACTCTGAAATTAGTTTAGTTTTCTATTTAGGTGCACATTGTATTTTACAAAAAGCTTATCGTAAGTAAAATACAAACAGGTGGTGCTGTTGCAGAGCTTTTTGACGCAGAGGTGAGGAGTGTCAGACGCTGAGACAGCGTGGTGTGAGAGGGAGTGTGAGAACAGCGGAGCAGAGCAGACCCCTCCCCTGTGACTGAGCGGCAGCGGGTGTCCCGGGGACCGAGAGCAGTGGCAGGAGCGGGACATCGTGGTGGTGGAGCGGGGGTAACTGGAGAAAGTACATAAATAAAGTACTAGGTGGTGCTGCGCTAATCCTGGACACCCTCACTGAAAAACTTAGGGTGGTAATAAATAACTAAAAAGTAGTGTAAACAATCAGGAAGTGTTGGCACCAGCCATAAAATAATCACACTCATAAATAATAATTATAGGTGCTAGAAACAAATAAATGTGGTATACGTAATCACTAAAAATATCTCATCATAAATAGTACCATTAAATTAAACATCAATCTGTATCTATAATCATGTGCATAAATAGGTAAGCAATAGTGTAAACAGTCATCAAATCGTATCATAAAATCTAAGTGAATCAAAATGAATACCAAGCGATGATTCGGTGCATGCAGCTTTTCCTTAGCATTGTTCATTTGATTTTACACCTGTTAGCGCAGGAATAACCTTTCAATTTTAGTTTTAACTGGAGAAAGTATCACCTCAAAAACGCAGACAGAGGGGGCAGGAGTAAATCCAGTGGGACCGGGAGGTAGAAGGCTGACTGGGAGAGGCCGCGGGTAAGTGCAACTGCAGACCAGAGGGAGAGTGTGAGGGGGAGTGTGACAGATGGACTAGAGGAGCGGAGGGACTGAAATTTACTGACTGACTGCTGCAAGTGTCAGATTACAAGGGGCGGCTGTGCAGAGAGACACAAATAATAAAAAAACTGACTGACAGTGTATGTGAGTACCTGTGTATGTGAGCACCTGTGAGTACCTGTGTATGTGAGTACTTGTGAGTACCTGTGTATGTGAGTACTTGTGAGTACCTGTGTATGTGAGTACTTGTGAGTACCTGTGTATGTGAGTACTTGCGAGTACCTGTGTATGTGAGTACCTGTGAGTACCTGTGTATGTGAGCACCTGTGAGTACCTGTGTATGTGAGCACCTGTGAGTACCTGTGTATGTGAGTACTTGTGAGTACCTGTGTATGTGAGTACTTGTGAGTACCTGTGTATGTGAGTACCTGTATATGTGAGTTCCTGTGAGTACCTGTGTATATGAGTACCTGTGTATGTGAGTACCTGTGAGTATCTGTATATGTGAGTACCTGTGTACTGTGAGTACCCGAGTGCTGTGGGTACCCATGTGCTGTGAGTACCCGCGTGCTGTGAGTACCCAAATGCTGTGTATGTGAGTACCTGTGTGCTGTGAGTACCCAAGTGCTGTGAGTACCTGAGTGCTGTGAATACCCAGGTGCTGTGAGTACCCAAGTGCTGTGAGTAGTAGTGTCAGGAAGCTAGTGGTTAGTTAATTGGACAGAGCATAATTCCCAATCCCCTTTAAATTAGTGGGTACCATGACCAGTGGGTATGGAGATGTGACTGGGTGTACATCTTGCGGCATGTATGTGTTCCTTGATCATCGGATCGAAGGCGAATACTGTTGTGCAAAATGTAAGCACGTTGTTTCCCTGGAGGCCCAGGTTCTGAATCTAGGAAAGCAACTGTCAACACTGAGAAGACTCTCCACACTTAAGGAGAGTTGGGATCATACCCGGCAGGTGCAGGCAGGGGCCAGCACAGAGGGGGGTGGAGACAAAGAGGTGCAAGCACCAGAGCAGAGAAGATGGGTGATAGTCAGGAAGGGTAGAGGAGAAAGAGTCTGAGAGGCCAATCCTGTGCTGGAACATCCAAATAAGTATGCCCCATTGCGTGATATTGCAGAAATCAGTCAGGGACAGCATTACTGGAGCAGAGTGATGCCCCTAGCTGCCAGGTGAGCAACTCCTCCAGCGAGGGCAGGGGTAAAGCCAAGGGAAAGGAAAGACAGATTCTGGTGGTAGGGGGCTCAATTCTCAGAAGGAAAAAGAGGGCAATCTGTCACAAAGACCTGAATCGCATGTTGTCTACCGGGCACTCGGGTTCAGTGCATCACGGATCTGATGGACAGGGAGGAGTTGGGGAAGAACTGGTAGTCATGGTGCACATTGGCACTAATGACAAAGTCAAAGGAAGATGGAGTGTCCTAAAAAAGATTTAAGGGACTTAGGAGCTAAATTGAGGATTAGGACCTCCAAGGTAGTTATCTCAGAAAAACTACTCGAGCCACACCAGAGAGGCAGCAGGAGATTAGGGAAGTCAACAAGTGGCTGAAGAGCTGGTGTAGAAAGGAGTTCGGGTTCCTGGAGAACTGGACTGACTTCTCGGTGACCAGCTCTTTAGCAGGGACGGACTGCACCTAAATGGGGAGGGTGCAGCTCGGCTGGGAGAGAAGATGGCCGACAAGTTAGAAGGGCTTTTAAACTAGGCAACGTGGGGAGGGTCTAGATGTAGAGATAGCCAGCGTGGAACAACTTTCAAAGGGTAATATTGGGGGCATTAGTGGTAGGTTGACTAAAGTAGACATGTGCATTTCGTTTCGTTCCGAATCGAAATCCGGACAAATTTTTCATTATTTGGAATTACAAAAGTAACGAATTTAAATGAATCCGAAAAAAACAATCACATTCAAAAATAAATTCGATTCGAATTCGAAAACAAATTTGAAATCAAATTTGAAAAAAATAGAAAGCGATTTTCTAAAAAATACAATAAAATAGAATATAAAATAATAAAGCAATAGAATATATATATATATAGATATATATATCTATATAGATAGATATATATATATCTATATCTATCTATATAGATATATATAATATTTTTTTATTATTCTGTTCTATTGTTTTTCTATGCTTTTCTTTTCTATTATTTTCTATTCTATAAGTCTTTTCTATTCAAATTCGAATTCATTCTATACGAAATTCGAATTTCGGAATATGGCTTCTGAAGTTCGAATTTTGTCTAGAATGAATTTGAATTTGAATAGAAAAGATTAGAATAGAAAATAATAGAAAATAATAGACTAATCTATTCTAATCTTTTCTATACAAATTTGATTTCAGTCTATATGAAATTCGAATTTCGGGAGATGTTATATTTTTTTCTATTCTGTTCCATTGTTTTTCTATGCTATTCTTTTCTATTCTATTCTGAACTTTTCTAGACGAAATTGAATTTATTCTATGCGAAATTCGAATTTCTAAAGATGGCTTCTGAAATTCGAATTTCGCATAGAATGAATTTGAATTTGAATAGAAACTATTAGAATAGAAAATAATAGAAAAGAATAGACTAGAAAAACAATAGAACAGGACAGAATATAATATAATATATATATTTTATTCTGTTCTATTGTTTTTCTAGTCTATTCTTTTCTATACTATTCTAATGCTTTCTATTCAAATTCGAATTCATTTTATACGAAATTAGAATTTCGGAAGATGTGTGTGTGTGTATGTATATATATATATATATATATATATATATATATATATATATAGTTCTATTTCATTCTATTCCATATATAACCAATTTCGGAAATTTTAATTTTGTATAAAATGAATTCAAATTTAAAAAGTAAAGATTAGAATAGAGTAGAAAAGAATAGACTAGAAAAACAATAGAACAGAATAGAATAAAATATAATATATATATATATATATATATTGTCACGTACCTGGTAGGTGGAGCCCGGAATGCAGAGAACGGCCTCTCGTATACCTCTGACTTAAGAACCCCTGAAGGTGTGAACAGGGACTCGAAAGTACGGAGGGGCACAAGTGCCTGACTGGAACACTGAAGCAGAAGGCAGGATCCTGTAGTCAGCAGGGAGGTGCACTGTAGTCCTGTAGCAGGTTGCAGACAGCAGGGAGGTGCACTGTAGTCCTGTAGCAGGTTGCAGACAGCAGGGAGGTGCACTGTAGTCCTGTAGCAGGTTGCAGACAGCAGGGAGGTGCACTGTAGTCCTGTAGCAGGTTGCAGACAGCAGGGAGGTGCACTGTAGTCCTGTAGCAGGTTGCAGACAGCAGGGAGGTGCAGACAAGCCGGGTCAAGGTACTGGCGGGCAGATCAGGTACAGAAGGGCAAACCAAGAGAGTAGTCAGAGTCCAAGCCAAGATCGGGGCGGGCAGCAAGCAGGTAAGTCAGGAACAAGCCAAGTCAGTACTGGATACAGGAAAACTGGTAACAAGGTAGCAGGGGTCTCAGGAAACGCTGTAGACCAGACAGCAAGGCAGCATTGAAACAGTCTTCTTTAAATAGCCTATCTTTGGCACCAAGTGGCACTATTGCGCATGCACGTACACACGTTAGCGCTAGTGGTGCTATTGCACATGCGCGTACGTTTGTTAGCACTATTGGCACTATTGCGCATGTGCGTACGTTTGTTAGCACTATTAGCGCCGTTGGCGCTATTGCGTGTCTGCGAGCGCCGGATGGCGCTTCTATGTACAGGCATACGTTTAATCCTCAATCTGCTGGGAAAACTGCAAGAGGGCTTTTCCTGACATATATATATATATATATTATATTTTATTCTGTTCTGTTCTATTGTTTTTCTAGTCTATGTTTTTCTATTATTTTCTATTCTAATCTTTTCTATTAAAATTCATTCTATACGAAATTCGAATTTCAGAAGCCATCTTCCGAAAAGTTTAGAATAGAATAGAAAAGAATAAAACAGAAAAAAATTATATATATATATATATATATATATATATATATATATATATATATATAATTTTTTTTTTATTCTGTTTTGAATAGAAAAGATTAGAATAGAAAAGAATAGACTAGAAAAACATTAGAACAGAATAGAATAAAATATACTATATATATTATATTTTATTCTATTCTGTTTTATTGTTTTTCTTTGCTATTCTGTCCTATTATTTTCCAATCCATTCTATTCAAATTTGATTTCAGTCTACATGAAATTTGAATTTCGTAAGATGGCTATATAGAAATAGAATGAAATCAAATTCTAATAGAAAAGACTAGAATAGAAAAAACAATAGAACAGAATAGAAAAAAATATTATATATATATATATATGTATGTATATATAAAACCATCTTCCGAAATTGGAATTTGGCACAGAATGAATTAGAATAGAAAAGATTAGAATAGAATATAATATATATTTTTTTTCTATTCTGTTCTTTGTTTTTCTATGCTATTCTTTTCTATTATTTTATATTCTATTCAAATTCACTTTCATTCTATATGAATTTCGAATTTTGCAAAATGGTTATATATAGTTTACTTTGTCAAATTTTTTCAAATGCAGTAGAATTTTTTCGAATTTGATAGTTTTTTCGAATACGGGCAAATTTTTCGAATTTTAATACGAAACTAAATGAATCCCAAAAATGAATGTAATGATTGCAACAAATTTAACTAAACGAATTTAGTTAAATAACAAAACGAAACAAAACTAAACAAATTTTTTCATCCTGCACATGTCTAGACTAAAGCACCTAAACCCGAGGTAAGCATAGTAACAAGTCCTATTTGCAACCTCAGAACACCCAATAAGGAGATAATATGCGTCCAGACAAAACTACGTGGCTTGTTCACTAATGCCAGGAGTCTGGCAGACAAAATAGGAGAATTAGAGCTGCTGTTGTACGAGGGGGATTTAGATTTTGTGGAAATTTCATAGACTTGGTTCAACAGCTCTCATGATTGGCTGGCAACCATTCAAAGGTATTCCCTATATCGCAGAGATAGGGAGAGTAAAAAAGGGGGAGGGGTATGCCTGTATATCAAAAATGATGTACAAGTGAATGTGAGGGACGACATCACTAATGGAGCAAGGGAGGAGGTGGAATCCTTATGGGTAGAGCTACAAAGGGAGAAAACCAAGAGGAAAGTAATACTGGGAGTATGCTATAGTCCCCCTAATCAGAGGGAGGAGGAGGAGGGGGAGGCGGACCTCTTATCACAGTTTGGAATGGCGGCCAGAATGGGAAGTGTCATTATAATGGGGGATTTAAATTATCCAGACAGACTGGGCGGAAGGAACCGCACATTCGTCTAAGGCTTGCCATTTCCTAAATGTCTTGCAGGACAATTTCATGGGTCAGATGGTATATGCATCAACAAGAAACAAAGCGTTATGCTGCGTACACACGAGCGGACTTTCCGGCAAACTTTTCCGGCGTACCGAAGTGCGTCGGACAATTCGATCGTGTGTGGCCTCCAGCGGACTTTTTTTTCTCAAAAGTTTGCCAGACTTAGATTTGAAACATGTTTCAAATCTATCCGACGGACTTGAGTCCGGTCGAAAAGTCCGCTCGTCTGTATGCTAGTTCGACGGACAAAAAGCCACGCTAGGGCAGCTATTGGCTACTGGCTATGAACTTCCTTGTTTTAGTCCGGTCGTACGTCATCACGTACTAATTCATCGGACTTTGGTTGATTATGTGTAGGCAAGTCAGTTCATTCAGAAAGTCCGTCGTAAAGTCCGTCGAAGTCAGCCGGGCAAAGTCTGCCGTAAATTCCGCTCGTGTGTACGCGGCATTACTGGACCTACTGATTACTAACAATACAGACCTAGTCACAGATGTGGAAATAAGGGGTAATTTAGGAAATAGCCATCACAGGTCAATTAGTTTCAGTATATATCAAACAAATAGGAAACATAAGGGGAATACAAAGACACTAAATTTCAAAAGAGCCAACTTCCCTAAACTACGCTCTTTGCTAGAAGATATTAAATGGGATAAAATCCTAGGAACAAAGAACATGGAGGAAAATGGTAGTGCTTTAAGAGCATATTAAATAAAGGTATTAGCCAGTGCACCCCAATGGGAAATAAATTTAAAAGAGCTAATAAAAGTCATGGGTGGCCTAACTCTAAGTGCCGGTTCACACAGGGGCGACTTGTCAGACGACCTAGCCGCCTGACAAGTCGCGTCCCATTCTGTACTACGGAACCCTTCTAATAGGAGCGACGCAAGTCGCTCCAACTTAGAAAAAGGTTCCTGTAGTATTTTTGGGGAGACTTCAGGTGACTTGCATTGACTTCTATACAGAAGTTGTTTTGCAAGTCGCTGCTGAAGTCGTGTGCAGGTCGCCTCGGTGAGGCGACCTGCAAGTCGTGCTGCCCCTGTGTGAACCACCACTGAAAATGCATAACAAAAAAAAAAGGAGAAGGCCTTCAGAAAATACAAGGCTGTCAGCATTCCATCTTTACAAAGAATGCAATAGGAAATGTAAGGGCTTAATCAGGGCGGCTAAGATAGAACACAAAAGGCACATAGCAGAGGAAAAAAATCCCAAGAAATTCTTTAAGTACATAAATAACAAGAGAGGGAGGTTAAATCATATTGGCCCCATAAAGGATGATGAAGGGAATCTGGTTAAAAAGGATGGAGAGATGGCGCAGGCTTTGAATTTATTCTTCTCCTCAGTCTTCACAAGGGAAACGGGGGGATTCAGTAACCAAGACTGCAATGTTTATCCTCATGACATGTCAAAGGAAGCACCCTCATGGCTAACAGAGGATAGAACTAGGAATAGACTTGAAAAACCTAACATTAATAAGTCACCAGGACCAGATGGCTTGCACCCGAGGGTCCTTAAAGAACTCTACAATCTACTCACTTGGGGAGAACCTCTGGGGAGATCTAAGATAGAAAAGGACCTGGGGGTCTTAGTAGATGACAGGCTCAGCAATGGCATGCAATGCCAGGCTGCTGCAAGCAAAGCCAACAGAATATTGGCATGCATTAAAAAGGGGATTAACTCCAGAGATAAAACGATAATTATCCCACTCTTCAAGACTCTGGTCCAGCCGCACCTCGGAGTATGCTGTGCAGTTCTGGGTTCCGGTCCTCAGGAAGGATGTGCTGGAACTGGAGATGGTCCAGAGAAGGGCAACAAAACTAATTAAGGGCCTGGAGGACCTTGGTTATGAGAGATTACGAGCACTGAGCTTGTTTTTCTGGAGAAGAGACGCTTGAGAGTGGATATGATTTCAATGTACAAATAATGGTAAAAAGGTATGTGGCGCTAATCTAAGTGTACCACTCACAATGATGGAAAAAAAATCTCAAAGTGGCATGAATCTCAATACTTCCTTAATACACAATGCACGTATTGCCTATAGTTGATGTAGCAACCAATAAGTACCTCCAAAAGATAAATATGAACCAGTGTGCATGTTATGCTAACATGAACACTGCACTTCAGTAAACACTAATATCTTCTCCCGTTGAGGAGCAGCCAAACTATACTAAAGTGTTAAATGCTGGTTGCCATTCCTAATAAAAATATATGAATAAATCATCCAGTGTGCATATTTTTCCTAAACCACACCATGTGAAAATGTGACCAGAAATTTAAAATAGGTATTAATGGTGAATAAAAATATTATGGAATAAATAAATGGCAATTCCTCAAAATATATCATACAATGTGCATAATATTCCTCAACACAATATGTGAAAATATAAACAGAAAATAAAAGGAATAAATATTACTGGTGGATGAATGATGCATAAAAAACTGCAATGCAATACTGAATTAAAAGATGCGACTCTGTACCCCACATCTAAACATAAGTGATCAAGTGCAAAACAAAGTGACAATTGTGCAAATACACACATATATGAATGCGACTCTGAAAATGACTCCAAAAATCAACACCCCTCCCACCTGCAAAAAAAATCCTTTAAAAATAAAAAACTGTGACATATAATGTGATCAAGTCCAAATAAATGTTGCTTCATGCAGTGTGACTCTTAATGTCCATACAAATAGTCAATAGTAACGTGCCAGTAAAGGTGACTTTGTGCTGAATTCATTCACTTAAAAACTGGTGCGGCACACAGGTGTTTCCCCCAGCCTCTCACCTCAATTGGCGGCCCCCAATGGGCCAAGTCAAGCAGATGGTTAATGCTTCTATGCATAGGATGAAGGTCCAGAAGCTGTCCCCCTCCTCCAGAGGGTGTGCGTGGGTCAGGCTTTCTATAGTAGTCACCACCGCTCACACAGACCCCAGAATGATAATAAGGAAGAAGGAGATGCTCCCATAGTGAAGTAATTTCAATCAAAGTTTAATGTGACATAAGTAGTAACTTACATACTTCATTTTCAGAGTCGCATTCATATATGTGTGTATTTGCACAATTGTCACTTTGTTTTGCACTTGATCACTTATGTTTAGATGTGGGGTGCAGAGTCGCATCTTTTAATTCAGTATTGCATTGCCGTTTTTTATGCATCATTCATCCACCAGTAATATTTATTCCTTTTATTTTCTGTTTATATTTTCACATATTGTGTTGAGGAATATTATGCACATTGTATGATATATTTTGAGGAATTGCCATTTATTTATTCCATAATATTTTTATTCACCATTAATACCTATTTTAAATTTCTGGTCACATTTTCACATGGTGTGGTTTAGGAACAATGTGCACACTGGATGATTTATTCATATATTTTTATTAGGAATGGCAACCAGCATTTAACACTTTAGTATAGTTTGGCTGCTCCTCAACGGGAGAAGATATTAGTGTTTACTGAAGTGCAGTGTTCATGTTAGCATAACATGCACATTGGTTCATATTTATCTTTTGGAGGTACTTATTGGTTGCTACATCAACTATAGGCAATACGTGCATTGTGTATTAAGGAAGTATTGAGATTCATGCCACTTTGAGATTTTTTTTCCATCATTGTGAGTGGTACACTTAGATTAGCGCCACATACCTTTTTACCATTATTACGTTATTCATCAGGGTGGGTGAGGACACCTCTTATGTTGGCAGCTGCTCTATTTTGGTACCATTGTCCATGGTCTCTGAGAATGTGGTTTTGCGCACTAGTTCTTTGCTATTTTAGTTCAATGTACAAATACCATACTGGTGACCCCGCAATAGGGATAAAACTTTTTGGCATCAAGCCTGCATTGGTTTGCAGGATCACTGTGATCTGGCTGATATTAGTCCTTGGCAAGATTTGTGGCTCATTCTGCTGTCTGTGACTGGCTCTCACTGCCCTCAGCTCGTTCTTGCAATTGCGACAAGAGATCCAGTGTGCCCTCTCTGTCTGCCCTCCTGATTACCGATGAACTTCATACCTTAAGAGGATCAGATAAGTGAAAAGAGAACTTTATTTTTCTTTTTTTTTCTCTCTCTCTTTTTTTTGGCTTTGTTATATCTGAGTGGTAAGGGAGAGTGGCTGTGAGGGACCCGGGGAATATATCTGGCAATCAGCTTACAGCTGGAGACAAGACAGAGAACTATGACAAAAAAAGGGTGATACATCAATGTCACAGGATGTCTCCAGCTCACAGCCACAAAAGATAGTAAAAAACAAAACCAAGGAAGCAGCTGCTAAATTGGAAGGGTAACCCATCTCAAAATATTGGAAAAGCACAACAACCCTACATATTCTTATCACCGTCTAGGGGTTAAATACGCAAATAAGTCAGCCAAAATGCCTTCAACACCCTCTACCCCAATTGTAGCAGGACCACATGATCTTTCAGAAATTTTTAGAAATTTCAACAGTAGAAGAACCATCTCTGAGAGAGGTATTGAACAAGTTAATGGGTGTAAACTTGCTCTAGCAGGAATGAAGGATCGTTGCTGGTCGCTGATTGTTCGAATCCCAACCACAACACTACCTGCCTGGAGTTTGCATGTTCTCCCTGTGCCTGCGTGAGTTTCCTCCGGGTACTCCGGTTTCCTCCCACACTCCAAAGACATGCTGGTAGGTTAATTGGCTTCTGTCTAAAAAAAAAAAAATTGACCCTAGTATATGAATGTGAGTTAGGGATCTTAGATTGTAAGCTCCTTGAGGGTAGGGACTGATGTGAATGTACAATGTATATATAAAGCGCTGTGTAAATTGACATCGCTATATAAGTACCTTAAATAATAATAATAATAATTAAACTCTATTAAGAAGGAGATGGCGTTTGTTAGGCATGATCTCTAGAAAGTGCAGGAACGCACTACAGTGTTGGAAGGCAGAGTCAGTGGAATTAAGGATCTAATAACACCTATGAAAAAAGAAATTTAACTTTTAAAGGGAACAGTTGAGAAACAAAATGACAGATTAGAGTACCTGGAAAACTGGCTGAGGGGAAATAATGTTCGAATAATAGGACTACCAGAGAAAAGCAAAAAGGGCTTGGAGTCCCGCAGAAAATGTCTGCCCCGGGAGGGATGCCAAGATCAGTGATTATGAGACTTCTTTTCTTTAAGAACAGAGAAATAATATTGCGAAAAAAAAATATTGCAAAAAGCGAGAGAAATTAAAGATGTAATGTTTAATGGGGTGAAAGTTTTGTTCTTTCCTGACTTTTCTGCAGAAGTGCAGAGAAAAAGAGTGAAATTTGTAGATATTAAGAGTAGAGATGATTAGAACACCCCCGGTTCAGTTTGCAGCAGAACATGCGAACAGGCAAAAAATTTGTTTGAACACGAAAACACCGTTAAAGTCTATGTGACACGAATGTGAAAAATCAAAAGTGCTAATTTTAAAGGCTTATATGCAAGTTATTGCCATAAAAAGTGTTGGGGACCCAGGTCCTGCCCCAGGGGACATGCATCAATGCAAAAAAAGTTTTAAAAAAGGCAGTTTTTTTCGGGAGCAGTGATTTTAATAATGCTTAAAGCGAAACAATAAAAATGAAATATTCCTTTAAATATCATGCCTGGGGGGTGTCCTTAGTATGGCTGTAAAGTAGCAAATTTTTCCCGTGTTTAGAACAATACTACAGCAAAATTACATTTCTAAAGGAAAAAAATTTAATTTAAAACTACTCGCGGCTGTCATGTATTGTCGGGTCCCGACAATATAGATGAAAATCATTTAAAAAGATGGAATGGTCCCCCCCCCTGTCCATTACCAGGCCCTTTGGGTCTGGTATGGATATTAAGGGGAACCCCGCACCCAAATGAAAAAAAAAATACTTGTACAACTTGAAAACTTGTCTCAGGTCACTGTCTTAGAAATGTTTGTACAGCCAGGCAATTAGTATTTTCAAAAGGAAGCTACTATGTATGTGAAAACCTCCACAAACCTCCTAGTACAGGTTTATTTTAATCAGTAACTCTCTTTTCTTGGCTCAACAACAAGTGTTTTAAATGAATGCATTTACTTTTTATCTGTATAATTATAGACACCATTTATCCTTTCATAACCTATAAAAGATGATGTTGTACATGCTCATACATAAAAGGAAATTGTTTCAGAGATTCCTGTACAAATATGCAGTACTATCCTTGATGACAGAAGAAATAACTTCAATTTGCAGATGTAAATACAATAGAAATACAAATACAATATAAATAATGATAGTTGACATTCATAATACTTCCAGGAAACGGACTCCTCCATCTGTGAACTCCTCCAAAACATTTGTAAATTAAGTCAATGGGTGTATTTATCAAAGTGTCTAAAGACTAGGTATCCTCCATGCATTACTTCTGACTCATCCTCTGCCCTGCACATTGTTTTTTTTAACGTCTGTCTGTTCTATATCCTGTGTTCCATGTCTTTCTTTGCTTGTTGAACTTTTGTACATAAGACTTCAGCATAATTAAGGGTAAAACCACAATGACAGTGTAGTTAAGTAAGCTGAGACTTTCATAATTGGTTTAGAAAATAGTTTCATATTAGTGAAAATGCTCAGCTTAGTTATTAGTGAAAATGCTCAGCTTAGTTAAATGGAAAATCATTTAGAATTTTCAGTTTAGTTAAATTGAAAATCGTTATACTTTCTTTATTACTGTGTGATTATTTGGACTTAACAACATAACAAAAAGCATAGTGTGTTGCCGGTAGTTGCAATCTGTAGGGGGTAATACTGTCATAATTTAGGAGTTGCATACACCCACTGTTGACAATTGTATATAGTTAGCATGCAATGACTATATTTTAAGATATAAATTGATATTGTAATTAGAAGTATCTAATAAATTTAATAAATGTGATTTCCATATTTTATTATTCATTTTATTATTAGTTATTATTCAGTTTTCATATATTTAAGTTTCCCTTTCCTCTTTCTCCTACTTTCATTATTACTATATTACTATTTGTTATTATGATGTGTAGGGATGAGTCCGCGGTTTGAGTCGAACGAAAGTTCTACTCAAACATCGAGTGTTCGTTTGTTCTAAAATAAACCGAACATATGGGGCGTTTGCGGGAAATTCGAGCACCGCAGAATGCCCCATAATTGCTGTATGATGATTGGCCAAAGCACGCACCTGACCTCCATGCTTTGGCCAATCACAGCACGCTCTGCTGACAGAGCCATAATTGGCCAAAGGCAGGGTGTCATGGCTCAGGGGGACTAAGTTCATGCCCCACACTAAATAAGGCTGCTTACATAGCGGCCGTGTATAGTGTGTGGATGGAGATAGTTTGAGCTAGATTAGGCAGGCAGGTTAGTTAATGGCAGTGGCAGTGTATTTGATATATAAATATACAGTCTAAGTATATATATATATATATATATATATACTTACTCTGCCCACTTTCCCCACTTTTATTTATCCTGGCACTGGAACCCTTGGCGGAGGCCATCCGATCTCACCCCGACACAGCGGGGGTAGAGGTGGCAGGCACTCTGCATAAGTTATCATTATTTGCGGATGACATCCTGCTGACCATCACTAAAGCATTAATTTCCCTCCCGAACTTGCTTTCACTTTTAGACACTTTTGCCACCTTTTTGGGCCTATCAGTCAACCCTACTAAATACAGAGCAATGTCTATCAACCTATCCCCCTCTGTGTTAGGGACTCTACAATCCACATTCCCCTTCCAATGGTTGGAAGCGCTACCCTACCTTGGGATCCGGCTCACTCCAAAATACACTGATCTATACCAAGTCAACTACCCATTACTGTTTTGTAAACTGACGGCCATGCTTGACTCCTGGTCCACCCTTCCATTATCCTGGTTCAGGAGGATTGTGACCATTCGTATGACATATCTTCCGAAGCTACTATATTACTTTCGGGTCTTACCGGTCCAGGTCCCTTCATATGTCCTCCGTGTACATCAACGCAAAATCATGCAATTTATTTGGGGCTCCATAAAACCCAGGATTAATCGGCAGGTGTTGTATGCTCATAGGATCAATGGTGGCCTTTCGGTACCCAACCTGCATGCCTATTATATGGCAGTGGCTATTGCCCCATTATCTCATCTTCATGAAAAGCAGCAAATGCCACTATGGGCCACTATTGATCTGGTGGATACATATCCGATACCACTAGCCTCCCTTCCTTGGCTCCCTCAAGCCCATCTGCCAACCACTATCGGTCCATGCCTGGCCCAATCTCTTCGCTTATGGGACTCAGTCAAATATTCGGCGGGCTTGATTTCTCCGCACCTTCCCCTGTTGCGCCTTTTTCAATGTCCACTAGTTCCTCCAGGCCGCGATAATACATTGCAATTTACGTGGTGGATTGAGAATGATCTTATTGATGTCCACTCCATGCTTACCCTACTAAGATCATCCCATTTGCAGCCTTATGCTCCTCTCATAATATCCCCTTTAGGGAGCACTATAGCTATGTACAAATTTCCCATTTCCTCCACACTCTCATAAAATCTCAATCCACCCCCTACACGTTAACTCCCTTCGAAAGTCTTTGTAGATCGCGACCCCAGTCCTCGGGTTTGATTTCCTTAATATATGCAGCTATAATACACTCCAAAAGACCACCCCTGCGACCATACCACCATCAGTGGGAGGCGGAATTGGGGAAGAGATTGGACCCAGAGGACTGGCAGGTCATGACTATAGCACTGTCCAAATGTTCCAAAAACGTACTTTTTTTTAGAAAATGCTTACAAGGTACTGTACAGATGGTATTACACTCCAGCCAGATTGGCCAGTTTCATCCCAACATACTCCCCCTTATGCTTTCGCGGGTGTTCCCGGGAGGGTACGATGGCACACATTTGGTGGCAGTGACCCAGGGTCTGTAGATTATGGGTCAGAGTCTATGCATTGCTTCGCAACCTCTTCCATACCAATGTAAAAAGAGATCCTTTTGAAGCGATCTTGGGGAAACCCATATTTGGGCATCCCATATTTTTACTGCAACTAAATTAACCATAGCAAAGGCCTGGAAGACCCCGGCTCCGAGGCAGTTAAAAATCACATAAATGACATCATGGTTAATGAAAAACTGACGGCAGTGGCATCAGACACGCATGATAAATTTCTTCGGATTTTTCAACCATGGGTAACGTATTCCCACCCCTCCCAGTTTAATTCCACTTTACTTTCCCACTTAGTATGTTTCCATCCTCCCCACCCCGTGGACTACCCTTATCCCTCCTTTATTTTTCTTCTTCTTTCTCCCTGTTCTGATATTTTCCCACTTTCTATACCCTATACTCCTATTTTGTTTTCTCTTGGGTCCTATCTTCTGTAATTTCCCCCTTTTTACCCCCTCCTTCTTAAGCCCTTATAGCCCACAGGCCTTGTCCTGCCGGGCTCAGACACATTTGTGAATTGTGAATTATCCTATGAATATTTGTCACTTTTTTTATTTTCGCATTATTGAGTCATTCTCTACATTCATCTTTTTATTTTCAGTCGGTATTATATACATTACATTAAATGTTACCATTATATTTGCAATGTGGCAGACCCTGGTACCTCGAGTACCAGTGAATGCTGATTTTATATGCAGCCAAATGTAATTTGATTTACCATTTACCAAAACTTGTACACAAAATGTGTCTTTCATTGTCTCTTTGTATTGTTATGTTGACTTATTTGATCAATAAAAACCTTTGTACAAGAAATTGTTAAGAGGAACCCTGTGCCAAAATTTAAAAAAAAATGGCCTGGTGATCCCCTCAAAATCCATACCAGGCCCTTCAGGTCTGGAATGGATTTTAAGGGGAACCCCGCGCCCAATTTTTTTTTAAAAATGGCGTGGGGGTCCCCCCAAAATCCATACCAGACCCTTATCTGGGCATGCAACCTGGTAGTTTACAGGAAAAGAGGGGGATGAGAGCGCCCCCCTCCTGAACAGTACCAGGCCACATGCTCTCAACATGGGGAGGGTGCTTTGGAGTCCCCATGGTTGTGGAGGTCTGCGGGTGGGGGGCTTATCAGAATCTGGATGCCCCCTTTAACAAGGGGGCCCCCAGATCCCCCCTATGTGAATGGGTAGGGGTATATTGTACCCCTACCCATTCACCAAAAAAGTGTAAAAAAAATAAAAACGACAGCAGACAGTTTCTGACAATTCCTTTATTAAAAACAAAAAAAAGGGTGCTGCGATGTCCATCCTTTTTAAATCACGGCACCGACGGTCCAGAAAAAAAAGGAAAAACTTTGCCTCCATGCCTTTTAGCGGTGACAGCTGTTATATAGCCAAGGGAGGGGCCACCCGGTGATTTAGCCGGGTGACCCCGCCCCTTCTGACATCTTGTGACATCAGATAGGGCCCTTTGTTAAAGGGGGCTTCCAGATTCCGATAAGCCCCCCGCCCGCAGACCCCCACAACCACCGGGCAAGGGTTGTGGGGATGAGGCCCTTGTCCCCATCAACATGGGGACAAGGTGCTTTGGGGTGGCCTGGACAAGGTGCTATGTTCAGGGCATGTGGCATGGTATGGTTCAGGAGGGGGGGCGTAATCTTGCCCCCCCTTTTCCTGCGGTATTGATTTAGGGGGGAAAACCCACACTTTTTTTTTTTGATGCAGGTAATATCCATACCAGACCCGAAGGGCCTGCTAATTGACTGGGGGGAACCCACGCCATTTTTTTTCAATGATTTTTTATGTATATTGCCAGGATCCGACAATACATTACAGCCGTGAGCAATTTTAAATGACATTTTTTTCCTTTAGAAATGTCATTTTGCTGTGGTACTGTTATAAACATGGGAAAGATGCTCTACTTTACAGGCAGACTAAGGGACCCCCAGGCACGATATTTAAAGGAATATTTCATTTTTATTGTTTCACTTTAAGCAGTAATAAAATCACTGCTCCTGAACAAACTGCAGTTTTAAAAACTTTTTTTTGCATTGATACATGTTCCCTGGGGCAGCACACACTTTTTATGGCAATAACTTGCCATAAGCCTTTAAAATGAACACTTGATTTTTCACGTTCCTGTCCCATAGACTTTAACAGTGTTCACATGTTCGCACAAATTTTTTATCTGTTCGCATGTTCTGGTGCAAACCAAACTGGGGGGTGTTCGGCTCATCCCTAATGATGTGTTATCTGTGCACCATGTAAGGACATGGAAAAAGAAAGTTACCTATGGGGAAACTGCAGTGTACCTATTAAAAAAACATAAAAGATCAACTAAACTGCAGCCTTCTTCAATTTAAAGGATGCGTATGGGCAATATAAAACAAAAAACATACATACTGAAATAAGTATGGGGTGGTTTTTCATTTCCCCTACTTATTATAAATATGTATTATCTTCTGTATTCCTATAGTTTGCTAGTCTATCAAAGCTCTGGTAAGGTTAATGGTGGTGATTTAATAACAATGTTAGCTATATAAATAAACACGCTTCCCTACTGGGCCATAGTAAAATGATGTCCTCTACTTTGTGGGGGGATATCTGAATGATACCTGTAGCTACAGGCATCATTCAGATATCATTCTTTCCAGCCGGCGATTCTGTGCACGATAAGAATGATCATAGCGGCAGTTCCACCGCCTGATCGTTCTTATAGGCAACGGGAGGGGATGTCCCCCCTCCCGCCGCCATCCGGTGCTTCTCCGGGCTCTCCCGTGCCATCGGGGGCCCGGAGAAAGAATCGCCCACCCCAGGATGACGAGCATAGAGATTTCCGGTGACCAGATGGTCACCAGTCATCTCTATGACTGTCGGAGGCCCAGGTGCGACGTTATGATGTCACGCCCGGACCTCGCATTGTAAACAAAGCCGCAATCGCGGCTGTCAGCATGAGATCTGAGAATTTTTTTTTCCTGATCTTATGCTTTACAGCCTGGAGGAGAGATGGGGGGTCTTATTGACCCCACATCTCTCCATAAAGAGGACCTGTCACGATAGATTCCTATTACAAGGGATGTAATAGGAATAAAAGTGATCAAAAAAATTAAATGTGAAAAAAAGTGTAAAAATAAAAAAATTAAGTAAAATAAAAAAAAAATTTAAACGCCCCTGTCCCCAGTAGCTTGCTCTCAGAACACACGTAAGCCCCGCCCACATATGTAAACGCCGTTCAAACCACACATGTGAGGTTAGAGTCAGAGCAATAATTCTAGCCCCAGATCTCCTCTGTAACTCTAAACTGGTAACCTGTAAAAATTTTCAAAGCGTCGCCTATGGAGATTTTTAAGTACCGAAGTTTGGCGCCATTCCATGAGTGTGCACTATTTTAAAGCGTGACATGTTAGGTATCTATTTACTCGGCTTAACATCATCTTTCACATTATACAAAAAAAATGGGCTAACTTTACTGGTTTATTATTTTTAATTAATGAAACCCTGTTTTTGTCCAAAAGGCGTTTGAAAAATTATTGCACAAATACCATGCGGGTTAAAAAGTTGCAATGACCACCATTTTATTCCCTAGGGTGTCTGCTAAAAAAATATATATAATGTTTGGGGGTTCTGAGTAATTTTCTAGCAAAAAAATGATGATTTTTATATGTAGGAGAGAAGTGCCAGAATAGGCCCAGTATGGAAGTGGTTAAATAAGCAAAGATCTAATTTACAAAGAAAGTAAAAATGCTAACATAAAACACTAAAATAATACTACAGAGCATATAAAACAAAAAAACCCATAGATGATTCTTTATGTATAGTTATCCTCAATATTCGGTGTCTCTCGGCTGGGGTCAATGGGAGTAGAGGAAGCCTTATTATTTGTCTCACTTTTTAAAGCACAGTCAGACACAACCCACACAAACACCCTCTGCCTCGTACCTCCCCAGGAGGTCTTAGCTGATGCTTCTCTACCCGCCAAATACATCACATCACACCAGGAGGTCTATGCAAGAACATCCTTCAGGAGATGAATTCCCATTTATGACTCTTTGTTACAATGACCCTGCTGGGTCAACTTGCTGTACTGGCATTTGAAGACGCCTTCCAACATAGGCCAAATTACGTTATTACCAGGCAGTAAAAATCCAAAAATGTTTGATATAAAAACATTTTGACTTCCAACACATACTCACCTCCATGCTGCAGCATCGGTCTTATGCTGCAGCTGTCCCGTGTCGGTTTAATGACTGAAAACTGAGACACATTACTGCTGATCACTCAGTTCTTGGTTAGTTCTGAGCACAAAGCAGTGACTGTCTGTCACCAAACTCAGCTCTGCCCTTCCAGCACTCACTGGAGCATCGGGCAGGAGAGGGAGAGCATGTAGGAGGCTTCAACTCAGTCATGTGCTGAGAGCCGGAGTCAGTTATCAGTCAGACAGCCTGGTAGATCCCAACAATATAGTTGGTATCTTTCCAGAGCATGGAGTGGCTCTGTGATGTCAGCTGATAGCAATAGCCCACTAAAAGCTGACTGGATCACAGGAGAGCAAAAGTAAGTGCAATCCTTTGTCCCACGAGAGAAGTATGACCAAAAAAGCTTTGCCCACATTTCACTTTTAACAACATAACAAAAAGCAGGGTAGAAGGTAATGCTGTTATTTTCTTTCTAATGGGTAGCTAGAAAATGAAAGGTGGCACTTTTTTAGATAAATGTTATACTTTTGACAATTGTATATGATTAGCATGCAATGTGACTCTATTTAAAAATGCTCTTAAATAAACATTAAAGGTCCATTCACACCATGTCCACACAGGAATCCCCGTGGAGCTCACACTGGCTTCCAGTTGTTGTGAGGCTCGGGAATGTGGTGAGCATATGCTTGGAGAAATGGAGTAGCCCACAAATATTAAGCACATAATGACCCATATATCAACAAGATAAAGGGGGGGGGGGGGGTGCTGCGCTAACCAGAGAGTCTCTACAAGAATTAATAGTAGCTTAATGATGTAAAACAAGAGGTCTCAGCGAAATGGAATAAATATACGTGTAGAAATCGCATGAGCTGAAGTGTTAAAACGCATGAGTTGATGTAATAACTAAAAATCTTGTGAAATAAGAGCCAGTGATTTAAATATATGTTGATCTAAAGGGGTGATGAACATAGATATGAGCAATAAAACATATGTCTAAAATCATCCGATCAAGTAAATAAGTGTCAACAACAAAATATATCAAAGTGCTGGTGCTCTAGTGCCTAGATTACAATAATACAGACTGATAAATATCATATCATAAAGTGCATGGATGAATATATAAAATGCAATAACCAATCAATAAATCAGGTGGGAAAAAAAGGGAAAGGAATAATCGCCAAATCCTAGTGTAGCAGCAAATGCAGTGTGTGAAGCCCGGTGTAGATGATCAGATAAATAAATAAATAAATATAATGATCCAATATAATTGCTAGTGTCCAAAAATTGATATAGTGTCCAAAGTTAATATATATCCTATTAGTGAAACCAATAAATATGTGCAAAACAAAAGCAAATCTCATCGATGGTGCACAGAAGAAAGTGCTCAAACACAGCAATGGATGACAGTGAAGTGATGGTATGCAGAAAAACACTCTGTGTCCTCTTCGTGCAGCATGCGCTAGTGTAGGTAATGGCCCCTTACCTAGCGGTGCTAGGTCAACCGCATATAAGTTGTTTATTCATAGGATCCTGGGTCTCTACTGCGTCTTTGTGTCCACGCTTGCCGACTCTGCGGGATCCTATTGGTGGCTGGGTCTGTCTGGCTATGGTCCTAGCTGGGGTCCTGGGACAGTGCGGCTCCTAGCTCCTCCTCCACAACATTGCTTTTTTTACTTGAGATCAATAGAGGGACACCTACTGTGTTTATAGTCTTCTAACTCATAAAACTGGGACATGTTGGTTGTAGAAAGAATTTTGGGGTACTGTAAGTAAATCAAACCTTCTATTTTTACGAAAGCTCCACTTTAGAACAGTATTAAATATCTTGCATGAGTTCATGTAAACTCTTCTATGCTCTTTGACACCACCCCTTTTGGGATTTTTTCCACAGATGCCAGATTACTAATCCTTGCTTAATATTTTGATGGTGCATAAGATGTTATATGTTTTGCATACAATTGTCCTTCATCACATATTTTGTTTAGCTGATTTGCAGTATACTGTATGCTCCTGCAGTTTGAGGGTTTGTTCACTCAGTGTTTTGCAAGAGATTGGTTGAAAAAAAGACAGTTGCTTCAAAACGGTCCTCTTGCACGATTCTCAGTTGTTTCTCAGTGCTGGGCTGAAGAATGTGTCCCCCATAGCAGGCTGTGTCCTCTCCTCTCTTTCTCTCCAACCAACATGTCCCAGTTTTATGAGTTAGAAGACTATAAACACAGTAGGTGTCCCTCCATTGATCTCAAGTAAAAAAAGCAATGTTGTGGAGGAGGAGCTAGGAGCCGCACTGTCCCAGGACCCCAGCTAGGACCATAGCTAGACAGACCCAGCCACCAATAGGATCCCGCAGAGTCGGCAAGCGTGGACACAAAGACGCAGTAGAGACCCAGGATCCTATGATTAAACAACTTATATGCGGTTGACCTAGCACCGCTAGGTAAGGGGCCATTACCTACACTAGCGCATGCTGCACGAAGAGGACACAGAGTGTTTTTCTGCATACCATCACTTCACTGTCATCCATTGCTGTGTTTGAGCACTTTCTTCTGTGCACCATCGATGAGATTTGCTTTTGTTTTGCACATATTTATTGGTTTCACTAATAGGATATATATTAACTTTGGACACTATATCAATTTTTGGACACTAGCAATTATATTGGATCATTATATTTATTTATTTATTTATCTGATCATCTACACCGGGCTTCACACACTGCATTTGCTGCTACACTAGGATTTGGCGATTATTCCTTTCCCTTTTTTTCCCACCTGATTTATTGATTGGTTATTGCATTTTATATATTCATCCATGCACTTTATGATATGATATTTATCAGTCTGTATTATTGTAATCTAGGCACTAGAGCACCAGCACTTTGATATATTTTGTTGTTGACACTTATTTACTTGATCGGATGATTTTAGACATATGTTTTATTGCTCATATCTATGTTCATCACCCCTTTAGATCAACATATATTTAAATCACTGGCTCTTATTTCACAATATTTTTAGTTATTACATCAACTCATGCGTTTTAACACTTCAGCTCATGCGATTTCTACATGTATATTTATTCCATTTCGCTGAGACCTCTTGTTTTACATCATTAAGCTACTATTAATTCTTGTAGAGACTCTCTGGTTAGCGCAGCACCCCCCCCCCCTTTTTTCTTGTTTCATTTGTTTTGGGCTTCTGTCTGGGCCCTTGTCTTGGTGCGTGCAGCTGTCCAGTTGCATATGTTCCATGCAGTCTCCGAACTCTGTTTGAATTTTGTTTGGTCGCTTCACTTCTTTTTTCCAATCTGGTAGCGCAGGAATAGCTCCCATTCTTTATTTCATATATCAACAAGGGTCTGAGGCTCTGGTGCATTTTTACTCTGTGTGGGGCAAGTGTTGGTTGGATCACAGCACATTGAAAAAGTGGATTGTATTGACACTTGGATAGAAGCACTGGAGCACAGACTGTGTTAAAGTAAATCAATATTTGTATGGACTTTTGGACACTTTATACATCATCTCACTGCATGGTGTGCCTTTGTGGCAGATAATAATAAGTGCACATCTATCACCTGAGTAGTTCAATATTGAAATTTTAGCACTTTTATTTGAGTTTTGTAGCACAGCCCTTATTTGACACTATATACTGTTTTAAGTGCATTTACGGAGCTCACTTTTTTAAGAGCAGCAGTTGGGCATCACTATATTATTTAATTATTTTGAATAGCGCTGCTGTTACTTTCTTTTCTTTTTTTTTTAAATTGTTTATTAATTTTTGAAAAGGGAGCATACAAAAAGGAAAGCATACATATGCATGTAAATAAGTCAAATAAAAGGAGGGCTTAAATCTCATAGAATTACATTAATAAGCAGTCTTCAGAAGAATAAAAACATTGTGAAATGTCAGACGAATATCAAACACTTGAAGTACATCATGGTAGTAAAGGGATAGCCACTAAAACAAGATCAGCTGGGGGTTGGGTATAATCTTTATTTTGTACACAGAGAAAAAAAAAATATTGTGATTCGCTCTCTAGACATATCAAGTTAGTACCATAGATTGAGTCTCCAGATTGTATTCAGAGGAGTCCCATTTCACCCATATAATATCAAAACTGGGTAAGGAATCTTTGATTACAGCTGTAAGACGTTCCATCCTACGAATGTCTGCAATGGCTGTAAGAAATTGTGTAAAGGTAGGGGGCGTGTTGGCTAGCCAGTATTGTGGAATGGCCCGTTTGGCTTCCAATAAAATAAATGCCATCAGTTTCCTGAGTGGTGTAGGTGTTTTCGGGGGGGTAGACGCAGGAGAAGATGTATAGGGTGGTGAGGCACTGGGATGCCTAGGACTTTTCCCAGAAGACTGTGTATTTGTGACCAAAAGGGTTTGATCATAGAGCATTCCCAGAATATATGGTAGTGGGTACCTAAAGAAGAGTTGCATCTCCAGCATTGCCCAGATAATGCCAATTTCCGCATCATTAGAAATTCAGGGATCCTGTACCAAAACATTAAAATTTTATATGAGGTTTTCTTCAGGGCTACACATTTAGAGATTTTAGCTGTAGCGTCCCATATTTTCCTCCATTCATCTAAAGAAATGGGTCTGTGTAATATATGGGACCATTTCCGCATATAAGAATGGCTTTCCTCTGTAATCGTGGGGAGAGCTTGTAGGATCTTAAAGATAGAGGAGATCAGATGAGGTTCGCAAGGGCCTCTAGAGCATAGCAATTCAAAGTCTGTGGGTACCTCTAAGGTTGTTTGCGGGGCTTTGGTGGCGAAAAAATGTTTGATTTGAAGAAAGGAGTAAAAAAGGTTTTTTGTGACTTTATGCTTAGATTGCAAGTCAGGAAAAGTAAGAAGTTTACGCGTAACTGGGTGAACCAGATGACGTAGTTGGAATATACTGGCCTGACTCCAAGGTAACATAGAATCATAGGATAGGCTGTCTGGAATTTCCGGGTTGAAGAGAATATTTATTAAGGGGGAGCATGGGGATGAGAAGGAGTACTTTCCGGAGCAGCGCTTCCAGATTGAAAGCGTGAACAACATTGCATTCAAACAAACCTTATGTAATTGTGAGGTGTATTTTTTTGGAGGATGGCCATAACTCACAGCATGGGTGGGCAGGAACTGTAATGCTCATCTCAATCTCGGACCATCTATTAGCGGCGCATCGGGATGTCCAAGAGGCTATGGCCCTTAGAGGGGTGGCGTAATAATATTTGATTATGTCAGGTGTTCCTAAACCTTCTCTATCTCGAGATGGAGGAGGACTGAGCTAGCTATCCTATGGGGAGCATTGTTCCATACAAAATTCAGAAAGTTCCTTTGAAGTGATTTTAGTTGGGGCTTTGGGATCATTACTGGGAGAGTCTCAAAAAGATATAGCAGTTTAGGGAGTATTGACATTTTGAGGACATTAATCCCCCCAATAAGGGACAGGGGGAGTTTCGTCCAAGTTTTCAGTAGTTTGTTTATTTCTATGAATAAGGGGGAAAGTTAACCTGAAAAAGAGTAGAGTATGAAGGAGTTAGGTGGACACCAAGATATTTAAGCGAATGGAAGTACCAGCGGTAGTTAAAATTCTCTTGTAAAGACTTGAGTGTATCTGTCGGGAAGTTAATAGGGAGGGCTTCAGTTTTGGTCGAGTTGATTTTAAAACCAGAAAGGCTGCCAAAAGACTTTAGGGTTGTATGAAGTGACGGGAGAGAAATATGGGGGTGAGTTATTGTCAACAAAATGTCATCAGCAAATAGGGACAATTTGTACTCCTGATGCCTCAGCGCCACCCCTTTTATATCTGGATGAGAACATATGGCTTCAGCCAAGGGCTCAAGACTGAGGATAAAAAGTAGAAGGGGGGATAGAGGGCATCCCTGCCTGGTGCCATTTTTTAGGGGGAATGGCGAGGAGACATGAGAGGCTAACTGCACCTGAGAGGTGGGTGTAGAGTATAGTGCTTTTAGAGCTTGTATGAATGGACCGGAGAATCCGTATCTAGACAGTATGGCAAACATGAACGACCAATTTAGGCAGTCGAATGCTTTCTGGCAATCTAAGCTGAGTACTATGGCGGGTTTCTTGGTTTTGATCAGTAAGTCAATAAGGTCTATGGTACGTGTAGTATTATGTCCTGCGTGCCTAGTGGGGACAAATCCTACTTGATCCCTATGTATAAGGGAGGGAAGTAGTAGAGAAAGCCTATTTGCCAGTATTTTAGTGAAGATTTTATAATCAGAATTTAGGAGAGCTATGGGGCGATAACTGTCTGGTAATGATGGGTCCTTGTCCGGTTTCGGGATAACTGTTATAAAGGCGTGTAAGAATTGAGAGTGGGGGGTTTTTCCGTTCATCAGCGAAGTAAATAGACTTACCATATGGGGAGCTAAGACAGGGAGGGACTTTTTATAATAGGAGTAAGGAAGCCCGTCAGGACCTGGGGATTTGTGGGATGGGAGTTGATTGATAACTGTGATTTCTTCAACCGTTATGGGCTCGTTCAGTCCCGAGCGATCATCAGGGGATAGTGTGGGAAGGTTCAACGACTCAATGAAAGTGTTAAATTTTTCCTGGGTGAATTGAAATTCTGGGTCTGTGGATAGGCACCTTAGACATAGATTGGGGGCAGTGAGTAGGGTTGCCATCTGACTGCATCAGGAAATCAGGAATTGAGGCGGGGGGCGCGGTTTCAATTTATTGACCAGCATCCTATGTGGCTTGTAGCATATTCATAAAACTTTTGCTTGGACCACAGCATGGATTTAGAAAGTTCGTTCAGGTCCAAAGAGTTTATGCGATTGCGCAAGGAGATTACAGTGCGGAGGCGAACCACCGTGGGGGAATTGAGTAGACACTTCTCTGCTTTGGATAAAACAGTCAAAAGAGACAAACATTGGAGGTCACGATCTCGATTAAGTCGAGAAGCAGAGGAAATGCACTCGCCCCTAAAGAAAGCTTTGTGGGCTTCCCACAAAGTGGAGGTCTCAGCAACTGAACCCTCATTCAGTTGAAAAAATTTGGTCAACTTTTGCCGCAAGTGTGTTTGAACATTTGGTGTAGTGAGGAGTAGGGATGAGCCAAACACCCCCCGGTTCGGTTCGCACCAGAACCTGCGAGCAGACCGAAAATTTGCACGAACGTTAGAACCCCATTGACGTCTATGGGACTTGAACGTTCAAAATCAAAAGTGCTCATTTTAAAGGCTAATTTTCATGGTATTGTCTTAAAAAGGGTTTGGGGACCCGGGTTCTGCCCCAGGGGACATGTATCAATGCAAAAGAAAACTTTTAAAAAAGGCCGTTTTTTCGGGAGCAGTGATTTTAATGATGCTTAAAGTAAAAAAAAAAAAGTTAAATATTCCTTTAAATATCGTACCTGGGGGGTGTCTATAGTATGCCTGTAAACTGGCGTGTGTTTCCCGTGCTTTGAACAGTCCCTGCACAAAATGACATTTTTAAAGGAAAAAAAGTAATTTAAAACTGCTTGCGGCTTTAATGTAATGTCGGGTCCTGGCAATATGGATGGAAATCAGTGAGACAAACGCCATGGGTACCCTCCAGTCCATTACCAGGCCCTTTGGGTCCTGTATGGATATTAAGGGGAACCCCGCACCCAAATTAAAAAAAGGAAAGGCGTGGGGCCCCCAGGCCCTATATACTCTGAACAGCAGTATACAGACGGTGCAAACAAGACAGGGACTGTAGATTTGTTGATAAGTAGAATCTGTTTGTAATTTTGAACTGGTACATTCTTAAAGTGTATCTCCAGCCAAAAAATCTGTTTTTAAGCTTTTTGGAAAACATAGGGAAGGGTTATCACCCCTGTGACATTTGTTTTGCTGTCTATGCTCCTCTTCAGAAGATTTCACCTCACTTTTTGTCCCAATGACAAATGTTTTTTGAAAATTTGGGGTTTTTAGTGAAAGAAGGATTGGTGATAAAGCATCAGTGGAAAGGAGAAAAGTTTTTCCCATATTAACTCTTACAGGAGAGAATTTCCCTTCCTATGGGGTAGATTTCATCGCACTTCCTGTTGTCTCCTTCCGTTTGCAAGTAGGAGTCGTTTGTAAGTTGGATGTTTGAAAGTAGGGGCCTGCCCTATATACTCAGCAGAAATTTGGGCCTTTGGTGTTGTTGTGGCCTCAACACTGTAAGCCCTCACAGGGCCCTGCTGTGAAATATTAGATCAAGAATGGTAATTACATGCCCCTGTTGAACAGGGCCAGAAAAATTGGGCCTTTGGTGATGGTGGTGGTGGTGCTGGTTCCACAACACTGTAAGTCCTCACAGTTACTCTTGGTGGGCGCTGGAACGGGCCCTGCTGTGAAATATTAGATCAAAAATTGTAATTACATGCCCCTGTTGAACAGGGGCTGAAAAATTGGGCCTTTGGTGGTGGTGGTGTTGCTGGTGCCACAACACTGTAAGTCCTCACAGTTAATCTTGGTGGGCGCAGAAAAGTGCCCTGCTGTGAAATATTCAATCAAGAATTGTAATTACATGCCCCTGTTGAACAGGGCCAGAAAAATTGGGCCTTTGGTGGTGGCGGTGCTGCTGCTTGTGGCACAACAGTGTAAGCCCTCACAGTTAATCTTGGTGGGCGCAGAAACGGGCCCTGCTGTGAAATATTAGATCAAGAATTCTAATTACATGTCCCTGTTGAACAGGGGCTGAAAAATTGGGCCTTAGGCACTGGTGCTGTTGCCACAACACTGCAACCCCTCACAGATACTCTAGTTGGAACGCAGGAACAAGCCCTGCTGCAAAGAATTGCATCAAAAATTGTAATTACATGCCCCTGTTAAACAGGGGCTTAAAAATTGGGCCTTAGGCACTGGTGGCGGCGCCCAGAACCAAAAATGTTCTTACAAGCTATCAGCATGATCATTGAGGAGGAAGAGGATAATTACTCAGCATAACAGGATAGTCACTCAGCATCAGCATAGGCAGTCTTTGAAGGGATATGACATTTCAAAAAAAAATATTCGGTTACATCAGCATCAGGTGCTTGGTAGCTAGTGGTGATCCAAGACTGATTCATTTTTATGAAGGTCAGTCGATCGACCGAGTCGGTGGACAGACGCACCCTGTGTTCGGTTACAAAGCCTCCAGCAGCACTGAATGTGCATTCTGAAAGAACGCTGGATGCAGGACAGGTCAGTAGCTCAATTGCATACTGTGCAAGCTCTGGCCAGTGATCCATCCTCAAGACCCAGTAACCCAGAGGATTTTCGATGGGAAAGGTGTCCAAGTCAGATCTTGCCCCTAGGTATTCCTGCACCATGTAAAACAGGCCTCCCGAAGATGTTTCATTCTCTGCTCCCTCTGCGACGGCAAGATAAGGTCCGCAACCTTACCCTTGTAACGTGGATCAAGGAGGGTTGCCAGCCAGTATTGGTCCTTCTCCTTGATACCACGAATACGAGTATCCTTACGCAGGCTTTGCAGGATCAAGGAGGCCATGCAGCGTAGGTTTGCTGAGGCATTCGGTCCGGAGTCCTCTGGGTCACTAAGGACGACATGGTCCGCAGCCACCTCCTCCCAGCCACGTACAAGTCCATGTGTTTCTTGGGACTGATCCCTTAAAGACTGCTGCTGATGCTGAGTGCCAGGCTCCACCTCCATACTGACACAATCCTCCTCCTCGTCCTCTTCCTTTGTGATCGGCGAGCACGCAGGAACACTGTCTGGATAAAGGGGGCCTTGAGAGCTAAGGAAGTCCTCCTCTTCCTGCCTCTGTTCTGCCTTATTCCACGCAGCGTGTGCTCCAACAGGTGGACAAGGGGGACAGTGTCACTGATGCATGCACTGTCACTGCTCACCATCCTCGTGGCCTCCTTAAATGGTGACAGGACAGTGTATGCATCCCTGATCATGGCCCACTGGCGTGGGGAAAAAAAACAAGCTCCCCTGACCCTGTCCTGGTGCCATAGTCGCACGGGAACTCATTGATAGCCCTCTGCTGCGTGTGCAGCTGCTGCAGCATGGCCAACGTTGAGTTCCACCTGGTGGGCATGTCACAGATTAGGCGGTTCTTGGGCAGGTTAAACTCCTTTTGGAGGTCTGCTAGCCGAGCACTGGCATTATATGACCGGCGGAAATGCACACAGACTTCCCTGGCCTGCCTCAGGACATCCTGTAAGCCTGGGTACCTGCCCAAGAACCGCTGCACCACCAAGTTAAGGACGTGAGCCAAACAGGACACAAGGGTCAGTTGTCCCTGTCGGAGGGCGGAGAGGAGGTTGGTGCCATTGTCGCAAACCACCATTCCTGCCTTAAGTTGGTGTGGCGTCAACCACCTCTGTACCTGCCCCTGCAGAGCTGACAGAACCTCTGCCCCAGTGTGGCTCCTGTCCCCCAAGCACACCAGCTCAAGCACCGCATGGCATCTTTTGGCCTGCGTACTTGCGTAGCCCCTTGAATGCCTACGGAGCACCGCTGGTTCCGAGGACAAAGCACAGGAAGAGGCCATGGAGGAAGAAGAAGAGGAGGGGGTGGAGGAGAGAGGTGTGTCACAATCATTAGTAGTGGCATTTTGGAGACGTGGTGGCTGAACAACTTCCAACATTACTGCACCTTGTCCTGCATCCTTCCCAGCTGCCAGCAGAGTGACCCAATGCGCCATGAAACTTAGGTAACGTCCCTGTCCATGCCTGCTGGACCATGAGTCAGCGGTAATATGCACCTTACTGCTGACAACCCTGTCCAGCGAGGCCAAGACATTGCCTTCCACATGCCGGTAGAGAGCCGGAATCGCCTTCCGTGAGAAAAAGTGGCATTTGGGTACCTGCCACTGAGGAGCCGCACATTCCACAAACTCACGGGAGGGGGCAGAGTCTACCAACTGAAAAGGTAGCAGTTGAAGTGCTAGCAATTTTTCCAAGCTAGCATTCAACCGCTGGGCATGTGGATGGCTGGGAGCGAACTTCTTTCGGCGGTGCAGCAGCTGGGGCAGGGAAATTTGCCTGGTACAATCTGACGTCAGTGTACCGAAAGCAGATTGCCCACAAGTACTTGGCTGTGACACACCTAATTCTACACCTTCATTCCTCTCAGTGCAGGTCTCAGAGAGGACTGAAGGTATAGTGGGGTTGGAGATCTCAGCTGATGAGGAGCAAGGAGAGGTCCTCTTTGTTCTTTGGTGTGGGTCTTTTAGATACGCTTGCCAACGAACTGCATGGCAGGTCAACATATGTCTGGTCAAGCATGTGGTGCCCAAGCAGAAGATGTTTTGGCCACGCGAGATACGCTTAAAACATATGTTGCAAATAGCAGCGGTGCCATCCTGATGCACTTATCTCAAAAAAGGCCCACACCAAAGAACTTTTAGAATAACGCGCAGACAGCAGCGCCCTGCACGTGCGGAGCTTTGCAGGGCGAAGCAGTCAGTCTGCTGCCCTTAGGCTGGCCCCTGGAGGACATCCTGCCTCGTTGGTGATGTGCCTCCTCCTCCTCTCTGCTATCAGGCACCCACGTTGAGTCAGTGACCTCATCATCCCCTCATCACTGGAGCAAATCTGGCAGTATGCTGCAGCAGGGGGAGCATGACTGCCAGATTGCTGTCCTTCTTGGGCACCCCCTCTGTCCGTGCTCACGTTACTGCCTTCATCTAGCTCAGTATCATCATCAAAGCCTTCTAAATGCTGGGCATCCTCCTGGAGCATGTACCCAACACTGTGGTCAAACAGTTTGAGGGACTTCTCAGGAGGACATGGTGGGACTAGGGAAGGAGTCACTGATGCCATTGAGCCGAGGGAGGAGGCCGCGTTGGCAGCTGCTTTGCCAGACAAAGTACCCTGAGCATTAGTGAGAGAGGATGAGGAGGATGAGGACGGCTTGGTCATCCACTCGACCAAGTCTTCCGCATGTTGGCTCAACACGACCAGCTGCCGAAAAAAAGGCCAAGCATGTCCCACGGCCACGTGCTGATGAGGATGCACCGTCTCCACGACCAGCACTGTTGCCTCTAGACACAGAGCCTGCTTGCCCTCTTTTATTGGCTTGTGACTGTTTGCCTCTCCTTGTTGGCCTTCCAGACATACTAATGGCCTGTAGCTGCACTAAGCTGGGATATATATATATATATATACTACAAGTTAGTGTAGTGCGTGTAGTGCGTCCTCTGAACAGTGTTCAGCTAAAACTACCTGTAGAAGGTTGGTGGTGTTTTCCTGATCCTATCACTACCGCAGGCAGCTAAATTATTTACAGGTTAGTGTAGTGCGACCTCTGCACAGTGTTCAGCTAAAGCTACCTGTAGAAGGTTGGTGGTGCTCTCATACTACAGGCAGGCAGTTGATTTTGCTAGCTGCAGTATCAGTATATATATATATATATATATATATATATATATATGTATGTGTATATATATATATATATATGTATATATATATATATATATATATATATATATATATATATATATATATATATGTGTGTCGTGTGTATATATATATATATATATATATATATATATATATATATATATATATATAAAAAATATATATATTGATACTGCAGCTAGCAAAATCAACTGCCTGCCTGTAGTATGAGAACACCACCAACCTTCTACAGGTAGCTTTAGCTGAACACTGTGCAGAGGTCACACTACACTAACGTGTAAATAATTTAGCTGCCTGCGGTAGTGATAGGATCAGGAAAACACCACCAACCTTCTACAGGTAGCTGTAGCTGAACACTGTGCAGAGGTCACACTACACTAACGTGTAAATAATTTAGCTGCCTGCGGTAGTGATAGGATCAGGAAAACACCACCAACCTTCTACAGGTAGTTTTAGCTGAACACTGTTCAGAGGACGCACTACACTAACTTGTAGCTTTAGCTGAACACTGTGCAGAGGTCGCACTACACTAACTTGTAGCTTTAGCTGAACACTGTTCAGAGGACGCACTACACTAACTTGTAGCTTTAGCTGAACACTGTTCAGAGGACGCACTACACTAACTTGTAGCTTTAGCTGAACACTGTGAGGAGGACACACTACACTAACTTGTACTTTTAGCTGAACACTGTGAGGAGGTCACACTAAACTATCTTGTAGCTTTAGCTGAACACTGTGAGGAGGACGCACTACACTAACTTGTAGCTTTAGCTGAACACTGTGCACTACACTAATGCTCCGTACACATGGTCGGACATTGATCGGACATTCCGACAACAAAATCCTAGGATTTTTTCCGACGGATGTTGGCTCAAACTTGTTTTGTCTACACACGGTCGCACAAAGTTGTCGGAAAATCCGATCGTTCTAAACGCGGTGACGTAAAACACGTACGTCGGGACTATAAACGGGCCAGTGGCCAATAGCTTTCATCTCTTTATTTATTCTGAGCATGCGTGGCACTTTGTCCGTCAGATTTGTGTACACACGATCGGAGTTTCCGACAACGGATTTTGTTGTCGGAAAATTTTATCTCCTGCTCTCCAACTTTATGTGTCGGAAAATCCGATGGAAAATGTCCGATGGAGCCCACACACGGTCGGAATTTCCGACAACACGCTCCGATCGGACATTTTCCATCGGAAAATCCGACCGTGTGTACGGGGCATTACTTGTTGCTTTAGCTGAACACTGTTCAGAGGACACACTACACTAACTTGTAGTTTTAGCTGAACACTGTGAGGAGGACGCACTAAACTAACTTGTAGCTTTAGCTGAACACTGTACAGAGGTCACACTAAACTAACTTGTAGCTTTAGCTGAACACTGTTCAGAGGAAGCACTACACTAACTTGTAGCTTTAGCTGAACACTGTTCAGAGGACGCACTACACTAACTTGTAGCTTTAGCTGAACACTGTTCAGAGGACGCACTACACTAACTTGTAGCTTTAGCTGAACACTGTGTAGAGGTCACACTAAACTAACTTGTAGCTTTAGCTGAACACTGTGAGGAGGATGCACTACACTAACTGTAAATAGTTTAGCTGCATTTTTCTTCAGGTAGCTGTAAATACTGTAACAACACAAGCCTGCCTATCAGTAGGAAGATAACAGGAACGGATCTAGCTAAACTGAATACAGTGTATATATATATATATATATATATATATATATATATATATATACATACAACACCTGGGATGCATATATATACACAGTACACTGTAAGTGCAGCTAACTGACTGACTGTCCTGCCTAATCTATCTAACTTAAATCAAATGACACTGTCTCTCTCTCTCTGTCTATCTCTCTGTCAAGCCGGAACACACTACACAGGGCCGCCCTGCAGGTGGCCTTATATAGTGTGGGGCGTGTTCTAAACCCCCTGAGCCATAATTGGCCAATGCCACCCTGGCTTTGGCCAATTACAGCTCTCTCTACAGAGGGCGCTGTGATTGGCCAAGCATGCGGGTCCAATCATCAGGCAGTAATGCGCTGCAATGCCGCAGTGAATTATGGGCCGTGACACGCCACATCAATTTGGTGCGAACGGCCCATATCGTTCGCAATTCGGCGAAAGATCGAACAGCCGATGTTCGAGTCGAACATGGGCTCGACTCCAACACGAAGCTCATCCATAGTGAGGAGAGACTCATTGAGGCGCCAGTGACATGTCCTAGGTGTAGGTGCAGACAAGAGAAGATCTAAGTGTATGGATGCGTGGTCTGACCAAATGATTGGGTTAATTTCTGAATTAACCACATATGGCAGAAGAGGAGCCGAGGTAAAGAAGTGATCTAGTCTTGTGTATAATTTGTGGGGTGGGGAATAAAATGTAAATTGTTTGGCAATTGGATGTTTCACCCTCCAAGTGTCAAATAGATTGTGAGCCCGAATCAATTTTCGAAATGAGGAGATTTTTTTTGACTTGGAGAGATGGGATATTTTGAAATAGGGCAAATCTGTCCTTGATCGGGGACATACATAAATTTAAATCACCCCCAATTATCATGAAGGTTTGAGAGAAAGGGTGAATTTTCTCAAAGAAATCTTCTAGGAACCCAATCTGTCCTGAGTTGGGTACATATATATATTCGCAAGGGTGAATGAAGTATTTTTATGATCACAGTTCAGGACAACATAACGGCCTTGGGGGTCTAGATTTGACACGTATTGCTGAGGATCTTCTAAACAGAATAGCCACTCCGGCTCCCCCAGAAGGGTCGGAAGCCACATAAGCGGTTGGAAAGTGCTTGGAAGCAAATTTAAATGAACCCTCTGCCTTGAAATGTCCAAAGACATGCTGGTAGGTTAATTGGCTTATGTCCAAAATTGGCCCTAGTAAATTAATGTGAGTTGGGAACCTTGAATTGTGTTCTCCTTGAGGGTCGGGACCAATGTGAGTGTGCGATGTATGTGTGGAGGGCTATGTAAATTGACAGTGCTATATGGATACCTTGAATAAAAATAGAGATGATTGTAGACACACACCCACACTCACTCAGGTTGAACTGGATGGACTGGTGTCTTTATTCAACCTTACTAACTATGTAACTATGTATATCCTGCACCATGATCACTTCTGCGTTAGAGGATCTGAACCCGCTCAATGCTATCCAGCGTTTGCGAATGGAGCCCAGACCTCTAACATTACATGAAAGTATACTGACAGCCATAACTACGTTATAAAAACATAGCACACAGAGCAATCACAAACCACAAAAAAAAGAAAAAAGTAAGAAAATCCTATACCATGATGTATGAAACTTAGAAACAAGTATATTATCAATAAACAATTGACAGTGAAATATAAAAATGGAAAACACAACTATGTTTTTTGTGTGGACCAAAAAGGGATCCAATAAACAAAAAAAAAACAATAAGAAAAAAAAGAAAACAAAAAAAGAAAAATCAGAAACAAAAAAATAAAGCCCTGGAGAAGATCAAAATGGATCTTCGGCAGAAAAAAAAGAAAAATACGAAACAATCAGGTGAGAGGCCTGAGGGTAATGAGCACCTCAGGAAGTCATGGTCATGTTTCAGGACCATGTTGAGGGGGCATGGCAGTCCGCAGGATCAGACTCTCAGGCCTAAGTCCAGTCCAAACAACATTTGTAAGATATAAACCGGGGACTGCCTTAAAAAAATGTTTGCAACATTGTGAAAAAAGAGTCGGTGCATGTGTGAAGCACAACAAAAGTGAACTTTGGACTCTGAGCCCAGAGTCCTAAATCACAGAAGTGGAAGTCAGGGTTTCTGTGTAGATAAAAAAAAAGGCATAACATGAAGGCATACCAGAGGGCAGGTTCAGGAGGGGGCCTTTTGACAGCATAGCTCTTTGAGGGGTAGCAGGGGCCCTTCGGTTCCTCTGGCGTACCGGGGTCCAAATCGTCCCAGGAGTTGATAGTGATCTGGAAGCAGGGATCTGTGCCTGTAGGTCCTCTTCGTGTATGGGGGGAAGGCCCAGGTTCCGGATGAAGGTCTCATACTCCTGTAGATCTCTCGTGGAGTGCAGTGATCCCTCTTTGGTGACCGATAAGCGGAATGGAAAACTCCATCGGTATGGAACCTGGTGATTCTGTAGATGGGTGGTAATTGGACGCAGGGCTCACCACTAGGCCAGGGGGATAGGCGACAGGTCATTGAATATTTGGATTTTTGCACTTTTAAAGTTAATTCGTGACTTGTTGCGGGTAGCATTAATCAGAGCCTCTTTTGCTTTCGTAAAAATGAAAGCGTGTAATAATGTCCCTGGGGTTGGCGCCTTGAGGAGGTTTGGGGGCTAATGATCTATGCGCTCTATCAAGGCGCCAGTCTATGTCAGGAATGTGGGGTGCCAGGGTAACAAAAAGGGCTAGAAGATAAGGCCAAATTTCCTTGTCTGAAATGGATTCAGAGACCCCACGGATGCACAGGTTTTGGCCTTGTTCTCTATTCTCAAGGTCTTCTTGTTGCATTTGCAATTGTGAGACTGCATTTTTCAGAGTGGCATTTTTTTCTTCCAATACATGCACATATTGTACCATGTCATAAAATTTAGTCTCAAGAGCATCATACGTTCCCCTAATTGATCGATTTCACCCCTGAGTTCACGTGCAAGCTTACCTAGCTCTTTAGCAATGTTTTGGGTGAGACTGTGAAGCAGGGTCTGCAGTTTGGTGTCCAGAACCTCCACAGTTATTAGCGCTGACATTGCAGGAGGATCGGGCGATTGTGGCTTGTGTGGGGGATTTTCAACAAACAATGTGGGATCGACTAGCGGGAGGGCATCTGCTGGATTCACGGCATCCACCGAGGTACTTGAGGCCGGGGATTGTGGCCTACGCATATAGCGATCCATAAGCAGGGAGGGCTGAAGCGCAGCCTGCATAGTGTGCCTCTAATATATGTGTCTTTGGTCACCGATCTTACCCATATAATACTTGATGGGTAGCTGAGTGGTTCCCGGAGCGGGCGAGATGACTCCTGGAGCTATAGAAGCTATAGATGCAGAGCGGGAGCTTTGAGAAGATGGACGAAGGCCGGAGCTCTGGTCCTAAGCATCCGCCATCCTACGAGCCGCGCATGCGCCCCCCTGCTGTTACTTTCTTATATAATATATTTTCCTGTGTTGTCACTCTGTCACATACACCCAATGGGGTTTATTTACTAAAGGCAAATACACTTTGCACTACAAGTGCAGTCCCTGTAGATCTGAGGGGGACATGCAAGGAAAATAATAAACAGCATTTTTGCTTGCACATGATTGGATGATAACATCAGCAGAGCTTCCCCTAATTTCAGAGCTTCCTCTTAGATCTACAGCGATCTACACTTACTTAGTGCACTTTCAAGTGCAGAGTGAATTTGCCTTTAGTAAATCAACTCCAATGCAGAGACTACAAGAAAATTTGCCAACATACGTAAAATGCACAGGTATGGTCCACAATTATCACTATCAAGATGCCAGTCCAAAGGAATGATGTGCTGCTGAAGCTGGAGTGAGCACGTGTTGGGAGTGACGGTGGCTAAATGAGGCTGGAGAAGATCAGTAGCACTGAAATGCAAAAAAGATAAAAACTGTATTTTATAAAAATGAATGTGATATGTCAACAAATATTTGCTGTAGGTGGATCTTCATGGTGCATATGCTTTAAATTTTAGGGAATAATGACTAATCACCTCTAAACGTTTGGTGAATATCACAATAATGTTTTTATCAATATGCCCCTTATGTTTCCACTTAAGAACCAATCACACCATTGGGCTGCACTAATGTTTGTGTTAGCATAATGCATATGTGCAGAGCCATGCATTCTGCCCTATTTTCATGTGTCATGGTGCATTTCAGGTTATTCATTTTGCAAGGGCTGTTTAATGCTTGTATGTCAACGTATGAGATTGCGTAGGTTTCACTCTACAGCATTAGGGTATGAATGAGCCCCCCAGGGTTTTGATCTACTATAATGCTACAAACTACTTTAAACAAGCTGATAGCAAATTTAATTTAAATGCATTTTATTTAAACTTAGCATACATTGTTATATAGTGCTAACACAGTATTAAAGAAAATGACTTTAATACCACCTGCCTGGAGTTTGCATGTTCTCCCTGTGCCTGCGTGGGTTTCCTCTGGGTACCCCGGTTTCCTTCAACACTCCAAAGACATGCTGGTAGGGTAATTGGATCCTGTCTAAATTGCCCCTAGTATGTGTGTGTATGAATGTGAGTAATGCCGCGTACACACGAGCGGACTTTACGGCAGACTTTGCTCGGCGGACTTTTCGACGGACTTTACGACAGACTTTCTGAATGAACGGACTTGCCTACACATAATCAACCAAAGTCCGTCAAATTCGTACGTGATGACGTACGACCGGACTAAAACAAGGAAGTTCATAGCCAGTAGCCAATAGCTGCCCTAGCGTGGCTTTTTGTCCGTCGAACTAGCATACAGACGAGCGGACTTTTCGACCGGACTCGATTTCGACGGATTAATTTAAAATATGTTTCAAATGTAAGCCCGTCCAACTTTTGAGAAAACAAAGTCCGCTGGAGCCCACACACGATCGAATTGTCCGACCAAATCCCGTCCGCCGGGCAAAGTCTGCCATAAACTCCGCTCGTGTGTACGCGGCATAAGGGACCTTAGAGTGTAAGCTTCTTGAGGGTAGGGAGTGGGATTGATGTGAATGTACAATGTACAATGTATATGTAAAGCGTTGCGTAAATTGACAGCGCTATATAACTACCTTAAAATAAACAAATATATTCTTTTTTGCTAGGCTAATAAAAATATTTTTCTACTGTACACAATGTTGTGCTTTGCTGGAGCTGAAAAATTTTCCCATTCAACAGTTCTAGTTTCAATAAAGTAGAATTGTATATTGTATTTCTATACTGATTTCTGCACGATGTCATTGTTATATAATGATTAGCAGATACTGGGTAAAATTTCTGAAAGAGTAGAAAAACAAGACTCTGCCTTAATGAGTACTTTATCACAAATATAATGCAGTGCATGGAATTGTCATACAAATGTCACATTTTTCAAACGTTATAAGATTTAGACCAGGATATGCAATTAGCGGACCTCCAGCTGTTGCAAAACTATAAGTCCCATCATGCCTCTGCCTCTGGATGTCAGGCTTGTGGCTGTCAGAGTCTTGCTATGCCTCATGGGACTTGTAGTTCTGCAACAGCTGGAAGTCCGCTAATTGCATATCCCTGATTTAGACATTCTTTTATTTTTTTCTGAAAATAATTAGGTTCTTAAATGTGAACTACAACTGACTGCATATGGAGTACATTTGATAATAGTGTCAATGACAGTATGAATCACACATACTTCCAAAAATAATGCAAGAAAGAATGTTTTTTATTGTGTGACAAAAAGTTAAATTGCAAATGTTAAAGGAAAATGTATTTCAAGCACACATATGGTAATTTCCTGCTTATTTAAAAATGTATTATTGTTTCCACAGTTGCTGATAGTAGTAAATGGCTAAAATCTAAAGCAAGTGAAATATGTTTCTATACATAGCTATTAAGGCTTACCTAGACATTTTTGTTATTGGTGCTATTTTTGGCTGTGAGGTATTCTGTAAATGCCTCACAACACTTAAACATTTTAGGCATGAGGAAAACAATTTACCTGGTTCAAAATTAGCTGTATACATAAAGCACTGATCTAAATGTCAGCCAACATTGAAAATAAATCTTTGAAGGGCATACAGGTAAACTACTGTTTGTGATGGAGCGTTATTCTCAAACACAGCCATAGCATGCTCATTGCTTTCTCTCACATACAGAAACTTTCTTGTAAATAAACGTCAGATGTTTTTCACCAATGAGATTTACCCACTTTAATATCAACGTGTTCCATCCCCATCTGTTTCAGGCTGTTTTTATGTTTTCAGTGCTTTGATAGTTTGACTGACAATGCACCATACAACACTACCCAAGTGAATTTTAGATTAGTTTATTTAGGTGGCATTTAGTAACCATTTTCTTCTACTATGTAAAGGAAAACAAACTGAAAGTTTTGAAAAAAAAGACCCATTTCACCAACTTTCTATTATAAAATATATCAAATAAATTATGTTTCTTCATGCATGGATTCGGCTGCATTTCTTTGCCACATAACATGTAAATTATTTAGTATATGATAAAATCACAGGGTCTACAAACCATGATATATATATATATGTAGCGGTACCCCCGTAAGGGCTGCTGATTTGGTTATAGCAATCTGCCAATCACCCCTGCTACCAAGCTCCCCACAACCCATTGAAACAGGAAAACAGTCATTTTCGGTTTTCTGCTATATTTATTTCAGGATTAGAACTTGGATGAGGAAAGAGAGCCTTAATATCCTATTCTCTCCCTTCCATTTGAACAACAGAAATCACTCTGAATAACTTCTAGTTTTAGACTCTGGTGAGATTGTCCCTGAGAGTTAAACGGCCAGAAGCTCACACCGCCTCTTCCCTATGTCCCAGAGACTTAAACACCCACAAATTCTTTGGAAGGCACTGTCATCATGCTAACCAGGCCGAAGATATCTAGGTATCCCCACACGATGACCTGACACATGACAGTGAACAGAGCACGGCTTCCACTAGTCCAGGACTATCGATGCTGTGTTCCTCTGCCACAACATGATACACTACTCTCTCCAGCTTCTTCTTCTTTCGTTACACTGACCTTCTCCTTTGTATCAAAGTTCTGTGTCCCCGGTCACAGAAAGCTAATCTACTTCCACCGCTTCTCTGCTACTTCCTCTTCCTAGATCTCCTCCAGCATCCTCCAATTCCCCGGTCACAGTACCTCGACGTTCCTTTAAGGATGGATCTTTATCTTAGTCTTCCTTCCTGATGGTTCCTCCATCCCGCCTCAGTGCATGGTGCATCCCCATTAGACTTAACACTTTACCAAACAGAGGGGGTTATCATCCTCTGTCTGGTGACAGAACAATCACACCGATTTCAGCAATCACATGTGATTCCCTGCCAGGATTGTCACTCCCTCAAAAGGAGTCTGAGAGACCTCCTGCAGAGTGCAACCTGAGCGGACACGCCAGAATTTTGAAGACATGAGCCCGTAGGTAGATAAACTTTCTGTTTGGCTACTAAACCGAAATCCTTTTATAAAGCACATAGGTGGCAAAGGGATAAAAAACAGGGACAGCACACCCTAGTGTCCTTGTCAGGCACCCTGAGTGGCAGTCTCCTGCCAAACAGTTATTTGGGGAAAACCCACCCTAACCCAGCTGCCCTCTTGCAGTCAAATTGGTATTATCAACATCTGTAGCTACACACAGTAGTCCTGCTTAAGATAGTACCTTGGGTCAGGTAATCTCTTGCGACTGTCCCCCTTGCTTCGTACTGAAATGGAGTAACTCCTGGTAATCTGTCCTGCTTTAAGAACTAGCACCTTGTCCTGATATATGGCCCTCCCGAGCTTCCACTCCTTGTGAATGTCCTTTAACCGGACCCAAACCTAAATGTCTGGTGTCCGCTGGGGTTTTGGGACATGTAGATAGTCCCAGACCATATCATTCTCCCACTGCTCCCGGGAGTTCTCCACTACCTCCATGACATGCTCTGGAACGTAAGGGTAATTCAGACCCCACTTCTGGGCAACTTTCCTCTGGACCTCCCTTTGGAAGCGGGACAGCCTCGGCAGATCTTTAGGCCTCCCACGGCCAGGCAGGACACAGGCGTCAGAGGCCCTGACGACCCACTGTCTGTAAGTAGATGGTCCTTCAGAGGAGTTACTGTTGGAGGCAGTAGACAGTCCAAAGGGTGGTACTGGGGGTTTGGGTGTATTTGAAGGTCCCTCCGGTGCTTCAGTGCATGCTACGGCAGAAATAGGGCTCTCCAAAACCCATGCCTTCTCATCACTTGACGAGGCCTCTTCGGGGGATGACCACTCAAAGAGATTTTCTATGGACCCGTATTTTTCCAATACTTGAGTTGACCCCCAGTCCACAGTCCGGCCCTTGCTCACCCTGTCCGGCTCACCTGAGGGATCCCCCTCCCGCAGCCGCGGCTCCTTCCGGACAGGCACGACAAGGGACTTACTCCCGGCTGACTCCTCAGGGGTTTCTTCCAAAAACTGCCCACTAACACTGATAGTCTCTTGGTCCCTGGCCAGGCTACAGGATTCCCTGACATGTCCTACCTTGTCTTCTGATGGTTCCGATTCAGCCGAATCAGACGGGAGCTCCTTTACTGCTGAAGCAGGCGACGCACGGCCTTCTCCAGCCCTCTGGGTCACCTGGACTTGAGGCAGACAAAGTCCGGTTGTAAGACTGGCGGAGTAATATTGGACCCCCTGTTGTACTGGTCCCAGGCGCGTTAACTGACATCCACAATGCCCACACCGGGCCCAAGCACTAACTCCGACTGTAAGCTTCCGACATCCAGAATAGAGCATACACAGTCTCTCCAAGCCTCCGATCACTCCTAGAGCCAGTCCACCGGTGAGCTCCAACCGGATACCGGTGTCTATTAGTACCCGGTCCTGCACTTCAGGTAACCACTGCATGGCGGGCGTGCTCTGAACACCCTCTGCCATCTTCCTCCAGCCCCTTTATGCTGTCTTTATGTAACTCCAGACTCCTCCCTGGAAGCACGTGACCCCAGCTTATATGAGAGGCCTGCCCCCTGCCAATGCAAGTTAATGATTGGTCAGGGCACCTCACATGAGCTGCCTGCCACTTAGATCTCAAGTCCAACCCCTCTTCCAGAATAATACCTGTGAAAGCAGGGGAGGCATCTCTGAGTCATCTCTGTGGCCACACCCCCCACTACACTGATCACTCCCAGTCCCAAATCACAACAACCATATCCAGCCTAATGCACAGACCTGGCTAAATTTACCTGCACTTGTCCTGAGCTAGAAAAATACTACTCTAGCACCTACCTTTAGGTAGAGGGTGCTACGTATATTTGAAATGTCTGAACTCTGATGTTAATTTGTTAAGACCCTAAAGCCTAGGACAGAATAAACACCACTAAAATTAACCCTTTTTGAAAAGTAGACACCCCAAGGTATTTAGTAAGAGGCAGGGGCGGCCCGTCCATTAAGGGACGCCGCCCCCCCATCCATCGCCACCTCCCCCTATCCATGCGTCCGGCTCCTTGCAGGATGCTGGGTGCATGAATTACAATGGTGGGTTTTTTTTTTTTTTAAGCACCTTATTAGAGCAAGAGGCTTTAATAGGCTTCAGAAAAGGGTGGGCTCAGGGCGCAGAGAATGCGAACGGAGCCCACCCAGGTGTGTTACAACAGCGAATGAATATTCACTGTTGAAACACTGATCCTCCTGTCGGCCAATTAAGAAGCAGGTTTTGAGACCCGTCACCCGATTTGCTGAAAGGACAGGCAACCATATTCGATGCCTAGGAGGAGGAGAGGAGCCACACGCTGGAAGCTGCTGAGGGAGGAGAGGACATGCTGCCCGCCACCCACTACCTGCCTAGATGGGGTAAGTGCCAAGCCGACCGGCAGACAGCAGGGGGAGGTGGTCAGTGCCGCCAGCCACTTGGGGGGGGGTGGTTGTTTGCCCCCCCCCCAAAAAAAAACACCAGCCGCCACTTGTAAGAGGCATGGTAAGTGTTTTTAAAAATCATGTTTTGCAACAAATTAACAGTTTTTTCACAAAGTTGTCATTTTAATAGGACATTTCTCACATGCAGCATAGGCATACTTTTAAAACTTTCAATTACACCCCAACACACATTATTTTACTCTTTCTAAGTATGGGGAGTACTCGAAATGGTCAGGGGTGGGTAGTGGGGTCCCCCAGGTTCTGTGCTGGGACCAATCCTGTTCAATTTGTTCATAAACGACCTGGAGGATGGGGAAAATAGTTCAATCTCTGTATTTGCGGATGATATTAAGCTAAGCAGGGCAATAACTTCTCCGCAGGATGTGGAAACCTTGCAAAAAGATCTAAACAAATTAATGGGGTGGGCAACTACATGGCAAATGAGGTTCAATGTAGAAAAATGTAAAATAATGCATTTGGGTGGCAAAAATATGAATGCAATCTATACATTAGGGGGAGAACCTCTGGGGGAATCTAGGATGGAAAAGGACCTGGGGGTCCTAGTAGATGATAGGCTCAGCAATGACATGCAATGCCAAGCTGCTTCTAACAAAGCAAACAGAATATTGGCATGCATTAAAAAGGGGATTAACTCCAGGGATAATATGATAATTCTCCCGCTCTACAAGACTCTGGTCTGGCCACACCTAGAGTATGCTGTCCAGTTCTCGGTACCAGTCCTAAGGAAGGATGTACTGGAAATAGAGCGAGTACAAAGAAGGGCAACAAAGCTAATAAAGGGTCTGGAGGATATTAGTTATGAGGAAAGGTTGCGAGCACTGAACTTATTCTCTCTGGAGAAGAGACGCTTAAGAAGGGGTTATGATTTCAATATACAAATAACATACTGGTGACCAGACAATAGGGATAAAACTTTTTCGCAGAAGGAAGTTTAATAAGACTCATGGCCACTAATTAAAATTAGAAGAAAAGAGGTTTAACCTTAAACTACGTAGAGGGTTCTTTACTGTAAGAGCGGCAAGGATGTGGAATTCCCTGCCACAGGCGGTGGTCTAAGCGGGGAGCATCAATAGTTTTAAGAAACTATTAGATAAGCACCTTAACTACCACAACATACAGGGATATACAAGGTATTACTGACATATAATCACACACATAGATTGGACTTGATGGACTTGTGTCCTTTTTCGATCTCACCTACTATGTAACTATGTAATTATGATACCACATGTGTGAGAGTTTTCCATTGCCTAGCCACATGGGGAGGGGGGCTAAATCCAGAAAGCAAACACTGCAAGGTATTTACTAAGAGGCATGGCGAGTCTTTCGAAGATATTCTTTTTTTAACAAGTTTTTGGAAATGAGTAAGAAATTACAAATGTATTTTTTTTTGGCAAAAGTTGTAATTTTCATAGGATATTTGCCCACAGAACAGACATAATAGACAGAATACACATATATTTATACATCAAAACATCAAACTCCTCTTAAGTATGGGGATACCACATGTGTGAGCCTTTTTCAATGATTGGAATGATAATATACCTGATGTTGTATCTTGTGTTTAAACAAAAATCAAACAACTTTGTATCAAAAATATCACTGGGAATGTGTGCCCTCTTTACAAGCCGACTGTCAGCTTTCTGGTGGAAATAATTTGGGTGGCTCTAAAGCCGAATGATTACTTCCATAGGCACTGATAGCAAGCAATTGAGCTGCAAGTTTGAAACAGACTTGCTAAGCTATTGCTAAACCCTCCCGGCTTCACAAGTTTGTTGCACAATTGCAGCAAGTCCGCATTGCATGACTCCAGCTCAACTTTTGACCGTTAGTTCGGCCTGCCAAATGACCACAATGCACTGCGCTGCCACAGTGCATTGAAAGCCCTGATTGGCTGAAGTAATGAAAGTTTTCCCCAGTCAGGGCACAGAGCACTGTCAGAGCTATGATTGGGCGCTGTCATGACTGTATCCAATCATGGCTCATTGCTCATACTCTCGCTCCACACTATAAAAGTATTCTTTCCATTGCGGCCATTTGTAGTGTGATAGCGACGTGGAGAGAGATAGAACAGGGCTCTGTTCAGTGCTATTAGACAGTTAGTGTGCTATAGTGTTCTATTCTGATTCTATTGTCAGTGTAGAATATAATTTTAGTGTGCACCTAGGGATCGTTCAGTGTGAATGTAGTGTGACCATTCATCTTTACATTAGTGTGAATGTAGGGATAGTTCGGTCATTGTGAGTGTAGTGCGACCACCATTCATCTTTACATTAGTGTGAATGTAGGGATAGTTCAGTCATTGTGAGTGTAGTGACCACCATTCATCTTTACATTAGTGTGAATGTAGGGATAGTTCAGTCATTGTGAGTGTAGTGCGACTATTCATCTTTACATTAGTGTCAATGTAGGGATAGTTCAGTCATTGTGAGTGTAGTGACCACCATTCATCTTTACATTAGTGTGAATGTAGGGATAGTTCGGTCATTGTGAGTGTAGTGCGACCATCATTCATCTTTACATTAGTGTGAATGTAGGGATAGTTCAGTCATTGTGAGTGTAGTGCGACCACCATTCATCTTTACATTAGTGTGAATGTAGGGATAGTTCAGTCATTGTGAGTGTAGTGACCACCATTCATCTTTACATTAGTGTGAATGTAGGGATAGTTCAGTCATTGTGAGTGTAGTGCGACTATTCATCTTTACATTAGTGTCAATGTAGGGATAGTTCAGTCATTGTGAGTGTAGTGACCACCATTGATCTTTACATTAGTGTGAATGTAGGGATAGTTTAGTCAGTGTGACCATTTAACAGTTTATTGTATTGCGTCACTACAAGTTTAACGCCATATAGTTCTGTGCAATACTGCAAGTTTAGCGCCATATATTTCATTGCGTTACTGCAAGTTTAATGCTGTATATTTCATTGCATTACTGCAAGTTTAAGGCTATATAGTTCTGTGCGTTAATGCACGTTTGACACAGTATATTGCAGTATATTATAGCGTATCCGTGGAGTGTGTCTATGTCGTGAATACTCAAATTAAAGTGCACCAAACACCACTTTCCATGGATTAAAGTGCATCCATGTACATGTAGCGGGCACCTACTTTTAGGTCGGTGACCTTTCTTGTTAGCTTTCTATATTAGGTAAATTTAGACAGGCTGATGCTATTTGCAGCAGGCCTGTATTGTTTGATTTCTCTATTTGAGTGACAGGTGTTTATGTGTTGGTCTCAACCAATCATTAATTTGTTTGGTAATCCCAGGACTCTCATATAAAAAGGGGGGTCACGTGTTGCCCGGGAGTTGGGAGTCTGAGCCTGAGTCTGGGGCTGAGTCCAGCCCAGCTCTGAGGAGCGGGAGAGCCAGCCTGGCTCCCGGAGGGGGAATTGGAGGGTCTCCACTCCAGGGAGCCAATGGAGTTTCGCCCTAGCGAGAAAGGTGGAGGTCCGGTTCTCATGGAGGAACAGATGACATCTTGTCGGGTGTAGTCGTGGATGTCGTAGGCCACCCCTGCGGGGAGGGGAACAGGCCACAAAGAGATAAAGAGAACTGAGAAACATTGCAGATGAAGTAGCAACAAAGCGGAAGGAAACTGGGTGATTGATCGTTTATGAGTGGCACATAGACTATCGATCATGTGAGTGAAAGCCCAAGGGAAAGGTACTTCCAGAGACTGAGGGTTGTTGGTGCACAAGTCAGTGAGATGGGTAGTGATGGCCTATAACTTTGAGTTCAGCATTGCCCCGGGATTTCAATCAGTCAAGCGGGAGGAGTTATTCAGATTTGCTCTCCTTTAGCTAAACCTGGAAGTACCATGTCGGTGGTAAGTAGTGGTAAAAGGGTAGCGGTGAAGCTGCAAGTACACATGTAGAGATATGGATCGTTCTCTAAAAGTTATCCTGATGAAGAAGTTATTCAGCGTGACTCTTTATCAACTCATTCTCTATTAAATCTACTTCCATCGTCCCTGATAGAAGAATTCATTGAGAAATGATTTCTTGATTGTCCGCAATTATGCACAGTTTCTCTTGTATGACTCATGGAAAAGTGACAGTGTAACAGAAAAGCATCTCAAAGGAAGTCCTTCTCCCATCCCAGTTTATGTTTATGAATAAAGCATTGAGAAAAAGCATTAAGGACTGTGACTTTTAAATCTATGGGCTGCGAGGGTTGAGCGGTAAGCGTGAATTACAAATATAACAATATTCAGCAGCTCCTTCGGGGGTAAGCGCTACATACACATTCCACATCTTTATTACATTCTGTCAATAGGCAACCCCCCCCCATCATGTCTGGGAGGACAACAAGGAGAGGCAGACGTTCCCATGGCACTGTAAGGGGGCCAGCAGCATATGTGTCCACAGGCAAAGGTGGAAGTTGTCAGTCCTCAGGCAGGGCATCATTTCCTCTGTTTAGTGATGTTGCCCGTGCTATCCAGCCACAGCATGCAGAGGAGGTGGTCGACTGGCTTACTAAACCTTTCTCATCCTCTGTCACCCGAGCAGAGACTGGTGCACAGTCCCCTGCAGCTGCCAGAGTGGCAAAACCTGCCTTCTTGACCGCAGCTATTCCTGCCATAGCCCCAGGATCAGGCATGGAGGAGTCAGCGGAGTTATTTGAACACATCGTCAGCCACTTGCTCTTTGACGATGCACAGCCATTATTCGATTCAGATGTTGGTTCTGACTCTGAGGTTGAGGAAGGCAGGAACATGAGCCTACAGAGAGAGGAGAACACTGGTACAGAAATTGGCAGTCATGTTCTCCCAGCTGCAGTGTATTGCCAAGTTGTCTCCAGTGGTAATGAGGATGGAGGAGATAATGATGATGAGGTCACTGACTCAATTTGGGTGTCAGATAGAGCAGAGGAGGAAAGTGAGGATGAGGCACAACCCCAAAGAGGCAGCCATCATGGCAGAGTAGAGAGCAGCCACTCTATTCCATCACATTGTGGAGCTGTTATCTTCCGGCCCACTTCCCACAGCTCAGGTGTCTGGGCCTTTTAGCACATGTGCAGCCGATCACACTGTTGCTATTTACAAACCTTGTCTCAAGTGCATCAAGCCTGGCAAAAACACCAACCATTTGGGTACCACATGCTTGACAAGGCATTTAACCTCCCACCACGCAGCTCATTGGTAAGAGCACCTAAAAGCCACACAAAAGGGGCACAAATCTGTCCCTCCTCCTTACTCACCTCAGTCTGTCCCTGCTATACCTCATGACCTCCCAGCAGCCTCCACTGACAGGGATGATGGTATACCGCAGGGTGACAACAGGTCCTTGGAGTACATCTGCCAGCAGCACACCACCAGCTGTAGACTAGAGTCAGCAAATTTCTCTGCCCCATCTGCTGCAGCGGGAAAAAAAACAGTTCCTGCCACCCACATGCTCAGCGTTTAAATGCAAGCTTGTCAAAGCTGCTGGCTCTACAATTTCTGCCTTTCCGCCTGGTGGATTCTGCCCCTTACGTGAATTTGCAGAATGTGCTGTACCACAATGGCAGGTTCCCAGTCGCTATTTCTTTTCATATAAGGCCATTCCATCTCTCTACCATCACATGGAAGGCAATGTTGTGGCATCGTTGGGTAAGGCAGTCAACCGCAAAGTCCACATTACTGCTGAAACGTGGTCCAGCAAGCATGGGCAGGGATGATATATTTCATTCACAGCACACTGGGTAACTCTGCTTGCAACTCAGAAGGATGCAGGACAGGGCTCGGTGCTGCAGCTTGTTGTGCCCCTATGTCTCCATACAGCTGGTGATGATGTCAGATTCGCCAGCTCTACCCCCTCCTCCTCCTTCTCCTCCTCCTCCTCCTCCATGCCCTCCTCTGCTGAATTATCCTATGAACCTCAAGTACCCCTTAAGCGTTCAAAGGGCTATTCAATGGGTCAGGCTAAAAGGTACCATGCAGTGCTTTAGCTGGTGTGTCAGTTTTTCTACAGCAAGGGGACCAGACGTGTAGCTGCACAAAGAGACTGAGACCAAACGAACAACAAGGTATATATCCAAAAGTGGTATTTATTTACAGTGAAACACAGCAAACCATGAACACAGAAAACACAGCAAACACAGCACACAGTAAACATGAACAACCCCAAACACAACCAAAAACCCCACTAACAAGAGCTGTTGAACCTGAACAACTAAATATATATACAGACCAAGCTAGGGACAAGGGTACAAGGAATGTAAGTGTAGCGCCCTGCTCCTGTTGACCAGGTGCTCGCATGTAAATTTAGTTTTTGGCTGAGCTGTAACCAGCTCAGATTGAATGTATATAATTTACTGGATCTGTTCTGGAATTGAATTGGTTGTGCAGTTCCCATTGTTGCCAGTAGGTGTCACTGGTACCACAGGACAGTGTGCGAATAACACCTTAGTGAAACTGTAATGAATATTCTTTTTCCAGAAACAGCCCAGTAGGAGGTTCCTGCCGCTGTGCTTCTGGGAGAGAGTATTTATGGGACAGATGCCATGTGCTTTGGGAGTCCCGACCTCGTGGCCCTCCAGGCATGGAGGCTACGTCACTGCAGCTGTGCAAGAAGCCTGTCTGGGGCCTACTACCACAGAGGTGGTCCTTAGGCTGTCTTGCCTGCTAGGAAGAAGCCGAGCCAAGCTGAGAAAATCCAGGGGAGGAGGGGAGAGAGCCAGGATGAAGGGCCTGGTAACTTACTTGGAGGACTCACCTATCTCTAAACTTTACCCACAGTACTGCCGGGTCGGGTTAAAGGTTCTGGTACTGTGAAGAAGCTGCTCTACAATTCAATCAAGGTAATTAACTGTCTGGCTGCTAAGTTTGTGAGAGAGACTTATCCAGGCATATACTGGCTGCTAAGTCTGTGAGAGAGGCTTGTCCAGACATCTTACAGGTTGCTAGATCTGTGGCAGAGATCTACCCAGCCATACAAGATTTACAGAGAGAAAGCTGTGCTTTGTCCTTTGTTCTGAAGAGTCTATAAGTGATCTGATACAAGAGAAAAAAAGGTATCTGCAACTCCCCTTCAACCTCTTTACTGCTACTTCTTTCAAGTTTTTTTCATTAAAGCATTGAAGAAAAAAAAGAACTAAGTGACTGGTGCATACATTGGTGGGTGCAAGGCCCAATATAGACTCTTATGCCCTGTACACACGGTCGGACTTTCCGACAGAAAATGTGCAATCGGAGTTTGTTGTTGGAAATTCCGACCGTGTGTGGGCTCCATCGGACTTTTTCCATCGGAATTTCTGACACACAAAGTTTGAGAGCTGGATATAAAATTTTCCGACAACAAAATCTGATCGTTTAAATTCCGATCGTGTGTACACAAATCCAACGCACAAAGTGCCACGCATGCTCAGAATAAATTAAGAGATGAAAGCTTTTGGCTACTGCCCCGTTTATAGTCCCAACGTACGTGTTTTACATCACCACGTTCACAACGATCGGATTTTCCGACAACTTTGTGCGAAAAAATCTGACGGATTTTGTGGTCGGAATGTCCAATCGATGTTCATTCGTGTGTACAGGGCATAAGTCCCTGATATGGTGAACTGTGGGTAAGGGGTGACGGCAAAGACCCAATTTAAACCAGCAGCTCCTTCGGGGGTCAGTGCTACATAAGGTTGCACAGAAGGGGGATCATAGCTGGGTACAGAGCAGAGGGAGGCAGGAGCAAGGCAGGGGGGTGCAGACTGAATCAGGCTGGGCAGCAAGGCAGGGACCAAAATTGTGATACGCTGGGGGAAGAGAGGAGCAGCCTTAAGTAGCCCCCCCAGCAGCTCAATACTTATGTGACTGGATTAGTACAGACTGCTGGCTCCTGGGAGACACCTGCTGGTGGACACTGAAGGTGCAGAAAACCGCCCAGAACAGCATAGTGCCACCAGCAGCTTGGCTTTCTGCTTCCCACGTTGCTTTTATCCTGTGATCACATTTTTTTATTTTATTGATGTATGTTGGTTTTTTCAATAACATCCACTCTTTTTGACCTACACAATATGGAGGCAATTTTCTTTATTATATTCCTTCGTATGAGAGTTTCTGGCTTTCCAGTTTAGCGGTCTAACATCTGAGTTCCAACCTTTCCATCATCGTACAATTTCCTGGATCCATCCTTGGAGTTCCTGGATTTTCTGGATCGTTTTGGCCCTCTGTCGATTCGGCTATCCTTGCCTTGTTGACTTGTTGTCGCTGACATTCGCAGAGTATACATCCCTTACCTTGGGTGGAGGACACACTATCCCTGAAGTTTTACATTGGTTTTTCATTGCCGAGGTCTCTGTATCCCACTTCTGAACAACCATTTTCTGCGGGGGACTTTTTATATGTTTTCCACAAGATTTTTTCACCTTTGGGACTTCCTTATTTGTGTTTTCACCAATTTTTCATATGCTTTGTTGTACTTATTTTTGGGACTGATATTCACTATTTAGTTCTGATCACTTTTATACATTATTTGGTCACATTATTTAATGTCTATGGTTTAGCGCTACATTTATACCATCGTTTGCTTTTGAATTTTTGTCATATTTCCATGTAGCAGGTCTTTATCTTGCATCACTATATTGAGTTAGTGCAGCCCCCACTTTATATTTCCATAGCAGCAAATCTGACCTTATGTGACTCATCTTGCACTGGGGATATGATCTCTGACCAAGCTTGTAGCAGAGGTTGAGCTAAAGTCAGTTTATCTCTCCCTTGCTCACATTGCTCAATTAATAAGTGCACAACAGCAATGCAATCCAACACCACCTGTTGTGAATAGGTTGAATACTGCTAAAGAACCTGCACAATGTTCCAGCAACCATCCCAAAAATCCAACCTGGTGTATCATAGTAAATGGGGGAGTGAAAATAATAGCTCAGAACAGACCTGAATCAAAGGTTGTACTTTGCCAAGGCATGTGCTGTCAGAATGTTCCCCAACAGTTCCTCCACAGTGAGATCCTGTCACATAAATCGACAATAATCCTTATCTTCTTCTACTGCGAGCTGCGTATGACAGATTACCCTTGCTCTAAGCATCCTAAGGCAAAGCAAAAAACTGGATCCCAGTTCCCAAGTGCAGCAGATCTGGTCAGTGGTGGGCGTCACGATTATGTCAGGTTTTCTACAGCAAGGAGACCAGACACATACCTGCATGAGGAAACTCAGACCAAACAAACAACAAGGTATATATCAAAGTGTAAAAGAATTTTCGCGCTCACAGACTGGAAGCAGGTTTGTAGCCTCCCCTCACACACCCCCAAAAGGGGTGAGATATAGTCTTGAGAGCTTATAGATAGGGGCGAGTGGCGCTTAGTGTTGCCACCTCATCCCTTTAAACCTGAACACATATTGATTACACAGGTTCTGTGGCTGATTAAGGTGGTAATTAAACTCACTTGGTGTCTTATCTGCATTTAATTAGCCTCAGAACCTGTGTAATTCAAAGGTGTTCGGGTTTAAAGGGATGAGGTGGTAACCCTAGTGGCGCTACCTGTATTGAATACCAAACTACGTGCTCATGTATAAATATATAAAGGGTGTGTACCCAGTAGGTTTATAGCCCGTGCTGCACTGACACTGAAAAGGCTGCATAATCTTCTTTTTTATTTTATTTTTTAATTTTTATATTTTTATAGGTGTCATTTTTTCAAAAATATGTTTTTTTAATAATTCACGAATATTGCACTTTCTAAATGTGGTAGTATTGGATTTTGATTACACTCTCCACCTGCTCAGTCATACGGGTGAGAGCACAGGGAGTTGTATGAAATATTGGGTGTCAAGATGCATTTTTAGACCAATGTTATTAATGCACAGGTATCATTATAATAGGATAATCTGCATCTAGTAATTCATAGATATCTATTCTCCTTCACGCACTAGAGGGAATGTTTATTGTTTTATTTAGTATATTATTTACTTGATTAATTCACATTTGGGTGGAAGGTTAACCATTTATATCCTAGGATTAGGAGGCACTGGTTTTTACATACAGTAGCATGGGTTATAAACATACTGGGCACACACCCTTTATATATTTATACACGAGCACGTAGTTTGGTATTTAATACAGGTAGCGCCACTCGCCCCTATCTATAAGCTCTCAACAAGGTATATATTCAAAAGTGGTAATTACCGTATTTATCTGTGTATAACACGCACCACAAGTTTAGGAGGGAATTTTAAGGAATAAAAACTTTTATGAGGGAAGTTTAGGGAAAAAAAACTTACATTAAAATGCCCATCAATGCAGCCTTATCTGTCCATCTGCAGCCTTTTCAGTGTCAGTGCAGCCTTGCCCCAGTGCAGTCTTGTCAGTGCAGCCTTGTCAGTGCAGCTTTGCCCCAGTGCAGCCTTGCCCCAGTGCAGCTTTGTTAGTGCAGGTTTGCCCGTGCAGCCATGTCAGTCAGTTTTTCGGCGAAAAAAGCCGAGAACACTCGGGTATGTGTATCTCCGCTCCGACGAATCCGTGCAGTCTCGGCGCCATATTTGAATCTACCCATGGCTGTGTATGTCGGCAGCGACCGCGGCAATTGCCGCGATCGTTCCGATGACACAAAATCGGCGGGGATCGGCCTATAACACGCACCCACGATTTTCCCCTAATTTTCAGGGGAAAAAAGTGCGTGTTATATGCCGATAAATACGGTATTTACAGTGAAACACAGCAAACACAGCACACAGTAAACATGAACAACCCCAAACAGAACCAAAAACCCAGCTAACAAGAGCTGTTGAACCTGAACAACTAAATATACAGTATATACAGAAAAAGCTAGGGACATGGCTACAAGGAATGCAAGGTTGCACGAAAGGGGGATCACATCTGGGTACAGCACAGAAGGAGGCAAGAACAAGGCAGAGGGGTGCAGACTTGATCAGGCTGGGCAGAAAGGCAGGGATCAAAATCGTAACGTGGCGGGGGAAGGGAGGAGCAGCCTTAGTTAGCCCCCCAGCAGCTGAACACTAATGTGACTGATTAGTACAGCCCGCTGGCTCCTGGGAGACACATGCTGGTGGACACTGGAGCTGCAGCAAACCACCCAGAACAGCATAGTGCCACCAGCAAGTGAATTCCATCCTAACATGGTGTGTCTAGGGGACAGGAACCACACCGGAGCAGAGATTCTTTCAGCTCTGCAGGGACAGGCCCAGAGGTGATTCAGGCCACGCCAGCTGGAGCAAGGAATGGTGATGTGTGATAATGGCACAAACCTCCTGTATGCCTGGCACATGTCCTCAATTTGGTGGTGCAGCTTTTCCTAAATAGGTACCCAGGGTTAGAAGATCTACTAAAGCAGGCCAGAAGTGTGTGTAGCCATTTTAGGTTTTCGTACACAGCCAGTACTCGGTTGGCTGAAGTTCAGCGGGAATTCCACCTGCCCCTAAACTGCCTGATTTGTGTTATGCCCTTCAGGCAGAACTCGACTTTGGCAATTTTCCCCACGCCAATGGCTGCTCATAAAGGATGCATGAATTGTACTATCACCATTTGAGGAGTCCACAAGGAAGATGAGCTGTGACAATGCATGCACCAGTGACACAATCCCTGTTGTGTTTCTGCTGGAGCAGACTCTGCGTGGCATTATGGACAGGGCACTCCTTGACCACCGTTATAAGGGGAAAGTCTCAGAACTCATCCCGTCCCCACAGAGAATGCAGAAGATGAAATCTCTTGAGGACACCTTAAAGAGAAGTTTATCGAACGCTTTTACCGACTCTGGTAGGTTACAGTGTTGTGGAAAATGTAGTTTTGAGGCTTCTGTTGGTCAAGAGGGGAACGGTGGAGAAGGCAGCCACCTAAATGATGCATTTTTGAATCTTTTAGTCGTCACCGCCCAGGGCTGTTGTCTTCCACATTCCATCGGCAGCATCTGCATCACATGGTGACAATTATCTAGGGGTGAAAACACAGATGGAGAGCTTTCCAGTCGATGATCCACTGGCTTACTGGGTCATGAGAATAGACCACTGGCCAGAACTTGTCCAGTATGCTATTGAGCTGCTGGGCTGCCCTGCATCCAGCGTGCTTTCCGAATGGGCATTCGGTGCTGCTGGAGGTTTTGTTACTGATCATAGAACGCGTCTGTCCAGAGACTCTGTGGACCATATGACTTTTATCAAAATGAATCAGTCCTGGATTACCAGCAGCTATGAAGCCCCTGATGCCGAGGTTTTATGGGCACAATTAACACCCAAAGACAAATTTTTCCGCACCTGTTTGACAGGTTCATATCATTGCAATTTTTGACAGGAAGGCCAATTCTTGCTTTTATCTATAGGCTTATGGTGTGAAGGCACCACCGACACCCAAAGAACAATTTTTCCACACCTGTTTGACAGGTTCATATCATTACAATTTTTGACAGCAAGGCCAATTCTTGCTTTCATTAAGAGTACTTCTATAGGGTTACGATGTGAAGGTGCCACCGAGTCTGTGGTAGAGACCAGAATTTATGCAAAAAATCTCTAATCTTGTTCGCCGTACACTACATTGTGGCCTCATCATACAGAATGACTCCCCAAGCCGCTGTTTACAAAATAAAGAAAGCTTGCAGGGAAAATGTCATTTTTTGGGCTTTATAAATGCAATTATTGCTCCAGCAGCTTCTATACACAGTACAGATGTGGCACTTTATATGTGGACTAAGGGGACCACCCAGGCACTATATTGAAAGGAATTTTTCCTTTTTATACTTTCACTTTAACCCCCTTCCTGACCAGGCCATTTTTTGTGATACGGCACTGCGCCGCTTGAACTGACAATTGCGCAGTCGTGCAACGCTATACCCAAACAAAATCAACATCCTTTTTTCCCACCAATAGAGCTTTCTTTTGGTGGTATTTGGTGATAAAAAAAGAGCGACAATTTTGAAAAAAAACACAATCGTTTTTACTTTTTGCTATAATAAATATCGCAATTTAAAAAAAAAAATATTTCCTCAGTTTAGGCCGATATGTATTCTTCTAAATTTTTTTGGTAAAAAAAAATCGCAATAAGCATATATTGATTGGTTTGCGCAAAAGTTATAGCATTTACAAAATAGGGAATATACAATATTTATGGCATTTTTTTTTACTAGTAATGGCAGCGATCTGTGCTTTTTATAGGGACTGCGACATTGCAGCGGACAGATTGGACACTTTTGACACTTTTTTGAAACCATTGACAATAATACAGCGATCAGTGCTATAAATTAGCCACTGATTACTGTGTAAATGTCACCGACAGGGAAGGGGGCGATCAAGGGGTTAAATTAATTCCTCACTGTGTTTTCTAACTGTGGGGGATGGGACTAACTGGGGGAGGAGACCGATCAGTTTTCCTATATACTAGGAACACACGATCTGTCTCCTCTCCCTTGACAGGATGTGGATTTGTGTGTTTACACACACAGATCCACGCGCGTGCACCCTATACCCCCAAATCGGTCCCCGTACAGCTATGGCAATTTGCGCATGGGACCCAAATGGCTTTCAGCTAGTGGCTAAGCATCAATAAATCACTGCTCATTTAAAAATAACGTTTTTAACAAACTTTTTTTCATTGATACATATCCCCCACAACCATTGTATGCCCAATTACTTGCATATAAGCCTTCAAAATGGACACTTTTGATTTTCACGTTTGGAGTCCATAGAATTCAATGGGGGTCGTTATTTGGTTCGGAACTTTCCCGATGTTAGAAAGTTCTGGTGTGAACCGAAAAGGGGGTCGTTCGACCCATCCCTTGTGCAATAGTCATCCCACCACAGGGGTCACTGTGGCTAAACTTTCATGCTGTAAACTTGAAGAGCTCTTGATGTAGACTCAGCACTGCAACTTTGCTCTTGCTAGAGACTTGCCAAGCAAATTTGCTACAAATTGGAAAAGTGTCTAGAACTTGTGCTTCAAGTGTTCTACAAGTGTACAACTTGCCAGTGAAATTGTGCAGCAAATGTAACAGACTAATAATTTTGTGGCAAGCTATCTGGGGAAACATACCACCAGCATGACTGTCCCATCTGTGGGCTTTAGACTGGTATGGTGGGTGTCACTGGGTAGGGTGGAGGGAGCTCAGCGAACATCAAGTTGGTGAGCGAAGCAGAAAGTGATGTGCAATACATAATTTCCTGGTTCAAGCTGTCCTTTTCTGGCAACGAGCTAATGGAGCAGAATCTGTGCTCCTTTAGCTTCAATGAATTGCAATTTAATTAAAGAGGACCTGTCACAAGTTTTCAAAAGTTAAAGAGACATGCAAAAAGTTTTAAGGCAACCCCCCCCACTCCCATGTACCCACACTTACATATTACATTTGTGTCAGCATGTTGGAGTAATATCAATAATTTTAGGGCCAATATTTATGATTAACTCTAAACTGATGACCTGGAAGGGCTTTTACAGCATCACCTATGGATAAATGTGGGTACCAAAGTTCATCACAATTTACGGCTTGACAATATTACCTGCTCAATTTAATCTCATCTGTTATATTTTGCTAAAAAAGTAATATATTATGTTTGTGTGCAGTAAAATTAAAGTGTCATTAAACCCATATCATTAAAAACTGTCAATAAATGCTGTATTACATGCCGTTCATACTCATTCAGTCATTATGGGATTAATTTTCTGTATTCTGCAAAAAATCTAGTTATTCCTACTGTTCTTAATCTCCCTCCTTCAGTCCATGTCCCCACTGCAGTTGGGAATTTTGCAGAACAGCATTTGCAGCTGGTGCACATGTTCAGTTTTCAGTCTATTCAGAAAATATATCATGTTTAGGTGTTTAGCTGATATTCAGTCATATAATGTGAATTTTAACACGTGCAAATATGTGGTATAACAAATACAGCCATGAAAAAAAGCCAGTGTTCTAAATAAAGCAGTATGTGTAATCGCCAATCAAATACTGGCACTGGCTGCGATCAGCAACACTGGCATTGACCATAATTAGCAAATTGGAAATATTGGTAAAAATATGTTTTTAGATGACCTTTCAAAGAAGAAGTATCCCCATTGGCCATTTAACTACAACAGCCCATAGCGGGGGTTGGTAAACCTACTTTTCAAGCTGCTGGTTTTATGGGAAACAGAGAAAGAGAGAGAAAGATACAAAGCATTAGGTTTAGGGAGAGTTCCTCTTTTAATTCTAGCTGCAGTGGATCAAATCAAATCAAATATACCTGTCATGATAGAATTATGTAGGCTGCCATTGCTGACCTTTCCTTTAAAAAATGTTTCCTATATGTCATTTTGACTCATTGAGATCAATGCTTTCTGAGTCAATTGCTTGGAAAAAATGTATAGAGATGAGGAATTCTGACATTTCCCTGACAGCCAGTATGTTCCAGGTTTGTGTTTAAACAATTCTGATACAGCTAACCAACCATAATTTTTTACATTTTTGAAAAAGGTCAGCTCCCTTTGTTCTTTAACAAACCTGAGTGTCATTTTAGCACCATTGCATGGTGTTATTTGGATGGTGAGTAGGGATGAGCTTCGTGTTCGAGTCGAACTCATGTTCGACTCAAACATTGGCTGTTCGGCCAGTTAGATAGAGCAGGCAGGTGATTCAGGTAGTTGCAGTCAGTGTATTTAGTATATATATACATCCCAAGAGTTGTGTATATATATATATATATATATATATATATATATATATATATATATATATATATACACTGTATTCAGTTTAGCTAGATCTCACTTCAGAGTGTTCCTGTTATTCTCGCTGCAGTTTATTAAGTCAGTGTACTGTATACTGGGCTCAATGTGCAGGTAAAGCTGACTGCAGACCGTCCCTGTTCTCTTCCTAATAATATAGGCTGGCAGTTGATTGAGCTAAGCTGCAGTTTATTAAGTCAGTGTACTATATACTGGGCTCAGTGTGCACGTAAAGCTGACTGCAGACCATCCCTGTTCTCTTCCTAATAATATAGGCTGGCAGTTGATTGAGCTAAGCTGCAGTTTATTAAGTCAGTGTACTATATACTGGGCTCAGTGTGCACGTAAAGCTGACTGCAGACCATCCCTGTTCTCTTCCTAATAATATAGGCTGGCAGTTGATTGAGCTAAGCTGCAATTTATTAAGTCAGTGTACTATATACTGGGCTCAGTGTGCACGTAAAGCTGACTGCAGACCATCCCTGTTCTCTGCCTAATAATATAGGCTGGCAGCTGATTGAGCTAAGCTGCAGTATATTAAGTCAGTGTACTGTATACTGGGCTAAGTGTTCAGGTAAAGCTGACTGCAGACTATTCCTGTTCTATTCCTAATAATACAGGGAGTTGATTGAGCTAAGCTGCAGTTTATTAAGTCAGTGTACTGTATACTGGGCACAGTGTGCAGCTAAAGCTGACTGCAGACAATTCCTTGTGTACCTATTCCAATACTTCAAAGACAGTATGTCTGGAAGGCCAACAAGGAGAGGCAGACACAGACAGGCCAATAAAAGAGGGCAAGCAGGCTCTGTGTCTAGAGGCAACAGTGCTGGTCGTGGACATGGTGCATCCTCATCAGCACGTGGCCATGGGGCACGCTTGTCCTTTTTTTTTCGGCAGCTGGCCGCGTTGAGCCACAACATGCAGAAGAGTTGGTAGAGTGGATGACCAAGCCGTCCTCATCCTCCTCATCCTCTCTCACCCGCTCAGGGTACTTTGTCTGCCAAAGCAGCTGCCAAAGTGGCCTCTTCCCTCGGCTCAATGGCATCTGTCACTCCTTCCCTAGCCCCACCATGTCCTGAGGAGTCCCCCGAACTGTTTGACCACAGTGTTGGGTACATATAAAATTAAAGTGATCTCGCGCATAAATAAATATCACTAAAACCGTGAAGATGAGAATCAACCATATGAATAAATAGATAAATAAAAAAGTGATATAAAGTGTCACTGTGCAAATTGAATATTAAGATAAGTGCACACTAATAAAAAATAATATAAATAGAATATCACTAAATAAAGTGATGCATAAAAGCACATGTGGAGTGTGATAATAATCACTTCAAACAAAAAATAGAAAACTCTTCATAAACAGAAATGGTGTAAAAAGCAGTGAAAATCTCCTCCAAAAAGTCAATAGATGGCCAATGATAATAAATAGTCCAAATAAATAAATAATTAATGTGTATGTAATCCTCCAGGTACACAAGGAGAGGAGATAATATATCAAGATGAGTGACTAGGTGGTGTAGATTAAGATTGGTGAAAGATAATATTCATGTTGAATTCCATGAATTCTCTCATCAGATGCGGTCTCACAAAACTCTCACCTTACAGCTGTGTAGTATCTCACATCAACAGATAATTGGTGTAAACCACATCCTTCTATCCGGGCCCTAATGGGTTAAAGAATACTGCGGGTGTGCTCATGGATATTTCTCTCCTTCATAGTCCTCCACACATATGTCATGTATTAATCCGGTATCACCACAGCATATAAGGGGGAAGGAAGAGAGAGAGAAGCCTCCACTGTGTGTTTCCTATATTTCCTATCCTATCCTAATATAGGAAACAGATATTCTGTCAGCTCTGCAGGGGCAGGCTCAGAGGTGGTTGACGTCACTCCAGCTTAAGCCAGGAATGGTGGTTTGCGACAATGGCACCAACCTCCTCTCTGCCCTCCGACAGGGACACCTGACCCATGTGCCCTGTTTGGCTCAGGTCCTTAACTTGGTGGTGCAGTGGTTCTTGGGCAGGTACCCGGGCTTACAGAATCTCCTGAGGCAGGCCAGGAAAGTCTGTGTGCATTTCCGCCGGTCATATAATGCCAGTGCTCAGCTGGCTGACCTCCAAAAGGAATTTAACCTACCCAAGAACCGCCTAATCTGTGACATGCCCACGAGGTGGAACTCAACGTTGGCCAAGCTGCAGCGGCTGCACAAGCAGAGGGCCATCATGGAGTACCTGTGTGACTATGGCACCAGGACAGGGTCAGGGGAGCTTGTTTTTTTCCCCACGCCAGTGGGTCATGATCAGGGATGCATGCACTGTCCTGTCACTATTTGAGGAGGCCACAAGGATGGTGAGCAGTGACAGTGCATGCGTCAGTGACACTGTTCCTCTTGTCCACCTGTTGGAGCACACGCTGTGTGTAATAATAACAAGGGCACTTGAGGCAGAACAGAGGGAGGAAGAGGAGGACTTCCTTACCTCTCAAGGCCCCCTTTATCCAGACAGTGTTCCTGCTGGCCTGCCTATCACACAGGGAGAGGACGAGGAGGAGGAGGATTGTGTCAGCATGGAGGTGGAGCCTGGCACTCAGCATCAGCAGCAGTCTTTAAGGGATCATTTACAGTCCCAAGAAACCCATTAACTTGTACGTGGCTGGGAGGAGGTGGCTGCGGATCATGTCATCCTTAGTGGCCCGGAGGACTCCGGACCAAATGCCTCAGCAAACCTACGCTGCATGGCCTCCCTGATCCTGCAAAGCCTACGGAAGGATCCTCGTATTCGTGGTATCAAGGAGAGGGATCATTACTGGCTGGCAACCCTCCTTGATCCACGTTACAAGGGTAAGGTTGCAGACCTTATCTTGCAGAGGGAGCACAGGATGAAACATCTTCAGGAGGCCTTGCAGAAAGGTTTGTGCAACGCGTTTCCAGAGCCTGAGAAGTTACAAATTCCTGGTCCTGGACAACGTGTTGCTGAAGCTTCGGTCAGTCACAGAAGGAGCGTTGGAGAAGGTGGCCGTCTGACCGATGCGTTCAGACAATTATTTAGTCCGCAGCCCCAAGGTATGGTCGGTTCCAGCAACCATCGCCAGCGTCTGATTTACGTGGTGCAGGAATACCTAGGGGCAAGATCAGACTTGGACACCTTTCCCACCGAAAATCCTCTGGGTTACTGGGTCTTGAGGATGGATCACTGGCCAGAGCTTGCACAGTATGCAATTGAGCCACTGGCCTGTCCTGCATCCAGCGTTCTTTCAGAACGCACATTCAGTGCTGCTGGAGGCTTTGTAACCAATCACAGGGTGTGCATGTCCACCGAATCGGTCGATTGGCTGACCTTAATAAAAATGAATCAGTCTTGGATCACCAGCTACCAAGCACCTGATGCTGATGTAACTGAATAATTTTTTTTTTTAATGTGAGATCCCTTCAAGACACCTGTGGCTAAGGCCCAATTTTTTCTTGTTAAATAGGGGCATGTAATTAAAATTCCTGTGCTCGAAATAGAGTATCTGTGAGGGGTTGCACTGTTGTGGCACCAGCACCAGTGCCTAAGGCCCAATTTTTCAGCCCCTGTTTAAGAGGGGCGTATAATTACAATTTTTGATGCAGTACTTTGCAGCAGAGCTCATTCCTACACTCCAACTATAGTATCTGTGAGGGGTTGTAGTGTTGTGGCACCAGTGGCTAAGGCCCAATTTTTCTGCCCCTGTTTAACAGGGGCGTGTAATTACAATTTTTGCTGCAATAATTTGCAGCAGGGCTCATTCATGCGCTCCAACTAGAGTTTCTGTGAGGGGTTGCAGTGTTGTGGCACCAGCACCTGTGTCTAAGGCCCAGTTTTTCTGACCCTGTTCAACAGGGGCATGTAATTACAATTCTTGATCTAATACTTCACAGCAGGGCCCGTTCCTGCGCCCACCAAGAGTAACTGTGAGGCCTTACAGTATTGTGGCCACACCACCACACTACCGTCCACCATTAAAGGCCCAATTTTTCCAACCCTGTTCAACAGGGGCATGTAATTACAATTCTTGATCTAATATTTCACAGCAGGGCCTGTTCCTGCGCCCACCAAGAATAACTGTGAGGGCTTACAGTGTTGTGGCAACACCAACACCAAAGGCCCAAATTTCACCAGAGTATATAGGATAGGCCCCTACTTTCAAACATGCACTTTACAAACGACTCCTACTTTGAAACAGAAGGAGACAACAGGAAGTGAGAGGAAATTTACCCCTAGGAAGGGAAATTATCTTCTGTAAGAGTTCCTTGTTTCACTAAAAACCCCAAATTTTCAAAATCCAATTGTCAGTGGGACAGAAAGTGAGGTGAAATCTTCTGAACAGGTGCACAGACAGCAAAACAAAGGTTACAGGGGTGATAACCCTTCCCTGTGTTTTCCAAAAAGCTTAAAAATAGATTTTTTGGCTGGAGCTACACTTTAAAAATGTACCAGTTCAAAATTACAAACAGATTCTACTTAAGAACAAACCTACAGTCCCTGTCTTGTTTGGACTGCCTGTATACTACTACTGACATATCCCAACTGACTAAAGGCTGTAACTATAGTAAAATGTGGTCAAACAAAATACTGACATAAGGGGGTGATCCTTTTTACAACTCAGTGATTGTGTTTTTGATTTTTTTTTTTTATCTGACATATTGTTGTTATATCTTTCACTTGGATGTTATAAGTTGCACTAGTAAATACAGCTGGATAAAACAAAAACTGTGTCTGTCCTCATTTCAGGCTACAAAGCAACATGTGATTATTTTAAAGGGGGGTGATTATTTTCTATACCCACTGTAAATATGCAATATGATGAATTGCTTATATAACTTTACATTAAATGAGTAAGGAACCCTAGATGATACAGCAAGTCTAGCATATTGCTTGCTCGTGCTGTTATTTCGAATTCCACCAGTGTTCTATTATTCCCTTTTTTTAATCACTTAAACTCCCATGTCCTACATAATGTGTTTGTATCCCCGCCATCCCTTGGATGTGCAGTGTTTAGTTAGCCTGAGCTACAAAACAAGAAGCCAGTAGTCTCTGCAGTACATAAAATGTGAGAACCAAAGGTTAATTTTAAAATGTATAATGCCTTAGCTTAACCACTTCAGCCCCGGAAGGATTTACCCCCTTCCTGACCAGAGCACTTTTTACAATTCGGCACTGCGTCGCTTTAACTGCTAATTGCGCGGTCATGCAATGCTGTACCCAAACGAAATTTGCGTCCTTTTCTTCCCACAAATAGAGCTTTCTTTTGATGGTATTTGATCACCTCTGCCGTTTTTATTTTTTGCGCTATACACGGAAAAAGACCGAAAATTTTGAAAAAAAATGATATTTTCTACTTTTTGTTCTAAAAAAAATCCAATAAACTCAATTTTAGTCATACATTTAGGCCAAAATGTATTCGGCCACATGTCTTTGGTAAAAAAAATGTCAATAAGTGTATATTTATTGGTTTGCGCAAAAGTTATAGCGTCTACAAACTAGGGTACATTTTCTGGAATTTACACAGCCTTTAATTTATGACTGCCTATGTCGATTCTTGAGGTGCTAAAATGGCAGGGCAGTACAAAACCCCCACAAATGACCCCATTTTGGAAAGTAGACACCCCAAGGAATTTGCTGAGAGGCATGTTGAGCCCATTGAATATTCATTTTTTTTGTCCCAAGTGATTGAATAATGACAAAAAAAAAAAAAAAAAAAAAAAATTACAAAAAGTTGTCACTAAATGATATATTGCTCACACAGGCCATGGGCATATGTGGAATTGCACCCCAAAATACATTTAGCTGCTTCTCCTGAGTACGGGGATACCACATGTGTGGGACTTTTTGGGAGCCTAGCCGCGTACGGGGCCCCGAAAACCAAGCACCGCCTTCAGGATTTCTAAGGGCGTACATTTTTGATTTTACTCCTCACTACCTATCACGGTTTTGAAGGCCATAAAATGCCCAGATGACATAAACCCCCCCCAAATGGCCCATTTTGGAAAGTAGACACCCCAAGCTATTTGCTTTGAGGCATGTTGAGTCCATGGAATGTTTTATATTTTGACACAAGTTGCGGGAAAGTGACAATTTTTTTTTTTTTTTTTTTTTTTTTGCACAAAGTTGTCACTAAATGATATATTGCTCACACAGGCCATGGGCATATGTGGAATTGCACCCCAAAATACATTTAGCTGCTTCTCCTGAGTACGGGGATACCACATGTGTGGGACTTTTTGGGAGCCTAGCCGCGTACGGGACCCCGAAAACCAAGCACCGCCTTCAGGATTTCTAAGGGCGTACATTTTTGATTTTACTCCTCACTGCCTATCACAGTTTCGGAGGCCATGGAATGCCCAGGTGGCACAAACCCCCCCCAAATGACCCCATTTTGGAAAGTAGACACCCCAAGCTATTTGCTGAGAGGCATGGTGAGTATTTTGCAGCTCTCATTTGTTTTTGAAAATAAAGAAAGACGAGAAAAAAAAATTTTTTTTTTCTTTTTTCAATTTTCAAAACTTTGTGACAAAAAGTGAGGTCTGCAAAATACTCACTATACCTCTCAGCAAATAGCTTGGGGTGTCTACTTTCCAAAATGGGGTCATTTGGGGTTTTTTTTTGCCACCTGGGCATTCCATGGCCCCCGAAACAGTGATAGGCGGTGAAGAGTGAAATCAAAAATTTACGGCCTTAGAAAGCCTGAAGGCGGTGCTTGGTTTTCGGGGTCCCGTACGCGGCTAGGCTCCCAAAAAGTCTCACACATGTGGTATCCCCGTACTCAGGAGAAGCAGCAGAATGTATTTTGGGGTGTAATTTCACATATTCCCATGGCATGTTTGAGCAATATATCATTTAGTGACAACTTTGCGCAAAAAAAAATAAAAAAAATAAAAAATTGTCTCTTTCCCGCAACTTGTGTCACAATATAAATTATTCCATGGACTCAACATGACTCTCAGCAAATAGCTTGGGGTGTCTACTTTCCAAAATGGGGTCATTTGGGGGGGGTTTGAACTGTCCTGGCATTTTATGCACAACATCTAGAAGCTTATGTCACACATCACCCACTCTTCTAACCACTTGAAGACAAAGCCCTTTCTGACACTTATTGTTTACATAAAAAAATAATTTTTTTTTGCAAGAAAATTACTTTGAACCCCCAAACATTATATATTTTTTTTAAAGCAAATGCCCTACAGATTAAAATGGTGGGTGTTTCATTTTTTTTTTTCACACAGTATTTGCGCAGCGATTTTTCAAACGCATTTTTTGGGGAAAAAACACACTTTTTTACATTTTAATGCACTAAAACACACTATATTGCCCAAATGTTTGATGAGATAAAAAAGATGATCTTAGGCCGAGTACATAGATACCAAACATGACATGCTTTAAAATTGCGCACAAACGTGCAGTGGCGACAAACTAAATACATTTTTAAAAGCCTTTAAAAGCCTTTACAGGTTACCACTTTAGATTTACAGAGGAGGTCTACTGCTAAAATTACTGCCCTCGATCTGACCTTCGCGGCGATACCTCACATGCATGGTGCAATTGCTGTTTACATTTGACGCCAGACCAACGCTTGCGTTCACCTTAGCGCGAGAGCAGGGGGGACAGGGGTGCTTTTTTTTTTTTTTTTTTTTTTTTTTCTTTATTATTATTATTTTTTTATCTTATTTTTAAACTGTTCCTTTCATTTTTTTTTTTTTTAAATCATTTTTATTGTTATCTCAGGGAATGTAAATATCCCCTATGATAGCAATAGGTAGTGACAGGTACTCTTTTTTGCAAAAATTGGGGTCTATTAGACCCTAGATTTCTCCTCTGCCCTCAAAGCATCTGACCACGCCAAGATCGGTGTGATAAAATGCTTCCCCAATTTCCCAATGGCGCTGTTTACATCCGGCGAAATCTAAGTCATGAAATGCTCGTAGCTTCCGGTTTCTTAGGCCATAGAGATGTTTGGAGCCACTCTGGTCTCTGATCAGCTCTATGGTCATCTGGCTGAATCACCGGCTGCATTCTCAGGTTCCCTGTTGAGACAGGAGAGCCAGAGAAAAACACGGAAGACGTTGGGGGGGGGGGGGGCATTCCCTCCGACTGCTTGTAAAAGCAGTCTAGAGGCTAATTAGCCACTAGGATTGCTTTTACATGAAAGCTGACCGCTGGCTGAAAAGAATGATACCAAGATGATACCTAAACCTGCAGGCATCATTCTGGTATAACCACTCAAAGTCGTGAATGGCGTACCTGAAGACAAAAAAATGGTTAACAATAAAGCACAGTAAACGGTAAGGTATAAAAAATTGCATACCTGAAAAGCAAACATGATAAAACATAATAACAATAAAACATTGCAGAATAGAATACAGTAAAAAAGAGCAGAACAATAGAGAGAGAATAGAGAGAGAGAGAACAATAAAACGCCAACTATTTTTTTTTTATTTTATATTTTTGTTTGTGTTTTTTTTTTTTTTTCACTTTTTTTTGTAACTAACTTTTATAACTGTAACCGGTTCCAGGTTCGGGTCTCTCAAAATGCGATGGCATCTTGGGAGACCCTGTGAAAGTGTGCCTAGTCTGTGCAATGCTGTACCCTACGCTAATAGTCAACTAGTGAATGGTAGCGTTCAAAACATTCACCAATGCAAAGACCAGGATTGTCAGGACAGGAGGGACAATAATAGCGGGTGTCACGTCTATATCCGCGCTTGCTGCAGACACAACATCTTTTTTGGGGGGGTTTGTTGGGTAGGGGTACTCGGGAGGACATAAAAATGCCTCTCATGCAGCCGACTGCATTTGGTTGGGGATGTGAATGGGGGAAGTACGGGCGCTGCAGAAGTGGTGGGTTCCCAATTAGGATTGGCGAATGCAGCAGGAAGGGCACTATGGGCACGACGGGCCTGTGTTTGTCTTTTTGGTGGCAGCGGGACACTACTTGTGCTTGCCACCTCACCAGCTTGAACTGCACTTATGGGACTCGCCACGTCACCAAGTGTTACTGCAGTGCTGGTTTGACTACGACCGGGGTGTACTAGGCCGCTGGCGCTTGCCAGTTCACCAAAACGCTACCAAAAAAACTGTTAGCGATCGCAGGGATCAGGCCTGACTCTGCGAACGCTGCAGTTATGCGTTTAGTGTTTTGTAAGTGTCAGTGATCGATCGATACTGCACTTGGGTGGGCTGGGCCGGGCGGAGGGGCAAAACGCAGGTGCTAGCAGGTATCTGGGCTGATCCCGCTAACACTGCGTTTGTGGGAACCCTAAACTGCTGGGGACGCTAGTATAGATCTGATCGGATCAGATATTGATGCGATCAGATACTATACCACTAAGGGAGGTGTATGCTGCGTGCGTGGGTGTTAGCGGTACTGGCGCTAATCTGACGCTGCCTGGGGCTGGTGCTTGCCAGTTCACCAAAACGCTACCAAAAAAACTGTTAGCGATCGCAGGGATCAGGCCTGACTCTGCGAACGCTGCAGTTATGCGTTTAGTGTTTTGTAAGTGACAGTGATCGATCGATACTGCACTTGGGTGGGCTGGGCTGGGCCGGGCGGAGGGGCAAAACGCAGGTGCTAGCGGGTATCTGGGCTGATCCCGCTAACACTGCGTTTTTGGGAACCCTAAACTGCTGGGGACGCTAGTATAGATCTGATCGGATCAGATATTGATGCGTTCAGATACTATACCACTAAGGGAGGTGTATGCTGCGTGCGTGGGTGTTAGCGGTACTGGCGCTAATCTGACGCTGCCTGGGGCTGGTGCTTGCCAGCTCACCAAAACGCTACCAAGAAAACTGTTAGCGATCGCAGGGATCAGGCCTGACTCTGCGAACGCTGCAGTTATGCGTTTAGTGCCTTGTAAGTGACAGTGATCGATCGATACTGCACTTGGGTGGGCTGGGCTGGGCCGGGCGGAGGGGCAAAACGCAGGTGCTAGCAGGTATCTGGGCTGATCCCGCTAACACTGCGTTTTTGGGAACCCTAAACTGCTGGGGACGCTAGTATAGATCTGATCGGATCAGATATTGATCCATACAGATACTATACCACTAAGGGAGGCGTATGCTGCGTGCGTGGGTGTTAGCGGTACTGGCGCTAACCTGACGCTGCCTGGGGCGACGCATATCACCGCCGGGCGATCGGGGGGCTAAACCTTTATTCGGTAATAAACGGCGGGTGCCCTGACACTATAAAAAATAAACGAACTAACCAGCGTCACCCGTAACAGTTATACGGTGATCAGTGGTGAAAGGGTTAACTAGGGGGCAATCAAGGGGTTAAAACATTTATTAGGTAGTATAGGGGGATCCCTGTCGCTATAAAACGCTGACGGCGAACCTAAATATTTACCTCACTAACTAGCGTCACCAGTGACACTAATACAGCGATCAGAAAAATGATCGCTTAGCAACACTGGTGACAGGGGGTGATCAAGGGGTTAAAACTTTATTAGGGGGGTTAGGGGGGTACCCTAGACCTAAAGGGGGCCTAAGACTCACTGCCCTAACACACTAACTGACACAAACTGACACCAATACAGTAATCAGAAAAAAAAAAAAAAAAAAAAAAAAAACCTGCTTGGTGTCAGTTTGTGACAGGGGGGGGGGGTGATCGGGGGGGGATCGGGGGGCGATCGGGGGGGGGATCGGGGTGAAATGTATGCCTGGCATGTTCTACTGTGTGTGTGTGTTTGTGTAACTCACAGTTCAGTCTTCTCTCCTCGGCCCGGAACGGAAAATACCGAGCCGAGGAGAGATGACATCATTTCCTCTGCCTCTGTTTACAATACAGAGGCAGGGAAATGATTCCATTGGCTGGGAGCGATCGCGAGGGGGGGGCCACGAATGGATGGCCTCCCCCTCACCACCGATCGCCGGGGGACATTTGCCGACCGCCGCAGGCACCGGGGGGGGGTCCGATCGGACCCCCCACCCGCGGGCAGGCAGGGACGTACAGGTAAGCCCTTTTGCCTGCCCGTGCCGCTTTGCCGACGTACATCGTCGTGCGGCGGTCGGCAAGTGGTTAAAGGAGAAGTGTGGCCAAAGCTCTTTTGGCCACACTTCTATGAATCACCGGAGTGCACACAGTTCTGCGCTCCTGTGACCCAGATTCAGACATCACAGAGTTGAGTCTAGGCTCTGCAGGGATCCTGACAATAATATTGTGATCCGCCCAGATGCCTGACTGACAGCTGGCTCAGCCTATCAACATGACGTTGAGAGTCCAAGCTACCCGCTCCTGCCCCTTCACAGCCCAGTGTTTCAGGGAATGCTGGAGGGTCAGAGAGCCGGTGACAGCTAGACAGGCTCCCTCAAGACCAAGAACTGAGCAATTAGCAGTCTTTGATGGCCCAGTTCTTGATGTAGAGGGGACAGGGGACAGATGCAGCATTGGATTGATGCTGCATTCAACTAGGCGTATATGAATTTTTTTTGTCACTCTAGCACTTGTCTTTTAACTTTATAAAACATATTCAGATGTTGTGCCCAGTATATCTAAAGAGATGCTGAAGATGTTTATTTCAATCTCGCAGCAGGCATAATGGAACAATTTGCTGCCAATTATCTTTTAATGAGCTATTAAACTTTACATTTTTTGGATTTATAAGGAAGTAATTATACAGAATTACCTTCTGTTTTAAGATGATTTTTTTGTGCTTTGCAGTTCTTTAGTAGAGGGCTTTCTGTTTGTTTTTTCAACACGTTTTTTTCCGTACAGTCATCTTTTTTGCGCTGCAAAGCCCTTTTCTATAAAAGCCATGGCTTCCACTCCTTGCTCTGATGATGACCAGCACGTCTGAAACCATTTTACAGCTTGGAATTATTAGTGTCTAAATTTTAGACTATACCCATGCTATAAACCAGCATTTTCTGAATACATCATTTGAAACTGGGTAAAAGGAATGATTTGCATGGCTTTTCAAACTATTTTTAACCACTTGAGCCCCAAGTGCCATTTTATTACTGCACTGAGAGCAGCTCATGGTCAGATTGAAAAAGCTAGTTAGATGCTGTCCCGGCTAGGAGGCTAGGAGTTAATGCCTTCCTGCTTCCTTGGCTTTTTGGCAGGTTCTTGTCTGGGTCCAGCCCACTTGTCCTTTGAGAGATTGAGCAAGAGAAAATTCTGCTGGGACTTTTTAGGCCAAATGAATAAGTAAACCATAAGTGTGAATATGCAAATAGCACTGACAAAGAAAATGTCTAAAATTGCAATATAAATTGTTTTAAACATTAAAAACCAAAACACTGCTGCTGTGTTAATCGGTGCGTAAACAACATACACATACCATAAAAACATGTGACCAATGTTCTACATAATCATGAAAATAGTCACAATAAAGTGGCCTCTTTATGGACTGATTTAGTACCATAACTTAAAAAAAAAAAAAGTCCACATACCGTAATTAATATCAATATTATGAATGTAAGCAAAATGTTCCCCTAAAAGAGTTCTCTTTTTCTTTGATATTCCTTCTAGTGTGAAAGAGCTGTCCCATAGGCACAGCAGAAACCTGGAAAGGTAGATGATGGCACATGATATGGAGGAGAATATTCCTAGTTGTGGGTTTTTTAATCAATTATTAAAATCAAAAATTGGATCTCTTCTTTACTGGCCACGAATGTCAGATAGTGGTTCAGTTTATTGTTGTTTAGAAGCTCCACAAATTTCTTAAGTACCTAAATCCTCCAGAGGGTAATGTGTGCACCGAACCATAATCATGAAACTGGTCAATGGGCGATGGATTCTGCCACCAAACAAAGTAGATGAATGCATCATTTGGCACACACCATGCATTTGCTTATTATAACAACCATGAAGGATAGAAAAAAAGATACTGTAAAATACATTTCCACATGGCAGTATGGCAAAATAATATGGGCTTCATAGTCCTCTCTATGGACTTTATGTCCAGTCCTAACAGCCAACATTTCTCATCAACACACACTTCTTTGAGTCTTTTTAAGTTCAATTAAGTTGCAACGTTACATTAGGTTGAAGCGGTAACAAGGCCCAAAGTTAGGCAAACCCTGCAATTAGCGTGTGTGGAATTTACACACAACAAAATAGTTACTTACCCTTGGTTATTTATTACCTATATGTTGATTTTGAAATAGAATATAAAAATACAGTTTCATACAGATATGACAAATTATTGCACAAGAATAGAACAGTAAGTCCATAATTTCAAATGAATGCCAGTTTATTTTACAATTACATGAAGCACATATTGTTTTGTTCCATGTTCTGTAAATAAGCCCAATCTGATAATAATACTTAATGGGAGGTGTGTATTTACTGATGGATTCTATCAAGATGACCCCTACTCACAAATGTAACAGAAGAAAAAAGGTCATAAAGTTTACTGATATTCTTTGCTTCCTTGTTAAATTTACATTGTCTGGTTTCTGTGTGCAATAACCTGTTTCCTCCCTACTGTGTGACAAAAGCATGTAACAGGTCAAGGACTGTTCTTTCCTTTGGGGGACCAAAGGCTCTTTGGCGGGGAGGATGTAGCCAGCTATCTTACCTGCAGTGTCAGAAGACAATTTGCAACATTGCTGCAGTAAAACTGTTTCCCTCTAGTGGCAGCAAAGATTGTGTCATCACATCCTGCCAGCAGAGTGATTAGCACCAGGAAGCAAAGCATACGGGGATTTGTAGTTCCAGGACTCAATTTTCACATTGAGATTACACTGTTTATGGACTACAACTTCCAGAATGCTGAGGAGAGAAGAACAGACTGCTGGGAGAGACTATAAGAGAAATTGATGGAGGCCTAACGCATTCTTGGGACCAGACCTGGGTCTGCATGCAGGGATTCTGTGATAGGGGGAGCAGCAGCTGAGTAGGGATGGTTCGGCCCAAGTATAAGTTCAGGCCGAACTTTCGTTGTTCGGTCGTTCGACGAACAGTCGAACAAACGGGTTGTTCGTCCGTTTGTTCGGCCCCCCAAACCAACCACAATGCATGAACCGTCAATTTGATTGCGTTACTGCTAGTTTAACGCCATTTACTTCTGTGTGCATAACTGCCAGTTTAACGCCATATAGTCCTGCATGCGTTACTGCCCATTTAACAACATATCGTTTTGTGTGCATTACTGCCAGTTTAACGCCATATAGTTTTGCGTGCGTTAATGCCAGTTTAACACCATATAGTTTTGCGTGCGTTACTGCCAGTTTAACACCATATAGTTCTGTGTGTGTTACTGCCAGTTTAATGCCATTTACTTCTGTGTGCGTTACTGCCAGTTTAACGCCATATAGTTTTGCGTCCGTTACTGCCAATTTAACACCATATAGTTTTGCGTGCGTTACTGCCAGTTTAGCACCATATAGTTCTGTGTGTGTTACTGCCAGTTTAATGCCATTTACTTCTGTGTGCGTTACTGGCAGTTTAACGCCATATAATTTTGCATGCGTTACTGCCAGTTTAATGCCATATAGTTTTGCGTGCGTTACTGCCAGTTTAACGCCATATAGTTTTGCGTGCATTACTGCCAGTTTAACGCCATTTACGTCTGTGTGCGTTACTGCCAGTTTAACTCCATATAGTTTTGCGTGTGTTACTGCCAGTTCAACGCCATATAGTTTTGCATGAGTTACTGCCAGTTTAACACCATATAGTTCTGTGTGCGTTACTGCCAGTTTAACGCCATATAGTTCTGTGTGCGTTACTGCCAGTTTAACGCCATATAGTTCTGTGTGTGTTACTGCCAGTTTAACGCCTTTTTATTTCTGTGTCTGTTACTGCCAGTTTAACTCCATATAGTTTTGTGTGTGTTACTGCCAGTTCAACGCCATATAGTTTTGCGTGCGTTACTGCCAGTTTAACACCATATAGTTCTGTGTGCGTTACTGCCAGTTTAACACCATATAGTTCTGTGTGCGTTACTGCCAGTTTAACGCCATTTATTTCTGTGTCCGTTACTGCCAGTTTAACACCATATGCTGTAGTTCCGTGCGTCATTGGCGCATTATATTGTAGTATATTATAGTGTATCCGTGGAGCGTGTCTGTGTAGTGTGAGTACTCAAATTAAAGTGCACCAAACACCTCTTTACATTGATTAAAGTGCATCTATGTACAGATTTCAATTTCTTTACATTTGCTTATAATCATTTCCTCTGTTTAGTGATAGAGCAGACAAGAAAACTGAAGGTGAGGCAGCACAACCCCAAGGAGGCCGACATCAAGAAAGAGTAGAGAGCAGCCACCCTATTCCATCACATTCTGCAGCTGTTATCTCCCGGCCCACTCCCCAAATCTCAGCTGTCTGGGCCTTTTTCAGCACATCTGCAGCAGATCGCACTGTTGCTATCTGCAAACTGTGTCTCAGGCACATCAAACGTGGCAAAAACACCAACCATTTGGGTACCATATGCCTAACAAGGCATTTAATGTCCAACCACTCAGCCCGTTGGCAAGAGTACCTAAAAGCCACACAAAAGAGGCACAAATCTGTCCCTCCTCCTCCTCCTCCTTACCCACTTCAGTCTGCCCCTGCGATAAGGCCGTTCCATTTCTCTACCATCACGAAGAAGGGAATGTTCTGGCATCGTTGGGCAAGGCAGTCACCTGTAAAATCCACCTTACTGCTGACACGTGGTCCAGCAAGCATGGGCAGGGACGATATATTTCGTTCACAGCACACTGGGTAATGCTGCTTGCAACTCGAAAGGATGCAGGACAGGGCTCAGTGCTGCAGCTTGTTGTGCCCCCACGTCTCCATACAGCTGGTGGTTATGATGCCAGACCTGTGAGCTCTACCCCCTCCTCCTCTGCCACCTCCATGCCCTCCTCTTCAGAATTGTCCTATGAACATCAGGTACCCCCTAAGCGTTCAAAGGGCTATTCCCAGAGTTAGGCTAAAAGGTGCCATGCAGTGCTTCAGCTGGTGTGTTTAGGGGACAGGAACCACACCAGAGCAGAGATTCTTACAGCTCTGCACGGACAGGCCCAGAGGTGGTTCAGACCATGCTAGCTGGAGCCAGGAATGGTGGTGTCCGATAATGGCTCAAAGCTCCTATCCGCCCTTAGACTGGGAAAGTTGACACATGTGCCATGCCTGGCACATGTCCCCAATTTGGTGGTGCAGCGTTTCCTAATTACGTACCCAGGGTTGCAAGATGTACTAAAGCAGGCCAGAAGAGTCTGTAGCCATTTCAGGCGGTCATACACAGCCAGTGCTTAGTTGGCTGAAATTCAGTGGGAATTCCACCTGCCCATAAACCGCCTGATTTGTGATATGCTCACCAGGTGGAACTCAACTTTGGGAATGCTGCAGCAGCTATACATGCAGCAGAGGGCCGTCAACGAGTACCTGTGCCAGTACGGCACGATGACAGGCTCAGGACGCCTCGACTTTTTTTCCCCATGCCAATGGCTGATCATTAAGGATGCATGCACTGTATTGTCAACCTTTGAGGAGGCCACAAGGATGGTGAGCAGTGACAGTGAATGCATCAGTGATACAATCCCTGTTGTGTTCCTGCTGGAGCAGACTTTGCGTTGCATTATGGACAGGGCACTGGAGGCAGAGCAGCAGGAGGAAGAGGGGGACTTCCTTTCCTCTCAAGGCCCACTTTATCCAGATACCATCATTCCTATGTCAAAGAACACACAGGAGGAGTGAGGGGAGGAGGATGAGGATTCTGGCACTTTCATAGGCTTCGTAGAAGAGGAAGACATGCGTCAATCTGTAAGCAATGCCTTTCCAACCCCAGGACCCTTGGGAGTAGTACGTGGCTGGGAGGAGGAAGTTCCAGAAGCTGTCATCCTGAGTGACGCAGAGAAGTCTGCTTCTCAAGCCTCAGCAAATTTGAGGCACATGGGCAACCTCATGCTTCAAAGCCTGTGAAAAGACCCAAGAATACGTGGCATAAAGGCGAAGGATGATTACTGGTTGGCAACCCTCCTTGACCACCGTTATAAGGGGAAGGTCTCAGAACTCATCCTGTCCCCACAGAGAGTGCAGAAGATAAAATATCTTGAGGACACCTTAAGGAGAGTTTATCGAAACAGAGATGGAGAGCTTTCCAGCTGATGATCCACTGACTTACTGGGTCATGAGAATAGACCACTGTACAGAACTTGCCCAGTATGCTATTGAGTTGTTGGGCTGCCCTGCATCCAGCGTGCTTTCAGAACGGGCACTCGTCATAGGACGCATCTGTCCACAGACTCCGTGGACTGTTTGACATTTATAAAAATGAATCAGTCCTGGATTACCAGCTATGAAGCCCCTGATGCCGATGTCACTGATAAAGTTTTTTTTTTTTAATGTGGAATTTCTGGAGGACTTCGAGGCTGCTTAGCTTTGAGGGTTTTCAATCATTTCATCTAGAAGAATGTTTTTGGTATAGGTTTCATGGGCACAATTAACACCCAAAGAATTTTTCAGCACCTGTTTGACAGGTGCATATCATTGCAATTTTTTTTTTTCTTCATCAAGAGCACCTCTATATGGTTATGGTGGGAATGCACCACCAACACCCAAAGACAAATTTTTCTGCACCTGTTTGACAGGTGCATATCATTGCAATTTTTTACAGTAAGGCCAATTCTTGCTTTCATCAAGAGTACCTCTATAGGGTTATGGTGGGGAGGTACCCCCGACACTCAAAGAGTAATTTTTCTGCACCTGTTTGACAGGTGCATATCATTGAAATTTTTTACAGCAAGGCCAATTTTTGCTTTCATCAAGATTACCTCTATAGGGTTACGGTGGGAGAGCGCCACCGACACCCAAAGGCCAATTTTTACGCATCTGTTACTTCTATCCAAAGTCAAAGTGACACCAGAATGTATCCAAAAAATCTCTAATCTTGTTCCCAGTGCACTACATTGTGGCCTCATCATACACAGTGGCTCCCCAGCTGTTGCTGAGCAAAATATAGGCAGCTTGCAGGGAAAATTTCATTTTTTGGCTTTATAAATGCAGTTATTGCTGCAGCAGATTCTAGACATGGTACAGATCTGTCACTTTACAGGTAGACTAAGGGGACCCCCCAGGCACTATACTGGAAGGAATTTTTCATTTTTATGCTTTTACTTTAAAAATCAAAAAATCACTGCTCATTTAAAAATGACGTTTTTCACAAACTTTTTCTTTATTGATACATGTCCACCAGGGCAGGACCCGGACCCCTATAACCATTGTATGCCCAATTAATTGCATATAAGCCTTCAAAATATAACACGCACCCCAATTTTAAGAGGGAAGTTTAAGGAAAAAATGTTTTCACAGCCCCCTTTACAGTACACAGTCCCCCTCCCCCTGCACAGTACACAGGCCCCCATCCAGTACACAGCCCCCCATCCAGAACACAGCCCCCATCCAGAACACAGCCCCCTCCCCAGAACACAGCCCCCCATCCAGTATACAGGCCCCCCATCCAGAACACAGCCCCCATCCAGTATACAGCCCCCCTCCCCAGTACACAGCCCCCATCCAGTATACAGCCCCTCTCCCCAGTACACAGCCCCCATCCATTATATTTAGCCCCCTCCCCAGTATACAGCCCCCACTATATACCCCCCCTTTCCCCAGTACACAGCCCCCCATCCAATATATAGCTCCCCTACCCAGTACACAGCTCCCATCCATTATACAGCCCCTCTCCCCAGTATACAGCCCCCCATCCATTATACAGCCCCCCTCCCCAGTACACAGCCCCCCATCCAGTATACAGCACCCTCCCTGCACTCCCAAGGAGACCCTTAGTCTCCTGGGACAGCACTGCCAAAAAACTCTACAGTTAAGAAAAAAATCACTGCCAGCCCCTTCCACACTGCTCCTCCTGTGTCACTCCTATTGTAAAATTAAGCTTCCATATACCTCCAAAAGCTCAGTTTTTTCCACTGACCTGGTCACATGACTGCTCTCCTCTTACAATACATAGATGGTCATGTGACTGCTCTCCTCCTCCAGGAGGAGGAGAGCAGCCAAAAAAACTGAGCTATTGAGATGTTTACAAGCTTCGTTTTGCAATGACACTGACACAGGAGGAACAATGTAGGAGAAGCGGCTGGCAAGTGATTTTTTTCTCAACTGTAGACTGTGCAGGCAGCGCTGTCCCAGGGCCAGGAGAGGCGAGATGGCCGGCCTGACACCCCCCAATGGGTGGCTCCTGGGGTGGACCGTCAGGTCCACGCCCCCTGTTGGTAAAAATTGATATCGGCATATAACACGCAGGCACTGTTTACCCTCTGTTTTCAGGGGGGAAAATTGCGTGTTATACGTCGATAAATATGATAATTGTTCCTTAAATTTGATTATCTGCCATTATTCATTGCTATTGCTGTTTTACTACCAGTGTAGTTTCACCTGGAGTAAGTTCATGTCGCTCACCTTTAAATGCCTTTGTCTTATCAGTAAACATACCTTCTGGTTTATTACAGTTGTGTTTCTTTTCTACTGCTGTGTTTTGCACCAAGGCCTCATACACACGGACATTTTAAAAAATGGGCTGTAAAGCTAGTAACAACGCCTGGAAAAAAAGCAGCGTTAAAAATTCGATTTTATTAGCGCTTTGATTTAGCGTCAATTCGCATTTAACGTCGTTTGTAATCGTTAAAGCTAAGGCGTGTTTTTTAAAAAGAAACATCCCTCTGCTATTTTCCACTCTCAAATTACACACATAAACATTTTTACAGCTTAAAAACCCTGACCCTAAAAAACGTTGGTATATCGCTAATGCGCGTTTTTGCTCTTTTTCCGGAGTTGGCGTCAAAACAGTTCTAGCGATGGAGCCTCAGAACACGCTGGTCCTTGGTTTTTTTTGGAGCTTAAAAATGACTATGCATGTTACAGCTCAAAAACGCCATGGTGTGTATGAGCCCATTGAATAACATGGAGTGGCGTTCATAACCACTTCAGCCCTGGAAGGATTTACCCCCTTCCTGACCAGAGCGTTTTTTGCGATTTGGCACTGCATCGCTTTAACTGACAATTGCGCGGTCGTGGGACGTGGCTCCCAAACAAAATTGACATCCTTTTTTTCCCACAAATAGAGCTTTCTTTTGGTGGTATTTGATCGCCTCTGCGATTTTTTATTTTTTGCGCTATAAACATGTTAGGGAAATAATTCACAGACTGTCCTCGGGCATCAAGGTAATATTTATTGCATATGCAAGAGAAATGAATTGCATTACATGTTCATGCAGCCATCCTCATTTCTAAGGAAAATACTGTGGTACATGTCTTTTTTTATAAGCCCTGGACACCCCCCTTTCCTGTCTTAAAACATGCCCAGTCTCATGTATTTTCAACTTTTATTCTGGACAGAACAGGAAAGGTGGAAGTGTCTGTTACAGACTGTTATCTTCATCTAACAATGGTTACAGGATACTGACTTGAAAACTCCCCAAGCCAACACAAAAATACAGGATATATTCAGAAAACTGCATATCTAAGCATATTATATTGCTGACTCCATTTTATTACTAGTCTTTAGCTTAATCCTAGATTCATAGCTTATTTCTAGGCCATGATAAACAAAATGGCGTCTTTCATAACTGACATTTAAAGTATAATTTCTCTAACATCTCCCCCCTTTTATACTAATAATGTCAATACTTCAAATATCCAGTTTCTTTTATTTTTACCAGGTATTATCATTTAGACAGATAAGTCTTTAGCGAGAGTTGTAAATTCATCAGGTTCTGAGTATAGTTCCGTGTCGGTCTGGAGGAGCATAGGTTTTGTTAAAGATGTGTCAATCGGTCTTTGAAGAATTCCCCTAATACAGGGAATGCAGCAACATCCACACAATGTAAGAACTGCGGCTGCCATGACAATAGAGATAAGCAAACTTTTTGCAAGATCACCCCATTTACCAAACCATTTTTCAAAGAGTCCTGTCAGGGGGTTCTCTACACCAGAGTTCTCAGCTAATTCTTCAGATAGCATTTGTAGGCCTTGTAAGGCTTTGGTGATACTTCCATCAGGTGCCATATTGTTTGGAATAAAAGTGCAGCAGAAGGTGCGGAACATTTTGCATACCCTGCCCCTTTCTGCCAGCAACATATCCAACGCTATACGGTTCTGCCACGCTGTCAAAGAGGTGGCGTCCAATTGTGCTGCTATGCCTTTGATAGCATCTCTGGTGTAATTCACAAACCTCTGCCGGTTGTAGTAGATGTAGTTTATCCAGTCGACGTTCTTGTTGGACTGGACTCATATGAAGAGTGAGGTGAGTCCTGCTGTTATTTGATTCTGCGCTTTAATTCCATCTGGAACTCCTCGTGGAACACCTATATACACTCGGTTGTCAAATGATCCTTGTGGTGTTTCTCGCTTAATTCGTTTAAAAAAGTATTTACCTGGTAGTTTCATTGATTTATCACTCATAGGAACTATATAAAAGGGAAACAGCAATCGGGTAAGGGCACAACTACCCTCCCATCTAGGTGGCAGTCTGGGCCTTAGTCTCTTATCTCCACACAAACACCAAACATCAGCCAATTGCCGTTTTTGTTCCTGAAACCATTTTAGTTCATACTTAATGTCTGTAGTAAGGATTGTAGTTGCACAGTATTCAGGGGATAGGGTGTCAACATTTGTACCATTACTGTCATTGTTAGAGAAACAAGTAAAATTTCCTGGTAATGCTTGTACTGATGGGGGTATACTTTGCATTTTAGTCTTAGGGTAGCTCTTTTTCTCATTTACACATTCTGACCCAGTTATATTTTATGAAAACATTCTTATTATACAAGTCAAGTCTATTTCCTCTTTAGGGAGAGGAACGGTGGCTAGTTGTGGAATATAATAAGGTTTACAATGCAACATTTCATACGGTGTTAGTCCTTTAGCAGTAGGGGTAATTCTTATACTTAACAATGCCATTGGCAAACACTAAACCCATTTATTTTTCCCTGTTTCCTCCAACAATTTTCTTAGTTTACTCTTTAAGGTACCATTGTGTCTCTCCACTGTGCCCACAGATTGTGGGTGGTAGACACAGTGGTTTTTTAGGTCAATATTGTACCATTTACCAATTTGTTGTATTGTTCGGTTTACAAAATGGGAGCCGTTGTCACTGTAAATCACAGAGGGGATCCCATGAAATGGAATCACCTCTTTGATTAGTACTTTGGCTACTGACTGCCCATTTGGGTGTGTCATAGGAAAAGCAATATTCATAAAATCCATGCATATCGTGTGAAAGGGATAAGAGGGTTGTGGGAAATGACCTCTTAAGGGTCTTAGAGCACCTTGAGCATGGTATCTGGTACAAAGCGGACATGTGAGGCAAAAATTTCTAGAGTCGTTCGTAAACCCATATGTTGTGAACACCCTGTTGATCACCTGCACCATCCCTCCTTTTGAGATATGGGCTTGCCCATGGCTCAATAACGCAGCAGATCTAAATAGTGATGTAGGTAAGATGGGTTTACCTTCTGTACTTGTGTATATACCATTGACCAGCGTTGCCCCTTTAGATAACCACTTTTGTTTTTCACCTGCCAGTGATGTTTTCTGCATTTCTGATAACCATGTTTTATCAATAGCTTTCCGTACCTCACCATTTTCTTGGGGACCTGTATAGTATATGTGTGTTTTTTTTTTGCGGTCCTGTAGCAGCTTCCCTTGCGGTCTTTGTCTGTTAGTGCATTCCCTAGAGTAATTGGATCTGTTCCCTTTCTGTGTGCTGTACATTTACAAATAACCACTTGTATTGATTTCTGTACATTTTCTAGAAGGGCCAGGATAAGATCTCTATGTGAGATTGGTTTACCTATGGACGTAATCATACCCCTATTTTTCCATTGCTGGGCAAATATGTGTATAGTAGAAAAAGCGTATTGGCTGTCTGTATAAATATTTATTTTCTTCCCTTCCCCTCGACTACAGGCCCTGGATAGGGCAATAATTTCAGCTTGTTGTGTAGAACTGGGAAGGGGTCTGGCTTCAATGACCTGGTCATGTGTTACTATAGCGTATGCCGTTTGATTTACCCCTTTATCGTCCTTTTTACAAGACCCATCAACACAAAAGGTAATGTCAGCATCTAGAAAGGGAACATCAGTGAGAACCCACAATGAGGTGCTTTACCTTCGTAAATGCATCCTCTGCTTGCACATTCCACTGAATGGAATCTTTTGCAGCCATTAGTAAACCATAGATGAGATCAGAAAGAGGCTCCACCTCCGTAGCATAATTTGCTATCCATGCTCTACAGACATTTGCCTTCCCAAGAAATGACATCATTTCTTTTTTGGTATGTGATTTGGGGACTTGAAGGATGGCCTCTTTTCGGATCTCATGCAAAAGTCTACCTTCTTGAGATAAAATGTAACCCAGGTATTTCACCTTTTCTTTCCACAGTTGTAATTTGTCTTTGCTGACCTTTTGACCTTGGTCTGCGAGGAAATGCATCAGAACCAAGGTAATTTTACATACATTACTACCAGAATGTCATCCACATACAAGAGAATTTAACTCCCACTGGGAGGTACAAACCGAGACAAATTATTGGACATTCTTTGTGAGAAGGTACTTGGACTTTCACAATATCCCTGGGATAACTTAGTGTATGTGTACCTTTTTTTTTTTTTTTTTTTTTTTTCCGTGTACATAAATGCAACACAGAACTGACTGTCTTTGTGTAAGGGAATGGAAAAGAAGGATTACTGTTATCGATAACAGAAAATACCTTGTTCTCTGGGTAGAGCTCGTTCAGGAGAAAATGCATGTTTGGGACCACCGGGGCCCTCGGTAATACGACCCTATTGACTGCCTGTAAATCCTGCACCAGTCTCCACCCATCTTTCTCTCCCTTATGCTTCCTATACCTCTGAATCCCTCTGGATTTTAGTTTCTCATCTGTCAGTTGGACCCAGTGCGTGATAAGTTCTCCTGACTTATGCCATGATACCTTGGGATTCTGGGTGACCGAAACACAAGGTACAGTATCCTGCCTGTATATTTGCAGAATAGGCTGTGGTAGGAGACAAGTAGCCACGCTATTTCCTTCCTTATCACAGTACAGGCATTTTAAGAGAACTTCAGTGTTAGTGAGACTCATTAACTGTTTCTCATAGGACTTATCGGACCCAGAAGTCTTTTTGTAATACATGGTGCAATAGAGGTTTATCTGGACCTTATACCTTTTCCTCACAAACTCTTCGTCAATTATTTCTGCCAGGATTTTGGGTATATTTAATCCCTCAGTTTGCAAATTCCAGGCTGTACCAGTATCAGGGCTCATTATCCACGGCTGTGATTTGTTTTTTTTTTTTTTTTTTTTAAATTCTTTATTTTTTGACGGTCATATATCACATGCCACATGGAACATATTCTTTTAAACATCATATCAGCATATACATATTCTTTCTATCATAGTATAGCTTTTTCACTCATTTCCTTACCAATTGGTTCAGAGTCCTTCTATTCCAAGGGCAAGCGTATAATTCCTCCTTTTTCATTTCCCTAAACCCCATTACCCCCCCCCCCACCAGTACAAAAAAAAAAAAAAAAAAAAAAAAAAAAAAAAAAAAAAAAAAAAAAAAAAATATTTACCCCACCCCCCCAAAGGGGGGAGCCCCTCTCCACAGGTCTATTTTGTTCTGTCCCCCTTCTCCTGTTCTCTAATTCTATACTCTACTAGGGGAGACCAAATCATCCGATATTTCTCATCTTGTTCTTTCAGCATCATCGTCAAGTTTTCCATTTGTTGAATTTCTGTGATTCTAGCCCACCACTGAGATTTAGTCGGGGGGACTGTACTCTTCCACAGAGCCGGGATACACGCCCTTGCGGCGGTGAGAAGGTGTTTGAGCAGGGACTTCCTGTATTTTTCCACCGATAGGGGAACATCATTTAATAGAAATGCAACCGGGTTACCCCACTGTGATTTGTTTTTCACACAGCCAATGGGCTTTGAGACCTCCCTCCACTGGTACGACAGAAATATCAAGAGCATGCAACATGTCTCTACCCAACAAATTAACAGGACATTTAGTCAAAATGACAATTTTACACTGAGCCTATTTACCTGTCTGTGGATCTTCCACAGTAAGGCATTCAGACATGACCTCCTGCTGCATCAACCCATTTTGCAGATTTTACATATACTACACTTTTTTCATATCCAGCGGGTGTATTAGGGTCCTACAAGCCCCAGTATCACAGAGAAATGTTACCCATCTACCCTTCACAACCAAGATTATTTCTGACTTGACTTTAGCATGCAAACAAGTTTCAACAGTGCACACATCCAAAATTTCAGATTCTTTCTCATCATTTTCTTCTGTATCTCTCTCTCTGCAGACATACCAACATCTTCTAGTCATGCTTCTTCCTCTCTGTTTGACCTACATTCTTTTTCCAAGTGACCTCTTTTACCTCACAGGAAACACTCCCCTCTCTTCTTTTTCCCCTCATAGTTCTGAATGCGGGGCCTTGTTCAGGTGTTTCCTATCCTTCTGTTCTCCTTCTCAATGACATACACATCATTACCTTCACCTACATAAGCACTTTCCCTTTCTTTACTCTCTTTTTTGATTGGAAGTGCCGCTCAGCATGCCTCCCATACTCAATCAGCTCCTGAAGTCTGCAGATCCTGTGGTTGATCATGTGTTTGGTAACAAACTTGATATAGGGGCAAGCAGCCCCTTCAAGATTGCATCCTTTAGCTGTTGCTCATATGGGCTATCGTTTACTTGATTTACTGGGACTTCTATTCCTGAGTAATTATTGAAAATCTCCCTCATCCTAACAATGAAATTGTCCACTGTTTCCTCTTCTCCCTGCACACACTGATTTATAATGGACCAGTCGGCTCGACATATCCATCTATTCTCTATCCTTGTTATAAGAGCATTTCTCCTGTTTACTAGTGCTGCATCATCATGAGGCAACACAACTCCCTGATTGTTTAAACCACTCCAATCTCCCACTACATGATGCCAGTCAAGACCCAGGATCTGTCTGATGACCTGCTCTATTTCCCTCCCAATAAGATGATAGTTAGCAATCATTCCCATGATACCATCCCTGATTTGAGCTATGTTGACCTTGGGATGTGGTACTTCAGTAGTTTTTTTTAACATCCTCGGGGGTCCAGGGGCGATAGACCATCATAGTGTTGGGGACTACTATACCTCCTACATTTTGTCCTGCCCTAGGGTTGGGAACTTCAATTAGTGGAAATTCTTCCTCTCCACATTCTGTTTGTTCCCCTGCTGAGGGGGATATCAATTGGTTCACCAGGTCCCCGAAAGATTTTGTAACAGTTGCTGTAAAGGGGGTCCCTTGTGGACTTCTCTGGACAGCAAGAGTCATCTTGAGAGGGGGTTTAGCTGCAGCCATAGGAGAATCGGTTGCATCTGCGGGTGACCCAGGCGACCACAGGGGAACAACAAACAGTGGAGAGTCAGGTTGCATTTGGTTTGTTACGTTTTGTTCAGTCAATAGTTGCTGAACTAAACTTCAGAGGACGGTCATATTATTGTCCTCCTCTTTGTTCAAAAACATATGGTTAGCCTCCTCAAGCCATTTCTTTGCCTGGTGAAGGCCTAATTTCTTCTGTTTTCTTATTTTTGTGCCGGCATAATTTTTAAGCTTTCTACACAGTATTACACAACAATCCTTATTTAAAAACGCATCAAAATCATACTTTGTTTTCCACATTTTAAGAAATGTCACATTCTCTTTGTCTAGACTACACATATATTTAACATCTTCATTCATACCAACAGATTTTCCATGGATCATACCTACTTTGTTTATCGTGCACACTGAGCTCTTTTTTTGTTAATGTCTTCTCACAATAACACAACACACGCACACAGTATCTTATCACTTGCAATCACTCACAGATTTTCTAGTCATGATATATCACTTCTAGATTACTGATCTTGTGTATTGCTAAAACACTGGTGTCTTAGAGAATTACAGAATTAGGAGGAGACTGAGTTCTCCTGACTGTTCTTTCATCATTACTTAATACTTCACTAACTTGTAGAGAGCATTTACAGAATTACAAGGAGACTGAATTCTCCCGACTGTTCTTTCATCCTATCAAAACATTTAATATTTCAGTCCTTGATCCAAGGGTATTTATGTGCCTGCTCAGGATTAATACAACATATGAGGCTGGCATGAACACTGCAGTCCGCCAAATGTCCTCTGTTTGTTACCTGGAAATCTATCAGGCCACACCCTTGTATCAGGGGGGGTTCTTTATCTGGAAGTATTTTTGATCCAAGGGTATTTATATGCCTGGAAAGCTATCAGGCCACACCCTTGTATCAACGGGGGGTTCTTTATCTGGAAGGATTTTTGATCCAAGGGTATTTATATGTCTAGAAATCTATAAGGCCACACCCTTGTATCAACAGGGGGTTCTTTTAGGTTTTGATCTAGGAGTATTTAAGTGTCCCCAAGGGATTTTCTGCAGTTTACAAGGCTGTCTGGATCTAAGATCCAATCAACAAATTTCCTTTATCTGCACCCGGATATTAGTATGGGACCATACCCCTATATCAAATGACAATTAACCAGAAGAAACAAACAAGAACACACAAGAGAGAACACCCGCAGTGCTCGACTGCCGCCAGGTCGCCCTGAGCGCGTCTTCCCAAAACGCGGGCTAGTCACTAGGTCTGCCCATCCAGGATGGCCACAGACGGATCTATACGGGGAATACGTGACCACTTATTTCCCCTCAACAAGAGTAAAGCAGATAGGACAGAAACAGATAAACATTCGATCAATCTCTATATTGTATGTATATATTCAAATCCCTTATTCTTCAAATTCCTAATCAAGTCTAACACAAAAGGTTAATAATAAAATAAAAATAAAAATCTTACCTTGTCCCGAGAGCGGTCTCTTGTGCTGATCCGGTAAGTCGCTGCCCGGGAGGCATTAGTTCAGCGGACCGGCCTCCTTTTAACGTCTAATTTAAGACGGAGGACTTACAGTTTTGCCGTATGGTCATCGGTCACTGAGTTGGCCAGTGCGTCTCGGGGAAGGACTTCCGGCTCGAAGGACCAAATTATTAGGGAAATAATTCACCGTCTCAGACCGTCCTCGGCCATCAAGGTAATATTTATTGCATATGCAAGAGAAATGAATTGCATTACATGTTCATGCAGCCATCGTCATTTCTAAGGAAAATACTGTGGTACATGTCTTTTTTATCAGCCCTGGACACCCCCCTTTCCTGTCTTAAAACATGATATATTCAGAAAACTGCATATCTAAGCATATTACATTGCTGACTCCATTTTATTACTAGTCTTTAGCTTAATCCTAGATTCATAGCTTATTTCTAGGCCATGATAAACAAAATGGCATCTTTCATAACTGACATTTAAAGTATAATTTCTCTAACAAAACAAAATAAGAGCGACATTTTTGAAAAAAACGCATTATTTTTTACATTTTGCTATAATAAATATTCCCCAAAAATATATAAAAAAACATTTTTTTTCTTCAGTTTAGGCCGATCGTATTCTTCTACATATTTTTGGTAAAAAAAAAAATCGCAATAAGCGTTTATTAATTGGTTTGCGCAAACGTTATAGTGTTCACTAAATAGGGGATAGTTTTATGGCATTTTTATTAATATTTTTTTTTTACTAGTAATGGCGGCGATCAGCGATTTTTATTGTGACTGCGACGTTATGGCAGACATGTCAGACATTTTTTACACATTTTTGGGACCATTGTCATTTATACAGCGATCAGTGCGATTAAAAATGCACTGATTACTGTGTAAATGACACTGGCTATGAAGGGGTTAACCACTAGGGGGCGGGGAGGGGTTAAGTGTGTCCTAGGGAGTGATTACTAACTGTAGGGGGATGGGCTGTGTGGGTGACGTCACTAATCTCTGCTTCCAATGACAGAGAGCAGAGATCGAGTGGCACTTGTCAATGGCAGAACGGGGAGATGCTGTTTACAACGGCATCTTCCCGTTCATGCGCTCCGTGAGGCGATCGCGGGTATCTCCACGGCGATCGAGTCCGCGGGACCCGTGACCCGACCCATGGAGCACCCGGCCAGCGCGCGTGCGCGCCGTCGGCGGCGCGCACGCAATGGCACGGCGGGGAATTCAAATGGACATACAGGAACACCCATTTGCCCAGCCATGCCATTCTGCCAACGTACATCGGCGTGCGCCGGTCGGGAACCGGTTAAACAGCAAAAAAAGCTCAAAAAAGCCGCTGTTAAAACGTCCGTGTGTATGAGGCCTAATACTGCTTATTAGGTGTGCCAGAGGGGTCGGGACTGTTCTTGGGGTGGAGAGGCAGAGTATGGAACCAAATATACTTAAGTGGCTCCTCGGGGGGTAGCGCTACATATATATTTATCATTTATATTAATTTTTAACCCACTGGTGCTGATATATAAGAAGAAATAAGTCTTCTTCCTCTAATTGTACCAGCTTCTATCCCAGATTCTCCACCTCTGAGCTGGATTATCTGGGAAAGAGATATATCAGTGTAATGGCCAGTGAGATCTTCAGATCTCACTTTCATAAAATGGTTGTTTCTGACAGAACGGTTGTGTGCAGTGATGAGAAACCGAGAGCATGTTCTCTGCTCCTCATCTCAACTACATAGACCAGTACACACCAGAGATCAGCCCTGATCCTGAGGCTCACAACTTTTCTCTGTTTCATAAACAGTCACCTAAATCTGAACCAAGGGTCTCCAAACTTTCTAAACAAACAGCGTGCTCTTTCAGACAGGCATTGAATTCTAAAGCAGCCTTAAATCGTATTAACACATCTATATTGTTAATTAGCAGTGTTGTACAGGCATCTGTTGTGTCAGGTAACACTCCTCAAACGCCCTGTGAGATGTGTTTGTTTTATTTTGGTTAAAATGGGAAATTATCACTTTTGACATTTTGCAACACAATGTAAATGCTATTTGAGCATTTACAGTGTGTTTACAGGGCACTTGTGGTGCTTTTAAATAGAAGTGAATGGAGACAGTTGCAAAGCGTCAATGCCCCAATCATTTTTGCCTCACCGTGTAGTGTGAACCTCCAATCCGCTCCCTATTTTGAGTGTCATTGTAGGTGTTCAGAAAGCGTTAAATGCGACCCAACTGCCTATTTTTAATGCCTGTGTGAAAGACCCCAGCCAGTTTATAGTCCTTCAGGCTTTAGGGGGTCAAGACTGTTACCAGTGGGAGTAAAAAAATGTCCCTGCATCAGTGGGAGTAAACAATGTCACATCAATGGTTTTAATAGGAAGATCAGTTCCCCATTATTAGTATCAGTAGGAGGAACAGTGACCCATTGATAGTGTCAGTGGGAGAAATGGTTCCCCACAATTTGTGACAGTTGTGTGCACTAAAATTTGTAACTGCGCAAATATTGTGCAACAAAAAAAAAATTGCAACTAGTATCTCAATAATCCAAAGGGACTCTGCATTTAGAAATACTGTACAGTGGGGCAAAAAAGTAAAAGTAAGTCAGCCACCAATTGTGCAAGTTCTCCCACTTAAAAAGATGAGTGAGGCCTGTAATTGTCATCATAGGTATACCTCATACCCTTATGAGAGACTAAATGTGCAAACAAATCCAGACAATCACATTGTCTGATTTTTGAAAGAATTTATTTGCAAATTATGGTGGAAAATAAGTATTTGGTCACCTACAAACAAGCAAGATATCTGTCTCTCACAGACCTGTATCTTCTTCTTTAAGAGGCTCCTCTGTCCTCCACTCATTACCTGTATTAATGGCACCTGTTTGAACTTGTTATCGGTATAAAAGACACCTGTCCACAACCTCAAACAGTCAAACTCCAAACTTCACTATGGTGAAGACCAAAGAGCTGTCAAAGGACACCAGAAACACAATTGTAGACCTGCACCAGGCTGGGAAGACTGAATCTGCAATAGGCAAGCAGCTTGGTGTGAAGAAATCAACTGTGGGAGCAATAATTAGAAAATGGAAGACATACAAGACCACTGATAATTTCCGTCGATCTGGGGCCCCACTCAAGATCTCACCCCGTGGGGTCACAATGATCACAAGAATGGTGAGCAAAAGTCCCAGAACCACACGGGGGGACCTAGTGAATGACCTGCAGAGAGCTGGGACCAACGTAACAAAGGCTACCATCAGTTACACACTACGCCGCCAGGGACTCAGATCCTGCAGTGCCAGACGTGTCCCCCTGCTTAAGCCAATACATGTCCGGGCCTGTATGAGGTTTGCTAGAGAGCATTTGGATGATCCAGAAGAAGATTGGGAGAATGTCATATGGTCAGATGAAACCAAAGTAGAACTGTTTGGTAGAAACACAACTTGTCGTGTTTGGAGGAGAGAGAATGCTGAGTTGCAACCAAAGAACACCATACCTATTGTGAAGCATGGGGGTGGCAACATCATGCTTTGGGGCTGTTTCTCTGTAAAAGGAACAGGACGACTGATCAGTTTACATGAAAGAATGAATGGGGACATGTATCATGAGATTTTGAGTGCAAACCTCCTCCCATCAGCAAGGGCATTGAAGATGAAACGTGGCTGGGTCTTTCAGCATGACAATGATCCCAAACACACTGCCCGGGCAATGAAGGAGTGGCTTCGTAAGAAGCATTTCAAGGTCCTGGAGTGGCCTAGCCAGTTTCCATATCTCAACCCCATAGAAAACCTTTGAAGGGAGTTGAAAGTCCATGTTGCCCAGCGACAGCCCCAAAACATCACTGCTCTAGAGGAGATCTGCATGGAGGAATGGGCCAATATACCAGCAACAGTGTGTGACAACCTTGTGAAGACTTATAGAAAACGTTTGACCTCTGTCATTGCCATCAAAGGATATATAACAAAGTATTGAGATGAACTTTTGATATTGACCAAATACTTATTTTCCACCATAATTTTGCAAATAAATTCTTTCAAAAATCAGACAATGTGATTGTCTGGATTTGTTTCCACATTTTGTCTCTCATAGTTGAGGTATACCTATGATGACAATTACAGGCCTCATCTTTTTAAGTGGGAGAACTTGCACAATTGGTGGCTGACTAAATACTTTTTTGCCCCACTGTATATATTGTTCTTGGGTTGGTAATTTCAAGTAAATTTTATAGCAAAAAATCCTGATTTCAATGTGTAAGAAAACAAATGAAAAAATTGCTCCAGAGGGAAGTGGTTAAGGTGGAGCATTAGTCTTTTTACATACTCACTAATTTCAGCTTTTAGCTCTACTGAAGGGAGCCTGTGGTTTACAGAATGAGCCAAAGGTCTGATTAGTCATTAGGCATGTGCCTACAGGAGGCAGGGGCAGCTTGTCCCTGTATAATAATTGCCACACATTTTTCTATTATGAGCAGAAACAGAGCCATCTCTTATATGTTTATTTATATTGTCACACTATTCTAAGGCAGGACCAGTAAAACAAGGAAATGCTCTGTGTAAAACAGATAATTCTACAGAGTGGTGTTGCTTTGTATGGCAAAGGATCCTTGTGCCTACAGGCTCTGGTCATTACAGCAGTGGCTCATCTCCTATCAGAGCGCTTAGTACCAGGTCATGATTAGACAATAGGAGCTGCAAAGCAAGCTTTATTTGTTAAGCTGTCTCTTTAATCCATAGTGCATGGCTCAAAATTTCAAGTCCTGAGCTACTAGCCAGGCCTTAAGAGTTACTCGCCACCAATTGCCCCACCCAACCCCTACCCACCCCTAAACACGCACTCATAAATGATCTCATGAAATGAAGCTTAAATGTGTTATGCAGAATTAAGTTACAAAAATAAATATTAACAACAACTTTATCAGTGCAGCCTCACCTGTGCCCATCAGTGCAGCCCCACCTGTGCCCAATACAGCGTGGCCTGTGGCCTGTGCCCAATGCAGCGTGACCTGCCTGTGCCCAATGCAGCATGACCTGCCTGTGCCCAATGTAGCATGTCCAGTGCCCAATGCAAAAACATACTTGGGAGGGCACACCCTAAAATGCTTTACATTCAAGGGTAGGACCCACTGATTTGGGGTACTTTGTCACAGTAAGTGGGCTTAACACTATATGACCATATAGTGTGACCAAACCCCCGTATTTTTGAATATGTTCAGGTGTTTTTAACTAGCCTTGCAGGAAAAATGTCATTTTTGTATGTGTGCGCTGTAATCTGTTTTGCAGTGCCCAATGCAGCCTCACCTGTGCCCAATACAGCCTCACCTGTGCCCAATACAGCGTGGCCTGTGGCAAATGCAGCGTGACCTGCCTATGCCCAATGCAGCATGTCCAGTGCCCAATGCAGCCTCACCTGTGCCCAATGCAGCGTGGCCTGTGCCCAATACAGCCTGACCTGTGCATAAGACAGCATGACCTGCCTGTGCCTAATGCAGCGTGACCTGCCTGTGCCCAATGCAGCATGTCTAGTGCCCAATACAACCTCACCTGTGCCCAATGCAGCGTGACCTGCCTGTGCCCAATGCAGCATGTCCAGTGCCCAATGCAGCCTCACCTGTGCCCAATACAGCATCACCTGTGCCCAATGTGGCCTGCCTGTTCCCAATGCAGCGTGGCCTATCCATGCCCAATACAGCCTCACCTGTACCCAATACTACCTCACCTGTGCCCAATGCAGCATGGCCTGTGCCCAATGCAGTGTGACCTGTGCCCAATGCAGTGTGACCTGCCTGTGCCCAATGCAGCATGTCCAGTGCCCAATAATCACAAGGATGTATATAGCTTGTGCAGGTGCAGAGCTGTGGGAGGGGCCCAGTAAATCCTCCCACTACCAGCTGCCTGCAGAATATTATTAGTGGGAGGATACAAGACCAGTCACTCTGCACAAACAGCAGCAGTGATTGGTCTTTACTACAAGAAACTCCTGCACAGAGGCAAAGTACAGAGGTTGTTTAATGCTGGATTGCTGCACAGATCTGGAAAACGGAAAAAAGGACACCAAGTGAGGCTTTCGTATTTAGACAATATTTGCTTAGTCTGGGACTCTTAAAATGACGGCATTTGAGAATAAAGGGACTATACTTTACATTGGGCTATATAAGTCATACTACCAGATTTCACCTTCCCAAGTTTGATTAACCACTTCAGCTCCGGTAGGTTTACCCCCTTTCATGACTAGGCCATTTTTTTTTTTGCGACATGGCACTGCGTTACTTTAACTGACAATTGTGCGGCCGCGTGACGCTGTACCCAAATAAAATGTATGTTCTTTTTTCCCACTAATAGAACGTTCTTTTGGTGGTATTTGATCACCGCAGTTTTTATTTATTTGCTCTAAAAAAAAAAAAGACAGACTTTTTTTTGGAAAAAACAAATATATATTTTTCCTTTCTTTTATAAAACATACCCAATAAAAAAAAAAGTCTTCATTATCTTGGCCAATATGTATTCTGCTACATATTTTTGGTAAAAAAAAATTCCAATAAACGTATACTGATTGGTTTGCGCAAAAATTATAGCGTCTGCAAATTATGGGATAGATTTATGGAATTTTTGGATTTTTTAAATTTTTTTACTAGTAATGACGGCGATCAGAGATTTTTTGCAGGACCGTGACTTTGCGGCGGTCAAATCTAACACTAATGCCGCGTACACACGGTCGGACTTTTCATCTACAAAAGTCCGACAGCCGGTCCGACAGACTTTCGGCGGACTTTCGGCAGACTTGCGGCGGACTTGTTGCAGACTTTCTAACGAACGGACTTGCCTACACACGACCACACAAAAGTCTGACGGATTCGTACGTGATGACGTACACCGGACTAAAATAAGGAAGTTGATAGCCAGTAGCCAATAGCTGCCCTAGCGTGGCTTTTTGTCCGTCGGACTAGCACACAGACGAGCGGATTTCGGGGTCCGTCGTAGTTACGACGTAAAGATTTGAAGCATGTTTCAAATCTAAAGTACGTCGGATTTGAGGCTAAAAAAGTACGTTGAAAGTCCGGAGAAGCCCACACACGATCGGATTACCAGCCAGCTTTAGTCCGTCAGCGTCCGTTGGACTTTTGTAGCTGAAAAGTCCGACCGTGTGTACGCGGCATAAGTGACACTTTTTGGGGACCAGTGACACTAATGCAGTGATTAGCGCTAAAAAAAGTCATTGTACAAATGACACTGCCAGGGAAGGGGTTAACATCAGGGGCAATCAAAGGGTTAACTGTGTTCCAGGGGAGTGTTTTCTAACAGTGTGGGGGATGTATTTACTGTGGAAAGACAGAGATCGGTGTTCCTGCTTAGCAGAAACACAAGAACTCCTGTCTTCCCTTCTCAAAAAATGGTGATCTGCCTTGTTTACTCAGGCATGTTGCTGTTCTGCGGATCTTCGGAACAATTGGCGGGTCCTGGCAGACATCAGGACCCAATGATTGGCTCCAGATCAGCACGCGCCCCAGACCCAGAAGTGTCAGATCACGTATTAGGTATGTAACCTGGCACAGAGCGGCCGCCCTGCTGCAGTATATCTGCGTGGGGTGGTGGCTAAGCAGTTAACCAGTTCAGCTCTTTGAACATACTTCCACAACCACCGGATAGGGGAGGGAGAGCTATATGAGAGCAAGGCAAATGCTTGATGTTAACAATGAAACCAGAAGTGACAATGATTTTGTCACTTCCCATTTCAGATCCACCATTTACTGGCCAGTACAGCCAGGGGACACATCTAACAAAGCCGATCTGTGCTTGGTTAGATGGTGTAAAGGGCAGGGGAGAAATTGGGGTCTAGCAGATCCCTAATGTCTCCATAAAGAGTACCTTTCACATGTCCAATGCTATCACATGGGGGTTTTTTAACCCCCTGTGATAGCAATTATGTATATATTAAAAGAAAAAAGTTTTAAAAAATAAAATTATAATAAACCGTATCACAAATAAAAAAATTAAAAATTGCCATAATCCCCATTGCTCCGCATACATGTGCAAAAACACATGCAGGCCCAGGGTGTGCATGTGTGTGTAAACCGTGGTCTCATCACACGTTTGATATATCGCTGTGAATGTCAGAGTGAGAACAATAATTCTAGAACAAGAGCTCCTAGTTGACTCTAAACTGATAAGCTGTAAAGGCTTTTAAAGTATCAAGCACCGTATTTTCTTACGATATCACACGCGTATGTCATTTTAAGACATGGCATGCTTGGTACCTATTTACTTCATGCAACCTCATCTGTTATACTTTCACTAGAATCTGGGTATTATATTGTGTGAGTTTGCACTAAAATGTATTTCATTATATTTTTTCAGAAAATATTCGTTTAATAAACAGTTGCACAAATATCATCTGACATATGTAGCACCCTCTAGGTAGGTAGGTGCTAAAGTTAGGATTTTCTGGAGGACAGGTAAATTTAGGCAGGCCTGGCTGGCAGCCAGGACTGTTTGTTTTGATCTGGGCTGGGAGTGACTCGGGGGGGGGGTAACCTTGGGCCTGGGCTTGGGTGCAGTCGGGATCACCTTCAGGAACGCATGAAGAGGTCTTGGACCGGAGGCACAAGAGAAAGGAAAGAGAGGACAGTGGGAGAGAGCACTATTAAGAGACTCCATGGAGGACAACTGGTCGCAACTAAGAGGGCTGGTGAGTGAGGCACAGTCGGAAGGACTGGGGAGGCACGCCTGAGAGGACTGGGAGCATGCAGTCTGAGATGGATGCAGAACCAGAAGCTAGCACCAGAGACTTTCTATTTTGCTACACTATAGGGGCCCGCAGTCCCTGCCTGCAAAGGGCAATTGCTAAAGGCCTGGCTGAGCCAGTGTCAGGCCTAACCACTTTGTACTAGCTGTGCCTGAATATTAGGAGAGGAAGCGATGTGCTGGAGGAGAAAGGAGTAAGGATTAGAGATGAAGCGATGTGCAGGAGGAGAAATGGAGAGTATATACTGGACTGTATATAGTTGTCCCAAGCATGTTCTACCAATTCTACTGGGCATCCCATATTTCCCCTACCCCATCCAAGTTCATTCCCTCAATAAAACAAAAAAAAAAAAAAGCATGTGGACTGTTCTATATCTCTGTGTGTTTGAGAGGTGAATGTTGGGCTGGGCAGGGTGACAGACCATCCAAGATTTCAGCAGCCCCTACAGGGGTACCGCTAAACAAAAAAGTGTGCAACTATAACATTTTTATTCTACAGGGCCTCTGCTTTCAAAAGATATATAATGTTCTGGAGGTTTAAGTAATTTTAATGACAAAAATGAAGAATTTTTTCAAGTGTGCGAAAGAAAAGAAAATGCTTCTGCGCCAAACTGGTTAAGGGCTTTCTGGCACCAGAAATAAATACCCTTTGGGATGTGTATGTAGGGTGGTCTTGAAACAGAAAAAAACTTTAAGGTTTGAAATGGACAACTTTATTAAATAGAAACTATACTCACCTCCACTCGAAGGACGTAGTGTCCAGAAGCGTGATGTCCAGAAGCTCCCTCGCTGGCTGCTCACATTTTCCGCAGGTCTTCTTCCAGGTTCTGATCTTCAGCTATTTTAATTGGCCAAGCCGAGGTGAGGTCGTTCCTGTGCATGCTTGGGAGTTTATTCATCCACACAGATACAGACATTGTACACTGAACTGCGCATGCAAACAGGCAGGTACCTTATTATAAAAAAGACATAGTATGTCTCTTCTTTCATAAAAAGATGGCCTGATTACAATTCCGCTTTAATAAAATGCCTAGTTTAGCTGATCTAATTTTAGGGGAGATGGCCTAGATAGATGGCGTGGGCATGCAGCTTTTCTTTTTAACCCTATACACAGAACACATATATGGCATGTATTCTAGTGAACCCCACACATGCATGATTTGGTCACTAATTCTGGGCAGTGATGGTTTCCCTTTCCATTTACCTTAGTCCATAAATCCCCCCAATCATGTACATATATTTAAACATATCATTCATTGATTCAATGACATGTGCCATCCCTAGCACCAGACTTTCCAAATGCATCTTGTATTTACGGTACATATGTAGAAAACCAGTGTGTACAACAAGCTTTTACATGCTGTTTGAAATAGTGTGTACATTTCACAGTTAAATAGTACTAAAGGCTGCTTGTGGATTGTTTAAAGTGACAATCAGCACACCTTTTAGGATTTGTACTTCTTTGTTATATATGTCACTAGGGGCAGTACAATTGAAGCAGTTTTGAAATCTGGTGCTCATATCCTGACATATACTCTGTGGCCTATAGTTTCAAACTTGCATGTGCGCTAAGTTCAATCATATAACTATACACTGTGCCTAGGATGGCCATTGTTTTTAATGGCAGAAGGCAGCACATGCACGAGTCTAATGCCCCGTACACACGATCGGACTTTCTGACAACAAAACCGTGGATTTTTGTTCGAAGGATGTTGGCTCCAACTTGTCTTGCATACACACGGTCACACAAATGTTGGCCAACAATTACGAACAACAAGCTCACATCCAACATTTGTTGATGGAAAATCCAATTGTGTGTACGGGGCATAACAGTTTGGCCAGCATAGTATGCACTGTGCAAATATGCCAGTAGCTGAGTCCTGTAGATACTCCTTGTTCTTGTGCAGGCCAAGCAGTGTGTCCAAATCTAAGGTATGATTTGCATGTTTATGTGTGGTTAAGACATCATGGGGTAATGGAAGGTACTGGGAATTGTATGTTTACTTCCACGTAAAACATGCACAGCATGTAGTATTGTGTAACAATCAGCTTATGTCAAACATTTGTTTCTTTTTATATTATTTCCACTAATTGAAAAGGAATCTATAGGTCAGCAATTTACATAGTTGGGATTCAGATGACTTGTTTTGCTGCAGTGGAGCAAAACAGTTCTCTTGTGCATAAACAAAGAAAATACATAGCTGGCAAGGTCTTTAAACATTGTGGTTTCATTTTTTTATATTCGTTAATCACAGATTTAAAGTGGTTGTAAAGGCTGAAGGTTTTTTTACCTTCATGCATTATTGTTTTGAATAATGCATAATGCATTCTATGCATTAAGAGAAAAAGCCTTCTGTGTGAAGCAGCCCCCCCCCCTCAGCCCCCCTAATTCTTACCTGAAGTCCCTCTCTGTCCAGCAATGTCCACGGGTGTCTCAGAGATTCTGCTTCCTGATTGGCTGAGACACAGCAGCGGCAGAATTGGCTCGTGCTGCTGTCAATCAATGTCAGCTAGCCAATCAGGAGAGAGAGTGGGCAGGGCCAGGTCAGAGCTCCATGTCTGAATGGATACAGGGAGCTGTGACTCAGCTCAGGTGCCCCCATAGCAAGCTGCTTGCTGTGGGGGCACTAAACAGGAGGGAGGGGCCAGGAGCACAGAACCCGAGAAGAGGAGGATCTGGGCTGCTCTGTGCAAATCCACTGCAAGAGAGCAGGTAAGTATAACATGTTTATTATTTTTAGAGAAAAAAAAAGACTATACAATCACTTTAAAGTCAAAAGTTTCAGGTTTAGTGGAGGTAGTACAGAAAAAGAAATGATAAAAAAAAAATGATATAAATATTTAGGAAGTAAGCCTTTACAATTCCAACAATTTATATCCAGGTTTTTGTGTGAGCACTATGGTCCATGAAGTTTACAAGTAGCATGTACCCATCAAGTTAAACCAGGGGCGTATCGAGGGGGGGCAACGGGGCAATTGCCACCCCCGAGAAATCTGTTGCAGCCTGGCCGGGCAGGTGAGCTCCGTGGGCGGCTCCGCCGCGAGTGGCTCCGAGAGCGGGCGGCTCCACCACAGGCGGATAAGAGAGCGGGCGGCTCCGCGGGAGTGTCGGGCAGCTCCGTGTGAGGGCGGGCAGGCAGCAGGCGGGAGAGAGAGCCGATTGGCCGGGCGGCTCCGTGTGTGGATGGGCGGGTGAGACTGAGGCTGAGCAGGCTAGGTGTGTGTGTGGGGGTGGCTGGCCAATCAGCGAGCCGACAGGCAGGGGAGCAGAGAGAGATGACATCATCTCTCACCGCCCCCACATCTCTGCATTAACTTCCGCCCTCACTGTGCAGGTAGCGTGGGCAGCAGGGAGATTACATTATCTTTCTGCTGCCTGTCTCTGGAACAAGGAAACAAGAAACAAGCAAAACCCCACCTTACCTGGCACGTGACACTCCACATCTGGGTGGCAAGTGACAATCCGCATCTAGTGGCAGATGACATGGCAAGTGACAATCCGCATCTAGTGGCAGATGACGTGGCAAGTGACAATCCGCATCTAGTGACAGATAATGTGGCAAGTGACAATCCGCATCTAGTGGCATATGACGTGGCAAGTGACAATCCGCATCTAGTGGCATATGACGCGGCAAGTGACAATCCGCAATGTGTGGCATATGACGTGGCAAGTGACAATCCACAATGTGTGGCATATGACGTGGCAAGTGACAATCAGCATCTAGTGGCAATTGACGTGGCAAGTGACAATCCGCAATGTGTGGCATATGACGTGGCAAGTGACAATCCGCATCTAGTGGCAGATGACATGGCAAGTGACAATCCGCAATGTGTGGCATATGACGTGGCAAGTGACAATCTGCAATGTGTGGCATATGACATGGCAAGTGACAATCAGCATCTAGTAGCAATTGACGTGGCAAGTGACAATCCGCAATGTGTGGCATATGACGTGGCAAGTGACAATCTGCATCCAGTGGCAGGTGACGTGGCAAGTCACAATCCACAAGGTGTGGCAAGTGACAATCTGCATCTAGTGGCAGCTGATGTAGCAAGTGACAATCCGCAACATGTGGCAGGTGTCAATCTGCATCGGGTGGCAGGCAAGTGACAATCCACAAAATGTGGCAGGCGACGGTGGCAGGTGACACGCTCGGGGTTCCCACTGATTCTGCATTATGGTGAGTTGAATGATTTCATCTTATATTACAATGCAATAATAGAAATAATGCGCTTCAATCATCCTGACACCCTAGCAACCATGATGCTGGGATGATTAAAGCACCAACAACAGCCATTTCCCTGATAAATTGTCCGCAAAAAAAATGTATATTTCTGGCAGTGCCCCTCTCGAGACTAGGCTCTGGATCCGCCCCTGAGTTAAACCAAGAACAAATCTGATGCAGAACTATGCTGAGTCGCTGACCATATACAGTATATGTATGCACTGTATGGCCCCTAATCAGATTCCAAATGACCTGCTATGGTTAATATTTGCTATATTATCAGACATCAAAGCTTTTAATCAGATAAATAACATGCCTCATATAATTTATAATTATCTGCATCTTTTTATAGTTCATATTCCCTATTTTGTTTTGTCATTAGTGAGGCACATAATTCAAATTAGATAAACCTGAACATTTAAATGAGAAGTCTAGCCTGAGCTTGTTTGGCTGGGTTTCTCCTTTTGGTCACAGAAGTGCAATTTCTTTTGCACTCCTGTGACCCGTTTTCAGCAGAGAGCAGTCTGAAGTTCGCTCTCCGCTGACGTCACAGGAATCAGTCCAGGCAGCGCATCATCACAACAATAAAGTCTGGATCTGCCAGGTGCCTGGACTGATACCCATCTCAGCCTCTCAGCGAGCCGCTGAGAGGCTGAGATGGCAGCTTCCCGCCCCCTCCACAGGTCAGTGTTGCAGTGAGTGAGGAGGAGCAGAGTGGAGAGACGCTGATTGACAGTAAGCAGCTCTCTGCTCGGGGAGGTGTGAGAAATGAGCCATCGGTGTTCAATCGCTTGGTTCTCAATGCAGAGGCGGCGAGGGACAGATGCAGCATCCCGATGCTGCATCCACCTAGGTAAGTATGATTCTGGAAAAAAAAAACATACTTCTCTTTTAATGTTGCCCTATACTGCCGGTGTTGGATACTACCACTGTTACCACAACAACAAAAACCTGCATGATTCAACTTACAAGAAAAGTGTTGTGAGATAACTGGAGATAGCAAAAATGCATTTGCTGCTGGTATAAAGGCTACAGCAATAAATTTAAAAAAAAAACATAGTTTAACAAGGGCCCATGTTAAGGAGATTTATCTAGTCTAGACTATACGTAATATTTGTGGTAGCACCAACCAATATGTAAAATAGGCTATATATGAAAAGCAAGATAAACTGTAATACTGTGACTGTGAGATATAACACTTCTGAGTCAATGAACCCAAAACAATAATGTTGAAAGTAAAGTCAGAACTTCTGATCTACATTATCTCACAAAAGTGAGTACACCCCTCACATTTTTGTAAATATTTAATTATATCTTTTCATGTGACAACACTGAAGAAATGACTTTGCTGCAATGTAAAGTAGTGAGTAGGGATGAGCCGAACACCCCCCCCGGTTCGGTTTGCGGCAGAGCAAAAAGAAATTTGTGCGAACACCGTTACAGTCTATGGGACTAGAACGTGAAAAGTGCTAATTTTAAAGGCTAATATGCAAGTTATTGTCATAAACAGTGTTTGGGGACCCGGGTCCTGCCCCAGGGGACATGTAAAGTATCATTGCAAAAATAGTTTTAAAAACAGCCATTTTTTCGGGAGCAGGTATTTTTAACCACTTGCCGCCCGCCATATAGCAGAATAACAGCGGCAAAGTGGTTTCAATAACCTGACTGGGCGTCATATGACGTCCGCAAGATATTGAGCCGCTGCGCGCCTCCAGGGAAATACCAATCTGTGCCCAGGCAGCTGCCAATCAATGCCCAGGCAGCTGCCAATCAGTGCCCACTTACAATGCCATCCATTGCCAGTGCCACCAGGGATGCCTATCATTCCTGCGTATCAGTGCCCATCAGTGCCCAGCAGTGCCGCCTATCAGTGCCCATCAGTGCCGCATATCAGTGCCCGTCAGTGCCACCCATAAGAACCCATCTTTGCAGCCTTTCAGTGCCCATCAGTGTTGCCTATCAGTGCCACCCAGTGCCACCCATGAGTGACCATCAGTGCCGCCTATCAATGCCCATCAGTGCTGCATATCGGTGCCACCCATCAGTGCTGCCTACCAGTGCCCATCAGTGCCGCATATCAGTGCCCATCGTCAGTGCCCGTCAGTGCCCGCTCATTGGTGCCACCTCATCGGTGCCGCTTATCAGTGCCTGTCAGTGCCGCCTTATCAGTGCCCATCAGTGAAAGAGAAAACTTACTTATTTACAACATTTTTTAACAGAAACAAAAGCAAAACTTTTATTTTTTTCAAAATTTTCAGTCTTTTTTTATTTGTTTAGCAACAAATAAAAACCACAGAGGTGATCAAATATCACCAAAAGAAAGCTCTATTTGTGGGAACAAAATGATAAAAATTTCGTTTGGGTACAGTGTTGGATGACCACGCAATTGTCATTCAAACTGCGACAGCACTGAAAGCTGAAAAATGGTCTGGGCAGGAAGGTGTATAAGTGCCCTGTATTGAAGTGGTTAATAATGCTTAACCACTTCAGTAGCAGGCACTTAGACACCTTCCTACCCAGGCCGATTTTCAGCTTTCAGCACAGTTGCAGTTTGAATGACAATTGCGCGGTCATGCTACACTGTACCCAAACTAAATTTTTATCATTTTGTTCCCACAAATAGAGCTTTCTTTTGGTGGTATTTGATCACCTCTGCGAGTTTTATTTTTTGCGCAACAAATAAAAAAAGTCAGAAAATTTTGAAAAAAGCAAGTTTTTCTTTGTTTCTGTTACATTTTTTGTAAATAAGTACATTTTCTTCTTCAATGACGGGCACTGATATGGCTGCACTGACGGGCACTGATAAGGCGGCACTGATGGGCACCGATGAGGTGGCACCAATGAGGTGGCACTGATGAGGTGGCACCGACGGGCACTGATGATGGGCACTGATAGGTAGAACTGGTATGCGGCACTGATGGGCACTCATAGGCAGCACTGATGGATACTTATGGGTGGCACTGATGGGTACTTATGGGTGGCACTCATAGGTGGCATGGATGGGCACTGATGGGCACTGATAGGTGGGCACTGATGGGCACGAATCAGCACTGATAGGTGGCACTGATGGACACTGAAGGGTGGCACTGATGACACTGATAGGTGGCATTCCTGGGCATCCCTGTTTTTTTAAATTGCCACAGAGGTGCCAGTCAGTGCCCATTTGTGAGCACTGATTGGCATATTTTGGGCATATTTTTTACATGTCGATGGCCATGGGGGATGTACCTGGCCATCCACATGCTGGGAGCTTCCCTGGTGGTCCTGGGGGCTTCCCTGGTGGTCTAGTGTGGGCATCTGAGGGGGGGGGGCTGCGCTGATTGTCGCATACCCCCCCTGTCAGGAGAGCCACCGATTGGCTCTCCTCTACTCGTGTCTGTCAGACATGAGTGAGGAAAAGCCGATCAACGGCTCTTCCTGTCAACATCGTGATCATCCGTAATTGGACCCGGATGATCACGTGGTAAAGAGCCTCTGCCGGAGGCTCTTTACCGAGATCAGTGTAGCGGTGTGTCAGACTGACACACAGCACCACCAATCGCCGCCATGCATGCCCCCACGGGCGCGCGGCGGCTGTTATCCTGCTGGATGTCATATGACGCCCAGTCCGGATAACTGAACCACCGCCCGGCCATCAGCGGGAAGTGGTTAAAATGAAACAATAAAAGTGAAATATTCCTTAAAATATCGTGCCTGGAGAGTGACTACAGTATGCCTGTAAAGTGGTGCATTTTTTCCGTGTTTAGAAAAGTCCCTGCACAAAATTACATTTTTAAAGGAATAATAGTCATTCAAAACTGCTTGCGGCTGTAATGTAATGTCAGGTCCCGGCAATATAGATGAAAATCATTGAGAAAAACAGCATGGGTCCCCCCGTAGCTCATTACCAGGCCCTTTGGGTCTGGTATGGATATTAAGGGGAACCCCGCACCCAAATTACAAAAAAAAGGCTTGGGGCCCCCAGGCCCTATATACTCTGAACAGCAGTATACAGGCAGTCCCCAGGTTACAAACAAGATAGGGACTGTAGGTTTGTTCTTAAAGAGGGAGTCCACCTAAACCGCCAAAAAAAAAAATATTAAAAGCCAGCAGCTACAAATACTGCAGCTGCTGACTTTTAATAAATGGCCACTTACCTGTCCCAGGGTCCAGCGATGTCGGCAGGCGACGCCGAGAACCCGCTCGGTTCTCGGCAGCTGCTGCCGCCATCCTAGGTGAGGGAATCAGGAAGTGAAGCGTTGCGGCTTCACTCCCCGGTTCCCTATTGCGCATGCGCGAGTCGTGCTGCGCATCGTAACTGGTCCCCGCTATCTCCTGGGAGCTGTGTGTTTCCCAGGAGACAGCGCGGAGGGACAGGAAGAGGCATAGACTCCCATGGGAGTCTATGCCGGAAGTGGGTGCAAATACCTGTCTTAGACAGGTATCTGCACCCCCCTCCCCCCTGAAAGGTGCCAAATGTGACACCGGAGGGGGGGGGTTCCGAAAAGCGGAAGTTCCATTTTTGTGTGGAACTCTGCTTTAAGTTGAATCTGTTTGTAATTTTGAACAGATACATTTTTAAAGTGTAGCTCCAGCCAAAAAATATATTTTTAAGCTTTTTGAATAACATAGGGAAGGGTTATCACCCCTGTAACATTTGTTTTGCTGTCTGTGCCCCTGTTCAAATTTCACCTCACTTTCTGTCTCAATGACAACTGGATTTTGAAAATTTTGGGTTATTAGGGAAACTAGGATTGGTGATAAAGCATCAGTGGAGACACCTTTTTCCTATATTAACTCTTACAGGAGAAATTTTTCCCTTCCTAGGGGTAGATTTCTTCTCACTTCCTGTTGTCTCCCTCCGTTTGTAAGTAGGAGTCTTTCGTAAGTTGGATGTTTGAAAATAGGGGACCGCCTGTATATACTATACGGCCTGCCCTATACACTCTGTGGAAAATTGGGCCTTAGGTGTTGGTAGTACCAGAACGCTGTGAGCCCTCACAGTTACTCTTGGTGGGCGATGGAACGGGCCCTGCTGTGAAATATTAGATCAAAAATTGTAATTACGCGCCCCTGTTAAACAGGGGCAGAAAAATTGGGCCTTAGGGGGTGGTGGTGGTGGCACAACACTGTAAAGCCTCACAGATACTTTTGTTGAGCATAGAAACAGGCCCTGCTGTGAAATATCAGATCAAAAATCGTAATTACCTGCCCCTGTTAGACAGGGGCAGAAAAATTGGGCCTTAGGCGGTGATGGTGGTGCCATAACACTGCAACCCCTTACAGATTCTCTTGTTGAGCGCAGGAACGAGCCCTGCTGTGAAATATTGGAGCAAAAATTGTAATTACGCGCCCCTGTTAAACAGGGGCAGAAAAATTGGGCTTTAGGCAGTGGTGGTGGTGCCCTGAACCAAAAACATTCTTAGAAGCTATCATCATGAAGATTGAGGAGGAATAGGATAGTCACTCAGCATAATAGAATAGTCACTCAGCATATGCAGTCTTCAAGGGATCCCACATCCACAGAAAAATCAATCGGTTACATCAGCATCAGGTGCTGGAGATCCAAGACGAATTCATTTTTATCAGGTGCTGGAGATCCAAGACGAATTCATTTTTATCAATGTGAGCCGATAAACAGAGTCTGTGGACAGGCGCACTCTGTGATTGGTTACAAAGCCTCCAGCAGCACTGAATGTGCGTTCATAAAGAACGCTGGATGCAGGACAGGCCAGTAGCTCAATTGCATATTGAGCAAGCTCTGGCCAGTGGTCCATCCTCAAGACCCAGTAACCCAGTGGATGTTCTGTTGGAAAGGTCTCCAAGTCTGATCTTGCCCCTAGATATTCCTGCACCATGCATTTCAGACACTGGCGATGGTTGCTGGAACTGATCAGACATTGGCGTTGAGGACTGAAGAATTGTCCGAAGGTCTTTTTTAGCAAACTCCATGCGGGCTTTCATGTGTCTTGCACTGAGTAGAGGCTTCCGTCGGGCCACTCTTCCATAGAGCCCCGACTGGTGGAGGGCTGCAGTGATGGTTGACTTTCTACAACTTTTTCCCATCTCCTGACTGCATCTCTGGAGCTCAGCCACAGTGATCTTTGGGTTCTTCTTTACCTCTTTCACCAAGGCTCTTCCCCCCTCAGTTTGGCCTGGACGGCCAGCTCTAGGAAGGATTCTGGTCATCCCAAACTTCTTCCATTTAAGGATTATGGAGGCCACTGTGCTCTTAGGAACCTTAAGTGCAGCAGAAATTTTTTTGTAACCTTGGCCAGATCTGTGCCTTGCCACAATTCTGTCTCTGAGCTTCAGGCAGTTCCTTTGACCTCATAATTCTCATTTGCTCTGATATGCACTGTGAGCTGTAAAGTTTTATATAGACAGGTGTGTGGCTTTCCTAATCAAGTCCAATCAGTATAATCAAACACAGATGGACTCAAATGAAGGTGTAGAACCATCTCAAGGATGATCAGAAGAAATTGACAGCACCTGAGTTAAATATATAAGTGTCACAGCAAAGGGTCTGAATACTTAGGACCGTGTGATATTTCAGTTTTTCTTTCTTTAATAAATCTGCAAAAATGTCAACAATTCTGTGTTTTTCTGTCAATATGGGGTGCTGCATGTACATTAATGAGGAAAAAAATGAACCTAAATGATTTTAGCAAATGGCTGCAATATAACAAAGAGTGAAAAATTTAGGGAGGTCTAAATACTATCCGTCCCCACTGTATGTATATATATATATATATATATATATATATATATATATATATATATATATATATATATATATATATATATATATATATATATATATATATATATATATTATTTATTTATTTATACACAAGACTGGCTGTATATATTTATTAAATACACTGCAGCTAACTGAATAACCTGCCTGCCTGCCTGCTCAATCTAAATGACACTCTCTCTCCGTCCATGTCAACAACACCCTACACAGGACCGATGTGCGAGCAGCCTTATATAGTGTGGGGCGTGGACTTAGTCCCCCTGTGTCATGATTGGCCAAAGGCACCTTGCCTTTGGCCAATTATGGCTCTCTTTGCTGAGAGAGCTGAGAATGGCCAAAGCATGCAGGTCATGGTGCATGCTTTGGCCAATCATCATACAGCAATGCACTGCGCTCCCGCACTGCATTATGGGGCGTTACGCGGCGCTCGAATTTGGCGCGAACGCCCCATAATGTTCGGTTTTCGACGAATGGGCGAACAGCCAATGTTCGAGTCAAACTCATGTTTGACCCGAACATAAAGCTCATCCCCAGTAGTGAGTGTGCGGCTTCTATAACAGTGTAAATTTGCAGTCCCTTCAAAATAACTCAACACGCAGCCATTAATGTCTAAACCACTAAGTGAAGTGAGCACACGCCTAAGTGAAAATGTCCAAATTGGGCCCAAAGTGTCAAAATTTTGTGTGGCCACCATTATTTTCCTGCACTGCCTTAACCCTCTCGGGCAAGGAGTTCACCAGAGGTTCACAGTGGCCACTGGAGTTCTCTTCCACTCCTCCTTGACGACATCACGGAGCTGGTGGATGTTAGAAATCTTGTGCTCCTCCACCCTCCATTTGAGGATTCCCCACAGATGTTTAATAGGGTTTATATCTGGAGACATGCTTGGCCAGTCCATCACCTTTACCCTCAGCTTCTTTAGCAAGGCAGTGGTCTTCTTGGAGGTGTGTTTGGGGTCGTTATTATGTTGGAATACTGCCCTGCGGCCCAGTCTCCAAAGGGAGGGGATCATGTTCTGCTTCAGTATGTCACAGTATATGTTGGCATTCATGGTTCCTTCAATGAACTGTAGCTCCCTAGTGCCGGCAGCACTCATGCAGCCCCAGACCATGACACTCCCACCACCATGCTTGACTTTAGGCAAGACACACTTGCCTTTGTACTAATCATCTGGTTGCCACCACACGCTTGACACCATGTGAACCAAATAAGTTTATCTTGGTCTCATCAGACCACAGGGCATGGTTCCAGTAATCCATGTCCGTAGTCTGCTTGTCTTCAGCAAACTGTTTGCGGGCTTTCTTGTGCATCATCCTTAGAAGGGGCCTTCTTTCTGGGACAACATCCATGCAGACCAATTTGATGCAGTGTGCAGCGTATGGTCTGAGCACTGACAGGCTGACCCCCCACCCCTTCAACCTATGCAGCACTCATATGTCTATTTCCCAAAGGCAATCTCTGGATATGATGCTGAGTACGTGCATTCAACTTCTTTGGTTGACCATGGCGAGGCTTGTTCTGCGTGGAACCTGTCCTGTTAAACCGATGTATGGTCTTTGCCACCTCACTGCAGCTCAGTTTCAGGGTCTTGGGAATCTTCTTATAGCCTAGGCCATCTTTATGTAGAGCAACATTTTGTTTTTTCAGATCCTCAGAGAGTTCTTTGCCATGAGGTGCTATGTTGAACTTCCAGTGACCAGTATGAGAGAGTGAGAGGGATAAAACCAAATTTAACACACCTGCTCCCCATTCACACTTGAGACCTTGTAACACTAAATAGTCACTAAATGACACTGGGGAGGGAAAATGGCTAATTGGGCCCAATTTGGACATTTTCACTTAGGGGTTTACTCACTTTTGTTGCATTAATGGCTGTGTGTTGAGTTATTTTGAAGGGACAGCAAATTTACACTGTTATACAAGCTGTACACTCACTACTTTACATTGTAGCAAAGTGTCATTTCTTCAGTGTTGTCACATGAAAAAATATAATAAAATATTTACAAAAATGTGAGGGGTGTACTCATTTTTGTGAGATACTGTATATACTTATTGCAGGTTAGTATTGAGGTCATTGAAAGACAGCCAGACACCAGCATTTTCAGAAGAAGAAATCAGTAATGGCATGATTAATTTGTCCCTCAGCACTGAAGGATCATTATCTGATCCTGAATGGTTGTTTCTCATTCCTTCATTACATTAATAAAACCACCAAAGAGTGGCTTAACAATGCTTCCAGTTATTTAAGGCAGAGAAATGTTGTGGTGCCCTAGCTCCTATTTTACATATTTTAGGTCCATGGCCTTGAAGCTGGACACTAAGCAAGCAGCTAACTACATAGTTAACGGGAGGAGGGGGGGGGAGTAAAGTGTTGCTTGGAGAGAGACAGATGGGTGGGAAACAAAACTATAGGTAAAGATGGTTATGATAATAAATTCAGTGATTAGGGGTGGCTTGGACCCTGGAAAAGCTCAGTTCAGGCTTGAATGGGTAAAGAACAAGTTTGATGGGTGAAAGATGTATATAGCCTCTAGAGGTGCAGCCAGCTGTGGAAGAGGAAGCAGCTCTGTAGATATTTCAGTGGGGACGGAAAGTATTCAGACCCCCTTAAATTCTTCTCTTTGTTATATTGCAGCCATTTGCTAAAATTCATTTTTTTCCTCATTAATGTACACACAGCACCCCATATTGACAGAAAAACACAGAATTGTTGACATTTTTGCAGATTTATTAAAAACGAAAAACTGAAATATCACATGATCCTAAGTATTCAGACCCTTTTCTCAGTATTTAGTAGAAGCACCCTTTTGATCTAATACAGCCATGAGTCTTTTTGGGAAAGATGCAACAAGTTTTTCACACCTGGATTTGGGTATCCTCTGCCATTCCTCCTTACAGATCCTCTCCAGTTCTGTCAGGTTGGATGGTAAACGTTAATGGACAGCCATTTTTAGGTCTCTCCAGAGATGCTCAATTGGGTTTAAGTCAGGGCTCTGGCTGGGCCATTCAAGAACAGTCACAGAGTTGTTGTGATGCCACTCCTTCGTTATTTTAGCTTAGGGTCATTGTTTTGTTGGAAGGTAAAGCTTCGGCCCAGTCTGAGGTCCTGTGCACTCTGGAGAAGGTTTTCGTCCAGGATATCCCTGTACTTGGCCACATTCATCTTTCCCTCGATTGCAACCAGTCGTTCTGTCCCTGCAGCTGAAAAACACCCCCACAGCATGATGCTGCCAAAACCATGCTTCACTGTTGGGACTGTATTGGACAGGTGATGAGCAGTGCCTGGTTTTCTCCACACATACCGCTTAGAATTAAGGTCAAAAAGTTCTATCTTGGTCTCATCAGACCAGAGAATCTTATTTCTCACCATCTTGGAGTCCTTCAGGTGTTTTTTTAGCAAACTCCATGCAGGCTTTCATGTGTCTTGCACTGAGAAGAGGCTTCCATCGGGCCACTATGCCATAAAGCCCCAACTGGTGGAAGGCTGCAGTGATGGTTGACTTTCTACAACTTTCTCCCATCTCCTGACTGCATCTCTGGAGCTCAGTCACAGTGCTCTTTTGTTCTTCTTTACCTCTCTCACCAAGGCTCTTCTCCCCTGATAGCTCAGTTTGGCCAGATGGCCAGCTCTAGGAAGGGTTCTGTTAATCCCAAACGTCTTCCATTTAAGGATTATGGAGGCAACTGTGCTATTAAGAAACTTAAGTGCAGCAGAATTTTTTTGTAACCTTGGCCAGATCTGTGCCTTGCCAGAATTCTGTCTCTGAGCTCTTCAGGCAGTTCCTTTGACCTCGTGATTCTCATTTGCTCTGACATGCACTGTGAGCTATAAGGTCTTATATAGACAGGTGTGTTGCTTTCCTAATCAATACCAATCAGTATAATCAAACACAGCTGGAGTCAAATGAAGGTGTAGATCCATCTCAAGGATGATCAGAAGAAATGGACAGCACCTGAGTTAAATATATGAGTGTCACATCAAAGGGTCTGAATACTTAGGACCATGTGATATTTAATTTTTTCTTTTTTAACAAATCTGCAAAAATGTCAACAATTCTGTGTTTTTCTGTCAATATGGGGTGCTGTGTGTACATTAATGAGGAAAAAAATGAACTTAAATGATTTTAGCAAATGGCTGCAATATAACAAAGAGTGAAACATTTAAGGGGGTCTGAATACTTCCCGTCCCCACTGTATAATGTGGAGAACAGCAACGCTCATCTGAGTGCAGTATACTTAATACGATTCATGATGAATTTATTAAGGTAAAAAATTAAAATAAGAAGTAACTTACACGGTAAGGGTTAAAAAGGCTAGTCACAAGGGGGTGCTCGCTGTTTAGTGTTGATCCAGATTACCGACGGTGTCAAGTGCTGCTGCTGTCTCGCTAGCTGCAGGTGTTTCCAAGGCTTCAAGTCAAGCTGGCAATCATATCCCCGTCGGCTGTGACATCACTGGATGTGGGACACAGGGCCATCAGGGGCGCATTTGGAGCATGCGTGCTCCTTCTTTAGGCTGTCCCCCTAGGTTGCCAGCTGTGGAGGTGAAAAGAATGGTTTTGCAGAGGCACTTGCACTTTACCCTGCTTGCTCATTAGTCTTTTGCTACTTAACTGTCCAAAGACAGCATGGGCAGTTGAGCAGAAAAAGACTAATGAGGTCATTTCACTATTCGTCAGTGTATTCTATGTCCACACATGTAAATATAGAACAGCTAATTGGCCCTAAATAAACAAACAAATACAGACACTGGCAGGCAGCTCACAAGAAGGTCAGTCTTCATCTGAAGGTTGCAATGGCTCCTGTCCTATATTAGGTTAATTATCACAACTTACATCAATATTTTGGGGGCCGTTCTTTCCTGGCCCTATCTTATTCTATTGATACAAATGATTTGAGGTGCTATTCTTCGCTAGGGGTCACTATCCCACTGACAGAAATGGTTTGAAGAATTGTTCCGTTCAACTAAATTGTATTTTCTACATTTAAATAAAGTGCAGCACTAGAACAATAGAGTGCAATTCATGCGAATAGCACAATGCATGTGATATGTGCAAAGGCAACCAAGTTTATAATAAAGTGCAATCCTGTGCAATCATTTAAATATCAATAGTGTAAACATATCTAAATGTTAGAATCTATAACAAATATGCAGTGTTTGCACTGCATGTGAAAAATATTGTGCAAACAGAAAAAAGTTAATATGCAGCTGAGTTTCATCAGAAAGAGTCCCATGAAGGAAAGGTGCATTGGAAATAATGATCAAACACTTGACAGCGTGATACCCGTCACCACAAACAAAATGAAGGCTTACCGGAAATCCAGCGACCCGTCACAAAGCGCTTGGTTGGATCTTTGATCCACTGAAAAGAAATCCAAACTTCTCTCCCCAGCAGCCTTGGATAGTATACACCAGGAGGTTCACAGCTGAACAGGGCGTGTTAATTAGGATGCTTCAGAGCCAGAGTGTATATAGAAAAATAAAGACTCCACATAGTGTAATATTGTCTCTTCTTTGCAGTTTAATAATAGTGGTGCACTTACATCAGATTGTAAAGTTTAAGCTGAGAGCATATCATATATCCAACTGATTCCTTTAACCGATTCACCGGAAGATTTTACCCCCTTCCTGACCAGAGTGTTTTTTGCGATTCGGCACTGCGTCGCTTTAACTGACAATTGCGTGGTCGTCCGACGTGGCTCTCAAACAAAATTGACGTCCTTTTTTTCCCACAAATAGAGCTTTCTTTTGGTGGTATTTGATCGCCTCTACGATTTTTATTTTTTGCGCTATAAACAAAATAAGAGCGACAATTTTGAAAAAAACTCATTATTTTTTACATTTTGCTATAATAAATATCCCCAAAAATATATAAGTTTAGGCCGATCGTATTCTTCTACATATTTTTGGTAAAAAAAAATCGCAATAAGCGTTTATTGATTGGTTTGCGCAAAAGTTATAGCGTTTACTAAATAGGGGATAGTTTTATGGCATTTTTATTAATTTTTTTTTTTTTTACTAGTAATGGCGGCGATCAGCAATTTTTATTGTGACTGCGATGTTATGGCGGACATGTTGGACATTTTTGACACATTTTTGGGACCATTGTCATTTATACAGCGATCAGTGCGATTAAAAATGCACTGATTACTGTGTAAATGACACTGGCAGTGAAGGGGTAACCACTAGGGGGAGTGATTACTAACTGTAGGGGGATGGGCTAGCAGTGTCATTACTCTGATCACTGCTCCCGATGACAGGGAACAGTGATCAGTGACACTTGTCACTAGGCAGAACGGGGAGATGCTGTTTACATCAGCATCTCCCCATTCGTCCTTTCCGTGAGGCGATCACGGGTATCCCCGCGACGATTGAGTCCGTGGGACCCGCGACCCAACTCACAGAGCTCCCGGCCGGCGCACGCACACAATGGCACAGCGGGAATTCAAATGGACGTACCTGTAAGTCCATTTGCCCAGCCGTGCCATTCTGCCGATGTACATCGCCATGCGCTGGTCGGGAACCGGTTAAAATTCAGACAGCGACCGCGCATTCGCAGTGGCGTGTGTACATATCTGTCGACGATCGTTTCATCATAAATGACGTTATCAGGGATATGTACAAATGCCTAGACCTGCGCTATAATGATAAGCGTCTCCCAATGGGAATATTTATAGCGCAGGTCTAGACGCGTGACCGTACCCCTGATGATTTAATTTATGATGAAATGATCGTCGTTAGATACGTACACATGCCACTGCACATGCGCGATCACTGTCTGAATTTTAAAGGAATCGTTTGAATTGTGATATACTCTCAGATTAAACGTTACAATCTGATGTAAGTGCACTACTTTTATTAAACTGCAAAGAAAAGACAATATCACAATCACACTATGTGGAGTCTTTTCGTTTCTATATACACTCCGGCTCTGAGACATCCTAATTAACATGCCCTGTTTAGCTGTGAACCTCGTGGTGTATACTATCCAAGGCTGCTGGGGAGAGAAGTTTGGATTTGTTTCCAGTGGATCATAGATCCAACCAAGCGCTTTGTGTTTGATCATCATTTCCAATCTGTGGCGTCCGGTGGAATATTTTTTTGGGGGGATGGCAATTAGTATGCCACCAACATACTGTTGTAACACTTAGGTGGGCTCAGGGCGCAGTGCTCTGTGCCACAAGCCACCCTATTTTGAAGCCTATTAGACCCTATGGCTCTAATCAGCTGATTTAAAAAAACACCTCCCTGCCGCTGAAATTCAGGCACCCAGCATCCTGAAAGGGACAGGACGCCTGAATAGGGGGTGGCCGCGGCAGCCATGGATAGATTCATGCTATGCATGAGTCTATCTATTATTCATATAGGGGTGGCGAGGATAAAGGGGGTGGCACCCGGGCGCCCCTAATGGACAGGCCACCACCATTTCCAATGCACCTTTCCTTCATGGGACTCTTTCTGATGAAACTCAGTTGCATATGAACTTTTTTCTGTTTGCACAATATTTTTCACATGCAATGCAAACACTGCATATTTGTTATAGATTCTAACATTTAGATATGTTTACACTGTTGATATTTAAATGATTGCACTTTATTATAAACTTGGTTGTCTTTGCACATGACACATGCATTCTACTATTTGCATGAATTGCACTGTATTGTTCTAGTGCTGCACCTTATTTAAATATTATTTCTGTGCCTGGTATCTGGGTTATAGTGCACAGCTGCTGGTTGCTTTACTACTTGAAGCATGGATATATTTTTCACATTAAGTTTAATTGTATTTATCTGTTATTGGATGGAACTGTATCTGGTTATTATTGATTTTTTGTACTGACTTATACGATGGTTTGGAACCACTACAGCTTGTTTACTTATGCATTTAGTACATCTCTCTGTTTTTCCCCCACTGTTCAGTGCTAGTTAAGCCTCGTACACACAATCGGATTTTCCGCAAACAAAACCTCAGACTTTTGTCCGAAGGCGTGTGTCTGGATTTTGTCTTGCATACAAACAGCACGGAATTGTTGGACAACAAACACAAATGTAGTGACGTACTACATGGTTTTTCAGCTCTTTAGCACCACCCTTTGGGCTCCTTCTGCTAATTTTGTGTTAGTAGAAGTTTGGTGAGTGTTAATTTGCGCTTTTCATTTCGCGCTTTTCAGTTCTCGCTTTTCATTTCATGCTTTTCAGTTCGTTTCTGAACGGCCGTTCGTCAACCAGATATATTGCGGAATCGGAGCAGATAAAGTTTTATTTATTGTTGGCCTTGGAGTTATGACCCAAGTCCAGTCCAGGAACAGGAGGAGGAGGATTTCTTTGACCAAAAATTGGTTGCTTTATAAATCGTAACCAATTATGTCATATGCCTTTGCTGCAGGAGCTCCAGGAGAATAATCCAGATGGTTTTCGTAATTATCTCCGGATGACGGACCCTGCTTTCACCAACTCTTGGCATTGTTGACCCCCTATATTAAGAAGCAGGACACATGCATGAGGCTTTTATTTTATTTTTTTGGTTGAATAATAATGATTTGATTTGTTATACTTTCTATATTTTTGGATGCATAGAATGCACTTTTTGGTTAAGTTCTATTGGCAGAAAGCATGTCTAATTTTATTTGTTTTTTTTTTTTAATGCACAATAAAAAAATTGTGGAGAATAATACTTGGCTATGTGTTTTACTGTTTGGGAGTAGGCAGTTACATTAAAAAAAATACAATGTTAAATTAACAAGGGACACCAACATAGCAGTTGCAGACTGATAACTCATGGGGCCCCCTGGCAATAGGAGATTATGGGGCCCTCAGGCAATCAGAGTTTATGGGGCCACACAGTATATACACACACACAGTATACAATCAAACAGTATACACATACATGTACACACAGTCAGATGTAAAAAAAACACAGATTTATACATACTGTCCCTGGTTTTACTGAGACTGGCAACCCTGATGGGGCCCCCTAGTGGCCCAGGGCCCTCGGGCAATGCCCGAGTGGCTCAATGGTCAGTCCGCCCCTGCAACATAGTTGTATCTTTGATCTTAAAAACTACAGGATAATGGTGTTGTGATAACTTGCCCAAAAGAAAAAAAAAAAAGCATAATAATATTATACTTGATATCACTATCAAGTGATCACTATCGTTTGCAATAACTCCATCAGTATCACAAGCAAAGCAGCTTCATTATTATCCCATTAAATAAGAAGAGAATGTGCACTGCATTTTGAGATGTTTACAAGACCGACCGCTTCTGGCTCATCCTTGCTTCCGAGCAAAATCTGACAACAGACATTTGTCCGTGGAAAATTTTAAAACCTGCCATCCAACATTTGTCTGCGGAAAATCTGCCAACAATTGTCCGATGGAGCGTACAACTGGTCGGATTTCCCGCCAACAGCCTGTCATCACATATTTCCCATTGGAAAATCCGATCGTGTACGTGGAGGTATGTTATTGCATATATTAGCATTTGAAACAGAACAAAAATTAAGGTTCAGTATCCCACACACACACCAATGATTTGGGAAGCTATTTTTGCTCATGGTCACTGTCCCACTGACACCAATTGGAAGCCTAGTCTCCCCTAGGGGTTACTATCCCACTGGCACAACAATGATTTAAAGGGTAACTCCACTTTCGTGGGAACAAAAAAATTGAAAATAAATTAAAAGATCTAGCGTATACAATTTCGACAGAAATTATATTGTGATTGAATGTTTTTAAAAATTACCTTTCCTTTTCAAACTGCAGCTCCCAATACTGTAAGCATGGGTTTTCAGAAGCACCACCATGTACAAGAATGTAGATACAGTAAGCACTGATAAACATGAACTAATTTAGTAATGAAGTCTAATTTTGTAGATGCTAAGTGACCCATAACAGGCAATCAGAATTTATCTTGTTCTCATCTGGCTACAGTAGAATTATAGTGAAACGAGAATGGTTTTGACAAGTTTTACTTTATTCAGCATTTAAGTAATGATGAGCATATCTGTCCAGGCTTGATTTTCCAAGGGTTAGGCAAATCATGTTTGAAATTGCTGAACCCAAACTTCTTCTACCCTAAATTCTATGGAAGGTGCATCAGGTTAATAAATTCTGTCAGTTTCTGGGCTAATAGGTAAAGACTCTCAGAGGAAAGGCATGGAAAACCTGGGTACTGTCATGGGTCATATGTGCCAATGCGAACACAAATTCTTTAAAAACAGGCTTGGGTGATGCATTAAAACCGAATACTGGGATGGCTAGGCATATGTTATGTGAATACAAAAGGACTGTAAGTTTGGTGTGCTTTGTGTATTTTGGTGTGGATGGGGGAATCACTCCAGCTGTGCTGTTGTATTCTGCCAGTGGGGAGCCTTCCCCACCAGAAGAATACAATGATCAGTATTGCTGCTATAGTCAGCAAGACTGATTATTTTGGAAAAACCCAAAAGGCTGGTTGTACACAAGTTGATTGATAGATCGATGTGTGTACAACCAGCTAGCCAATACATGGATTGAAATTTGGTCGGTCCTTGCTTCGGCCTCAACCTTCGTTGAAATCACTTACATCAGGGCTCAGACACAATACCATAGGCCTATGCTGATGATTTCTATAGTTGTCAACATTTCCAGAAGAGGTTTCTATAGAATTTACAACACTCAGCTTTTCACAGCGGTCATGTGTTTTCTTACACAACATCCTAGTCCACTTTCTGCATGCTCTTCTGCTCTGCCAGAACGTTACCTCCTTGCAACAGTTTATAAAATACGGTAATTTGTATCCTCCCAGCAGTCCGCAAGGAGCTGAAATAAGAAAAACCAAAATATGAAAGAACAGACCTACAAATCCACCCACACTCTAAGTAAATGCAAGAACCCCAGTGGGGGTTCTCTATATTATATACGGGAAATTGAAAGTAATGGGAGGCTGCTGGCTCTCACCGCTAATTACAGCCACTTGAATTTAATTGCTGCCTGTGTCTGAGGCCAATCACTTGCGTGTGATCGGTGCATGGGAGGTTACATGCATGGGGCTGCAAGTAGCCGCTTTCAATAGAGCTGCTTCCCGCAGCTAATCGCGGACCCCCCACTGGGGTTCTCACATCTAATCAGAGTGTGGGTGCATTTGATGGTGTGAATGCGCCCTAAAACTCGACTTACTAACTTTTAAAGCTATAGGCCACTACTTCACACTCCTACATCTAGACCTTTCATATAGTTACATAGTTACATAGTAGGCGAGGTTGAAAAAAGACACAAGTCCATCAAGTCCAACCTATCTATGTGATTATACATCAGTATTGCATTGTATATCTCTGTATGTTGTGGTCGTTCAGGTGCTTATCTAATAGTTTTTTTAAACTATCGATGCTCCCCGCTGAAACCACCACCTGTGGAAGGGAATTCCACATCCTTGCCGCTCTTACAGTAAAGGACCCTCTACGCGGTTTAAGGTTAAACCTATTTTCTTCTAATTTTAATAAGTGGCCACGTGTCTTGCTAAACTCCCTTTCACTGAAAAGTTTTGTCCCTATTGTGGGGTCACCAGTAGGGATGAGCTTCGTGTTCGAGTCGAACCCATGTTCGACTCGAACATCGTCTGTTCGGTCATTCGCCGAATTGCACCAAATGTGAGTGACGCATCACGGCCCATAATTCACTGCGGCATTGCAGTGAATTGCTGGTTGATGATTGGCCAAGCATGCACTATGACTCGCATGCTTGGCCAATCACAGCGCCGTCTGTACAGAGAGCTGTAATTGGACAAAGCCAGGGTGGCTTTGACCAATTATGGCTCAGGGGGTTTAGTACACGCCCCACACTATATAAGGCCGCCTGCACGTAGGCCCTGTAGAGTGTGTTCCGGCGTTGAGAGACAGAGACAGAGAGACAGTGTCATTTGATTTAAGATAGATAGATTAGGCAGGACAGTCAGTCAGTTAGCTGCACTTACAGTGTATTGTGTAAATATATGCATCCCAGGTGTTGTGTGTATATATATATATATATATATATATATATATACACTGTATTCAGTTTAGCTAGATCCGTTCCTGTTATTATCTTCCTACTGACAGGTAGGCAGGTGTTGTTACAGTATTTACAGCTACCTGAAGAAAATTGCTGGTGTTCTTCTGATCCTATTAGTACCAAAGTCAGGCAGCTACAGTATTTACAGTGCACAGTGTTCAGCTAAAGCTACAAGTTAGTGTAGTGCGACCTCTGCACAGTGTTCAGCTAAAGCTACAGTTAGTGTAGTGTGACCTTTGCACAGTGTACAGCTAAAGCTACAAGTTAGTGTAGTGCGACTTCTGCACAGTGTTCAGCTAAAGCTACAAGTTAGTGTAGTGCGACCTCTGCACAGTGTCCAGCTAAAGCTACAAGTTAGTGTAGTGCGACCTCTGCACAGTGTTCAGCTAAAGCTACAAGTTAGTGTAGTTCGACCTCTGCACAGTGTTCAGCTAAAGCTACAAGTTGGTGTAGTGCAACCTCTGCACAGTGCTCAGCTAAAACTACAAGTTAGTGTAGTGCGACCTCTACACAGTGTTCAGCTAAAGCGACCTGTAGAAGATTGGTGGTGTTTTTATGATCCTATCACTACCGCAGGCAGCTACATTATTTACACGTTAGTGTAGCGCGACCTCGGCATAGTGTTCAGCTAAAGCTACAAGTTAGAGTAGTGCGACCTCTGCACAGTGCTCAGCTAAAGCTACAAGTTAGTGTAGTGCGACCTCTGCACAGTGTTCAGCTAAAGCTACCTGTAGAAGATTGGTGGTGTTTTTCTGATAATATCACTACCGCAGGCAGCTACATTATTTACAAGTTAGTGTAGTGCGACCTCGGCACAGTGTTCAGCTAAAGCTACAAGTTACTGTAGTGCGACCTCTGCACAGTGTTCGGTTAAAGCTACAAGTTAGTGTAGTGCGACATCTGCACAGTGTTCGGTTAAAGCTACAAGTTAGTGTAGTGTGACCTCTGCACAGTGTTCAGCTAAAGCTACAAGTTAGTGTAGTGCGGCCTCTGCACAGTGTTCATCTAAAGCTACCTGTAGAAGATTGGTGGCGTTTTTCTGATCCTATCACTACCGCAGGCAGCTACATTATTTACACATTAGTGTAGTGCGACCTCTGCACAGTGTTCAGCTAAAGCTACCTGTAGAAGATTGGTGGTGTTTTTCTGAACCTATCACCACCGCAGGCAGATACATTATTTACACGTTAGTGTAGTGCGACCTCGGCACAGTGTTCAGCTAAAGCTACAAGTTAGTGTAGTGTGCCCACTGCACAGTGTTCAGCTAAAGCTACAAGTTAGTGTAGTGCGACCTCTGCACAGTGTTCAGCTAAAGCTACAAGTTAGTGTAGTGCGCCCTCTGCACAGTGTTCAGCTAAAGCTACAAATTAATGTAATGCGACCTCTGCACAGTGTTCAGCTAAAGCTACGAGTTAGTGTAGTGCGACCTCTGCACAGTGTTCAGTTAAAGCTACCTGTAGAATATTGATGGTGTTTTTCTGATCCTATCACTATCGCAGGCAGATACATTATTTACACATTGCAAAGCAAGGAGCAACCGGTTGGGACTTTATATGAGAACGCAAGGCTACCACCGCCAGGCGCCTCCATCCCTGTTAGTTTAAAAAAGAGAAAGGAAGGTGGGACTTTATATGAAGAATGCACCCTTGGATATACATATACATGAAAATGGGTAGTAATAACACTATGGGCATGGATGACAACATACGATACAATTGGCAGTCAATAGTTTATTGGTCTAAAAAATATTACCAATAATAATAATAGTAGCATGATAAAAAAATGACATGGTCAGTTCATATTTTAGAACATTATGTAGAACCAAGTACATTAGATAGATTGGTATAACAATAATAGTGACACCAACAGTAAAAACATAGTAGGTTAATATCATGCACATCATAGAAAGCCATTTTCATAAAAGCGTGTCGCCCTGATAAAAAATGTATCATAATTCATTGGTACGATCCAGTTGGTAAATATGGTAGTATTGGTAAAGTACAGTATGTGCAGAAAGGCATCTATTGGCTCTACGCGTTTCGTGGCGACTGCCACTCTTCAGGAGCAAGTATGAGAAGGATGTCTATATATATTAAAACACATAATTAATATGTAGAATAAAATATAATGGTATGATCATTGTTATAAAGAGGGAAAGGAGAGGGGAAAAGACCTCAATTTACCACAACTACTTACAGATATGTCAATGAGACTAGGTGAAGGCGTGAAGTGCCGGAAGGTCGACCGGGAGCAGACACCAGTCCCGGGAGCTGAGGTGGACAAACCCAGGCGTAGATGGATCGCCAGAGGGAGATAATGCTTCCCAGGGAAGGGCCCCCATGGGTAGGGAGAAGAAAAAAGTGGTGTGCCATAGGAGTGTGACTATCTCTGAAAAAGAAATATTTGGGTGAAATGAATAGGGTGTGACAATAAGTATAGTACAAAGAGTGACTAGTAATAACTGTAATAAGAAATACCTATGTGCAAGGTGTGGGGGTAGATACAACCCCCCAGTAGGAATAATAAAAAAGAAGAAAAAGTGTAAATAGCTGGTTAACCCCAAGACTGGGGTAGTTAGTATCCAAGGTAGAGAATTATGAACACTAGATAGCGTGATGGTAAGGGGTAGGGGATAGGAGTGTGGGTACCAGAAGGTTACCTGATAAATAGTGAAGTAGGTGAATTCCAAAGTACACCATGACCATGGGGGTGACCGACCCTGAAGGGAGCATAGATCCACTATGAGGAGTATAAATACCCCAGTAAGTGGGGAGTGTCCACCAGCGTCACGCTCGGCCAATGAGAGGAGAGGGCACCAAAACGACGAGCGGCGAACGCCGCTTCCGTTCGGCGCCAAACACCTCGTGGAGGACGTGGAGTGGAAACACAACGTCGCTGCGTCAACGTCACTGATGTGCGACGTTGCGCAGGCGGCGTAGGAGGCGTGATGCCGATGCGCAATTGGGTACCCGACCAGACCCCGACCGACCTGGGAGAGGAAGAGAGGGGAGAGGGAGGGCCCCAGGAGCGCATCGCAGCTCCCGGAACTGGGCGGAGCCCGGCCGGAGTGGACCGGCCCAAAACACAGCCCAACCCAGCAACCATAGCATAACAAGTAGCCATAACAACATGGTAAATAGCATATAGCTCAGCTCCTCAAATCCTAAAATAATGATATATGTATCTCAATGATCAATAAAGGCGATGTGTTTAAATATATAAGAACTAAATATGCGCAACACTGGAGAGTACCGACATAATTGTATAGGAGTAAGGGTGCATGTTTCCATCCCTATTATGAATATGCAAAGCAAGGAGCAACCGGTTGGGACTTTATATGAGAACGCAAGGCTACCACCGCCAGGCGCCTCCATCCCTGTTAGTTTAAAAAAGAGAAAGGAAGGTGGGACTTTATATGAAGAATGCACCCTTGGAGAAATCACGATATACATGAAAATGGGTAGTAATAACACTATGGGCATGGATGACAACATACGATACAATTGGCAGTCAATAGTTTATTGGTCTAAAAAATATTAACAATAATAATAATAGTAGCATGATAAAAAAATGACATGGTCAGTTCATATTTTAGAACATTATGTAGAACCAAGTACATTAGATAGATTGGTATAACAATAATAGTGACACCAACAGTAAAAACATAGTAGGTTAATATCATGCACATCATAGAAAGCCATTTTCATAAAAGCGTGTCTCCCTGATAAAAAATGTATCATAATTCATTGGTACGATCCAGTTGGTAAATATGGTAGTATTGGTAAAGTACAGTATGTGCAGAAAGGCATCTATTGGCTCTACGCGTTATTTACACGTTAGTGTAGTGTGCCCACTGCACAGTGTTAAGCTAAAGCTACAAGTTAGTGTAGTGTGACCTCTGCACAGTCTTCAGCTAAAGCTACAAGTTAATGTAATGTGACCTCTGCACAGTGTTCAGCTAAAGCTACAAGTTAGTGTAGTGCGACCTCTGCACAGTATTCAGCTAAAGCTACAAGTTAGTGTAGTGCAACCTCTGCACAGTATTCAGCTAAACCTACAAGTTAGTGTAGTTTGACCTCTGCACAGTGCTCAGCTAAAGCTACAAGTTAGTGTAGTGAGGCCTCTGCACAGTGTTCAGCGAAAGCTACCTGTAGAAGATTGGTGGTGTTTTTCTGATCCTATCACTACCGCAGCCAGCTACATTATTTACACATTAGTGTAGTGCGACCTCGGCACAGTGTTCAGCTAAAGCTACAAGTTAGTGTAGTGCGACCTCTGCACAGTGTTCAGCTAAAGCTACAAATTACTGTAGTGCGACCTCTGCACAGTGTTCAGCTAAAGCTTCAAGTTAGTGTAGTGTGACCTCTGCACAGTGTTTAGCTAAAGCTACCTGTAGAAGATTGGTGGTGTTTTTCTGATCCTATCACTACCGCAGGCAGCTACATTATTTACACGTTAGTGTAGTGCGTTCTCTGCAGAGTGTTCAGCTAAAGCTACAAGTTAGTGTAGTGCGATCTCTGCACAGTGTTCAGCTAAACCTACAAGTTAGTGTAGTTTGACCTTTGCACAGTGCTTAGCTAAAGCTACAAGTTAGTGTAGTGCGACCTCTGCACAGTGTTCAGCTAAAGCTACAAGTTAGTGTAGTGCGACCTCTGCACAGTGTTCAGCTAAAGCTACAAGTTAGTGTATTGTGACCTCTGCACAGTGTTCAGCTAAAGCTACAAGTTAGTGTAGTGCAACCTCTGCACAGTTTTCAGCTAAACCTACAAGTTAGTGTAGTTTGACCTCTGCACAGTGCTCAGCTAAAGCTACAAGTTAGTGTAGTGCGACCTCTGCACAGTGTTCAGCTAAAGCTACCTGTAGAAGATTGGTGGTGTTTTTCTGATCCTATCACTACCACAGGCAGCTACATTATTTACACATTAGTGTAGTGCGACCTCTGCACAGTGTTTATCTAAAGCTACCTGTAGAAGATTGGTGGTGTTTTTCTGATCCTATCACTACCGCAGGCAGATACATTATTTACACGTTAGTGTAGTGCGACCTCGGCACAGTGTTCAGCTAAAGCTACAAGTTAGTGTAGTGCGACATCTGCACAGTGTTCAGCTAAAGCTACAAGTTAGTGTAGTGCGCCCTCTGCACAGTGTTCAGCTAAAGCTACAAGTTAATGTAATGTGACCTCTGCACAGTGTTCAGCAAAAGCTACAAGTTAGTGTAGTGCGACCTCTGCACAGTGTTCAGCTAAAGCTACCTGTAGAAGATTGGTGGTGTTTTTCTGATCCTATCACTACCGCAGGCAGATACATTATTTACACGTTAGTGTAGTGCGACCTCGGCACAGTGTTCAGCTAAAGCTACAAGTTAGTGTAGTGTGCCCACTGCACAGTGTTCAGCTAAAGCTACAAGTTAGTGTAGTGCGACCTCTGCACAGTGTTCAGCTAAAGCTTCAAGTTAGTGTAGTGTGACCTCTGCACAGTGTTTAGCTAAAGCTACAAGTTAGTGTAGTGTGACCTCTGCCCGGTGCTCAGCTAAAGCTACAAGTTAGTGTAGTGCGACCTCTGCACAGTGTTCAGCTAAAGCTACCTGTAGAAGATTGGTGGTGTTTTTCTGATCCTATCACTACCGCAGGCAGCTACATTATTTACACGTTAGTGTAGTGCGTTCTCTTCACAGTGTTCAGCTAAAGCTACAAGTTAGTGTAGTGCGACCTCTGCACAGTGTTCAGCTAAACCTACAAGTTAGTGTAGTTTGACCTCTGCACAGTGCTTAGCTAAAGCTACAAGTTAGTGTAGTGCGACCTCTGCACAGTGTTCAGCTAAAGCTACAAGTTAGTGTAGTGCGACCGCTGCACAGTGTTCAGCTAAAGCTACAAGTTAGTGTAGTGTGACCTCTGCACAGTGTTCAGCTAAAGCTAAAATTAGTGTAGTGCGACCTCTGCACAGTGTTCAGCTAAAGCTACAAGTTAGTGTAGTGCAACCTCTGCACAGTTTGCAGCTAAACCTACAAGTTAGTGTAGTTTGACCTCTGCACAGTGCTCAGCTAAAGCTACAAGTTAGTGTAGTGCAACCTCTGCACAGTGTTCAGCTAAAGCTACCTGTAGAAGATTGGTGGTGTTTTTCTGATCCTATCACTACCACAGGCAGCTACATTATTTACACATTAGTGTAGTGCGACCTCTGCACAGTGTTTAGCTAAAGCTACCTGTAGAAGATTGGTGGTGTTTTTCTGATTCTATCACTACCGCAGGCAGATACATTATTTACACGTTAGTGTAGTGCGACCTCGGCACAGTGTTCAGCTAAAGCTACAGGTTAGTGTAGTGCGACATCTGCACAGTGTTCAGCTAAAGCTACAAGTTAGTGTAGTGCGCCCTCTGCACAGTGTTCAGCTAAAGCTACAAGTTAATGTAATGTGACCTCTGCACAGTGTTCAGCTAAAGCTACAAGTTAGTGTAGTGCGACCTCTGCACAGTGTTCAGCTAAAGCTACCTGTAGAAGATTGGTGGTGTTTTTCTAAACCTATCACTACCGCAGGCAGATACATTATTTACACGTTGGTGTAGTGCGACCTCGGCACAGTGTTCAGCTAAAGCTACAAGTTAGCGTAGTGTGCCCACTGCACAGTGTTCAGTTAAAGCTACAAGTTAGTGTAGAGCGACCTCTGCACAGTGCTTAGCTAAAGCTACAACTTAGTGTAGTGCGACCTCTGCACAGTGTTCAGCTAAAGCTACAAATTAATGTAATGCGACCTCTGCACAGTGTTCAGCTAAAGCTACGAGTTAGTGTAGTGCGACCTCTGCACAGTGTTCAGCTAAAGCTACCTGTAGAATATTGGTGGTGTTTTTCTGATCCTATCACTACCGCAGGCAGCTACATTATTTACTCATTAGTGTAGTGCGACCTCGGCACAGTGTTCAGCTAAAGCTACAAGTTAGTGTAGTGCGACCTCTGCACAGTGTTCAGCTAAAGCTACCAGTACAAGATTGGTGGTGTTTTTCTGATCCTATCACTACTGCAGGCAGATACATTATTTACACGTTAGTGTAGTGCGACCTCGGCACAGTGTTCAGCTAAAGCTAAAAGTTAGTGTAGTGCGACCTCTGTACAGTGTTCAGCTAAAGCTACAAGTTACTGTAATGCAACCTCTGCACAGTGTTCAGCTAAAGCTACAAGTTAGTGTAGTGCGACCTCTGCACAGTGCTCAGCTAAAGCTACCTGTAGAAGATTGGTGGTGTTTTTCTGATCCTATCACTACCGCAGGCAGATACATTATTTACACGTTAGTGTAGTGCGACCTCGGCACAGTGTTCAGCTAAAGCTATAAGTTAGTGTAGTGCAACCTCTGTACAGTGTTCAGCTAAAGCTACAAGTTAGTGTAGTGCGACCTCTGCACAATGTTCAGCTAAAGCTACAAGTTAGTGTAGTGCAACCTCTGCACAGTGTTCAGCTAAAGCTACAAGTTAGTGTAGTGTGACCTCTGCACAGTGTTCAGCTAAACCGACAAGTTAGTGTAGTTTGAACTCTGCACAGTGCTCAGTTAAAGCTACAAGTTAGTGTAGTGCGACCTCTGCACAGTGTTCAGTGAAAGCTACCTGTAGAAGATTGGTATGTTTTTCTGAGCCTATCACTACCGCAGGCAGCTACATTATTTAAACATTAGTGTACTGCGACCTCGGCACAGTGTTCAGCTAAAGCTACAAGTTATTGTAGTGCGACCTCTGCACAGTGTTCAGCTAAAGCTACAAGTTACTGTAGTGCGACCTCTGCACAGTGTTCAGCCAAAGCTACAATTTAGTGTAGTGCGACCTCTGCACAGTGTTCAGCTAAAGCTACCTGTAGAAGGTTGGTGGTGTTTTCCTGATCCTATCACTACCACAGGAAGCTACATTATTTAAATGTTAGTGTAGTGCGTTCTCTGCACAGTGTTCAGCTAAAGCTACAAGTTAGTGTAGTGCGACCTCTGCCCGGTGCTCAGCTAAAGCTACAAGTTGGTGTAGTGTGACCTCTGCACAGTGTTCAGCTACAGCTACCTGTAGAAGATTGGTGGTGTTTTTCTGATCCTATCACTACCGGGCAGCTACATTATTTACACATTAGTGTAGTGCGACCTCGGCACAGTGTTCAGCTAAAGCTACAAGTTAGTGTAGTGTGACCTCTGCACAGTGTTCAGCTAAAGCTACAAGTTAGTGTAGTGCGACCTCTGCACAGTGTTCAGCTAAAGCTATAAGTTAGTGTAGTGCAACCTCTACACAGTGTTCAGCTAAAGCTACAAGTTAATTTAGTGCGACCTCTGCACAGTGTTCAGCTAAACTACAAGTTAGTGTAGTGCGACCTCTGCACAGAGTTCAGCTAAACCTACAAGTTAGTGTAATTTGACCTCTGCACAGTGCTCAGCTAAAGCTACAAGTTAGTGCAGTGCGACCTCTGCACAGTGTTCAGCTAAAGCTACCTGTAGAAGATTGGTGGTGTTTTTCTGATCCTATCACTACCGCAGGCAGCTTCATTATTTACACGTTAGTGTAGTGCGACCTCGGCACAGTGTTCAGCTAAAGCTACAAGTTAGTGTAGTGCAACCTCTGCACAGTATTCAGCTAAAGCTACAAGTTAGTGTAGTGCGACCTCTGCACAGTGTTCAGCTAAAGCTACAAGTAAGTGGAGTGCGACCTCTGCCCGGTGCTCAGTTAAACTTACAAGTTAGTGTAGTGCAACCTCTGCACAGTGTTCAGCTAAAGCTACAAGTTAGTGTAGTGCGACCTCATCACAGTGTTCAGCTAATGCTACAAGTAAGTGTAGTGCGACCTCTGCCCGGTGCTCAGCTAAAGCTACAAGTTCATGTAGTGCGACCTCTGCACAGTGTTCAGCTAAAGCTACCTGTAGAAGATTGGTGGTGTTTTTCTGATCCTATCACTACCGCAGGCAGCTACATTATTTACATGTTAGTGTAGTGCGACCTCGGCACAGTGTTCAGCTAAAGCTATAAGTTAGTGTAGTGCGACCTCTGCACAGTGTTCAGCTAAAGCTACAAGTTAGTGTAGTGCGACCTCTGCACAGTGTTCGGCTAAAGCTACAAGTTAGTGTAGTGCGACCTCTGCACAGTGTTCAGCTAAAGCTACAAGTTAGTGTAGTGCGACCTCTGCACAGTGTTCAGCTAAAGCTACAAGTTAGTGTAGTGCGACCTCTGCACAGTGTTCAGCTAAAGCTACAAGTTAGTGTAGTGCGACCTCTGCACAGTGTTCAGCTAAAGCTACAAGTTAGTGTAGTGCGACTTCTGCACAGTGTTCAGCTAAAGCTACAAGTTAATTTAGTGCGACCTCTGCACAGTGTTCAGCTAAACTACAAGTTAGTGTACTGCGACCTCTGCACAGTGTTCAGCTAAACTTACAAGTTAGTGTAGTTTGACCTCTGCACAGTGCTCTGCTAAAGCTACAAGTTAGTGCAGTGCGACCTCTGCACAGTGTTCAGCTAAAGCTACCTGTAGAAGATTGGTGGTGTTTTTCTGATCCTATCACTACCGCAGGCAGCTACATTATTTACACGTTAGTGTAGTGCGACCTCTGCACAGTGTTCAGCTAAAGCTACAAGTTAATTTAGTGCGACCTCTGCACAGTGTTCAGCTAAACTACAAGTTAGTGTAGTGCGACCTCTGCACAGTGTTCAGCTAAACTTACAAGTTAGTGTAGTTTGACCTCTGCACAGTGCTCTGCTAAAGCTACAAGTTAGTGCAGTGCGACCTCTGCACAGTGTTCAGCTAAAGCTACCTGTAGAAGATTGGTGGTGTTTTTCTGATCCTATCACTACCGCAGGCAGCTACATTATTTACATGTTAGTGTAGTGCGACCTCTGCACAGTGTTCAGCTAAAGCTACAAGTTAGTGTAGTGCGACCTCTGCACAGTGTTCAGCTAAAGCTACAAGTAAGTGGAGTGCGACCTCTGCCCGGTGCTCAGTTAAACTTACAAGTTAGTGTAGTGCAACCTCTGCACAGTGTTCAGCTAAAGCTACAAGTTAGTGTAGTGCGACCTCATCACAGTGTTCAGCTAATGCTACAAGTAAGTGTAGTGCGACCTCTGCCTGGTGCTCAGCTAAAGCTACAAGTTCATGTAGTGCGACCTCCGCAGAGTGTTGAGCTAAAGCTACCTATAGAAGATTGGTGGTGTTTTTCTGATCCTATCACTACCGCAGGCAGCTACATTTTTTACATGTTAGTGTAGTGTGACCTCGGCACAGTGTTCAGCTAAAGCTATAAGTTAGTGTAGTGCGACCTCTGCACAGTGTTCAGCTAAAGCTACAAGTTAGTGTAGTGCGACCTCTGCACAGTGTTCAGCTAAAGTTACAAGTTAGTGTAGTGCGACCTCTGCACAGTGTTCAGCTAAAGCTACAAGTTAGTGTAGTGCGACCTCTGCACAGTGTTCAGCTAAAGCTACATGTTAGTGTAGTGCAACCTCTGCACAGTGTTCAGCTAAAGCTACAAGTTAGTGTAGTGCGACCTCTGCACAGTGTTCAGCTAAAGCTACAAGTTAGTGTAGTGCGACCTCTGCACAGTGTTCAGCTAAAGCTACAAGTTAGTGTAGTGCGACCTCTGCACAGTGTTCAGCTAAAGCTACATGTTAGTGTAGTGCAACCTCTGCACAGTGTTCACCTAAAGCTACAAGTTAGTGTAGTGCGACCTCTGCACAGTGTTCAGCTAAAGCTACAAGTTAGTGTAGTGCGACCTCGGCACAGTGTTCAGCTAAAGCTACCTGTAGAAGATAGGTGGTTTTCTCATACTAATAATACTACAGCCAGGCAGTTGATTTTGGTAGCTGCAGTATCAGTATATATATATATATATATATATATATATATATATATATATATATATATTTATATATATCCCAGCTTAGTGCAGCTACATCTCACTGCAGGCCATTAGTATGTCTGGAAGGCCAACAAGGAAAGGCAGACAGTCACAAGGCAATAAAAGAGGGCAAGCAGGCTCTGTGTCTACAGGCAACAGTGCTGGTCGTGGACACGGTGCATCCTCATCAGCACGTGGCCGTGGGACACGCTTGGCCTTTTTTTTCGGCAGCTGGCCGTGTTGAGCCGCAACATGCGGAAGACTTGATCGAGTGGATGACCTAGCTGTCCTCATCCTCCTCATCCTCTCTTACCCATGCTCAGGGTACTTTGTCTGGCAAAGCAGCTGCCAACCCGGCCTCTTCCCTCGGCTCAATGGAATCAGTCACTCCTTCCCTAGCCCCACCATGTCCTCCTGAGGAGTCCCCCGAACTGTTTGACCACAGTGTTGGGTACATGCTCCAGGAGGATGCCCAGCGTTTTGAAGGCTCCGATGATGGTACTCAGCTAGAGGAAGGCAGTAACGTGAGCCCAGACAGAGGGGGTGATGAGGTCACTGACTCCACATGGGTGCCTGATAGGAGAGAGGAGGAGGCACATCACCAACGAGGCAGGATGCCCTCCAGGGGCCAGCTTAAGGGCAGCACACTGACTGCATCACACCGCAAAGCTCTACATGTGCAGAGCGCTGCTGTCTCTGTGCGTTATTCCAAAAGTTCTTTGGTGTGGGCCTTTTTTGAGACGAGTGCATCAGATCGCACCACTGCTATTTGCAACATATGTCTCAAGCATATCTCGCGTGGCCAAAACATCTCCCGCTTGGGCACCACATGCTTGACCAGACATATGTTGACCTGCCATGCAGTTCGTTGGCAAGCGTACCTAAAAGACCCACACCAAAGAACAAAGAGGACATCTCCTTGCTCCTCATCAGCTGAGATCTCCAACCCCACTATACCTTCAGTCCTCTCTGAGACCTGCACTGAGAGGAATGAAGGGGTAGAATTAGGTGTGTCACAGCCAAGTACTTGTGGGCAATCTGCTATCGGTACACCGACGTCAGATTGTACCAGGTGGATTTCCCTGCCCCAGCTGCTGCAGCACCGAAAGAAGTTGGCTCCCAGCCATCCACATGTCCAGCGGTTTAATGCTAGCTTGGCAAAATTGCTAGCACTTCAACTGCTACCTTTTTAGTTGGTAGACTCTGCCCCCTTCCATGAGTTTGTGGAATGTGCGGTTCCTCAGTAGCAGGTACCCAAACGCCACTTTTTCTCATGGAAGGCGATTCGGGCTCTCTACCGGCATGTGGAAGGCAATGTCCATGCCTCGCTGGATGGGGCGGTCAGTGGTAAGGTGCCTGACTCATGGTCCAGCAGGCATGGACAGGGACGTTACCTAAGTTTCACGGCGTATTGGGTGACTCTGCTGGCAGCTGGGAAGGATGCAGGACAAGGTGCAGTAGTTTTGGAGGTTGTTCCGCCACCACGCCTCCAAAATGCTACTACTGGTGATTCTGACACACCTCTCTCCTCCACCCCCTCCTCTTCTTCTTCTTCCATGGCCTCTTCCTGTGCTTTGTCCTCGGAACCAGCGGTGCTCTGTAGGCATTCAAGGGGCTACGCAACTATGCAGGCCAAAAGATGCCATGTGGTGCTTGAGCTGGGGCAGAGGTTCTGTCAGCTCTGCAGGGGCAGGTTCAGAGGTGGTTGACGCCAAGCCAACTTAAGGCAGGAATGGTGGTTTGCGACAATGGCACCAACCTCCTCTCCGCCTTCCGACAGGGACAAATGACCCATGTGCCCTGTTTGGCTCACATCCATAACTTGGGGGTGCAGCGGTTCTTGGGCAGGTACCCGGGTTTACAGGATGTCCTGAGGCAGGCCAGGAAAGTCTGTGTGCATTTCCGAAGGTCATATACTGCCAGTGCTCGGCTGGCTGACCTCCAAAAGGAATTTAACCTGCCCAAGAACCGCCTAATCTGTGACATTCCCACCTGGTGGAACTCAATCTTGGCCACGCTGCAGCGGCTACACGCGCAGCAGAGGGCCATCAATGAGTACCTGTGCGACTATGGCACCAGGACAGGGTCAGGGGAGTTTTTTTTGCATGCATGCATTGTCCTGTCACCATCTGAGGAGGCCACGAGTATGGTGAGCAGTGACAGTGCATGCATGAGTGACACTGTCCCCCTTGCCTACCTGTTGGAGCACACGATGCGTGGAATAATGGACTTGAGGCAGAACAGAGGCAGGAAGAGGAGGACTTCCTTAGCTTTCAAGGCCCCCTTTATCCAGACAGTGTTCCTGCGTGCCCACCAATCACACTGGAAGAGGACGAGGAGGAGGAAGAGGAAGAGGAGGATTGTGTCAGCATGGAGGTGGAGCCTGGCACTCAGCATCAGCAGCAGTCTTTAAGGGATCATTTACAGTCCCAAGAAACCCATGGACTTGTACGCGGCTGGAAGGAGGTGGCTGCGGATCATGTCGTCCTTAGTGATCCAGAGGACTCCGGACTGAAAGCCTCACCAAACCTACGCTGCATGGCCTCCCTGATCCTGCAAAGCCTGCGGAAGGATCCTCGTATTCGTGGTATCAAGGAGAGGGATCAATACTGGCTGGCAATCCACCTTGATCCATGTTACAAGGGTAAGGTTGCGGACCTAATCTTGCCGTCGCAGAGAGAGCAGAGGATGAAACATCTTCGTGAGGCCTTGCAGAAAGGATCTGTGCAACGCGTTCCCAGAGACTGTGAGGTTACAAACTCCTGTTTCCGGACAACGTGTTGCTGAGGCTTTGGTCAAAGAAGGAGCGGTGGAGAAGGTTGCCGTCTGACTGATGCGTTCAGACAATTTTTTAGTCCGCAGCCCCAAGGTATGATCGGTTCCAGCAACCATCGGCAGCGTCTGTTTTACATGGTGCAGGAATACCTAGGGGCAAGATCTGACTTGGACACCTTTCCCACCGAAAATCCTCTGGGTTACTGGGTCTTGAGGATGGATCACTGGCCAGAGCTTGCACAGTATGCAATTAAGCTACTGGCCGGTCCTGCATCCAACGTTCTTTTGGAACGCACATTCAGTGCTGCTGGAGGTTTTGTAACCGATCACAGGGTGCGCCTGTCCACCGACTCGGTCGATCGACTGACCTTCATAAAAATGAATCAGTCTTGTATCACCACCAGCTACCAAGCACCTGATGCTGATGTAACCGAATAATTTTTTCTGAAATCAGATCACTTGAAGACTGCCTATGCTGATGCTGAGTGACTATCCTGTTTTGCTGAGTGACTACCCTCTTCCTCCTCAATGATCATGCTGATAGCTTGTAAGGATATTTTTGGTTCTGGGCGCCGCCACCAGTGGCTAAGGCCCAATTTTTCAGCCCCTGTTTAACGGGGCGTGTAATTAAAATTTTTGATGCAATATTTTGCAAGATGGGTTCGTTGCTGCACTCAACTAGAGTATTTGTGAGGGGTTGCAGTGTTGTGGCACCAGCACCAGTGCCTAAGGCCCAATTTTTCAGCCCCTGTTTAACAGGGGCGTGTAATTACAAATTTTGATGCAATACTTTGCAACAGGGCTCATTCCTGCGCTCCTACTAGAGTATCTGTGAGGGGTTGCAGTGTTGTGGCTCCAGCACCAGTACCTAAGGCCCAATTTTTCAGCCCCCGTATAGCAGGGGCGTGTAATTACAATTTTTGATGCAATATTTTACAGGAGGGCTCATTCCTACGCTCCAACTAGAGTATCTGTGAGGGGTTGCAGTGTTGTGGCACCAGTGCCTAAGGCCCAGTTTTTCTGCCCCTGTTCAACAGGGACATGTAATTACAATTCTTGTTCTAATATCTCACAGCAGTGCCTGTTTCTGCGCCCACCAAGAGTGACTGCGAGGACTTACAGTGTTGTGGCACCGGCACCAGCACCACCACCACCAAAGGCCCACTTTTTCTGCCCCTGTTCAACAGGTGCATGTAATTACAATTCTTGATCTAATATTTCACAGCAGGGCCCGTTCCATCTCCCTCCAAGAGTAACTGTGAGGACTTACAGTGTTGTGGCAACACCACCACCACCACCAAAGGCCCAATTTTTATGCCCCTGTTCAACAGGTGCATGTAATTACAATTCTTGATCTAATATTTCACAGCAGGGCCCGTTCCAGCTCCCACCAAGAGTAACTGTGAGGACTTACAATGTTGTGGCAACACCACCACCACCACCACCAAAGGCCCAATTTTTATGCCCCTGTTCAACAGGTGCATGTAATTACAATTCTTGATCTAATATTTCACAGCAGGGCCCATTCCTGCACCCACCAAGAGTAACTGTTATGGCTTATAGTGTTGTGGCAACACCACCCCACCACCACCACCAAAGGCCCAATTTTTCAGCCCCTGTTCAACAGGTGCATGTAATTACAATTCTTGATATAATATTTCACAGCAGGGCCCGTTCCAGCGCCCACCAACCGCAACTGTGAGGACTTACAGTGTTATGGCACCAGCACCACCACCGCCACCAAAGGCCCAATTTTTCTGCCACTGTTCAACAATGGCATGTAATTACAATTCTTGATCTAATATTTCACAGCAGGGCCCGTTCCTTACAGTGTTGTGGGAACACCAACACCTAAGGCACCAATTTCTGCAGAGTATATAGGGCAGGCCCCTACTTTCAAACATCCAACTTACAAACGACTCTTACTTGCACATGGAAGGAGACAACAGAAAGTGAGATGAAATCTATCCCTAGGAAGGGAAATTCTCTCCTGTAAGAGTTAATATGGGAAAACGTGTCTCCTCTCCACTGATGCTTTATCATCAATCCTTGTTACACTAAAAGCCCCAAATTTTCAAAAAACATTTGTCATTGGGACAGAAAGTGAGGTGAAATCTTCTGAAGAGGTGCACAGACAGCAAAATAAATGTTACAGGGGTGATAACCCTTCCCTATGTTTTCTAAAAAGCTTAAAAATAGATTTTTTGGCTGGAGCTACACTACACAAAAATGTACCAGTTCAAAATTACAAACAGATTCTACTTAACAACAAACCTACAGTCCCTGTCGTGTTTGCATCGCCTGTATACTGCTGTTCAGAGGGCCTGGGGCCCCACGCCTTTCCTTTTTTTAATTTGGGTGCGGTGTTCCCCTTAATATCCATACAAGACCCAAAGGGCCTGGTAATGGAATGGGGGGGGTACCCATGCCATTTGTCTCACTAATTTTCATCCATATTACCAGGACCGGACATTACATTAAAGCCGTAAGCAGTTTTAAATGACTTTTATTCCTTTAAAAATGTAATTTTGTGCAGGGACTGTTCTAAGCACGGGAAACACGTGCCACTTTACAAGCATACTATATACACCCCCCAGGTACGATATTTAAAGGAGTATTTCACTTTTTTTTTCACTTTAAGCATCATTAAAATCAATGCTCCCGAAAAAACTTTTTTTGCATTGATACATGTTCCCTGGGGCAGGACCCGGGTCCCCAAACCCTTTTTAGGATAATACCATGCAAATTAGCCTTTAAAATAAGCACTTTTGATTTCGAACGTTCGAGTCCCATAGACTTCAATGGGGTTCTAACGTTCGTGCGAATTTTCGGTCCGTTCGCGGGTTCTGGTGCGAACCAAACCGAGGGGTGTTTGGCTCATTCCTAGTCACCAGTAGGGATGAGCTTCGAGTTCGAGTCGAACTCATGTCGCCGAACAGCGAACAATTTGGGGTGTTCGCGGCAAATTCGAATGCCGCGGAACACCCTTTAAAAGTCTATGGGAGAAATTAAAAGTGCTAATTTTAAAGGCTTATATGCAAGTTATTGTCATAAAAAGTGTTTGGGGACCTGGGTCCTGCCCTAGGGGAAATGGATCAATGCAAAAAGAAGTTTTAAAAACAGCCGTTTTTTCGGGAGCAGTGATTTTAATAATCCTTAAAGTGAAACAATAAAAGTGTAATATCCCTTTAAATTTCGTACCTGGGGGGTATCTATAGTATGCCTGTAAAGGGGCGCATGTTTCCCGTGTTTAGAACAGTCTGACAGCAAATTGACATTCCAAAGGAAAAAAAGTCATTTAAAACTACTCGCGGCTATTAATGAATTGCCGGTCCGACAATACACAAAAAGTTCATTGATAAAAACGACATGGGAATTCCCAACAGGGGAACCCCGAACCAAAATTTAAAAAAAAAAGACGTGGGGGTCCCCCTAAATTCCATACCAGGCCCTTCAGGTCTGGTATGGATTTTAAGGGGAACCCTGCGCCAAAATTTTAAAAAAAATGGCGTGGGGTCCCCCCAAAAATCCATACCAGACCCTTATCTGAGCAGGCAACCTGGCAGGCCACAGGAAAAGGGGGGGACGAGAGAGCGCCCCCCCCTCCTGAACCGTACCAGGCCACATGCCCTCAACATTGGGAGGGTGCTTTGGGGTAGCCCCCCAAAACACCTTGTCCCCATGTTGATGGGGACAAGGGCCTCATCCCCACAACCCTTGCCCGGTGGTTGTGGGGGTCTGCGGGCGGGGGGGCTTTAGCAAGGTGACCCCCAGATCCCGGCCCTCCCCCCTGTGTGAAATAGTAAGGGGGTACAAAAGTACCCCTACCATTTCACA